>OY796676.1:61583138-62183138 GCA_963680715.1 Tetragnatha montana | reverse complement strand
GGATAATTCTTTTACACCTCCTTGTTGATGAGATGTTGATATGAAGCTCGAGGTAAAAGAGCAAAACATATTCCAATAAATTTTGGAAAGAAGTGAATGGAGGTGGAGAGCAAGAGGTGTATAGAATCCCCATCGGTCCTAGTCAAACGCAGTCTCTCATTGTGTTGTTTAATATGCAGGTTTAGGAGAATCGCCGTTTTTCGTAGAAAGACTTTAATATTTGTTCGATTGATGCGTTGCATTTGAAACAGCAAATCGGCTGAGATCAGTAGCTTGGTCTTGTAATCCAGCTTCTGGAGGTCGAACGAGGCTGTTGGATGGCTGGTCGTTGGGATAATTCTTTTACACCTCCTTGTTGATGAGATGTTGATATGAAGCTCGAGGTAAAAGAGCAAAACATATTCCAATAAATTTTTTATAGAAGTGAATGGAGGTGGAGAGCGAGAGGTATATAGAATCCCCATCGGTCCTAGTCAGACGCAGTCTCTCATTGTCTTGTTTAATATGCAGGTTTAGGAGAATCGCCGTTTTTCGTAGAAGGACTTTAATATTTGTTCGATTGATGCGTTGCATTTGAAACAGCAAATCGGCTGAGATCAGTAGCTTGGTCTTGTAATCCAGCTTCTGGAGGTCGAACGAGGCTGTTGGATGGCTGGTCGTTGGGATAATTCTTTTACACCTCCTTGTTGATGAGATGTTGATATGAAGCTCGAGGTAAAAGAGCAAAACATATTCCAATAAATTTTGGAAAGGAGTGAATGGAGGTGGAGAGCGAGAGGTGTATAGAATCCCCATCGGTCCTAGTCAGACGCAGTCTCTCATTGTCTTGTTTAATATGCAGGTTTAGGAGAATCGCCGTTTTTCGTAGAAAGACTTTAATATTTGTTCGATTGATGCGTTGCATTTGAAACAGCAAATCGGCTGAGATCAGTAGCTTGGTCTTGTAATCCAGCTTCTGGAGGTCGAACGAGGCTGTTGGATGGCTGGTCGTTGGGATAATTCTTTTACACCTCCTTGTTGATGAGATGTTGATATGAAGCTCGAGGTAAAAGAGCAAAACATATTCCAATAAATTTTGGATAGAAGTGAATGGAGGTGGAGAGCGAGAGGTATATAGAATCCCCATCGGTCCTAGTCAGACGCAGTCTCTCATTGTCTTGTTTAATATGCAGGTTTAGGAGAATCGCCGTTTTTCGTAGAAGGACTTTAATATTTGTTCGATTGATGCGTTGCATTTGAAACAGCAAATCGGCTGAGATCAGTAGCTTGGTCTTGTAATCCAGCTTCTGGAGGTCGAACGAGGCTGTTGGATGGCTGGTCGTTGGGATAATTCTTTTACACCTCCTTGTTGATGAGATGTTGATATGAAGCTCGAGGTAAAAGAGCAAAACATATTCCAATAAATTTTGGAAAGGAGTGAATGGAGGTGGAGAGCGAGAGGTGTATAGAATCCCCATCGGTCCTAGTCAGACGCAGTCTCTCATTGTCTTGTTTAATATGCAGGTTTAGGAGAATCGCCGTTTTTCGTAGAAGGACTTTAATATTTGTTCGATTGATGCGTTGCATTTGAAACAGCAAATCGGCTGAGATCAGTAGCTTGGTCTTGTAATCCAGCTTCTGGAGGTCGAACGAGGCTGTTGGATGGCTGGTCGTTGGGATAATTCTTTTACACCTCCTTGTTGATGAGATGATGTTACGAAGCTCGGGGTAAAAATGATGACATTAATGGAGCTTGCTTCCCCCTAGTTTTCTATGGAGGGATCAAAAAGCCCAGGTCTGAAACCGAGCAAAACATATTCCAATAAATTTTGGAAAGAAGCGAATGGGGGTGGAGAGCGAGAGGTGTATAGAATCCCCATCGGTCCTAGTCAGACGCAGTCTCTCATTGTCTTGTTTAATATGCAGGTTTAGGAGAATCGCCGTTTTTCGTAGAAGGACTTTAATATTTGTTCGATTGATGCGTTGCATTTGAAACAGCAAATCGGCTGAGATCAGTAGCTTGGTCTTGTAATCCAGCTTCTGGAGGTCGAACGAGGCTGTTGGATGGCTGGTCGTTGGGATAATTCTTTTACACCTCCTTGTTGATGAGATGTTGATATGAAGCTCGAGGTAAAAGAGCAAAACATATTCCAATAAATTTTGGAAAGAAGTGAATGGAGGTGGAGAGCAAGAGGTGTATAGAATCCCCATCGGTCCTAGTCAAACGCAGTCTCTCATTGTGTTGTTTAATATGCAGGTTTAGGAGAATCGCCGTTTTTCGTAGAAAGACTTTAATATTTGTTCGATTGATGCGTTGCATTTGAAACAGCAAATCGGCTGAGATCAGTAGCTTGGTCTTGTAATCCAGCTTCTGGAGGTCGAACGAGGCTGTTGGATGGCTGGTCGTTGGGATAATTCTTTTACACCTCCTTGTTGATGAGATGTTGATATGAAGCTCGAGGTAAAAGAGCAAAACATATTCCAATAAATTTTGGAAAGGAGTGAATGGAGGTGGAGAGCGAGAGGTATATAGAATCCCCATCGGTCCTAGTCAGACGCAGTCTCTCATTGTCTTGTTTAATATGCAGGTTTAGGAGAATCGCCGTTTTTCGTAGAAGGACTTTAATATTTGTTCGATTGATGCGTTGCATTTGAAACAGCAAATCGGCTGAGATCAGTAGCTTGGTCTTGTAATCCAGCTTCTGGAGGTCGAACGAGGCTGTTGGATGGCTGGTCGTTGGGATAATTCTTTTACACCTCCTTGTTGATGAGATGTTGATATGAAGCTCGAGGTAAAAGAGCAAAACATATTCCAATAAATTTTGGAAAGGAGTGAATGGAGGTGGAGAGCGAGAGGTGTATAGAATCCCCATCGGTCCTAGTCAGACGCAGTCTCTCATTGTCTTGTTTAATATGCAGGTTTAGGAGAATCGCCGTTTTTCGTAGAAGGACTTTAATATTTGTTCGATTGATGCGTTGCATTTGAAACAGCAAATCGGCTGAGATCAGTAGCTTGGTCTTGTAATCCAGCTTCTGGAGGTCGAACGAGGCTGTTGGATGGCTGGTCGTTGGGATAATTCTTTTACACCTCCTTGTTGATGAGATGATGTTACGAAGCTCGGGGTAAAAATGATGACATTAATGGAGCTTGCTTCCCCCTAGTTTTCTATGGAGGGATCAAAAAGCCCAGGTCTGAAACCGAGCAAAACATATTCCAATAAATTTTGGAAAGAAGCGAATGGGGGTGGAGAGCGAGAGGTGTATAGAATCCCCATCGGTCCTAGTCAGACGCAGTCTCTCATTGTCTTGTTTAATATGCAGGTTTAGGAGAATCGCCGTTTTTCGTAGAAGGACTTTAATATTTGTTCGATTGATGCGTTGCATTTGAAACAGCAAATCGGCTGAGATCAGTAGCTTGGTCTTGTAATCCAGCTTCTGGAGGTCGAACGAGGCTGTTGGATGGCTGGTCGTTGGGATAATTCTTTTACACCTCCTTGTTGATGAGATGTTGATATGAAGCTCGAGGTAAAAGAGCAAAACATATTCCAATAAATTTTGGAAAGAAGTGAATGGAGGTGGAGAGCAAGAGGTGTATAGAATCCCCATCGGTCCTAGTCAAACGCAGTCTCTCATTGTGTTGTTTAATATGCAGGGGGCCTACCACGAGCCTCTCGACAAAAATAACGACACCATTACTTCTTCCGTGTCGAGAACGCTGAAGAAGCAAGCAAGTTGTCGACACCACACTGTCGCGGAAGGTTATCCATAGGAAATAGCATTAGTGATCTCAAGTGAGGTCGAGAGTATGGGCTCACTTAACAAGAGGGTCTACCATCATACTGTCGGGAAGTTTTTAACTGTCGTTAAGTGGTATCGAGAAAGTGAAAAACTCAACGACACCTCAAGAGGTGTCTATATCTTGTTAACGACACGAGAACAAGCTCTTTTATACGCTATAAATTATGTAAATTGTTTACCCTGTTATCATTGCACGTTTTTTGAGATACTTAAAGGTATTTTTAAAGTAAAATTGGCTTGCATTACATCTTTTTTTTTAAATTATCGACTTAAAAATAGGGCCGGTTTTATGTACTAAAAATTAAAGTCGATTTGTGGGTTTTATTTATTAAGAGAATTGAGGATTACTCATACGTTTTTTTTTTTCAGATAATATATAAACAATCGTGCATCCAAAAAGCAGCTTTAAAATGATTATCTGATTTAAAAAATTTTAATCAGAAATAATCACCGTGGTGATGGGAAAAAATTTTGTTCTTTATCCAAAACTTATTTTTTTGCGATTAAAAAATTGTAATCAATTGATAACAAAAATTTCCTGAATTTAAGTTTGTCCTCCGTTATATGTTCGTAAAGGTATTCGTTTTAAGCGTCTTAATCTTATTACGATCATCCCTTGTTTAGAGTGGCGAGAATTTTGCTCATGAAAAAACGAGTTCCTTCCCTTGCGTTGGTGATCATTTTAAATTACGCCAGTGTAACTTAACTCCCCGCCTATTTCTGACGTACAAGATGACGAAAACTTTTTACACCAATCAAAAGCGTTATTTCTTCTCGACACCTATACTCTCGAACTCAGTTGCAATCGGTAAAAGCTTGCATTTGTCGACATTCAAAAACTACATCGTCGTGGTAGGCCACGGTAGGCCATCGAGAATTTGATCTTGATTTTTCAGAATTCCCGACACCATCGTGCTGCCATCTATAAATCGAAGGATGAAATCCACATGAAATCACTTCTGTGGTTATTCTACCTCCAGACTCTTTTTACTGTATTAATATAAACTTGAACCTTGTAAAAATATATTTTAAAAATGAAAGAAAAAATATTCCATCATAAATAAGTACCCAATGACGTGTATTTTTATGAATAGAATTTTCATCTATTTCATACAAAGCAAATAATGGCGGCGATTTGGGCTATTTGCAATGGAAGATCTGATGACTACGCAGAAAAAACATAGTTCCTACGCAAAATAAAAATATTGTTTCATCTATAGGTTGAAAAGTAATTCCTAAGAGCGCTTTTTAATGTACAATAGCTATTAATTTGAAAATAATGCTACAGCCCTCGATAAGAGGTGTCGTAGATCTTTTTCGCCTCTCTGTCGTTTTCTCCACTTGGTTTCTCCTCTCATGGTAGGACCTGTAGTTAAGTTTGAGGCGCATCACGTGACTGTCGATAATTTCGGCAATATTAACGATAACGACACGCTGGTGGTAGAACCCCAGGTTTAGGAGAAAATATCCCGTAGTTTCCGTGTTTTGAAAATCCTTCGAACGTAGTCATGAACTTCGAACTTTTCATGGGAAATTATTTCGCCGAGTCCAGTATATCCCGCTTTATATTGTAGTTTGGAATTTTTTTTTGTAGAAACAAATTTAATATTAGTCCCAGTTTTGTGATGCGCTGAAAACTTAAAAGAGGCTGAGATAAGTGGCCTGGTCTTGTAATCCAGCTTGTTAAAGCTAATTCTTTTATATCACTATTAGTTTATACTTATTCGTGTTATTGAATGTTTTTGACCCTGAAAATCGAATTAAAAGTAATTTATTTTGCTTTTTATAGTGAAGAGTAGAAGGTAGGTGTAGAGTAAAAACTTGACGTGGTAGAAGAAATATAACATTGCTTTTGTAATCAGTGTGCCCATTGAACAGCAAAAAAATTGATCTCAATAGAAATTATGTTAAAATTTTTTCTTCAGTGTAATAAATTTCCGCTTAGAAACCCAAACAAAATCTTCATAAAACCATTTCATTGGTTTACAGACGCTATAAATTTTTTTTTGTGTAAAAGGTTGGGAAACAGTGCTTCTAACCACTATAGTCTGTGTAAATAGAATCGGTGGTTGACCTTGACTTTTTTTTTCTCAATGTATTTCTTCTGCGGTGCCATTGTAAAGAATGACGTCAAATTTTCTCAATGTATTTCTACTGCGTTGCCATGGTAAAGAATGACGTCAAACCGCCTATATTATTTACACAGACTATAGGTTAATCCGTCGGATTTTATTTTTTAACTTATTTTTTTCTGTTGTATAGGGGAAGTTCTGCTCTGCTTGAAATTTATTTCAATCAGTTCTTATTAACTACTATATCTCATCATCCAAAGTTTGATGTAAGTACTATTAAGGGATGCTTCGATTAGATGATGGTGTATTACTTTTTAATCCTTTACTGTTGTTTTTTTTCTCTCTTACAAGGGGACGGCAAGACCTCGAAAACGGACTTCGGGTTGAAACTTGGCAGGTTTGTAGTACACCCCAAGGGTATCCTACCCTGAAAGTATTACGACGCACTAGCCAGTAGAACCCGAGAAAACGCCCCCTAAAGTTTCGCCCAATTAACTCATAAGCATTATTATTTAAATTGCATTGTTGTAACTAGAGCCGAATTGCCCAGTCGGTAGCGTACTCTCCTCGCAACTGACCGACCTGGGTTCGGTCCTACCTTCGGAAATTTTTTTTTTTGCTATTCAAAAATTATTTTTAAAGTTTAAATAAAATATAACCCACAAATATAGTAAATTACCTTATATTTTTTATTAACCATTACAGTATTTTTTTTTTACTCCGGTTTGAATTAATGTTGTACTTAAAAATGATGAATTAACGAATTAAATAACATATTAATTCATTATTTAACGTATTAAATATTGATATTTGTTTTAAAATTAATGAATTAAATATCAAACAAATAACACGTTTTATGGTACAATTTTGGATAGTTAATTTTACAAATGTAACTTATTTACAATTATAAAAAAATGTTTCTTATTTTACACACAAGTTCCAGAATGATAATTATCATAAAAACATTCAAAACAAAAAGTAGTTTGGCATCTTGCACAATTAATAAAACACGATTTTTTACATGAACAAGGATTTTTTAAAATCTCTGTAGAAAAACACACTTCATTGATATTCATAAAGACTTCTCTTTCATTAGACAGCTTGGAAGCATACCACGCATATTTGATCATTTTTTGGAAAATTTCGGATGATATATGATGATTTTCAGATGATGGGGAGTATTTGTATGTTTGCAAGAGGCAACAAACACATTTGGACCAAGAGTTCAAAAATCAGTTAGTGAATATGCTCAAAAGTACACCAATGTCGTCAAAACATCGTCCTAATCTTGAAAATTAACAACGATATTGTATCAGGTTTTTCTGAATACTTGCTTAAAGCCTAATATGTGGGGAGAGAGAAGTTTCTCCTAATCATTGACTCTTGGGGTGGACAAACAAGGCCTGAACTGTATGATGAATTCTTTCAAGATCAGGACAAATCACCAACATGCACTATTAAAGTAATTCCTCAGAAGTACACTCCTCTTGTTCAACCTTGTGATGTTTACTTTTACCGCCAAGTAAAAAATTTTATAAAGCGCATGCGAAATTGCGCTTATTTGTTGATTGAAAATGATAGGGAGATTAATTCCCGGGAGGATTGCATAAAGATCCAATCAATTGTTCATCCTCAAATATCATCCCCAATTTTCCAAAAAATGATCAAATATGAGTGGTATGCTTCCAAGCTGTCTAATGAAAGAGAAGTCTTTATGAATATCAATGAAGTGTGTTTTTCTACAGAGATTTTAAAAAATCCTTGTTCATGTAAAAAATCGTGTTTTATTAATTGTGCAAGATGCCAAACTACTTTTTGTTTTGAATGTTTTTATGATAATTATCATTCTGGAACTTGTGTGTAAAATAAGAAACATTTTTTTTATAATTGTAAATAAGTTACATTTGTAAAATTAACTATCCAAAATTGTACCATAAAACGTGTTATTTGTTTGATATTTAATTCATTAATTTTAAAACAAATATCAATATTTAATACGTTAAATAATGAATTAATATGTTATTTAATTCGTTAATTCATCATTTTTAAGTACAACATTAATTCAAACCGGAGTAAAAAAAAATACTGTAATGGTTAATAAAAAATATAAGGTAATTTACTATATTTATGGGTTATATTTTATTTAAACTTTAAAAATAATTTTTGAATAGCAAAAAAAAAATTTCCGAAGGTAGGACCGAACCCAGGTCGGTCAGATTACGAGGAGAGTACGCTACCGACTGGGCAATTCGGCTCTTGTTACAACAATGCAATTTAAATAATAGAGCATTTTCAATCACGTGTCTCCGATCACGTGATCAAGCTGGCTCGGAGGACAGACAACTTTTCTTTAACATTAGGCTCCCATAGAGAATACGCGCTGCATTTAGTTTTTATAAAAAAAAGTTCATTTAAAAAGATTCTTTAGGCTCGGTTAAAGATCGGAACGAAAGAATAATAGTTATTGAAGGTAAGTGCATATGTTTTTGTGTTTTAGTGGTAAGCTAAATTTAGAAAAAGACTTATTACGAGGTGACATGTTTTTGTTTACATTTGTTAAAACAATATGCGAGTCCGATACATCTGTAAAATACTTATAATATGCTACTGAAATTAAATATTGAATAATTAATAAATAATTAAGAATTTTAAAATATGTTATTAGCATTGCGAATGGTACTTGCAATTAGAACACTGTCAGAAATGGTTTCAGCAATTAGAACACTGCTAAATATAAAATGTAGTATTATTGAATGACTTATAATATGCAGAGATGCCATTTTAGAGTAAATAAAAGTTACTTTAAAGTAAACTTTGGAGAAAAACATAAAGCATCCTTATTTTTCAAAATTCACATCAAAAGTAAACAAATAAACGCTGTGCATCCTATAGTTTTCCATCATACTGTCTGTCATCCAAGCCTCTGACGTCACAAGCCTGTGACGTCATGTGCGAATGCTCTATAATGCTTATGAGTTAATTGGGCGAAACTTTAGGGGGCGTTTTCTCGGGTTCTACTGGCTAGTGCGTCGTAATACTTTCAGGGTAGGATACCCTTGGGGTGTACTACAAACCTGCCAAGTTTCAACCCGAAGTCCGTTTTCGAGGTCTTGCCGTCCCCTTGTTAGATTTAATCTCCCTCAAATTTAATAACCCTTAAATATTGAACCTGTTAGAGACTGGACTAGTAAACCAGTTAAATTTTAAACAATGTAGACTAGTGAACTGACTTTAACAAATAATATTTAAATTAAGTTTACTTTTCTAATTTTGGCAATTGTTAAAATTAATAATAGAAATCTGTTTGTTAGAAGCATTTTAGAAGAGAATGTGTTTTTTTTTTCGAGGGAAAAAGATTGTATAATTTAAGTAAATAAAAAAATGTTAATTATTTGAGAGAGCACGTAATATGTTGGTAAATCCCCTCGTTACAAGTGGTGACCCGGACGTGATATCGTTGTTTTGCCGGACGAACAGCCAATTCCAGCTAAACAGTCTTCTAGACCGGAACAGCCGATGGAAGTAAGCAAAGTAAGCATTCAAATTCCTCCATTCTGGACAGAAAAACCAGAAATGTGGTTCTTTCAAGTAGAGACGCAGTTTAGAATTAGTGGTATTAAGAACGAAGAGACAATGTTTAATTATTTAATAGCACAGTTAGAACCAAAGTTCTTAGACAATATTTGGGATATTATTAAGGATTCTCAGAGTAATAAATACTCAGCTGCTAAGGAAAGATTGCTCAGTATTTTCAAAGAAAGTGAAAATCAACGCATTAAGCGTCTACTTACTGGATTGGAACTTGGGGACATGAAACCTAGCCAACTTCTTAGAATGAAATCACTGGGGGTAGACATTCCTCTTAGCATGTTACGTTCTCTTTGGTTAGAAAAGATGCCAGATGCTGTGAAACACATAGTAGTGGTTAGCGACGAGATGTGGGGATGTGGTCGTAGCTTTTCAAGAAGATACAGAAGTTAAACAATAACAACTTTATTCAGAAGCAGTTCTAGTGAAAACATCAGCAGCACTTAAGTAGAGAACAGGCAGACTTCTATGATGCTGATCGTGCCAACGACTACGTACGAGAAACTACCAATACGAAATTGCATGAAAAAACATCCTCCATACGAAAGGTTATACACTACCGAGCAGCGCGGCAGTGACGTAGCTGCCAAAAAACGAAACTGGCTCTTACTGTGACTGCACTGCCTTATAAAGGCACTGCAGCCACTCAGAGCCAACATGCAAATTTATAGCATGCAAATTTAGAATGAAAAGTTTTAATTTAAAGTTTTAAGAGTTTAGGACTCGAACACTATCAAACCTTGAAACCATGGAGCACCACACACTCCCCCCGTAGAAAAGATTGAAATCACTAAGATTTAAATCTAACCACTGGTTTCGAAACACGACCAGATCTAGTAACCTCTAATTCCTTTCCGGGAGTGTGAGTTTTCTCAGTGTCTCCATGAGCTTCATTAAACACATAGGCAGGCTTAACACGATCAGCACTTACAGTTTGGGGTTTACCCTTTAAATTAATAGTTAGAGTCTTTAAGGTTCGCTTTAACACAGGATAGGGACCTTCATAAGGTGGTACTAAAGGAGGCTTCACATGATCCGTCCGCAGGAACACCTGTTTGCAGTCTTTTAGGTCCTTGTAAACGAAAACTACCGGCTTCACATGTCGTGAAGAAGTATTTGGAGTCAAGTTCGTCATGTGAGAACTCAACTTGCGAAGTAGCTCAGACGGATCGTCCTTAATGGGACGGCCGTGAAAAAACTCGCCCGGCAGTCGTAATAGACCACCAAAGACTAGCTGTGCCGGAGCGGCTTGCAGGTCCTCTCTCACTGTCGATCTGAGGGACAGGAGTACCATGGGCAGAGCGTCAGACCAGTGAACCGGATCAACCGCCATCAGGGCGGACTTCAGCACGCGATGAAACCGCTCAACCATCCCATTACTCTGTGGATGATAAGCTGTTGTCTTAATGCGCCGTATGCCTAGGTATTCAGCCAACCTGTTGAAAAGATGGGACTCGAAGTTAGCACCCCGATCGGTGGTGACCACCTCAGGAATTCCATAACGAGAAATCCAAGTAGCTAGAAAGGCATCGGCAACAGTCTCAGCCCGCTGGTCCACTATAGGCACGGCCTCCGGCCACCGAGTCTGACGATCGATGCAGGTCAGAAGATACCTATGACCTTTGGACGGAGGCAGGGGTCCCACCAGATCGATATGGACATGAGAAAAACGGCTGGTTGCAGGGAAAGTTCCAGGTGGTGCCTTGTTGTGGCGAGTTACCTTGGTTCGCTGGCACTGATCGCACTGCTTGCACCATTCTGCACAGTCCTTCCGCATTCCAGTCCATACGAAGCGCTGTTGGATGAGTCGCCAAGTTCCCTTTGCACCAGGATGCGATAGTTGATGGTTAGCCTCAAAGATCCTCCGTCTCCATACTTTAGGCACGAAGGGTCTAACTAGATCGTGAGAAAAATCACAATATAATTTCTTATCACAGGCAGGAAAAGGGACCAACCTTAACTCAAGACCTCTAACCTCATTAGAATTTAAAATTTTTTGTAACTCAGGATCTGTTAACTGATCCTCTGCTAGTAAATTAAAGTCAATTGCACTACTTAAACTTAATGAAAATATTCTAGATAATGCATCAGCTACTATGTTTTGTTTACCAGGCAAATACTGTATATCTGGAGTATATTGGCTAACAAGCTCTAAGTGCCGAACCTGTCGGGGACTAGCACTTGTTAATTTCTGGCCAAGTGCGAAGGTCAGTGGCTTGTGATCAGTGAAGATAGTCACTGGCCTACCTTCAAGCATGTGCTTAAAATTTTTTACTGCCAGATACATTGCTAGTAGCTCTCTGTCAAAAGTACTGTACTTTGTCTGAGTCTCAGTTAACTTTTTCGAGAAAAAACCTAAAGGATCCTCACCTTCATCCGTTAACTGAGAAAGCACAGCACCAACAGCCCTGTCCGATGCATCAACCGCTAAAAAGAGGTGTGCACTGGGAACAGGAAATTTAAGTGAATTTACTTCTGAAATGGCTTTTTTACAAGCCTCAAACGCCTGAACCAATGGTTCGTTCCACGATATGGGTGTCATATCTTTCTTTTTCCTATTGACAATGAGATCAAAGAGCAATGCCTGTTTTTCTGCAATACCAGGCAAGAACCGATGATAAAAATTCAGTATTGCCAAAAACGTACGGAGTTGACTAATGTTACTTGGGCGAGGGAACTGCAGCAAAGTCTGAACCTTTTCAGGCAATGGTTCCACTCCCTGCTTTGAAATTTGGAAACCCAAAAACGATATTTTATCAACACCGAATACACATTTTTGAATATTCAAAATCAGTCCATGTTGACTTAGAGTAAAAAATAGTATTTCTAAGTGTTTTTTGTGCTCGATCTCATTGTCGGAAAAGATGAATATATCATCAAGATATGACAAACAAAAGTCAAAGTCTCTCAGTATGTTGTCGAGGTAACGCTGGAATGTGTTACCACTGTTTCTTAAACCAAAAGGCATCTTCAAGAACTCAAAAAGTCCTATAGGGGTTGTCACTGCAGTCTTAGGGACATCTATAGTTTCAACCGGGATTTGATAATAAGCTCGAACTAAGTCGACCTTTGAAAAGATCTGCTTTCCCCGCAATCCCATAATTACATCATGGATGTGGGGGAGGGGATAGCGATCGGGAGTGGTAACTTTGTTAAGACCCCTAAAATCGCCGCATATCCTCCATGTGCCGTCCTTTTTCTTAACAAAGTGAATAGGACTTGCCCATGGGCTTTTAGAGGGTTGAATAACACCCTGCTCCATTAAACCCTTGAATTCTGACTTCAATGCCTGAAGTTTCTCAGGGTTTAACCTTCGAGGTCGCGAAAACACAGGTGGACCTGTGGTCTCGATACAGTGGGTTACTGTTTTACTTTCAAAACTTTTACCACCCTGCGTGTTTGAGGTAAACAGGTTTGGAAATCGGGCTAGAATTCTCTCATATTCAGTTTTTCCCTCCAGTGGAGATAGCTTTAAACTAGGACCTTTATCCGAAAAACCAGACATCGATAAGGAGGTAATATTATCAATGACCCTCCTATTCTGGATATCTACCAATATCCATACTTGCCAACTCTCCGGATTTTGGCGGGAGACTCCGGATTTTCGCTCTCTCCTCCCGCCCTCCGGATTTTCCCCGAAAATCTCCCGCTTTCTCGGTTTTCTCCCGCTTTTTTTCGGAATTCCTGGTTTTTTCGAATTATGTATAAGGAAAATGTGAAATGTGTGGAAAATAACCATAAGATTTCTGTAGTACAGAATGATCAGACGGTAATTAATGCTGAATGCCTTTTTACAGCATTCTTATTGGAGCATAATTTACCGATCAGTGTGGCGGACCATTCCGGAGCTCTCTTCAGAAAAATGTTCCCGGACAGTGCGATTGCGAAAACGTATGGTTGTGTGGTTTTAAAACGGTTAAATTTTTATTTTGAGCACATATTATCTTTTTATAATTTTTTTGCGATGGGCTATACATCGATAAAAATTTCTCCCGATTTCTATGGAAAATCTCCTGATTTTTGACTTTCAGAGGTTGGCAAGTCTGCAATATCCCATAATGGGTTAGAAAGTCCGCACCTAGGATTGGTGTAGCAATGTCTGCTATCACCAGATTCCAACTGAATAGACGACGAAGTCCGAAATCCAAACTCAAACGAATGGTACCGTAAGTCTTTATGACAGAATTGTTCGCGGCATACAATTTCAAATCATGGACCACCCTACTTTTTGTTAACCTTTGAGGAAAACAGCTTAAAGCGGCACCCGTATCCACCAAAAACTCAGCACCCGTATTTTTCTCGAAAATAAATAACCGGGTTCCGATACTATCCACATCCCTAACCGGTACTTCGGATGTGGCTACTCGTTTTCCGAATAACCACAAGGGGGCACGCATTTGTGGGCCAACTTTCCAAATTTACGGTGATACCAACACTCTTCACTGGACGTAGAAGGCTGGGGGGATTTAAATCTATTCCTTGAACTACCACGGTATCGCCTTTTATTGCTTCGCGACCGACCACTACCTCGCGTACTCTTAAGTTGGGCCTCTAATTCAGCAATGCGCGCTTCCAAACTCTGGACGTCGGGTGGGGGGCTCTGAGAATCAACGGGAGCTAAAACCTTTCCCGATGTCTCGTAAACTTTATCAGCCAAACGAGCAAGTTTAGAATTATCTTGCATCTCGTCCGCACAAACACCCAGAATCTGTTGGATATTAAGAGGCAACCTCTGCAACCAGAGCTCACGCAAAGTAGCATCATCAAGCTTTCCCCCGTTTAAGTTCTCCAGTTCACAAAGGAACTGTGAAGGCTTTTGATCGCCCAAACTTAACCCACTGAACAATTTCTTAAGTCTAGACCCATCAGATTCCTTATAGTAATCCAAGATTTTACTTTTCAAAGTACCGTACGCGTCTACTCTGGGGGGTTTCGTTACAATTTCGCGCACACACCTAAGGACCCTAGCATCTAAAGCGGCTACAACCGAGTGGAATTTTGTAGAATCCGTTGTTATCCTCGACACAACAAACTGAGATTCGACTTGATGAAACCATAACAAGGGATCGGCTTCCCAGAATACTGGAGCCTTAAAAGCCACATTACACATCGTAGCATTATCATCCGATGTGAGTGTACCTTTTTCGGTACTCTCCGAATTTAATTTAGGTGGGCTACTCATTTTAAGGCACAACTCACAAAGCACACAAATACACTCCAAATACCACAATATGTTAGGCAATAATACTCAAAACACCGTATTCACACATTCTGATTACACTTTAACACTTAAAATTTTTTAACACATGTATAACTAAAGCTAAATTTTAAGGAGGTCAAGAGTCAAGGCCAACACACCTACCTGCACCTGTGAAATAGTGCATTTCCAGTTCTCAATGTGACTGCACGACAGGCAGTGCTAGCACTCAAGTCTCTTGATCAGTCTCTACAGACTATCTTTTACCGTCTCGAGGTCACCAATTTCCTATGGGGATGTGGTCGTAGCTTTTCAAGAAGATACAGAAGTTAAACAATAACAACTTTATTCAGAAGCAGTTCTAGTGAAAACATCAGCAGCACTTAAGTAGAGAACAGGCAGACTTCTATGATGCTGATCGTGCCAACGACTACGTACCAGAAACTACCAATACGAAATTGCGTGAAAAAACATCCTCCATACGAAAGGTTATACACTACCGAGCAGCGCGGCAGTGACGTAGCTGCCAAAAAACGAAACTGGCTCTTACTGTGACTGCACTGCCTTATAAAGGCACTGCAGCCACTCAGAGCCAACATGCAAATTTATAGCATGCAAATTTAGAATGAAAAGTTTTAATTTAAAGTTTTAAGAGTTTAGGACTCGAACACTATCAAACCTTGAAACCATGGAGCACCACAGATCTAGACAAATTAGCCACAATGGCTGACAAAATTGTGGAACTCCACTCAGGCCAGGAAATAACTGCTGTGGGCAAGGAGGCTGTCGTGGAGGCTTTACAACAAAAGATAGCTGCGTTAGAACTCCAAATTGCCAGCATGACCCTCCACAACTCCAGCTCAAGAGCTCGTAGTTACAATAGAAATTGCAATAGCCGCTCAAGATCAAGGAAACGGTATAATGAAAATGGGAAATATTGCTATTATCATTTTAAATTTGGGGCTAAATGCTTCCCAGAAAAATGTAAGCAACCATGTCAATGGAAAGAGTCGGGAAACGCGAGTCAGCAGTAGACTCCGCGGCCAGTGCTGCTGATAGAAATGATGTTAGCCGCGAATTCCGACTATATGTCACGGACAAAAAATCGGGATTACGGTTTTTAGTGGATAGTGGCGCAGATGTATCCCTAATTCCAGCAACCAATGCAAGTACTTCACCATGCTCATATAAATTATATGCTGCTAATGGCACAGATATTCCAACTTATGGTGAAAGAACTCTAAATCTCGACTTAGGACTCAGACGACAATTCCAGTGGCCATTCATAGTTGCAAAAGTTAATAGAGGTATTATTGGAGCTGATTTTCTCAATCAATTTAATCTACTAATTGATATTCACAATAGGAAATTAATTGATGGTGTTACTCAGTTATCAGTAATAGGAGAAATTAAATCTATTTCTGAAGAACTCATAATCAGCACTATGAATCATAACATCAATTCTAAATTTTATGATACATTAAAATCCTATCCTGACTTAACGAAGCCATATGTGTTCAATAACGCATGTAAACATGATGTGACTACACTACATAGCGACCAAAGGTGTTCCAGTGTATTCACGAGCACGTCAACTTGATCCGGAAAAACTGGCCTTAGCAAAGCAGGAATTCCAGTTCATGTTGGACAAGGGGATTATTCGACCATCAAAGTCTCAATGGGCTAGTCCCTTACATTTAGTCAGTAAAAAGGATGGAACATTTAGAGCTTGCGGGGATTACCGACGCCTTAATGATGTAACGGTACCAGACCGATACCCAATTCCTAGAATAGAAGATTTTAATCTAATTTTACAAGAAAAAACAATGTTCTCAAAAATTGATTTAGTTAAAGCCTACTACCAAATTCCAATAGATGAAGAAGACAAACCCAAAACTGCAATAATTACCCCATTTGGATTATTTGAATTTAATGTGATGAGTTTTGGCCTGCGAAATGCTCCAGCTACTTTCCAAAGATTCATTAACGAAGTATTTTTTGGCTTAGATTTCACTTTTCCATATTTAGACGACATTCTCATCGCCTCAAAAACAGAAGAAGACCATAAACAACATCTACAGATAGTCTTTGAAAAATTAAATAATTATGGTCTTAGAATCAACGCATCAAAATCTATTCTAGGAGTGGAAGAAATTGAGTTTCTCGGGTATCAGATATCTGCCAAAGGATCATCTCCCCTGCCTAGCAAAGTTCAAGCAATTCTTGACTACCCATTACCAAACACCATACACGATCTACGTACGTTCCTAGGAATGATAAATTTTTATCGCAGATATTGTAGAAACGCTGCTCAGACACAAGCAGTTCTTCACGAGTTCTTGAAAGGTGCTAAGAAGAAAGATAAAAGGAAAGTTCCGTGGACCGAGGATGCAATTCAACAATTTGAAAAATGTAAACAAGATCTAGCCAATGCTGCTCTTCTATGTTTTCCCAAACCTGGACTTCCTCTATCTTTGTTCACTGACGCATCAGACAGTGCTATAGGCTCTGTACTTCAACAATATGAAGAAGAAAACTGGAGACCCCAATCGCCTTTTATTCCAAGAAACTGAATAGTGCTCAAAGATCTTACAGCACTTATGACCGTGAACTCTTGGGTATTTATCTCTCAGTCAAACATTTCAAATATATGTTAGAAGGCAGAGAATTCACGATCGTAACGGATCACAAGCTCCTGACCTTCATATTTAAGCAAAAAAATGAGAAAGCATCCTCAAGACAACTGCGACATCTACAGTACATTTCCCAGTTTACGACAGATATTCGACATATTAGTGGACAAGAAAATATCGTAGCTGATACTCTTTCTAGGATCTCTGTAATTGATTACGACCGAATCGCCATAGAACAAAGTACAGATCAGGAATTAAAAGACCTGATGGAAAGTGATACAACGCTTAATTTCAATCAGTCAGTAGTTCTCCCATCTTCAAAAATCTTATGGTGTGACACTTCACAGAAGAAAATTCGGCCTTACATTCCACCTAAATTCAGAAGACAACTCTTTGACCAAATTCATGGGTTATCACATCCCGGCATTAAATCTTCCATCAAACAGATGACTGCTAGGTTTGTGTGGCCTGGAATGAAGAAGCAAGTAAAAGAATGGGCTCAAGCGTGTATTCAATGCCAAAAATGTAAAGTAACGAGGCACACCAAATCAAAATTTTCAGAATATCAAGAACCAGACACCCGTTTTAGTGTAGTACACATCGACCTCATTGGCCCATTACCTCCTTCAAATGGAAAGGTGTATTGCTTAACTTGTATCGACCGATACACTGGATGGATGGAAGTCATACCATTACCATGTATAACTGCAGAAATAGTCAGTAAAGCCTTTTATGAGAACTGGATATGCAGATTCGGCGTACCTTACAAAATTATTACTGATCAAGGTCGACAATTCGAATCAGAGTTGTTCCGAAGTTTAGCTGCAATATGTGGAGCTAAAGTCCTTCACACTACAGCTTACCATCCTCAATGCAATGGAAAAATTGAGAGACTCCACAGAACCTTAAAGTCTGCAATAAAAGCACATAACAATGCTCAGTGGACTGAGACATTACCAACAGTTCTTTTGGGTCTCAGATCTGCCCTAAGAGAAGACACGAAGCATTCGATTGCCGAAATGGTGTATGGAATGAACATCAAGATACCTGGAGAATTTTTCGATCCACCAAACACAAATAAAGTTGACCCTGATACGTTTGTTGGCAAGCTGGTGGAGTACATGGATAACTTAAAGCCTAACAAATCCAAGAGTATTGCGAATCAAAAAATCTTCTTTCACAGAGACTTAAAATCATGTTCTCATGTATTTGTAAGAACAGACCGAGTGAGAAAACCTCTAGAACCAACATATACAGGACCTTTCCAAGTAACTGACAGAAATGATAAATATTTTGCTCTACTCATTAAAGGGAAAAAAGTCAATATTTCTGTTGATAGATTGAAGCCACCATACATGATATCTACAAATACCGATACCTTCCCTGAGAAAAGGACGATGGATGATGAACATTCCAGCGAAAAGCTTCCGAAAGCTGTGGAGGACAGTAAAAGTCCAGTCTACACCCGTTCCGGGAGACAGGTGAAATTGCCCGTCCGGTTTCAGAGTTGAAATGGACTTTCCACTAGACTCACCTTCCTCTGCCATGAATGCTTGGTATCGTAACTTAAGTGCCGTTTACATGAGCCAATTACCCGGGTTAAAGGCAGCTCTAACTCCTCTTTTCGACCCGGCATTCCCTACGAAGGGAAAAAGATAGGAAAAAGCCGGGTTGAATTCAACCCTAGTCAATTGCCGGGTTGTACCCTCCTTTCCCATGATGCCTTTCGTGTCCCATCCCACACTACCTTGCGTGTTGTATAGTCCGCCATTTAATTGTTTGTGTGTGCTCTGTTGATTGTTTTGATATAATTTGTAATGGACATCAATAACGTAGAAAGTAGCAAATGCAGTTTGAAATGTGAAGATAAAACGTTAAGATTAATAAACATCCATTTATTTTTTAAGACAAGCACAACTTACAAACATGAAAAACGGAAATCAAAACAATAAACATTGATGGAATTGAAACAATGTTGCCAACACAATTTTGTATAATTGTATAAATGTTACTAGTAAATAAACAAAATATTCAACAAATAATACAAGATTACTTTTGTAATATTCCCAAACCTTGCCAAACGCGCCAAGTTGGCGAACTTGTAATTGTATATAAACCTGTGTTGAATTTCATTAAACTAGTTCTTGTTCCCCAGACTCGGCTAGGTTGTTTCATGTGGCGACGGGGATGGTCGCTTGGTTTTTTCAAGAGTGTCGGATCGGTCGGATGATTTTCTGAAGTTTTGCAAAGGTCGTAAGTTTGATTGTTCTTCATTCGAAAGTGAAAATGAATCTGTCGAAGATATCAGATTTTGATCCCGATATTGATGACGTGGATACATACTTATTGAGGGTGAAGCATTTCTTAAAAGCGAATAAAGTGACGGAAGAGTTAAAAGTTTCTACTTTAATCACTATTTTAGGGACCAAGGCGGTATCAACGTTGATCGACTTATTTTCTCCGGCGGAGTTAGATTCTAAAACTTATATTGAGATAATCGAAAAGTTTAAAAGTCACTATAAGCCAGAGAAGATAACGGTAGGAGAGCGGAGTAAGTTTTTTACTCCCATTCAACAACCTAACGAAACAATTGCCGAGTATATTGTTGTGATTAAACATCTCGCGAGCAGCTGTAATTTTGGAATGTTTCTGACAGATGCTTTAAGGGATAGATTAATCAGCGGGGTAGCAGATCAGGAACTGAGACAAAGGCTTATTTCCGAAGAATTAACTTTTCAGCAAGCGTGTGAAAAAGCAAAGAAATTTGAAGAGGCGGAAAAACAAAGGTTTTCGTTTGGTCAAATGTCCGCAGCGGTTCCGAATGTAAACGCGATGCATAAGACTAAATTTACGAAAAAGCCCGTACAGCGAGCATCTCAAAAAGTAGTTAAATATTCTTGCACAAGGTGCAACAGTAACACCCACGGGTCCGGGAACTGTAGGTTTAAAACCTATGTTTGCAGAAAATGCAATATAACAGGTCATTTAGCCCGAGCTTGCAGAACGCGTAACCCAAAAAGACGCGTACAAGAGATCGAACATTGGAATTCTTTCGAAACCACCGATCGTGGTGAGAACTTTGAAGTTTTGGGTATCCGCGATATTCAAACAGAGAAGAAAGGGTGGTTTTCAACGGTGAATATTGAAGGGGTGGATTTGAAGATGCAAATCGATACAGGGGCATGTGTCTCAATTTTGCCTGAATATCTTTACAGGAACATCCCTGAGCTAAGGAGGAAGCCTCTGATCAAAGACAAGGTTTCACTAACTACCTACCAAGGAGAGCCACTGGATGTTCTGGGTAAGATTGAAGTGAAAATTCAAGATCAAGGTAACATGTTTCTACTACCTCTTGTGATCGTAAAAAGCGCTAAAAATTCAGCATCTGCATTAATTGGAAGGAACTGGTTAGAAGTTCTAAAGTTAAATTGGAATCAAATTTTCGAAATTGATGCAGTGACGGGTAATAAACCCGAAAGCGAAGATATCGATGTTCAGAAGCTCAAAAAGAAGTACGCAAGAGTGTTTAGTCCGGAAATCGGTGAAATTAAAGGTAAAGAAGTAAATTTGCATCTAAAACCAGATACTGTGCCTAAATTTTGTAAAGCACGACCCCTTCCCTACGCAATAAAACCTTTAGTGGATAAAGAACTGGATAAGTTAGAAAAGGCTGGAATTATTTCGAGAGTCCCCTATTCTGAGTGGGCGACTCCAATAGTCGTAGTTCGGAAAACCTCGAACTCGATTCGAATGTGCGCGGATTACAAAGTAACTCTCAATCCGGTTCTTGAAACGGAACATTACAAGCTCCCCACCACGGAAGAACTGTTTAGTCATCTCGCGAAAGGTAAAATTTTCTCGCATTTGGATTTGGCCAGCGCTTATCAACAACTTGCAGTGAGTGAAAAATCGCAAAAGCTTCTAACGATTAACACGCATAGAGGTCTTTACGTCTACCATAGATTACCCTTTGGAATTTCCACGGCTCCCTCCCTCTTCCAAGAAGTCATGGATCAAATTTTAGAAGGGATCCCCGGAGTAATATGTTTCCTCGACGATGTTTTGTTAATCAGTAAAACTAGAGAAGAAGCCTTAAAACTGCTAAATCAAGTATTGGATAGATTCGAAAAAACGGGAATCACGGTTAATTTCCCCAAGTGTAAATTTTTGTGCACCGAAACAAGTTACCTAGGATATCAAATCCATCGGGATGGTATCTCGCCAACAAACGAGTTGTTGAACGCCATCAAACAAGCGCCTGAACCTAAAAATGTGGATGAACTAAGAGCCTATCTAGGATTATTGAATTTTTACGGAAAATTCATTCCGAATATGTCTACCAAGCTACAATTATTCTATAGCTTGTTAAAAGACGTTCCTTGGATATGGTCGAAAGAACACGAAAAATTGTTCGCGAAAAGTAAAACTTGGCTAACATCAAATTCAGTCTTGGCGCATTTCGATTCTAGCAAACCCATCATAGTCACGTGTGATGCTTCTCAGTACGGGATTGCAGGAGTGTTGTCGCACGTCATGGAAAACGGTGACATCAAACCTGTCATGTTTGCGTCACGAACTCTAAACTCGTCCGAAAAGAATTATAGTCAAATCGAGCGAGAAGCATTCGCGATTATTTTTTCAGTTAAGAAATTTCATAAGTTTCTCATGGGTCACAAGTTTGTGTTGCAAACCGACCACAAACCTCTCACTGCCATATTTGGCGAAAAACGTGGCATTCCACCCATCGCCGCTGCCAGGTTGCAACGATGGGCTATAATATTGGCTGCCTATCAGTACGAAATTCATTTCGTGAAAGGAAGCAGCATTTCGCATGCCGATGCACTGTCTCGGATCCCACTGCCAGAAACCATTCCCGAGGAGGTTTCTGAATTTTCTATGTGTAATGAACTTGACAATTTTGTTTACTTTTTCTCTTCAGATTCAGTGGAAAGCGCACCACTAACAGCAAAGGAAATTGCTCTAGCGACTCTAGAGGATCCAGTTTTGAGGCAAGTTTTGCATTTCACGCTAAACGGGTGGCCGGAAGTAAGTTGTAAAAATCCTGCATTGAGGCCCTATGAGGTAAGAAAACTTGAAATTTCATTGGATGGTAATTGTTTAACATGGGGAAGTAGAGTTATTATCCCCGAAAAATATCAATCTCGAATGTTAGAAGTTTTGCATGAAAGTCATGCTGGAATAACTCGTACAAAAATGTTAGCTAGAAATTATATGTGGTGGCCTAACCTGGATAGTGATATTGAAGGTAAAATTAAAAACTGTTTAAGCTGTCAAAGTATGTTAAACTCTAATGTCAAAGTGGAAACAAAACCTTGGCCTGAATCTAAGCGAAAGTGGCAACGTATCCATATTGACTATGCTAAAGATACTAGTAACTGTTTGTTAACTACGAGTGCAGGACATTACCTACTATGTGTGATCGATAGTTATTCTAAATGGGTTGAAGTCTTTTTAATGAACAAGACTACAGCGGAACATACTATTACTAAACTAAGGACCTTATTTTCAAGTTACGGATTACCTGAACTGGTTGTTTCGGATAACGGGCCCCAATTTGCCTGTGAAGAATTCTCTAATTTTTTGAAACGAAATGGAATTCGACAAGCGTTAATTCCCCCCTATCATCCTGCCTCAAATGGTGCGGCCGAAAAGACCGTTCAAACGGTTAAATCTTCCCTTATGAAGCAAGTTCTAGATGATCTGAAAGACAAAAATAAACGTAGCATCCAACATAAAATTGATAACTTTTTATTGTCTTATAGAAATACGCCGCATACAGTCACCAAGAAATCGCCAGCAGAGATGTTTCTGGGCTGGAGGCTTCGCACCCGTTTATCTCTGATTCTTCCGAACATGCCAGAGAACGTAGACCTTCAGCAGCGTCGTTCTTTCGCTCCAGGAGAAAGCGTCTATGTAAGAAGTGTTCGTGGAGAAAGGATCAAGTGGTTCCCTGGAGAAATCGTCAATCGCCGTAGTGAGGTAACCTATGATGTAGAAGTCTGTGGCCAGCGAAGGTTCTGTCACGCTGATCACCTACGGAAAAATCCTTCGACAGAAGAGCCATGGATAGCACCAGCACTGTGGGATCAGCCGATTATGCAACCGGAGGCCAACCAGTCGCTTCCGAATCTTCCGCCGTCACCAGCAACGCCTGTCTCACCACCACCACCACCACAGGCCCCGCCAGATCCTCCAGAATTCTCTCAGACGTCCCCTCCTCTGAATGAACCAAACCTGGAGGAGCGTCAGGTGACATCGAATCCATCACAGATTCCCAGTCCGAAGGTTACACAGAGTCCGCTACTGATTCCGAGTCCGAGGATAGCACCGAAGTCACCTCCGAGGACTCCTAGACGTTCAACTCGCGTCAGGCGCCCACCTGAGCGCTTGGAGTACAAGCACAAGTGAACTTTGATAAAATTATTGAAGTGACTTTATTTAATTTAAATTTGGTAAACTTATTTATGTTTAATTTAAAGGAGGGAAAAGTGTAATATTCCCAAACCTTGCCAAACGCGCCAAGTTGGCGAACTTGTAATTGTATATAAACCTGTGTTGAATTTCATTAAACTAGTTCTTGTTCCCCAGACTCGGCTAGGTTGTTTCAACTTTCATACATCTTCGCCGGTCTACGGTAAGCAAATCTGCTATCATCCGTTGATTTTTTTGCATATATCGCCAACGCTCTTTTAAAATTCATTCTGATGCTCTCTTTCAAAAACAAAAATGAGATATTTGTTAACAAACTTGGAAACCATGGAAACATGCAGATCACTTTTCTTACCACGTGACCGAGAAAAAGCCGGGTTAGATTCTCATGTAAACGCCTTCAAATTTCGTAAACCGGGTAGAGTTGGAAATTCCCTTGAACCCACTTTTAACCCGGGTAGCAACCCGGGTAATAGAGCATTTTCAATCACATGACTCGGACCTAACAACGGCCTTAGCAACGTTGTTATTCGTCCAAGTGACGTCATGTGCGAGTGCTTCTATTGGATGCTTCTATTTCCCGCCCCTAACAACAACCCTAGCAACGTTGTTTATTCGTCCAAGTGACGTCATGTGCGAATGCTCTATACTTTTCCCATATAAACGGCACTATAGTTACTGGTGAGGGAGTAATGTTAGAGACTGGACTAGTAATCCAGTTAAATTTTAAACAATGTAGACTAGTGAACTGACTTTAACAAATAATATTTAAATTAAGTTTACTTTTCTAATTTTGGCAATTGTTAAAATTAATAATAGAATTCTGTTTGTTAGAAGAGAATGTGTTTTTTTTTTTGATTTCGAGGGAAAAAGATTGTATAATTTAAGTAAATAAAAAAAATTTAATTATTTGAGAGAGCACGTAATATGTTGGTAAATCCCCTCGTTACAAACCTATATGTAACACTTTTTAAATGTTTTTCAATCTTCTACCCTTATTATCTTAGTTGAGATTTTTTATATTTAGTGCTTAACTTTATTACATACTAGCGCTTTCAGCGCTAGACCCGGCGTTGCCCGGGCGCAGTAAAACTTTATAAGTATAAATACCAGCTCACGCGCTATCCCGACGTTGCTCAGACATTATTAACGGGCCGCGCCCGTATTAAGTTCCTTGGACAGAATCTCATACACTTTGAAATAGTTGGGAAGTCGTATTTGTTAACAAATATTTAAACTTTAGGTGCAACAGATTTAGTAGAGTACCCAGACTGCAACACAAAGAGGCCCGCTGCATTACCGTACATAAAAGAATGGATTCAAACAGTTAAATGAATATAATCGAAGAATTAAACAAAAGTCAGTAAATGTATAAACAGCCAGAGTGATTTAAAGGCACAGCTCAGTGCCTGCTCTTAGCTCATTAATTCAAAGATTGACATTTGTATGTTTTTTTTTTATTCTGAAGAGCGTTATCAAGAATGTGTTTCAAAATGAATCACTCCTCTCAATAATATATCAGCTTGTTTCTTTTTTTACTTTATCCTTATATTCAGTCGCTTCCGCAAGGTTTTTTTTTTATTGAACAACGGATTTTTCGGCCAATCAGATGCTTTATCAAAACAGCAGACGGATTTCTTCATTTTATATATTAAGACTAGCGCTTTCAGCGCTAGCCCGGCGTTGCCCGGGCGCAGTAAAACTTTATTTATATACCTATAGCACAATGTTGCTCGGATGTTATTGACGGGCTGCGCCCGTACTAAGTTCCTTTAACTGAATCTCATAAATTTGAAATAGTTGGGAAGTCATATATCATCTTAATATATAAAACTGGAAGTCGCGAAAAAGCGCCCGTTTATTGCAGTCGGATGTTTTGATAATGCCTATGATTGTCCGAAAAATCTTTCTCCTACTATCGGAGTGGTTTGTTTCTCAAAGATTTATCCTGTTCGAATATTGTAAGGGGACACCATAAATTACGTGGTGGTTTTTTTTCCAAAATCTAGACCCCCCCCTCCCCCCTTGGTGAGATTTTGCTGAACCCCCCATGTGAGATTTACCTACAACTTTTTAAAAATGATTTTCCTTTCTCATACTTAAAAAAAAAGAAAATCGTATAATTTCTAACTAAAAAGTTGACCGTGAGATTTTAATCCACCCCACCCCCTCCCCCCTTGGTGAGATTTTTCCAAACCCCTCCCCCCCTTTTTGACCTCACGTAATTTATGGATGTCCTCTAATGTTAAATGTCCCCTTGCCGCTTAGAACTACGACTGTTCTTTGAAACCTGGCAACAACATTTTTCAATATGGCTGATGTTTACGTCGATAAGGCGGCTATTGTCAGTTTTTTTCTGAAAATATTGAATTGCATTTTCTCTCATAATAAGTAGATAATTTTTGTCATTTCCGAAAACCATGATCTCCATTCTATTCTTTTTGATGTTGTTTCTTTCGTTAGGTATCTTTAATATATATGTTACGGGCAATGTAATAAATTCAGTGGAATTTATGTATGAAATTTATCACTTTGCCCGCCTCCACTTCGGGCATTATAAATAATGCCCGATTAATCACTTTGTCCATAACATATATATCTTCTGTTTCTCTAATCTTTCTGACGGCGGTTAGAAATGTCTTCTTTGGATTGGTACAAATCGTTGAATGATTTTTACAGCTCTCCCACGAAAGCGATAAGTATCATTATTTACTTTCTTTTTAAATGTTACGTTACTTGCTTTTAATTTTCTAAATTTATTTTTGTTACATTGTCTTTTAACATGTAGCCTCTTTTGTTTAGTATCACTTGGTATACAGGTTGAAAACAAAATAAATCTAAGTAAGACAAACCTTGTTTGTGAAAAATTGACAAACAGAACACTGAAAATCAGTAAGCGTAAAGTAAACAAAATTAAAATGTCTTTATGATGGAAGTAAAGCACGCATCGAGGTGGATGGAGTGCTTACAGACTCCTTTGATGTGTTAACAGAAGTTAGGCAGGGATGTGTATTGTCCGGATTTTTATTCATTATTGCCATCGATTGGATAATGACAAACACAGCCAAGAATGAGAGAAGAGGGATCAGATGGAACTTTAACACCACCTTAGAGGATCTGGATTATGCAGACGACATAGTCTTGATTTCATCTAGGTTCATCGATCTTGAAAAGAAAACTGAAAAATTCAATAGATATGCAAATCAAATTGGTCTACAAATTAACAAGAATAAAACAAAAACCATGAGAATAAATGCAAAATCTAATAATAGGATAAAAATAAATTCTGAAGAAGTAGAAGAAGTTGATTCCTTCACATATCTTGGAGCAATAGTAAATAAGCAAGGAGGTAGCAACGAAGATATAAAACAAAGAATCATAAAAGCTAGAATATGTTTCAAAAGCCTTCAAAAATTTTGGAGAGCTTCAAATATAAAAATCAACACAAAATTAAATGTTTTTAAAGCTACTGTTCGCTCCATACTTTTATATGGTGCTGAATGTTGGAATCTTCGTAAAACTGAAATAGAAAAATTAGAAATATTCCAGAACAAATGTTTAAGAATTATATTGAAGATTTTCTGGCCTAACACTATATCAAACAAAGATTTATTAAAAAGGGCAAAATTATCGCCCATTCAAGAAGATATACTGAAGAGACGATGGAGATGGACTGGACATGTCCTTCGTTCAAAACGGGATTGCCCTGCTAACATCGCACTTAATTGGGCACCCGACGGAAAACGAAAAAGAGGGAGGCCGAGGCTTACTTGGCAGAGATACATGCACCAAGATCTGTGCAAGGCAAGATTGAATGGATGGGAGGAGGCAAGAGGGTTGGCACAGGACAGGGGTGCTTGGAGAAAGAGACTCGAGGCCTTATGTGCCAGCTGGCGCGAAGAGGATAAGTAAGTAAGTAAACAAAATTAAAAACAACTGCATTGAACTTGGTAAATGAACAAAAAACATCTAAAATCAACACATGTAAAAAAACTTAGTATGTAAAATGAGTGAGCTTTACAAAAAAAGTAATGCAGTTAACTTGGTAACTAAACAAAAATCACCAAAAATCTGTAGGCGTAAAACCAAATGAAAAACAACTGCTAACTAAACTTAGTTGTACACTGTATTTCGCTAAGCATAAAACTATATTGTAAGTTAAAACAAAACACTGAAAATCACTTAGCGTAAAACTGTATTGTATGTGAAAACAAAACACGGGTAATCAGTAAGCTTTAACAAAATAAAAAACTAATGCAGTCAACTTAGTAGGTAAACAAATATCACTGAAAATCTGTAAACATAATCAAAAGAAAACAATGAATATCACTATATTGAAAGTAGCGCAAAACTATAAGAAAAACAACTAAGCTGATCTTAGTTGTAATGTGAAAAGAAAACGCTGAATATTAACTCAGCGCAAAACTATATTGTATGTGAAAACAAAACACGGATAATCAGTAAGCTTTAAGAAAATAAAAAACTAATGCAGTCAACTTAGTAGAAAACAAATATCACCAAAATCTGTAAACGTAATCAAAACAAAATAATGAATATCAGTATATTGAATGTAGCGCAAAACTATAAGAAAAACAACTAAGCTGATCTTAGTTGTAATGTGAAAAGAAAACGCTGAATATTAACTCAGCGCAAAACTATACTGTAGGTGAAAACAAAACACGGGAAATCAGTAGCTTTAACAAAATAAAAAACTAATGCAGTCAACTTAGTAGGTAAACAAATATCACCGAAAATCCGTAAACGTAATCAAATCAAAACAATAATATCACTATATTGAATGTAGCACTCAAACTATATTGATGAGTTTGTTCAAAAAATGCACAAATAATACTAAGCATAAACTTAAATATATGAAAAGATATTCAAACAACAGTATTCATTAACTACAATCAAAGTAAGTATAAACGAATGAAAGCGTATACCGTGAATTCCGTATACGAATGAATGAAAGCGTATACCAAGTGATACTAAACAAAAGAGGCTATATGATAAAAGATAATGAAACACTAAGAAATTTAGAAAATTAAAAGCAAGTAACAGATAACGTTAAAAAGAAAGTAAATTATAATACTTATCGCTTTCGCGGGATAGCTGTAGTAAGAATCTTTCAACGATTTGTACCAATCCAGAGAAGAAATTCCTTTAGTTAACTGCCATCAGAAAGATTGGAGAAACAGAAGATCTATACATTAAAGATACCTAACGAAAGAAACAACGTCAAAAAGAATAAAAGAGAGATCACTGTTTTCGAAAATAACAAAAATTATACTTATTATGAGAGAAAATGCAATCTGAAAACTGACAGTAGCCGCCTTACAGACATAAACATCAGCCATATTGAAATTGAAAAATGTTGTTGGTTGTTGCCAGATTTCAAAGAACAGTTGCAGTGCTAAGCGGCAGGACCAGCAGGAACACGTTCAACATTAGAATATTTTGACAGGACTAATCTTTCAGAAACTTCGGCCAATCATATGCTTTATCAAAACAGCAAACGTACGCTTTTTCGCGCCTTTGAGTATTATATATTTAGATGTGACATTTTTTGCACCATTTCAGCTCGTTTTACTTCCAAATACAGTTCAGATTTAGAGCAGAATTTATCGTTACTTGAATAATTTGACACTTATTTATAAAGATAGTTTAGAAAGATGTTTAAGGTGTTTATTTGTTCCTAAATTTATCCTAATTTGAAAAAAAAAAACATGGAAAATTTTATAGAATTGCCCTATTTTAGAATAATTTATTTATACAGGAATACAGGGTGTTTCCAAAGTCCGTTTCACAGCTATTATTTGGAACCAATGTTGGACCAATCAGAGAACTAAAGGAGACAAAATAAAAACTCCAATGAGAAAATTGTTGGCAATAAAGAAAAACGCGAGTAAAAAATTCTTTAAAATATCTTTGGAGAGCATTAGCAAGTGAAAAAGAAAAAGTTTCGAAATTTGCACGTTTCTTTTATTTTTTATTTAAAATTTGTCATTATTTAGCTAAAAGACGCAAAAACTAAAGGTAACACTGAAAAACACAATTGGTTGATTTAACGTGGAATGACCCAGAAGAGTCTTAATTGTTCGATTTTCTCATACTAACTCGTGAAATGAATCAGTTTATGTCCCAAATAATTTTCAAGTCGTTCACATCGTCATTTTCAATATAATAAAATATAAGTAACGTGATATTATCCATTAATATAATTTTAACCATTAGTTATACAACTAGTGTTAGTATATTTTTCCATTTAAACGTATACACATACATTCACTGAAATTAAAAAGTTTCTTTATTTCTATTTATTTATTAAATTTTAGGATTTAAATAGTTTGAGTTTTCTATAGTTCAATGCAGGGGGGGGGGCCCATCTGGCTCTCATTTTGATTTCATCCAGTGACGTCACTGGATGAAAAAGGCGTGAAAGTTATGACGTAGAGTAGCCAATCAGGATTCATAAGGAAAATCGCGGAGATTTTGCTTACGTGGAAAGGGAGAAAAATAAGACACAGGGAAAATATAAACCAGTAGTTTTCTTCTTCTTTTAATGAAAATAAATCCTGAAATTAAATACTAGTAAAATTATAATCTGCATCAAATGATGATTATTTAGTTTTCTAGACAGTAAAAAGAATAACCGATTAAGGCAAGTTTCCCAACAAAGTAGTTTCTTTCTAAAATTAAATACTGAGTTCTCTTGTTGAAGGAGCTCAAAAATTGAAAAACTAAATATAGTCACGCTGGAAACAGGACTAGTGAATGGAACTTGTACAATTTTATTTTCACTAGTAAATTTATTTTATTTTATATTCTTATAAGCGTATTGTTACTGAGTTATTGGCAACAGTGTTTTTTGTAAATAGAAATTGATTTTCAAAATAAAGAGATAGTTAGTTTGAATTTATTTACAAGAAATAATGCCGGATACATCTTGTTTTTAAGTTTTTCGAGTCTATACCCGATATCCACAACGTAATAGATAGCGCATCATTAAGGGGAAAGATTCCTAACATTGAAAAGTCGTACAGCTGAACCTGTTGGACCAAAGATCAAATATCCCTCTCTCAAAGAAAAAGTCCCTAATCCATAGTGCCCCTCCCTAAGTCCCACCCGAGTGAAAGGGATTGGCTAATATGACGACAAAGGAGGAGCTGCAATTGACGTCACTGGATGAAATCTCACGCCCCTTTTGAATTTTTCATCTCTATGTGAAGAGCCAACCTAGTCTTCATGGGCGTAGCCAGGGGGAGGCAGGGGGGGGGCAGCTGCCCCCCCCTAAATTTATCTTAACTCTTCAGAAATTTTCCCCCAAAATAATTTTTTCTGTAAAATTGAAAAACATTTTTAAAATTTTTTTTCTGAAATTTTTTTTAAAGAATATGTGCCTAAAAAACGAGCTTATATGTGAGATGTGGCGGAAGAATTCAAGCAGAATTCATTTCATTCAGCATTTTTAGTTCCCCAAACGACCGGGCCAGTCAAAATATTCGACAAATTCAAAGATACGAGATAAGATACAACCCCAGTTGACCACCTCCCGCGGAGTGGAAATCTATTGAACGGCTAGAAATGGGAAGAGTTGACGAACAGCCCCAAGATAAGATAAGGGTAAAGTAAACTCGTTACTGGTCACACCTGTTGTTCACGTACAGGAGCCAGCGGGGGGTGAACGCTACCTCTTTCCTATGTTGTCCTCTACTGTCCTAATTGGAGAAGAAATAGGGGTTAGGGGGAAATGCTCTTCCCAAACCACAAAATCCTATTATACGTACACCTCTGCCTTTGACAATGGATTGGGGTGTGAAAGGGTATCATAAATCTTCAGCACTCAACGACTCAAAAAAGCCGAAGCGTTCGTTTCGCGCCAACCAGTTTTTCGGAATCGTACAAAGGGAAAACAACAAACACCCCAATAAAATGAATCCCTTCCAGATGTGTAAACCAGATGTGTCCACTTCGGTTGCAATGTTGTTTTAAGATACTACAGTGAGGGTGACAGGTTTACGTTAACAGAGAATGGGGTGGGGTGGGTACAGAAATTTGGTTAATGAATGGTGAGACGCGTGAAGGATTTATGGGAAGGTTTTTGGTCCGCCTCGAGGCTTACTTCCTGTTTTCAAAGGGGGTGGTGTTGTGATAACAAACATTTCAGCGATTTCAGGTTTCTTGACCAAAGAATTCGGGGATGGAAAGGACGTCCAATTAGTTCCATTGCCACCACTCAAAGGGGGTCATAAATAAATCGAAGATAAAGGATTCCCAACGCTTCTTGAGCTCTTCATCAGCTATTGGTTCATTTTACGAAGACCAAAACCAATCCTGTGTATTAGGGGGTTAGTTAAGTTTTCACTCCCTTTCATTGAAAGTGTTCACGAGACCGCTTCCATATAAGCTCTGTTTTGCTTCTCAATTGGCAGTTAAAAGAGTTTAGCCTTGAACAGAGAGATACCTTCTTAATTTGTAAGTTCAAAAATACAGATTGGAGCATCGTTTTCTAGTAAGTTCTTATTTGTTTTACGTATTTTATTGTAATAATCAATAAATTTCATAAAAATAATTGGATATTCATACTTGCCAACTTTTAAGAATTGTCCGTAAAGTGTACGGATTTTCGTTTAATTTACAATCTTACTGATAGATCGGAAATTTTTGCGGATATTGCGTTTCTTTCTCACTTCAAAATCATATTCCTCTGCTAATCGATGTCCATCTGGTTATCGAAATTTTGGTCTTTTTATTAAATTAATTTCAGACTTAAAAGTTCATTTAAATCAAAATTCTACCTAAAAATGTTTGTCCAAATTTGGGTTTTACGTGTACTAAACTCAGTTTAAAACCCTTTTCTTCGGGTGAAAAATTTTCTGAGGGATAGATAATTTAAAAGAATTTTAGATAATATACTATTGTTTCTCTTTATATATTTTTGGGCCTTATTGCTCAAGATGCAAAAATTATTTCATCATTATATATAAAACCTGTTTTTACTATCTGATTTTTTTTAAATCCAAACTTTACCACCTAGTATAATAAACTTTACCACCTATATAGTAACACTGGATCTTAAAATCATCTCGAAAATAAAGGGAATTTATGAATGAAATTTATCAATTTGCCCGCCTCCACTCTGGACATTATTAATAATACCCAATTAATCACTTTACCCGTAACATATATATTTCGATTATTGGCAGCAGCAAAATCGCCCCCCCCCCCAAACCGAGGCTCTGGATCCGCCACTGTTACAAGAGGTGGTTCTGTTCTGGCCAAAGAGTCTAAAAATGAGCTAAAACACTACTTAAAGGTGCAAATTTTAAAAAGTTTTCTGGGGGAGAACCCCCAGACCCCCCTTCCATTTTTCTTAGAGCACACATTAATTACACTATTATTTACGTTAAGTGTGCAAAGTGCAAAAGCTCAAACCCTTCGTATAATTACTCTAAAATTTAACGTGTAAAAGTACTCCCCATGGGGGTACCTCAGACCATGTCATGGGGCAAAGGTAAGTATCCTTGCCTTGCCCCCCCCCTAACATGGAACCTGGCTACGCCCATGCTAGTCTTATTCTACTAACCTTGAGTTCAATGTAACCCTGGTCCCTCACATTATCAAGTCTTAAGTCAACTTTAAATGCATTTTTGGAACTTCATTGACTTTTTTTGTCCTCACAAAGGTTGTTTCGTTTCAGAGCATCGCCCTGTTCAGCTACCTGGGCGGCTTCTTAGGAATCTGGGTGGGGCTGTCGCTGGTGTCCATCTTCGACCTCCTCGAGACCCTCGCGGACCTGCTCTGCTTCGCCTGCTGCAGGAAGAAGACGCGAGTGCAGGCCATGTAGGCCTGCTCTTTGCGGAAACCAGCCCAGTTTGTTGAGCTCACAAAAATTGGTTACACTACACCAGGGTTTCCCAAAGTGGTCGGTACCGACCCCCTGGGGGTCGATGAAGGATTAAAGGGGGTCGATGGGGAGGCGACGAAGTTTTAGGGGTCGGTAGGGGGTCGATGAAGCTTTAGGGGTCGGTAGGGGGTCGATTAAAGTAAAACAGTCATAAAAAAAGAAAAGTGCAGAAAAGCCAAAAAACCAGCTTGTGTGTTACTAATAAAATCTTTAACTAATAATGTGAAAAAATCGGAAAGTCAAATTTCTTATATGGTGTAAAAAGACTTAGTTTTTAAACTTGAATGTAACATTTTCAATAAGGTCGATAATTCTGCCAGACAGATATTTTTATGTAATAAAAATTCAAATATGACTCTTATGTGGAAGATAGGGATATTATTTGATAATTTCATTGATTGTTTCATTTTTAACAGATATATCTGTCTTTTATAAAAAGAAGTTTAAAGATTATGATTATGGGTCAAAAATACTTTTGCTGGCAAAAATCTAATTTTTTTCATTACTGCGTTTTCCCACTTGCGGCCGAAACTTGCCAACCCTGTGGTTTTTATAATACTGTTTTAGAAATTGTTATAAAAGTTAAAAAGTTTTTTAAAACAAAAAATTAAATTTTTAATAAATAAGCAGCAGACGTTTCAAAGCACTATAGCCACATTTTTTTTGTCATTTTTTTCGGAAACGTGGTAATCCCGAGTATAACATCAGAATGTTATTTTAAAAAGCTATAAAGCAGTTTAAACTTATTGAATCTTTTTTAAAGCAAAAAATTGCAATTTATTCGTAAATTAAATTATCTCACCTGCGAAAAAGAATAAGTAATTTTAAACCTAATACCTTCTTTGGCAGTCCAGCATCAGGCACACCCTTCCCATTGAATCTATTCGTAATTACCCATAATTGCATTGTAATAATGACAATTTTAATAAATTTGTTTCTGAATTTAATAATTAAAATTATTTACTTTTATTGTAATTTAGTTTATTTCGAGTGTTTCAAAATTTCTTTCTTCTTTACAGTATTTTTTTATTTTGATAAAATTTTGCTATCTTATTGTAAAATGCATTGCTGTGGATGATTCAAAGATTTTTCCTTTGAACTTTCTTTACATATTTATTTTTATATGAAAGTTTTGAGTGATTAATGCTTTTTGGTGATCTATTGTTCACCAATGAATTTTCCAGGTTGAAAAGTACATTACTAGTGAATGAGACCGACTGTTAAATTTTAGTTAAATTTTCATTTTTAATTTATTTCCATAAAGAATTTAGTTGGATTTTTGAAAGGGGGTCGATGGCTTTGGTGAACTACTCCCAAGGGGTCGATGCATGAAAAAGTTTGGGAAACCCTGCACTACACCTTCGTCTCTGAAAATACATAGAAATAAGGGTTATATTTGTTAACTTTTTGTGAAATATTAAGTATATTGTATTTGTGATGAACTTTTGCCAATGTGTTGATGTTTTTTGTGTCGTTTTCTTTTAATTTTGAGAAAAAAAATTAAATGTACTTATTGAGTGATTAATAGCACTATTGTAGTAGCCATTTGTAGCTAGTGCGGGGATAAAATATTACCAGTGTCATCGTTTTCTTTAGCAAAATGAATTGTTTCCACAGAGATATGACTTTCATGGTCAACCATGAGTAATATTGCTGGAGCATCTTAGTTGCGCCTCTTAACTTAATAAAATGCTTGTGAAAACTTATGGAGCTAGTGTTCATTTAAACCACCCAGGTGTATAAGCTTATGGATTTAGTTGGACCCTTTTTCAGCATAAACGTTTTATAAAGCACTGTTTTTTATCAAGAAGTTATAGATTTCACTTAAAATTAGTTATAGTCATGATACTAAATCTTCCCGTCCTTTTAAAACCAAAATACTAATATCGCCTCTCCGGTGCAACAATGACGCAAATGCAACTTGGTAAATATTTACCGTTCAGTAGCTTGGCAACAAGTTAGATTGGTAACCAAATCAAAGTCGAGCTAAGAAACAACGGTGTTATTTTTGGCGATCGCCGCTAAAAAAAGTCGCCGAAAATCATGGTTTAGCTGGCATATCGATTATCAACTTCCTTCACGGAAGTTAAGCACCTTCGGGTGCTGTCAGTATTTGGGAGGGTGACCAAGTGATCAAATCAATCATCGGTGCGTTTACTCTCGTTTCTTGCTCATATTTGGTTTTATTTTTTAAAAGATCTACCTGTTATCAGAAATATTCTACCCTAAATAATGAATGAGTATATTATTAAATTACGTTTTATCGTCGATTTCAGAGGTACAATATTTACTAGGCAAATTCTCAATAAAAACTTTTTCCAATCGTTTATCGGTGCATTCTTTTGAAAATTATGCTAATATGCTAATGACAAATATTTTTTATAATGGTGCACTGGAACTATAATCAGTCTTTGAAATTAAACTCTGACGATCCGATCAGAGAACAATTTTAATTTATTAAATAAATTAATACTAAATTACGTGCGTTTTACTTTACATGTCCATTGTTTTGGATAGAACCGATGGTGGTAGTGCTGAGATTGTAGGGTTCCATGGGTTACGCAATCCCCCAAAATATATGGATTTTAACCAAAAAATTGGAAGTAATAACAAGTTCCTCCAAATACATGGTGGTCATAAAATAACGACCCTACTTTAAAATTAATACAATTTGTAGATCTCTTAAATGAAGTATTTCTAGATGCTAACTTAATTTCGCTTCCAAAAGGAATAAATAAAATAAAAGAAATAAATAATTCTTGCCCTGACGTTTATTCAGAAAACAGAATAAAAACAATAAACCCAAGACCCAAAAAAATCCAACTGCTCGCGAGGCGTTTGAAATCTAGAATACACAGCTGCATAACCAGCACAAAAACAAAAGATTTTTAAAAAAAATAAAAAGTGGTTAGATACAAATACTACAGAGTTTTTTTAATATTTTTTTTTCTTCCGACACCACTGTGAGGTGCGATGTTTGGTGGTCACCCTCCCAAATACTGACTGCGCCTGAAGGTGCTTAACTTAGTGAAGAATATTAGAAGACGTGCGATACTGGTTAGGCCATGATTTAAGCGTTTAGGCATTTCAAGCCGTTTTTGGCGATTTATCTTTGCGGCAATTGAAATGATCACCAAAGATTGACTCGACTTTTTCGACTTCGCGCGATATCGTGGCCAATCTAGAAGCCTTGCTGCCAAGCTCCCGTGTATAGTCCGGTCGCCAAGCCATGAGACCTGGAATTCGGGTACAACTAATATTTTATGATCGATTTTAGTACTATTTGATACACTGAATCATAATATGAAGGGTGCCAGAATGGCACCTTTGGGCAAATTTAAATATCGAACGTCAAAGTTCTAATTAGTAAAAATAGTCCATTAACCAGGAAAAAAGTATAGTAGTCGGTTTTTTTACGGATTTTTATGTTCTTGAGGGTGCTGAATCCGAATCTGACTTTTTCAGCTAAAATTTCGAACGGCTTCATTTAGAATTTTCGAGATTTTGTAAAAATTTCACCTTTTTTTACGGTTTTATGCTTATAAAACAAAAGCTACGGGTTTTACAAGAAAATGTTCAATTAAAAAATTAAAGTTTAATAAACAAGCTACAAAAAAGTCAGTTGCGACATTTTTGTTAGACAAATAGTTTTGCCGCTACAGCCCGCCAAAAGAAGGGGCAATTTTGGCTAGATTGGGAAAAATTCGGGATGTAGTACCTGTATCTCGTGATTGGGTGAAGTTTGGAAACATATTACCTAAATATGAGTGTTTTTCTAATTCGTATGATTGATTCTAGTAATATTTGATACAAGGGAGAGTGGGGCACCTTGGGACACTTTTTATTAAATTATTTTTCTAATTTATTTATACTGTTATATTTATTCAAACATAGCTAATATAAAAATATAGTTCTTTGCGCATCTAAAAAAAAATTTCCGAACAACTATCTCTTTTAGGGAATTCATAATAACAAATTTAAAAAACCTCTTTTAATGTCCGAAGGTGCCCCACTAGTGGCCCACCTTGGGACACTTCCAATAATAACATAAAAGCTTATGTTATTTTGAAAAATAAATAAATAACACATTAAATTATGATAAAACTATGCTTAAGAATCTTAAATTGGTCATCAATAATATTTTACGTTCAAAATTTTCCCCTGATTTCCTCATTTTTGTCATGACTTAAATCACTGATTTTTTTGCTTCCTTCCAGAAACATTTTTGCACCAATTTCTAAATTATAATCCTCTAAATTCTTAAATTATTTCATTTTTGAATAAAAAACAATTATGTTTTATTCTTGAATATTTTGGGGTATCTTTTAACATGTCCCAAGGTGCCCCACACCTGAGTGTCCAAAGATGCCCCATTTGACTCTTTGAATATAAAACTTAATTACACTTATAGGTTTAGCAAAAAAATCTCTTTTTCTTTGCTAAAATATTAATGGATACACAACACATATTTTAATCTCAACATAATGACATATAATGACATAAATAAACCTCCTTTATTAAAAAAATTCTTTTGAAACTACAAGTGATTGTAACTTTTGCATTATGAAAAACAAAAAAAAACTCATGTAAATAATGACCCAGACCCACCAAAGAATCCAAAATACGTTGAAGAGTAGATTTTATAATAATTTATTAGTGCTAATAAGCACGTGTTTATAACTATAAAATTGCGTCTGAAAAGTGGAGTTTCCCAAGATGGGCCGTGTCTCGAGGTGCCCCACTCTCCCCAACTGTATCATACTATAAGGGGTGCCAGAGTGTCACCTTTGAGCATCTTTAAATATCGAAGGTCAAAGTTCATCACGGGATCAAAAAATAGAAATCTTCCATTTTATTGCGAATGAAAGGGAGTTGGCTGACCAAAATTAAACATTTGTAGTTTGAAAAATGTTTATTATGTGAATACTATGTGATATAACGGTATACTATACTTTTGCAACATTATAAGATAGCGATTCAACATAAAATATGTTTTGAAACAGGTAAAATTGGTAATAAATAGGAAGTGTGTAGTTTTCTTTAACTTTAATTACAAATTACAGAATATTTTACATGGTGAACATATCACTGTCACTATCATCAAATTGTGCTTCATGAGTCTTCAAATTGCCCGCCTTCGCACGCGCAAAATTCTTGACAAGGCAGACCTACATGTCCACAACTGCACCTTGCTGTTGAACATGGCTTCTCACTTGAACAGTTGCATCTTAAACACTTCAGCAATTACGGTGGTGCCATCCCTTTGTTACCTGGAAGTCGAATGGGTACCAAAGATAGTACCAAAGATTCTTTGCCCATCCAAAATCAGTTGGATTCAAAGGTGGAGGGAACGAAGATTCTGCTGCGTTCCAAGTCCAAGCTTGCAAATAACATCGTTTTACATGGAGTTCAAATGCCTCTGATGTCGGAGGGAGGTTCTTAATTTTAGGAGGAATTTTTTTCGATAACCGCACTTTGTATCGAAGATCTGACATGTTGTGAACCTCCTTCTTGTAGCCGTAGCAATGTGCAATGAAGCTTGTGCACTCTGTTATATATACACTGTTGCATTGAAGATTTTACACAACCTAAATGATTAACTCAAAAACATATTTCATGTTGAATCGCTATCTTTTATCAAACTACAAATGTTTAATTTTGGTCAGACGACTCCCTTTCATTCGCAATAAAATGGGTGATTTCTATTTTTTTGATCCCGTGATGTACTTTGACCTTCGATATTTAAAGATGCCCAAAGGTGCCACTCTGGAACCCCTCATATTATGATACAGTATATCAAATAGTACTAGAATCAATCATACGAATTAGAAAAAACACTCATATTTAGGTAATATGTTTCCAAACTTCACCCAATCACGAGATACAGGTACTACATCCCGAATTTTTCCCAATCTGGCCAGAATTGCCCCTTCTTTTGGCGGGCTGTAGCAGCAAAACTATTTGTCTGACAAAAATGTCGCAATTGACTTTTTTGTAGCTTGTTTATTAAACTTTAATTTTTTTACTGAACATTTTCTTGTAAAACCCGTAGCTTTGGTTTTATAAGCATAAAACCGTAAAAAAGGGTGAAATTTTTACAAAATCTCGAAAATTCTCAATGAAGCCGTTCGAAATTTTAGCTGAAAAAGTCAGATTCGGATTCAGCACCCTCAAGAACATAAAAATCCGTCAAAAAAACGACTACTATACTTTTTTCCTGGTTAATGGACTATTTTTACTAATTAGAACTTTGACGTTCGATATTTAAATTTGCCCAAAGGTGCCACTCTGGCACCCTTCATATTATGATTCAGTACATCAAATAGTACTAGAATCAATCATAAAATATTAGTTGTACCCGATTTCCAGGTTCAAGCCTATTTTCTCATTTGGCGACTGGACTATGTAGTAGAAATTTCAATTTTTACATTTGCGTCATTGTTGCACCGGAGCGGCGATATTATAAAAGGCAGCATAGTGATTTTTTTTAGATACCTTGTTCACCTTGGACAGCTTGGTTAGTTTTAGTTCACCTTGGACAGGTCCAAGCCACACTACTTTCCTTTGGTCTAAGGAACACTACTTGATCATTTACTCCTTTCACTTTTTTTATTTCAAACCCATAAATATGGAACAGAAGATTTAAGAAGAAGATTAGGAAAAAAAACTAAAGAAATTAATGGAATTTAACCAAGTACAATTGGACCTGCCCATGAGATTGAAAACTTCCATTGGACCATGTAAGGTCAAAATATTTTCTTAATTTAAATTATCAAATTGATTTGCCTAACTCAATAAAGGTCTTTAAGACACTTTAAGGAGAGTTGAAAAGATTGTAAGCGTAGCATACAATCTTTAGGAGTTAAAAATAAAAGGATTACACTAACCGAAAGAAAAACTGTCTCACTTTTCGTAGTATTGACGCTTGTTCTTTACTCGGGGTACATTATTTTACCACCCACCTGTAGCCAGTCATTCTGAAATTCTTATATATTCCAAAGGAATTGAACACTAAACATTATCCAGAAATTTTTTTTGGTAGGGGTCAAAATAATCTCTAAAGCAGCGGTTTCTAACAGGTAGACCACGAATCCTGAGTGGTAGGAAATATCCGTGGAAAAATGTTTTGCAAGAGAGTCATACTATAAAAAAGTTCATGAGGATTTTTCAAGTATTTAGCTTAAGTAAGGGTTTGCTGTATCAGCTCAACGGTAAGATTTGAAAGTCATAAAAGTTTTTCATGAATATTAAAAGTTGGGTATAAATTTTTTTTATAGTAGTATTAAAAGATTTTTTACATTATAAGTGACTACGATGACTACTCCCAAGAAGTTATCTCCGTCCTCATGGGGTTAAAAAATTGTAGCTTTTTAGGACATTATTGGTAGGTTTTGAATTTTGATTAACTTAATACTATAAAACATTTTAGGCTCATTCAAAAGTCTAAGTTAAAAAAGAGGGGTCTGAGGGTCTTCCTCCAGAATATTTTAGAAAACTTAAGAGGTCGAGCCAACGCAATATTTTCAGGAAAAAAAATATTTTCAAAAAACAAATATATAACATTTGCAATGAAACATGCAAACGAAAATGTGTAGGTGGAAGAACCAAGTTACAAGTGTTTTAAAAATTTTGTCTTTAAAGCCAAATTTTGGTTCAGCCCACCCAATGATATCTGCAAGTTTGCGCCTATGGTCATTGTATATAATTTTATTTTAATTTTTAAAGTTGTCCAATAGATGTTTGGGTTATAAAATTTGTATTCTTTAAGTGACTATCTAAAAAGTTAAAAATGTAGTTCTTTGTATCTAGTTTTTGAAAATTATAATTTATTTTAAAAAAAGGGGGGTCTGAGGGTGCCCCACGTAAAAGTTTAGGACGTTCGACCCTTTAAACAGGGTTTCAACTCGTTTTTGTCAATCTTGCCTCCTAAAAATGCATAAAAACCCACTATTAACAAGAGAATTAAAGAGAGAACTCCAGAATACCCTTTTCCTATTATTTTGCATTTTCGAAGAGTTAACCTTTGAAACCTGTGTACGAATTAAAATATCTTATCTTCATGATGGACGACGCAAAAAATATTGCATGAGATTTATTAATTACATGAATATCCAATGAAAATAAAAAAATAGTTATCTATTAAGCGATTTAAGGTAAGTTAATTAGTTCAATAATGAATCCAATATAATTAAGTGTCCATAACTAAGGCAAAATACCCCCAAATATTTCTTGCCTCCGTTCGCGAAAACTGAAATGCTGCCTCTGTTCATGGAACAAAAAGTTTTTCACGCCATCTACAGAACAAAAGTGTAACTCGAAAGTGATCCGACCTTCAACTACATGTTGCTGGATTTGAGGGTTCAACCCAACTTTAAAATTTTGATGTCTGTTTTTTTCCTTGAAAAATTCTGCGGCTTAGAAAGAGTGATCTTCGGGTGTATATCATCAAAATGAGTTAAAACGAAACAATTATTTTAGGTGTCCCGATTTCAAAAACATATCTGATGGAGGACCTCATCCCTCCACTTGTAAAACTAAAATTCGGGATTGGGACATTATTTCACTGAAGAGGGGAGGAATTTTCTAGGGGGGAAAAGTTATAGATAAACGTCAGATTTTCAAAGGAAGGGGGGAGTGGAGATCCTCCCCAGTGGCGTATATAAGGGGGGGGGGCCGACGTCGCCCGGGCCCCCCCCCCCGAAATTCTGACTAGGTGTCCTAAAATGGGTTAAAATTCTGTTTTTTAGTGTTAAATTTCCAAAAATTTTCTGGGGGAGGACCCCCAGACCTTTTGTGCTTAGAACTCTATTATTCACAATTTTTCAATATTCACTTCATCAAGATGCAAATCATGCCTGGAAAATATTAAAAAACTACATTGAATCTATTAAATATGCATGGGGGGGGCTTAGGAATATTTTTGGGTCCTCTCCCCCAGTGCGAAATTCTAGCTTTAGGCTTTTTAAAAGCTAATTTTTTTAAAGATATTTTGGGCCCCTCCCGAAATAAATTTCTATATACGCCAGGGCCGTAACCAGACTTTTGTTTCGGGGGGGGTTTTGACTCAAATATTTTTTGAGGTACCTCCTTACGGGTGCTTTTATATGTTAAGTTTTAGATGACGACACTGGATTGAAATTTTGATGCACTAAATTTCAAAATCTTATAAACAATATGAACTTGAAGCAAAAGGGGGGTCTGGGGGCCTCCCCCAGAAAATTTTTGGAAATTTGCCTCTCAAAAGAGTGTTTTAGCTCATTTCTGAGACCTTTTAGATTACACCCATAGAGCACCACTCATTGTAAGCGGCCGAATTTTCAAGGTAAAAAGAAGATGTATTGTAATAAATGGCGAAATGTTAAGGGGGTTTTTATGTTTCTACATCAGATATTTTTTTGAATTTTCCCCCTAAAAGTGGCATTTTAACTCATTTTGAGACACTTTAGGTTACATTAAAGAGGACCACTCCTTGTAAATCCCACAAGTTTGAAGGAAAAACCGTATACTTAATAGATTTCAAAATTTCGAGGGGGTTTGGGGGTCCTCCCCCAGAAAAATTTTGGAAATTTTACCCTTAAAAGTAGGGTTTTGACTCATTTCGAGACCCTTTGGGTTGTACCCGAAGAGGATATCGCTCCTTGTGAGACATAATTTTCAAGAAAAATAGCAGTATAAAAATTGATGTCAAAATTTCGGGGGGGGGGGGGTTGAACCCCTAAACCCCCCCCCCTTGGATACGGCCCTGATATACGCCACTGATCCTCCCCCAGTAAAAATTTTTGAAGATTCCTCTCTAAACTAGTGTTTTACCTCCTTTTTTAAAACCCTATGGGGTTTCAAACTCTTTGGTTCCCAAAGGGAACCGCTTCTTGTCAGCGGCAGAAGTTTCAAGGGAGAAACATTGTATAACAGACATCAAAGGTCAGGAGGGGGTTTGGGGGTTCTTCCCCTGAAAATTTTGAAATTTGACCCTCAAAAGTAGTGTTCAACTCCTTTTGGCACTTTTTGAGTTAAATCCGATGCTCCTAGGGTAGTTAGAGAATTTTCAAGGGACTTGCAGCAATTTTTCACTTAAGAATGGAAACCTTGGGGATGGGGCAATTGCCCCCCACCCCTAAATGACGCCCATGCACCTGAGAAATAAATTTTGCATGAAACGCACAAGTTAACCATTTGTTAAGGAGTTGGGGATCACTGAAATCATTTTCAAACGCTGGTCAGCGGGAATGGTCCCCTCCGAAAATGTTTCCTGGGCTAAGGTTGTATTGTAGTTTTAGGCTTAAAATAATATTATTGCATTGACATTACATTATTAAGGTATAAATGGGGAGGGGGGCGATGAAAATTATGATTGAAAATTGCAGGGCCATACCAAGGGGGTGGTTTTAGGGGTGGTTAATGTTAGGGTTTCAAACCCCTCCCGAAATTTGGACATCAATTTTTATATAGACTGTTTCCCCTTAAAAATAATGTGACTCACAAGGATCAAAATGAGCTAAATCACTACTTTTAAGGGTAAAAATTCCAAACAATTTCTGTTTGGAGAACCCCCGCCCCAAACCCCCCCTCAAAATTTTAAAATCTTATGCACTGTTTTCCCATGAAACTTGTGACTTGTGAGGAGATATCCTCAATTTGTGTAATTTAAAGAGTTTAAAAAATTAATTAAAATGCCACTTTTAGGGGGAAATCTCCTAAATTTTCCCTAATTCACCCTTAAAAATTTGCGTCTATTACTGGGTTTCTTCAAAGATTCTCCGCTTACAAGGCGTGCTCTCAGGGTGCAATCCAAAAGACCTGAAAATGAGCTAAAAGACACTATTTTGAGGGGAAATTTTTCTAATTATTTCTAGGGGAGACCCCCAGACCATCCAATTTTATTTGGAATTCACATTTTTAATAAAATTTTAAAATAAACATCACTAAAATTAACCTGGTTACGGCCCTGGAAAATTGGATCGAAAATAGCAAGTTGCTGGGCATTCAGCGCCATCTACTGAACAAGGGTATAACTTGAAAATGATCCGACCGACATTTTGCTTCTTGCCAGTGGTAGAATGAATTGGGTGAACAAAAAGTGGGGGGATGGACGTGCCCATGGGCGTACACAGCGAGGAGCAGGGGGGGGGGAGGCTGCCCCCCCCTAGAAAACTGAATTAATTTTTTTTTTTGTATCAGAGTAAAAATAAAAACTTGAAAAGGCAGAAATTGGTGACCCGACCGATCGCAAGTTCGAAGCTTCCTCCCTTGTCTCGAACAGCGTTATCATAGGCGCCGACTTTTATAAAGTATTGCGGGTGCCCAGTACTAGAAAAAAAAACATTTAATTAAGGAAACAACCATGACGTTTACATGCCACAAATTAAAATAACCTAATTTTGTATCAGATGTATAAAATCAATTCCATTACATGTCCCTTTCAATATCGCCAAGGTGTAATACTTTGAGGTGCATTTAATGTAAAAATTTTGTGTAACAGTGTGAACCCGAAATAAGAAGTCTGGGGGATTATCCCCCAGAAAATTTTTGAAATTTCTCTGTTAAAATTAGCATTTCAGCTCATTTTGAGATATCTTGGGTTACAAATGAAAAGGGTCACTCCTAACAAGCCACCCAATTTATATGAAAAAAACTACGGTTAATAAATATGTATCCAAATTTTGGGGGTTCTCCCCAAGAAAATTTTCAAAATTTGACCCTTAACAGAAATTTTTTAACTCATTTTGAGACCTTTTGGGTTACTCTTCCCCAAAAAACTGCTCTTGAAGGGTATTCTTCGAAATTTTGAAGGGATTCCAAACCAGAAAATATCCAAACATCACAAAATATTGGGGGGGGGGGCTTAGCCCCCCTTCTGCCAACGTTGGGGGGGCCAAGCCCCCTCAAACCCTATGGAGTCGGCGCCTATGAGCGTTATTGTTTATATCACTCAAGACACGAGGGGGCAGAATACACAAAAAGTTCCCGCCATTTGTGGGAATTCCCCCAAACACCCTCTCCCGCTGCTTTTTCCCGAACCCTAGTACCCGAGTACCGCCGGGTGACGCGGTGACGCTATAGCCTCCTTTTCGTGTTATCCTTAAAATTATGGGTCATGTGACCAGAAAAAAGAGACATATAGGGGGTGACATTTGTACTGAACTAGAAGAGGTCGTGTGGTGAACGTGGCTGTATGGTGTTTTTAACGTTTTCCACCTACATCTCTCGCTGGTTTTTCGATTTTCCAGAGGTAAGAATGTTTTTACAATTACTCGAAAAAAGTGAGGGGAGCAATGATTATCCTTTTTCTTAATTAGATAATAATTACTTTTGATGTTAAATATCTTTTACATGGGATTTTAAAAAATATCCTATTTTGGTCTTAAAGTTAATGTAAAAATGGCCTTTGTTTGAAATTATTTTTATCCACAAGTCTTCTTCTTTAATGGCCAGACAGCCCAGGATGGGCCCTAGCCTTCCTCAGAATCGAATTCCAAGCTCTTCTATCCTTGGCCTTGGACATCCAGTTATTAATTTTCAAAATTCTGTTCCAAAAATGTCTGTTTCCAAACAGTCGAGCCACCTTAGCTTAAGTCTTCCTCCACAAGTATGCTTTTGAAACCTTTAGAACCTCTCCTCACTTTTTCTAATCTATTATTGGTTCCCAATTCAAGGCGCATCCTTGAATTGGGGAATATTTGGAAAAGGGAGTAAGTCCAAAAAAATGTAAAATTAGAAAGTAATCTACCCCTTATAGGCGAAATAGTCCCTAAATTTGCAAAATCCATCTCCATTTCTCGTATTTTAAAATTTAATTTAAAATTAAAGTTAATTAGTATTTCTTTATTCTTTGCAATAAACTCGATCAAAGTAAAATTTCTTTAAAATAAAAAAGTGATTGTTTATCCATGGAATGTTTGACTCCATTCGAATTCATTTATCTTATTGATTATGCCTTAATTCTTAATAATTTTGAATTTTATTTGTCATAGTCTTTCTATTTCTCACTTTTGTTCTGTGAACTGAGAAGAAATATAATTTAAAAGTCAATTTAAATATTTTTAAAGATATTTTTAGTTGAAATTTCTATAGGTTAAAAAAGGGAATAAGTCCAACAACTTTTTTCCACTGTAACGTATTTTTTAATCAATTTATATTTTTCGATGATTTCTTGATGGGGTATTGAATTTTGAGTAAAAAGTTTATGGTATACAATGAAAATTCTCTATTACTTGTTCAGTTTCTTTTCAATTTTCTCAAGACTTGGTTTTAGGAATAACTCACTTTTTCCATGAATTGCATTCAAATTTAATTAGCTTTCAAAAGTTATAATCATAACTATCTCCATTGATTTATTAAAACTGCGTATCTCATAGAAAATTCCAAACTGAACAGCATATCTCTTACATCCAACTTACGTTAGAAGAGTGTTTTTAGATGTACACACTTTTCATTATTTTCAAAATTCTTCAAATTTATACCTAAAATTTTTGTGTAAAAAAGAGCACTTGAACAAAATAAATACCCAAGTCCTCAGAAGTACTCCAAATATGCCCTTTGCATAACCTCTAATAATAATTACTGAAAATTAATCGGTCAGGGAGAAAAAAGTAAGATATACAAAAGTAGGAATCTGCTATACAGATTTGGCATTTATTCCTCCACTAGCTGATATGCCCGGCGTTGCACGGGTGTAGTGTATCAATTTATTTTTTTTAAAGTTTTCTCAAGTTACATATATAACACAACCCTGCGAAATTTAACTTTTTGAAAAATACAAGATAAGTGTTTAGTAATTTTTATGTTATTTGGTGAGCTGATTACGAAAATGACCTCCATTTTCCCCAATCACATCAGGATTTTTTGTAAAATCAATATCAATATTTTTGCTAAAATCCTCTAAAAGAGATATTATAGAGAAAAATTGTGGGTTTACTATCTAGCAACTGTGGTTTTATCCACTTAAATATGTGTAAAATAGTCAAATCTTTGTTAGGAAAGTTGGTTTGATTATTTATTGACCATATTTTTATTTTTTATATATTTAAATGTATGAAAATACAGTTGCCAGATCCCATGACCCACCTCTGGTCGAGAAAAACACAAAAAAATTTCAAGAGTTAAAATTTTTAATTAAAAGTATTGTTCCTTCAAAATAACTCCCTGGGTTGGCCCAGCTGGGGGGCTGCCAGGGCTGTGGCACTTAACCGGCGGGAGTGGAGGGCTGAGCTTGCGGCCTCATACACCACATCGGTGTGAAGAGAGTCAAGTCAAGTCAAGTCCTTCAAAATAAAATCGCCGAAATATTATTTTAGTTTGTTTTTATTAAGATATCTTACATGAAATAGACGATTAATCAAGAAATGCGAATACGAAGGGGGTTTTTTCAACTTCCGTTTTGCTCCTGAAAAAAAGTAGTAGGAATTTCGAAATAATTTTGGTACTGGTAGTTAGGTACATCCTTCAGGATCAATTTGCATCTTTACTGCATAAAAATCGGACAATTCTTCTGTTAGTTATCGAATTTACAAGCGCGCTCCTCGAACTTATTTCCCGCCAACCCATAGAGAAATAATAAGTTCGAGGAGCGCGCTTGTAAATTCGATAACTAACCGAAAAAATGTCCGATTTTTTTGCAGTAAAGATGCAAATTAATCCTGAAGGATGTACCTAATTACCAGTACAAAAATTATTTCGAAATTCCTACTACTTTTTTTTATCAGGAGCAAAACGGAAGTTGAAAAAAAAAACCAACTCTCGTATTATGTTTGTATACATGATAGTTTGAAAAAAAATTAAGCTTATTCAATAATAATATTTCGGCGCTTTTATTTTGAAGAAACAACACTTTTAATTAAAAATTTTAACTCATGAATTTTTTTTGTGTTTTTCTCGACCAGAGGTGGGTCATGGGATCTGGCAACTGTATTTTCATACATTTAAATATATAAAAAATAAAAATATGGTCAATAAATAATCAAACCAACTTTCCTAACAAGGATTTGACTATTTTACACATATTTAAGTGGATAAAACCACAGTTGCTAGATAGTAAACCCACAATTTTTCGCTATAATGTCTCTTTTATAGGATTTTAGCAAAAATATTGAAATCGATTTTACAAAAAATCCTGATGTGATTAAAACTTTTCGTTGGTATTTTCGAAATGGTATAAATCCGTATGTTTTGGATAAAAAACACGCATCTTCAAATCCTGAAGACTTTCCGCGAATAAATTTATGGTCAATCGGCAACTACTTAGTTTTCAAAACATCACACTACTCATCCACACCTTGCACGGGGGGCCTTGCACGGGTGTAGTGAATCAATTTTTTTTAAAAAAGTTTTCTCAAGTTTCATGTCTAATTTTTCTGTAACCTCAATTACCAATTATCCCGATGTTCTAGGTAGTTTTTCAAATCCCGGTGTTCCCGGTAATTTTTCATACCCCGGTGTTCCCGCTAACTTTTCATGTTCCGGTATTCCCGGTAATTTTTAATATCCCGTCGTTCCCGGTGTCTTTTTTCATGTTGGTGTTCCCGGCACCTTTTTCATCCCGGTTGCAACTGTTTATATTTACCCAAACCCATCCAGTTCCTATGTTGCACATTTATAGTTTCCCCTAGTAAAATATTTAATTTTAAGGTTTTTATGTCATTAACAATAGAGCATTCGCACATGACGTCACTTGGAGGACAAAAACAACGTTGCTAAGGCTGTTGTTAGGGGCGGGAACTAGAAGTATCCAATAGAAGCATTCGCACATGATGTCACTGGCGGGCAAAAACAACGTTGCTAAGGCCGTTGTTAGGCCGAGTCATGTGATTGAAAATGCTCTATAGTGAGTCAAGCAGATCTACTCTAGTAGAAAAATAAGCATTAACAATAGTGAGTCAAGCAGACCTACTCTGGTAGAAAAATAAGCATTTTTAGCCATAAAAATGTTAATTACAGGTTAATATTCGATTTTCGAAAGATAGATAGATAAATCAGGTGAAAAAAATTAAAATTATAGATTTTGAAATTTAAAACATCATGATTAACCTGTTTAGATCCTTTAAGACAGAGAGTTCAAAAAATTAAAAAAAAAATAAGAAATAACTTGAATATTTACATGTTATAAAAATCCCCTCAAAAACTATGTACCCCAAACGCCGATGTTCCCATTTGGGAACATACACGTTGAATTGGTAATTAATTACTCTCCAAAATTGGAATATGAAGCTATTCTGACAAGCCAATTGAAAAGATGTGTACTTAAGCTATCTAAACACAGCATAATGATTTAAGACTAAGTTTAATTAAATTTATCATAAATTAAAACTTGTGCAACTTTTGGAAGAGCCAAAAATCTGTAATTTTGATATAAATTCCACAAAAAGGATTAAATGGCATGTGAAAAACTTTTGCATGTAAATAACTTCATATCTTTGAGTTGCTTACTACCAAGTATCAAATTCCTGCATGAAAAATTAAGTGGTGAAAAAATTCCCTGAAATGATGTTCCCATTTGGGAACATCGGCAGGTAAAAGGTTAACTATATGCAGTACTTTTATTCGTATCACTCGAAGTTTGCTCTTATAGCGACAAAAAACTCGGTACGGATTAATTACGCTATAAGAGCTTCCACTGTATTCTGATTATGATTGTAGTAACACTGATCTCCTAAGACATATTGATCAGTGTTAAAACAATCACATAATCAGATGATAATAAATGATCACTTAGATTCTAAGTGATAATTACATGAAGAAAAAACCAAATAATCTGTTGATTTCGAATTCAATTTTGATTAAACATGACAAACATGAAGGAGATAATTTATTGGGTATAAACCTTCACCAACTTGCCTACTCCCACATACGATCGCCGAAAGAAACTCGAACTGAAACGGTTAGTTTTGTAGTTGGATCAGTGTTCCAAAGTTACGATATGATCATTTTTTAAGATCTCCAAGGTGAGGTCACATTGATCCTGTTTTAGTGTAAAATTAGAATAGTCTTTAAATTAAAAAATGATACATAATAATAATAAAAAAATATTGCCAAGCTTTAATAATATAATCATTAAGTCTATAAATTGCTTTTAGCATTTTATTTCAACTCTTTTTCAGTTTCCATGAAGGGAGGTAGAAATATATTGTCCCTCCCAAATCAAAATTGCTTTTAATCTAAAAGAAATTAATATGTTCCTAAAACCAATCTATGAATTCCTCTTGCCTTTGGGAGATCTACTTCGGTTTCTTACTTCAAATTAACAATAGATATTCATCAACATGAAGCTATAATATCAATATAATCTAAAGCGAAAACCCTTTTAGATTCATATCTTAAATGCTTCAAAACTGAATTGTTGGATCAAAGTTTAAATTTCCCTCTCTCCTGTGAAAAAAAATCCGTATTCTATCTGACCCAATCGAAGGAGAAGCTGGGATACACGCGAATTACGTAATCGGCTGGAGAGCAAGCAGTACGTCACACGAATTTTCGTTCCTATGTGAAGAGCCAACCTTCGGCCTTATTCACTACCCACTTCATGCGGTCGCATTTGACATTCATGCGAACGTATGGATCGTTCATGCGATCTTATGGTCCGAAACGGTATTCTCTGGGGTTTCGTGCGATGCGACGGACGCCTCCATGCGAAATGCGCTATACGTCAAGTCAACAGCAGCCGTCTGCGCAGTACGAAAGTCGCATGGCTGTTTTTTGCCTGTCTCTGGCGCAACAAATTTGTCTCTTAGCGCCTTGTTGGGGGTTTTGGCGAAAAACTTTTTATTATTATGTTTTAATTACTTTAGCAATCAAAATTATTCTGGTCGCAAAGAAAGCAAACTTCACTTGAAAAACTAGTTTGACTTATTTAAAAATTAAAACAAATTCTGTGACAAAACTGATTTTTTCTGATACATTTTTATGAACACGATTTTTACAATCAAATCACATTTTTATTTGCCACTTTTAAAAATCGGGTGTGGTGCGTGTGGTGACGTTTCTCATTAAGAACGGGTAATCAATTTCCAATCATAAGAGAAAAAAACATTTTAATCATCACTGAGATCGTAATTTTTAAGGATCGTGTGTAATGATTATTTATGAGTAATATTTTCTGAATAGTTTCGTAAATGATCCACAGTTGACCACGGAGAGATCGCGATTGTTCTAAAAATTACAAAGAAAACGCCTTTGCTCGAAAAATGAGATTGTAGGTTTTGACGAGGTGTGGACGATATGTTTTGGAGATGTTTGATTTTATTATTTGATAAAAATATACGTATTTCCTCGAGTGAATTACTAAGTATTGTTATCCGAGTAAAACCTTATAGCACAAAAGTAATCGATGAATTTTAATCCCAAAAAACTCAAGACCGGTTTTGATTTTTATCAAAACCCAGGTCTGATTTCTAAAATATTACTCAAAATGTATAATTAAACCAGGTTCTTTCGATTCAACGTGATCGTCGAATTCAAACCCTGCCTTTTAATTTGATTGTAATTCAAACATTCAATCAGTCAATCGCCAAAAGTACTACTAATATTCCGTCGTATCTCGCAAATTCATAGCAGGGTTAATCCCTATTTCAAATAAAATTTCTCACAGGACGCTGCTGTCATCAGCGAGAAAATGTCTGAATAAACCCAAACTCAACCCCACAGAGAAATATCCTAACAGAGGGTCCACGAGGCTATTTTCAAATGCTTTACTGATGTGAGGGCGCCACACTAGAGTCTGGAACGTATGCCGGCCGCTTAAATCTCTCGCCAAATTAGAACTCAGCGCATGCGCAAAAAGGTGTTTTCGATCTCCCATAGGCAGTCGGCGAACGATTCAGACTGGATCCAGACGCTAGTGAGTTTAGTGCGATCCCAGCGCCACAATTCTCCCAACCTGTAACAAGATGTCATGATTTTCGATTTCCATTATGGCCTATGGCCGTGGACTCTCTGTTCTAGTACTCTGTGCTCAACCCTATTTAAAATGGACTGGTCTTGTTGTTATAGCAACCGCTTCGTTTTGCACGTGACTCTTTATTTAAAAACGGCCGGATCCCAAAAAGAACTACCGTGATTGGATAAAAGGATTGGAAAACAGCAAGAGAAGTTGGCCAATAAGTGAACGTTCTGAAACCCCGCCTCACACGTATCAGGTCTCAGAATGACCCCAAGGTAGCATACGATCGCATTTCATCACACGATCGTATGGAAATTTTAACGTATGGTCGCATGAACAGAGAATAGGCCCGCTTATCTTATTCTATTAACCTTGAGAACATATACAGTGGAAGCTCTTACATCGTAATTAATCCGTACCGAGTCTTTTGTTGCTATAAGAGCAAACTTCGAGTGATACACTCGAATGTAGAATATCACTCGTTTAAAAGCAATAAATTAGTTAAGCTAAACTATCAATTTTGATGCTTTTCGGGAAGGTAGACTCGATTCCCTCAATGATGTATTTTTAGTAGACTAATTTATAAAATTTGGAGGAAATCTCAACCTGAAAACGATATCATTGGGATTTAGAACACAGTTCGAATCATCCAATTGATCTTTCCTCACTTTAAACAATTATTTCTTCTTTTATGAAGTCTTGATACTTCCAATTTCATGTTATATTACCTTATTTTTTGCTTTTATTTTAATTTATATAAAGTTTAAGATCAATATTTTACAGAGTATAAATATTTGTTTTTTAAATTTTGATTTTGATATTAATTTATTGCATAGCTTAGCTTCCTTAGAAAGGTCTGATGCTTAACAAAATTTATTACATCAATTTCACCTGCATCTGCATGCAATTTGAAAAATTTATGTCTTAAATATAAGTCAAAAAATTGGAAATAAAGAAAGATAAATGAATACGCTAATAAATTTAAAGTCTAAAATCAACAAGCACATTAGGTAGCGAAAGGTTTCGTTTGGGATTGTAGCCGGTTACCCCGGGCGAAAGCAAGCGAGAAGAAGATGCGATCGTTACTTGGTGCTGTTTGTCATACTCTGATATTTGTTTATTGGCTAATTCTGGTGTGACGCACACAAACCGATCCAGAAAAGTACTCGATAAGCTGAATCGATTCGAAGATTAGTCTTTATAAGAGCACAAAAGTGCTCTTATAGAGACTAATTTTTGGGTCTTTATAAGAGCAGGTCGCTATAAGAGCTTCCACTGTATTGCCTTCTGGAGCAAACCTCTTATTTTGCAAACGATTAAGTTTTGAGATTTTTATCTTCCAAATAGACACAAAATCGCAAAAGGGGGGGGTCAAAATTTAGGGCGATTCTCTGCAAAACTTTTTAAAGTTAAATTCATTATTTTTTGGAATAATATTTCATACATGATGTTTAAACAACGTGTCAAGCAAAACGTTTGACACCTGTCAGGAAGTTGCCCTAATTCTGCGTCAAAATTCTGAAAAAAGATCTGAGACCCTTTTTTCCGGAGTCCTTTTTTGACTTATTACTTAAAAGTTCTCGAAAATTACCAAATGCATGACTTAATATAATAATACAAGATGAATACGTAGAAAAATTTTTTCCACCAATCGGAATTTTTTCAAAAAAGTTAAACGCAAAGTACCATTTTCCCACTCGTGCGCTTAAAATGGCGCTAGACGTGACAGAAAAGTAGCCATAACTCCAGAACAAATAATTTACCCGCAAAACAGTGATACACTTTTTACTAAGACAAGGTTAAATTACAATGTTTAATTTTTCTTCAGCTGTTATAATTAAGAATTGTAACTCTGATATTGTTCTTGATTTTTTCGAGGCATATTATATAAACAAATATTCTGAATTTTTAATTAATGATTTACATAGTGTACCTTACTTTTCACCTGTTTGGAAATCGTAAAAGCTTGTACTTTAACCTTGTTCCTTTTTATTTGGTTTCTTCTGAGTGATTTGATTTAACTGTACCTTCCGTATGAATTTTGTTTGCTTATTCTTTGTACAGAGGTCGCTTTTGTCATGTATTTATACCGATCGCCTGTCTTTATTTGTACTATTAGCACTTATAAAGGGGATCCTTTGATCCCCGAAACAATTGTCTGCTATTTTAAATGTTTTTATTGAGGATTAAACGTTGTTTTTATACTTGATTTACTATTTTCCACAAGATAGACATGATATTGAATGTCATGGTCAGGGCCGCCGAGAGTCAAGCCGGGCCCCGGGGACAAAGTTGAGAAGCGGGCCCCCCAGTATTTTGAGGGGGGGGGCAAAAATTTTCTTTAGTAAATGCACAGGCTTAATGCAGTTTTGAACATTTCTATGCATTTTTCTATGAATCTTGATGAACTTAAAAATTTCGTTTTCTTGATTATAGGAAGAGTAACAATCACTAAAGGGGGTCTGGGGGAATCCCCAAGAAATTTGGAATTTCGACCCTTAAAAAAGAAATTTAAACTTATTTTTGGATACTTTTTACAATTGAAAGACACCCAGGAATGGGTTTTTCTGAAATGAAGTTAAGCTTAGGATCCTTTGAAATAATGATTTACCTTGAGGATGAAATTTTGGAGAAGTAACTCCATTTCGTAATGAATTCTTTTAGGGGGTCTGGGGGTACCCCCCAGAAAATTTTTGGAAATACTCCTCTTAAAAACTGAAATTTACTCATTTTCGGCGGCCTTCAGGGTGAAAATTTGATTTACAAAACATTCCAAATTAGTATATTCCTCTAACTTAGAGGAATAATTATCTTAGGGGATAATTATCTTAGTTTGGAAATGTTGGAGGTTGTATTCCAGGGAGGAGGGGGGCCCGTTCTCAGGTAGAAGAAGGGTAGTAGGGAAAAAAATCTAAGAATTAGTATTCTTGTTTCGGAATGTTTAGTAGTATATCTCAAGATGGAGATTCTTTACGGGCCCTTATAGGGCTGGGAAAATCCCCGGGCCCGGGGGAAAGTGCCCCCTTTGTCCCCCCCTGTCGGCGGGCCTGGTCATGGTTCTTCTTGGCTGCAGCCCCACAGCCCCCCCCCCTCTGGATTCGCCACTGGGTCAAAGTAACATGTTGTTCCTGCTAAACTCGTATATACTTACGCAAGAAACTACCCAATTCACACAGTTTTTTTTGCACAAAACCTTTAGTGATATAATGTAATTTTTGAAATTTAGAACTAAATATGAATGAAAAACTAAATTGGCATGAAATAAAAATTTTTTGTCAAATTTCTTAATAATTTAATTATCAATTTTTAAATTGCATTGTTCAACTTTATATATTTTTGTAAGTTACAGGAGGTTTTCGAAAATATATTTTAATACCTTACATAAGCATCACTCATATCCCCTATATCCCATTGTCTCAAAAATAAACAAATAGCAACCCTTTATCCACTTAGGTGGTTGTGTAATGTTTGAATGGACCTTATATGAAAATATTTAGAAACAAAACCTCATTACCACAAAATAATCTGAATTTATCACATTTCCCGATAAGAGTCGGCGATTACCCATAATTGATGCGCCCGGTTAATGTGATAAATAATAAAACATTTATCACTTTTACCGAAATTGTTGGGGATTATGCATAATCCCCGGGTTTATCACATTTACCGTAACATATATAAATATAAATAGTGGTCAACATTATTAGAAACTATTTACACTTTGCTTTTGAATTAGCTTAAAATCATAATACAGTGGAAGCTCTTATAGCGTAATTAATCCGTACCGAGTTTTTTGTTGCTATAAGAGCAAACTTCGAGTGATACACTCGAGTGTAGAATATCACTCGTTTAAAAGCAATAAACTCGTTAAGCTAAACTATCAATTTTGATGCTTTTTGGGAAGGTGGACTCGATTTCCTCAATGATGTATTTTTAGTAGACTAATTTATAAAGTCTGGAGGAAATCTCAACCTGAACACGATATCATTGGGATTTAGAACACAGTTCGAATCATCCAATTGATCTTTCCTCACTTTAAACAATTATTTCTTATTTTATGAAGTCTTGATACTTCCAATTTCATGTTATATTACCTTATTTTTTGCTTTTATTTTAATTTATATAAAGTTAAAGATCAATATTTTACAGAGTATAAATATTTGCTTTTTAAATTTTGATTTTGATATTAATTTATTGCATAGCTTAGCTTCCTTAGAAAGGTCTGATGCTTAACAAAATTTATTACATCAATTTCACCTGCATCTGCATGCAATTTGAAAAATTTATGTCTTAAATATAAGTCAAAAAATTGGAAATAAAGAAAGATAAATAAATACGCTAATAAATTTAAAGTTTAAAATCAACAAGGATATTTAGGTAGCGAAAGGTTTCGTTTGGGATTGTAGCCGGTTACCCCGGGCGAAAGCAAGCGAGAAGAAGATGCGAACGTTACTTGGTGCTGTTTGTCATACTCTGATATTTGTTTATTGGCTAATTCTGGTGTGACGCACACAAACCGATCCAGAAAAGTATTCGATAAGCTGAATCGATTCGAAGATTAGTCTTTATAAGAGCACAAAAGTGCTCTTATAGAGACTAATTTTGGAGAGTATTTTTATAAGAGCAGGTCGCTATAAGAGCTTCCACTGTAACAGGATTAATACAGTTCAGAATTTAGAATTAAAAAACTGATTTATTAAAGATTTTACGTAAATTTTTTCTGTGCAAGGGGGCCCCCTTTGCCTTTTTGTATGGGCGCCCATGCTTATCAGACGCCCTATTTACAGCGAGTATCCCGGAGAAAAAAGAGATCCAGAAAAATTCCGGGAGAGCAGACACGAGCGACTGGAGGCGAACGGCGCATGCGCACCCCGCCGCCGCCGCTCCATCCCGGAAAACATCCCACTTCGCTCCTGACTCCGGGAGACGACCCACCTCCGATCCGGGACGGCGGAAGAGGAAAAAATTCGTTTTCCGAATATCCCCCCGAATTCCGGGATACCATGTCTCTGCGAAAAGTGTCACTGATGGACAGCAGGAGACGTTATACTTTACGTGAATGATTCAGGATACGATCTCTCTCTTCCGACGACAGAGCATGTCTTCTTCTATGTGTCATCTGATGGACAACCTGGAGCAGACCAACGGCACGTAACGCCTTTCATCGTTTCGATGTAGCTCATACTTTTAGTCTACCCGTTCATTTGGCATTGAGACGTCATAGACCCTTTATCTGTAGTTGACTCGGCAACTAGTGTCTAGTTTTGGTCGAAACGAACTTAAAAATTTTATACTTCTTGCACAATTTGTATTACTGTCTACTCGCCCGACAGGTATTTTAAAGGTCGAGTAAATTTTGTTGAAAAGTAAAATTACTCCATCGTATATATCGCACTTCATAATCTATCTGAGTGTTGCATGACTTATCTCAAAACAAATATTTTATAAGGAATTTTACTGAAAGATGAAAAGTCAGCTGGTTTGAAGAAATGTGAATAAGAGTTTGGACCAAATCTACCGATATTTTTCCAAGAAATTTTAAGTCGAACTAGAACAAACCACATTCCCGGTGCCTGGATATAGAAATTATCTGTAAAGACTGAATTTAAAACGCACATGAGCATAGCTGACTCTTTAAAATGGATAACCCGGCAGAAAACGCAGAAATGAATTTTTTCAATCAACTCCATTAATAGTTTTTACAAAGGATTCTGATTTCAAAAGGGTAAGTTTACTATTTTTACACACACTAGTGGCAGGGATTTCCATGTAATTACTAAATACTATCTTTTCAGAAATCAGTTTTTAGAATTATAATTAAATTATTGGTTAGATAAATTTATTGAAACTTGCCAGGTTCTTCTTTCTCTCCTCACTTCTTTTAATTCCTTTGTTGTTCCTATAGAATATGTCTTACTTATGGATCATTTTGAAAAAGTTTTCTTTATGGGCTGACATAATGAATATATTCCAGAGTTACCGCTGAATTCATGATTATTTTCTCATTGCTCCCAATCCAAACTGTGCTGTATTTGATGGATTCGAAAGCACTATAAAGTTTTTAAAGATAATGAAGTTTTAAATCCAAAATATGACCTTTCTAATATAGACCAGTTCAACTGTGTGATTTCACAAAGTCGCTCACAATGTCGTTCGGGTTGAACTCGTCCAAAATGCCTTCTTTTTTTCAGAATTCTTTGAAATAGATTTGAAATTACATAATGTTTTCCCTATTTTAAAATAGATATTATGCCATTTTTTTAAAATATTTACCCAAAATAAATTATATGTTTATATTTTTAGTGTTTAATTACATATCACAGCCCTAGGTACTTATTATGAATTTCTTAATGTAATGAATGCAACATCTATTTATTCATACCTTATGAATTTAACCCTGGTTTAAATAGCCGTTCACACTTTTTGGGGGGGGAGTCAAATCGCATGTTTGACATAATGTGGCAAGAAGTAAAATGAAGAGGATAGAATTTTGTGACATCAACACTTTAGAGCAGTTTTTAACCTTTTTTTTTTTGTTTACCCTTTTATCGATTTCAAAGTAATAAAATAGGGAGTTTAGGGGTTCAAACCCTCCCCCGAAATTTTTACATAAATTTTTATACTGTTTTTTTCCCTTTAAAATTCTTCAACTCACAAGAACAATCCCCTTCGGGTGTAACCCAAAGGATCTCAAAATGAGTTAAAACACTACTTTTGAGAGTAAAATTTCAAAAAAAAAATTTTGGGGGGAAATTTTAAAACTCCCTTCCAAAATTTAGATGTCTACTTATAATTTTGTGGTTTACAATGAGATGTCTTCGGATGTAACCTAAAGTGACTAAAATGAACTAAATAACTCTACTTTTAGAGACAAATTTTCACAATTTTTCCGGGGCGATACCCATTTTTACCTGGAGCAATTGTAAGATTTTGACAATTCATTCCTAATTCAAATACTACTTAAAAACTTAACGTGTAAATGTAATCGTTAGCTGGAACCTCAGAAATAACGTTGAGCCAAAGCCACGAAACAAAAGTCTGGATTCGGCCCTGATTGTTACTATAGTTTATGTTATAATAAATAATTGGGGAATCAAACCTTAAGTTTCAAATCAGGTTAAGTTTTAAAATTTCAAAGTGTGATTTCACAAAATTTCACAAAGGGAAAGTGGGGATTATTTGATGAATCATTATTTTATAAAAAGGATAAAGGTTTCTTCTGAAACAGTTCAGCGATTTATAACGAATAACCTGGGGATTGCCAACCCGCGGCATGCGTGTCATAATGTGTCATGGTGGGTTTAAAACAGTGGCACTCGAAGATATAGAAAAATTAGGGAAAACAATATTATCTGTCGCCATTATAAGGTTTCAATGCTCTATTAATCTCCTCTTAACTTAGTTCTAATTCTTTATTATTTATGATTTTGGTTAAAATCTCTTCAGTTATAATAATTTGAGAGGTCCAAATCTCTTTTTATGCATGAATTACAGTGACCTATCCCCCTTATTGAATTTTCTTAATAATTTAGAAGCAACTTTGTTAGAAAACTTTATTTAGAACCAACTTGTATGATTCTCTTTTCAGTGAGGTATTACACATATAGGTACCTATTGGATATTTTTATGAAGTTGATTTTGGGATTTTCAAACTACCTATAGAGTTTTAAAATGCGTTTTGGAGAATTACATATATTTTTTGGGGAATTCCAAAAAATTTTCGAGATAATTCTGAAATTTTTCACTCATATCTGAATTTTTATACAAACAACTCAAAATTGCATGAGAAAAAACGTTTTTTTTTTGCGTAAAATTCCCATAATCAGTCTATAAATAAAATTTTCACTTTATTAATATATTTTTTGGTGGATATTGGAAAAAGTGGAAGTGGCACACCTAATTTTTGTTTCCCATTGTGGCACTCTTTCCAGAAAGGTTAACCACTCCTGCGATAAGATAACGGAAAAGTAGCAATTATCAATTTTAGTATATTAGAAGCTTTTACAATAAATAAGAACGTTATTCCTCCCCCCCCCTACTTAGTATCTTTTTAATCCCGAGGTACTATTAAATTTTCAACCCGCTCGCGCGCGATTGCTCTTAAATATTCTGTACCTAAAATAGATGTCAAATACTAAAAGTTCTCTCGTTTCTAAATTATCACTCCTCTTTATGATTCTGTAGAAAACATAATGATAATAATGAAAAATATATATGATTAAAGAATCGCTTCCATAAACGCTGCAGACACAGTACTTTTTTTCGTCCTTATTCTACAGAACATAATCAATTCAGTCTCCCTGCCACTGAAGGAAAAGATCTCAAACAATTACAAATAAGTCCGCCCTATTATAAAAAAGAACGCTCCTCGAAGTTTTTTTTCCGACTCTCTTAATTAGACGACATTAATTCTAACAACGGTGCAAGGGAACAAAATGGCGAGCGATATACAAATCGTTTAATTTTATGATGGCATCGCCTGTTTTCTTAACTCGTTTCTGTTAATAAACTAATAGCTAAATAATTAAAACGCGATTTCTGAAACGAGTATGCCTTTTATTAAAACGAAGTTGAATTCCGCTTCGGGCAGTTCTTTTGTTAGAAATTAATTTGATCGCCATCTCTTTGAGAGGCGTGTTTAATATATAAGACGTTTTAAGAAACCCTTTGTTGGATATTTTAACTGCTGTTAATAGATAGAGATGAAGAAAATTGTTTGATTACATTTCGCTAATATAATTTGAAACGCTCTTACAAAGAAAGTAGTTTGATAAGTAAACCCGTTATGGAATTATTTATACCTTTAATAATAGCTCCATTAGAGATAGAAAGACACATACGATTTTATGAAATTTCCTGTATTTGTTCCGATTCTCAAGTCTGGTTAATGGACGTTCATAAATTACGTGAGTTGTTTTTTTCCAAATTTAGGACCCCTCCCTTCCCCTTGTTGATATTTTGTTGACCCCCCCTCTAATTCTCATTTGAGATTTTCTCTAAAACTTTTAAATAAGTACATTTCTTTTCTAGCTACGTTTGTTTCGTTTTGTTGACATGGCACTTAACTTACAAATTGCAAAAGTCTCAATAAAGATCCATGTTGAAATCAAAACTAATTTAATTATCATGACTAACTTGGTAGTAATTCCATGTTTTGACTAGTGTGCGTATTTTTCCTAAACCTTTTCTAAAAAACATAACAGAAAAACCTATATTTTCTAAACTAAAAGGGGATTTTAATTGACTCCCCCCTCCTCCTGGTGAGATTTGATGAGTTGTTGCCGGACCCCCTTTTCAACCTCATGTTATTTATGGATGTCCCCTTACAAAAGAACAATCTTTCATTAAATTGTTCCGAATTTTATTTTATTTACCTAGTATTTGAATTCGGAACAATTTTGTAAAATTCGGAACAAGTTATAATAAAAGTGGCCAGCAATTTACAACAGTATACTTATACGGTTACAATTGATCTACCTCTACCTGATCATACAGGTTATACAGGGTGTCTCAAAAGGTCGAGTACAAACTTGGAGGGATGATAGTACTCATCAAGACGAACAAGAATTGGTATAGAAAGGGGGGTTGCAAATGAGTTTTAAGGGGTGAAAATCAGCAATAAAACTTGCATATTTGTGCAGTAAGAGACACAATGGTTCGATTCCTGTAGCTATTTTGTAAAACAACTTCAAATATTATAACTTCTTCTACTAAGCGAGTTTTCCCTCCAGTAACACTTTTGCATTCGACAGGGAAAAATGTCGCCATTCCGTGATTGCCAAATACTTTTTTGGGATTCTTAAGGTAACGATAAAACAAGAATCTAAAAAAATTGCGCCAAATGGCTAATAAGTTGCCAAATTTGGTTGAACATGCATAAAAAAAGAAGACTGATCGAAATAAATCTTTTACTACGAAAAGATAACTTCCTGAAAAAGTTACAGTTAAAATTACTTTTTGCAAGTACAAGTTTTATTATCTTGATGTAAAAAAATACGGAATCGAACAATTGTGTCTCTTCCTGCACAAATATGCAAGTTTTATTGCTGATTTTCACCCCGGGGTTTCACCCCTTAAAACTCATTTGCGACCCCCCTTTCTATACCAATTCTTGTTCGTCTTGATGAGTACTATCATCCCTCCAAGTTTGTACTCGACCTTTTGAGACACCCTGTATAAAAGCGTTTCTTTAATAAGAATTCTTTCGCATGTCTACTATGAGTTAAGATTAAATGTCAAATCATTCACTTAACATGAGTTAGGGTTACCATAATAGTGATCTTTAACGCTAAAAACTTGGCGCATACGCAAGTCTGAACTTGCGCCAAAATTTTTAATAATTCTATTATTTAAGAGCATACAGTACTTCCGATCACTAACTACGAATTTACATTAAATAAACTTAATTTTAATTAATATTAAAATTAGGTTTATGATAATACTTCCTATTTCTAAAATATTTTAACTATTTCGCCTTTAATCCCACAAATCCCACAATCGCCTTTAATCCCCATTGATTAATGCATCATAAATATCAATCAATCAATCAATTTTATTAACAAAACAAAAACAAAAATTACAAACTTTAAAGCAGATTCACAAAAGTTTACATATAATTAAAAGAAAAGAAAAAAAAGACAATTGCAAATATATCCCAAAAAAGCCACAGCTCGTCAATGAGTTCATAGATTTCCAATTTTAGTGAGTTTAAAAAAAAAATTTGTAATCCAAAAATTAATAATTTGTTCACTTAGATTGTGTAGCGTTTCATTATATTTTGTTACCCTTTCCAACAAAAAATGGGGAAAATTATTGGAATATAATGTAATAATAGGGATCCACCTTTACATTTAGAGTATCAATTTCAAATAAAGCAAAACTAAACCCATAATATAATGTACAGTACATGTTAAATTTATTTTTGTTTGTGGAAGTTCTTTTACGTCACATGTTTTCCCTCTAACGGCCGTATTCATCACTAACTTAAGGTCAACCTGGAATCAAGCTTTTTCGACAACTCTTAAAACTCGTTTTCCTTCTTCAACTACCAATCAGAAGTTTTGATTCCAGGTTAACCTTAGGTTAGGTTAGTGGTGAATACGGCCGTTAACCTTTGATTCTTACTTCAAGTACACTGTAAAAACAAAGGCGTTTTGTAACGCCAGTTTCCAGTTGCAGAAACTAAAAACCTGGTGTTAAAGAGCACTGCTCATGGTGTCAACCTTAAATAAATGGTGTTCTAAAAAAAAAAGCGTATGGTCACACCATTTTGAGTTCATGAAACACCAAAACAGGTGTTGATCCTGGTGTTGCTGCAGCATCCGTGACCGTATCCTTTGGCGGCAAAAGCAAGTGTTTATTTTCATGATTTGATCGTGTGGATCCCGGACTAGAACGAACTTGAAGACAAGTGCAAACGTCTCACAGAAATTGTATTGATTTGAAAACGGTAAGCAATTATTTAACTCCCAATACCGTGTGTTTTTTTCGTAACGTATTGATAAATTATAATTTAGTTTGATTGAAAGTTCAAACACGTTAGTTAGGCTTAACTTTGATATATGTAGTGGGCTAAAATAGTTTTGTACGTCACCTTATTAACTGGACTTAAACTTTAGATTTTCTTACTCTGTGACAACTCTCTTACTCTGTGCAATATTATTTCTTTTATATCCTTTCCCAAGCTGTGGAACTTTAGTTTAAAGTATGTGAATGCGGTGAATGCAGAATGCATTGTTGATGTTTACGTCCGTAAGGCGGCTATTGTCAGTTTTCAGATTGCATTTTCTCTCATAATAAGTATAATTCTTGTCATTTTCGAAAACAGTGATCTCTCTTCTATTCTTTTTGACGTTGTTTCTTTCGTTAGGTATCTAATATATAGATCTTCTGTTTCTCCAATCTTTCTGACTGCAGTTAACTAAAGGAATTTCTTCTCTGGATTGGTACAAATCGTTGAAAGATTCTTACTACAGCTATCCCGCGAAAGCGATAAGTATTATAATTTACTTTCTTTTTAACGTTATCTGTTACTTGCTTTTAATTTTCTAAATTTCTTAGTGTTACATTATCTTTTATCATAGCCTCTTTTGTTTAGTATCACTTGGTATACGCTTTCATTCATTCGTATACGGTATTCACGGTATACGCTTTCATTCGTTTATACTTACTTTGATTGTAGTTAATGAATACTGTTGTTTGAATATCTTTTCATATATTTAAGTTTATGCTTAGTATTATTTGTGCATTTTTTGAACAAACTCAGTTCATCAAACATCAATATAGTTTGAGTGCTACATTCAATATAGTGATATTATTGTTTATGTTTTGATTTGATTACGTTTACGGATTTTCGGTGATAGTTGTTTACCTACTAAGTTGACTGCATTAGTTTTTTATTTTGTTAAAGCTACTGATTTCCCGTGTTTTGTTTTCACCTACAGTATAGTTTTGCGCTGAGTAATATTCAGCGTTTTCTTTTCACATACAACTAAGATCAGCTTAGTTGTTTTTCTTATAGTTTTGCGCTACATTCAATATACTGATATTCATTGTTTTGTTTTGATTACGTTTACAGATTTTGGTGATATTTGTTTTCTATTAAGTTGACTGCATTAGTTTTTTATTTTCTTAAAGCTTACTGATTTTCTGTGTTTTGTTTTCACATACAATATAGTTTTGCGCTGAGTAATATTCAGCGTTTTCTTTTCACATACAACTAAGATCAGCTTAGTTGTTTTTCAAATACTTTTGCGCTACATTCAATATAGTGTTATTCATTGTTTTCTTTTCATTATGTTTACAGATTTTCAGTGATATTTGTTTACCTACTAAGTTGACTGCATTAGTTTTTTATTTTGTTAAAGCTTACTGATTACCCGAGTTTTGTTTTCACATACAATATAGTTTTACGCTAAGTGATTTTCAGTGTTTTGTTTTAACTTACAATATACGTAGTTTTATGCTTAGTGAAATACAGTGTACAACTAAGTTTAGTTAGCAGTTGTTTTTCATTTAGTTTTACGCCTACAGATTTTTGGTGATTTTTGTTTATTTACCAAGTTAACTGCATTACTTTTTTTTAAAGCTTACTCATTTTACATACTAAGTTTTTTTTACGTGTGTTGATTTTAGATGTTTTTTGTTCACTAACCAAGTTGAATGCAGTAGTTTTTAATTTTGTTTTCTTTACGCTTACTGATTTTCAGTGTTCTGTTTGTCAATTTTTCACAAACAAGGTTTGTCTTACTTAGATTTATTTTGTTTTCAACCTGTATACCAAGTGATACTAAACAAAAGAGGCTACATGTTAAAAGACAATGTTACAAAAAGAAATTTAGAAAATTAAAAGCAAGTAACATATAACATTTAAAAAGAAAGTAAATAATGATACTTATCGCTTTCGTGGGAGAGCTGTAAGAATCATTCAACGATTTGTACCAATCCAAAGAAGACATTTCTAACCGTCGTCAGAAAGATTAGAGAAACAGAAGATATATATGTTATGGGCAAAGTGATTAATCGGGCATTATTAATAATGCCCGAAGTGGAGGCGGGCAAAGTGATAAATTTCATTCATAAATTCCACTGAATTTATCACATTGCCCGTAACATATATATTAAAGATACCTAACGAAAGAAACAACGTCAAAAAGAATAGAATGGAGATCAAGGTTTTCGAAAATGACAAAAATTATCTACTTATTATGAGAGAAAATGCAATTCAATATTTTCAGAAAAAAACTGACAATACCCGCCTTATCGACGTAAACATCAGCCATATTGAAAAATGTTGCCAGGTTTCAAAGAACAGTCGTAGTTCTAAGCGGCAAGGGGACATTTAACATTTGGGGACATCCATAAATTACGTGAGGTCAAAAAGGGGGGAGGGGTTTGGAAAAATCTCACCAAGGGGGGAGGGGGGTCGATTAAAATCTCACGGTCAACTTTTTAGTTAAAAAAAGAAAATCGTATAATTTCTAAGTATGAGAAAGGAAAATCATTTTTAAAAAGTTGTAGGTAAATCTCACATGGGGGGATTCAGCAAAATCTCACCAAGGGGGGAGGGGGTGTCCAGATTTTGGAAAAAAAAAGCACCACGTAATTTATGGTATCCCCTTACAACATTCGAACAGGATAAATCTTTGAGAAACAAACCACTCCGATAGTAGGAGAAAGATTTTTCGGACAATCATAGGCATTATCAAAACATCCGATTGCAATAAACGGCCGCTCTTTCGCGACTTCCAGTTTTATATATTATGATGATATGACTTCCCAACTATTTCAAATTTATGAGATTCAGTTAAAGGAACTTAGTACGGGCACAGCCCGTCAATAACATCCGAGCAACGTTGCGCTATAGGTATATAAATAAAGTTTTACTGCGCCCGGGCAACGCCGGGCTAGCGCTGAAAGCGCTAGTGCTGAAATAAGATATAAAGCACACTCGAGTCTTAGGGTTTCGTCACGTAGTCAAAAAATAAGGAAAAAAAGACTTGTGTTTGTAAATTAAGTTATGTTACAATGACTTTTACAAATTTTTTTCTTCTTGATAACATATTTTCCACACTTGTATGCACGTACTCTTGCCGTCACGAGGAAAGCGCTGTATTAATAAAGACAAATTAAGCCAAATTGACTTTTTTTAACTTTCTGTTTGCTAAAAATGATTGAAATGACTACTACGTGAAAATTTGAGGGTAAAAATTTGAGGGACAGGGGGGTCTTGGCATTTACTACAGGTGGTCACCAAGGGGGGGAGGGGGGTCAAAAATAGTAAAAAATAGGTCACGTAGTATGGGTACGTTCCCTAAACTATGCTTTACTTTTGCCTTGTTTTGGCCATCGAGGTGTTCCGTGTGCCCTAAATGATGTTTTTCCTCATAACCTGACAAGATTGTTGACAAATAGCTAACCTTGCAGCTCTCTAAGTTTTCTATTCTAACAGGTTTTCGAATATAAATAAAATATATAGGATTTGATCTGAATTGGGAACAACCACTAGCATTTAGTTGCATTAGTGCCCCATTTTGTCTAATTTATTTTAATTTATACGATTGAACAAAAAAAAACAAAATAAATATTTTACATATATTTATGATGCTAGCTAAATATTTTGGGATGAATATGGCTAAAAGAATGCCAGAAATACCTTTTTGATATTTCCCCAAGTAAAATTTTTAACATTAATGTTATGATGTGCCTGTCAGTTACATTGATTGATGGTGTCACAATACAAATATTGACAACCTACTACAGGTGTGAAGTCCAGCTAGGTTGATCTGTTTAACTTGAACTACCAGATTTTTCAAATAGAATGTCATAATAATAAAGAGTATACGTATATGCAATTATTTGTGAGAAATAAGGAATATTTAAAGCAGAGAAACAGCAAGTTTGATTGTTTTGAAATGCAGTGTATAAAAATTTTAGGCACCCCAAAAAATTGTGATAAAATGTTATCACATTTGTTAATAGTTCAAGTTACTGACTTGAATGCTCGTTGTAAATTAATCATTGGCATAATGACAAATTTGCCAAGTTTGCGGTAATGACATATATTCAACTATATATATACAGCTATTTTTGACTTAAATTGTATAACTTCTGAAGAACCATTCAAGAGTTGACGGAATCAAATGAGAGTATGGCTGACGATTAACTTTATTTTTGCAGTTTTGTTACAGTGCCTATGACATAATATTCACAAGTGAACAGTTTTGTGAAAAAACTCTGGTATTTGGGTATTATAACGTCGACTACTACGCCAACACGAAAACTGCCACCGAAGAGTAGAAATTTTGCAGTTAACTATAGTGCTTAAAGCTACTTTTTGGCAAATTTGGTGATAGATTTGGAAGTTTTACATTGCGTGAAAAAAATGAGTTACTAATTAAGGGTGTTTCGTGACACCAGTTTCAGTAGTGGTGCTTTACAACACCACAAATGGTGGCAACTTTTTTCTCCACCAAATCTGGTGTTTTGGCTAAGTTGGTGTTATGCAACACCAGGGCGTTCCGTTGGTGTTATGGAACGCCCGCCTGGTGTTGCATAACGCCAACCTAGCCATAACACCAAATTTGGTGGAGAAAAAAGTTGCCACCATTTTTGGTGTTTTGGCACCCAATATTTTTTACAGTGTATAAGTTTGCAAAACCCAAATAAATAAAGTTGTCAGCCGTGTAAAGGAGGGTGACTCTTCTCCTATGAACGATGTTCTATTCCCGAATAAATGCACGACCTGACACTGGCACGCGAACGAATACGCGTTCGACCCTCCCTCCCTTCTTTCTTTATCGCTGCCCCAATAAATACGAAACAAGTGGGTTTTTTATTCCAAGAGAAAGGTCATCCCTCCGAAATAAAAGACCATATCCATCATTTCAAGAAGTCGGAGGGGGAACAACTGAAATATAGTTCCTAATATAAAAAGATGATGGAATCAGAAAACCATAAAAAATAATTTTAATTAGAGTGGAAGTTTTTGATCGTTCTGTAATTTTTTTTTTTTTTTAATAAGACAGACCCAACAAATTTCTTCCCAAGGAAATATCTTTGGTAGATTAGTGAATTAAAACAGCAACAGTATTTAGCTGTTAACTCTGTATAGTTAAGACATGCAACGAGGAAAATATTCCTTTCATTGAGTAATTTTTGCTTTGAGATCAGACTATGAAGAGGAGGATTTATTACTTTATTTCTTCGCGACGCGAATAATTGCAGTTCATGCATTAAAGAAAGAGTACTGGATCTTTGATTCTATCTAGTCGTATGACAAGTCCTTTTTTAGTGCAGTTCGCTGAAGGATTTACCACTGTATTTTAATACTGTGAAAATCGGGATGCAGCAAAACGGTTTAACTACAAATCCTGTATATTAGAACCATAGTTGACTCTATTATTATACATTTCAAAGACTAAGCGTTAAATGAACTAGAATTAAAAAACTACTAAGATTCTAGAGTTAAGCTATTTTTTTAAAATACGTATATAAATGTTACATCGAACTAAATGAACCCATTTCTCAAATACTTATATATGTCTATTTTCTACTAAACTGTTTTCTGACGTGTTTTTAAACAATTAATCTGTAGTAAATTACGAAATAAACTGCAGGTATTTTTCTGCATAAAAAGTTGAAGTTTAAAATATATTTTTAAATTAAATTTCATTCAAGCCTCCGGGTTAAAAGATTTCTAAATCTTCAACATAAAAGTAAGAGAAAACAATTACATATTATAAAATACAATTAATTTCGTTTCTGTCGCAGTAATGACAACCGACAAGAGTGCCGAGGGAACGATAGGCCAAACTTCGTTACCTTTCCCCCACTGCCCCCCCCCGGATCTGAAACGGGAGTTCTTATCTCATGGGGCGGATATTATTGCCAGATCCTCTCCCGGATTTCTGATATGAACTGATCCCTTCACTCCCACAGATGCGCCAAAGAGAGGATATAGAGTGCGCAAGAACTTGCAACCCTGCATGCCAGTACATCATGGACACTGGCAGAAAGGGACCCAATACAAAGGGACCGTTCAAACATTACGTAAGCAAGTTTTTAGTCACTTTTCAAAATCATTTGGACCCCAAGCAAAATTACTTTCCGACCCCTGCTGTAGAAAAGAATAACTTTAATTTAGAAACTCCCCCTCGCAAACACAAACTTCGAATTGAAGATCGAGTTATTCAAGTTGCACTCCGAAGGGGGAAAATTCGTTGACAACGTCTCTTCGTCGAAGAGGTTCTATTGCCGCTCTGTTCTTAGCTATCTCCCTGTTCTGCCCGGGCCTGATAAGACACGGCTGATGGCCCAGTGCAAAAAGAACGAAAGTGAGTGATATTAACTGTTCTTGCATTGAAATACGGAGGGAGCAGGGCCGTATCCAAGGGAGAGTTCAACCCCCCGAAATTTTGAGTTCAATTTTATTATTCCTTGAAAATTATATGACCTACAAGGAGTGGTTCTCTTTGGGTCCCTTTAGTCACAAAATGAATCGAATCATCAGTTTGAAGAAGGTAATAAGTAAAAAAAATGGAAAATTAACTTTTTGTGAGCAAAAAACCCTCCAGGCTTGGCTCTACAGATGAGTGTAAAAAGGAAAAAAATACTCTGGTGTGCAAAAATTAAGGACGAAACTGTTTTTTCAACATAAAACCTAGTAGAATTATTTTTCAACTATGAAAATCCTACCATGAGATGTTCAATGAGTGGGAATATAGGGCACGGAAAAAGTTTCCCCTACCAATAATTTAAGGGGGTAAATGGGCCCTCCATTGATAATGGAGTTCCATTACACATTTGACGCAGTTACAGAAACGTCTATGTGAGAGGTATTTAACCGAAAATTTTATGTTTTATGGTTATTCCTGAACTCAACGCATGTTTTTAAACGTGTTTGCTACCTTTTAATGGTATTTCTTCGGTTTTACAAATACAAATACAAATACAAATATAGTCGATCAACTACAGGCTAAAAGCCCAGCAAGGTTGATCCAGTCTATTCAATTCAACCTCCCCCCGATTTCCAGTATTCGTCTACTTTTCTTTTAAACTCGTCCACCCCACTTGAGTTAACTATCGATTCAGGTAATGCATTCCATTTATCCACTACTCTATTAAAAAAATAATGCTTCCTACAATCCCGTTTAAAACTTGCCTTATTCAATTTTAAACTGTGACCCCTCGTTCTATTACCCGTACAGAAATCTAGTCCCTCTGTGTCCCCTTGTTTTAACATTTTAAAAAGTTGAATCAAATCCCCTCTAGCCCTTCTTTTCTCTAAAGTGAACATATTTAACTTCTTTAGTCTTTCCTCGTAACTAAAACTAGATATACCCTTGACCAATTTAGTAGCCCTATGCTGAACCCTTTCAACTAAATCTATATTTTTTTTTAAGTATGGAGACCAGAACTGAACAGCATATTCGAGATGAGGCCTTACCAAGCCTCTATATAATGGCAAAATAATGTTTCCGGACCTTGAAGAAACAGTTTTTTTAATGTATCCCAACATCCTATTAGCTTTTTTACTAGCAGCTGAACACTGATGTTTCATTTTAAAGTCTTCATTTACTATCACCCCTAGATCTCTGATACTATCACCCTCTTTTATTTTATCCCCTTGCAGATAAAATTCAGCCCTACTATTGCTACAACCCATGTGCAATACCTGACATTTACCTATGTTAAAGGACATACCCCATTTTTCTGCCCATACCGATATAATATCTAGATCGCTTTGTAAATTTTGAACCTGCTCCTGAGTATCTACCCTCCCCCAAATTTTTAAGTCGTCAGCAAAGATGCTAATTTTGTTCTTGATATCCTGACTAATATCGTTGATGAAAATTATAGAGAATCGGTCCCAATACTGACCCCTGAGGTACACCACTCTTGACCTCTGCCCACTGAGAATAATTACCCTTGACTTGCACCCTCTGCTTCCTACCTGTTTTATTGAGAGATATCGGTCTAATCATCATTTTTGGCAAGTTTTAGCTTCTGGTTCTTTTTTGATAAGTGATATCTGACCGTCAACCTTATTTTTAGTAGTTCTCACAAGTGCTTGATTGTATTTAGGTCTGGGGACCCGGAAAGTAACTTAATTATTTCAATATATAGTTACTAGTGAAAAACTTTGAGGTAGCCAAATTGTGATTTTGCGTAGATTTGTCATTCAAAAAGAGAAATTAAGAACCCAAAATGTCTTCTAAAAGAAGCAAATGGTACTTGAGAACACAGGTACACAATTGCAGACATCAGTGAAAATCTCTTTGGTGTATATGAGGAGTTAAAATGTCTATAAGGATAGTACAGTTTCAAAGGAGAAATTCGATCTCTTTAAAACTCTTTTTTAAAAGAATGAAGATATTTTTACAGATATTTGTTTCTTTTCAGACATGTAAACGTCCATAAAGACTAAAAATGCTTATTTTTTCGAACATTAAAAACACATGTCCTACCCGTAAAACTAAGCAATTCTTTTGAGCTGTTTTAGCACCTCCTATCTAATTACTAAGAAAAATCTATCTAACTATCACTAAGAAAAAAAACCTAGTGAATGAAGAATTAAAAACATACAAAGAGAATGTTTATGGGGTATTATAGCATAAAATATAAACTATCTACCCATCAGTTTGATAGTTATTTAATTTTAAGTTTATTTTTCCTTCGGGTAAATCTAAAACATAGAGCAAACACTAGGTAATATATACGACTTTTCAAGACTATATGGCATTTAAACATTTATGTGGTAAAATGGCATTCAGGGTTTTGATTAGAAACCTCAATTCTCCCATACTCAAACTGAAAGAACCTTTATGCAATTCCTGATGTTTCGTTGTCTTCGGGAAACAAAAAAACAAGAATTTTATTCTTAACTTTCGAACAAGCAGAGCAGACAGTGCTGTTTGGGAAATACGGAAAACTGAATTACTCGATTCACAGCGTACTTACTGCTATCGAAGTCGAGGCTTAATAATAACAACGAGATGAGCATTGTGATGCTAATGCTCCGCATCATACGCCGTCGTTGATGAACTACTCAGTAGACTGGGATTTGGGTGATAATAGTATCAAAACGAAATTTCTCTATAGGGTGTTTCAAAAAGGAGGGTGTAACAATAGGCTATTTCCTAAAATGGTTCCCTTTGCCTTTGACACATACTTCCAATAATTGCAAATTTTCATTAAAAGAAGTGACGAATTTGCTTATACAAATGGAAACCCCATGGGGTTTCATGCAGAAAATATATTTTTATACTGCCTCCGTTGATTAAAAAAACAAATTAGAAACTTCTTTCTTTCATCCCTTAATAAGATGAAAACAAATTCAAAACCCGCAGAGATATAGATAGTGTTAAATAAAGATTATTATTATTATTATTATTATTATTATTATTTTTTTTATTTTTTATTATTATTATTATTATTATATGCCATTTTTTTAAGGGGTCTTCACAAATGAATACTTGGATTGGTTCAGCTTAAATTTGTGGATGAAATTGTTGTAAGTTACCAATTTAAAATTTTAATATCTCAGTGAGAGAATTTTTTGTGTCTTATTCAGGAAATAATACAGAAAATTTTGTTAATTGGAGTTTTTAATCCACGGGGCCGTATAAAAATTTATTTTCTTACTATTCTGAAATAGACCCCCATGCAACTTGTATTTTAAAATTCGGGAAATATTTTAGGAAATAAGCTTATTGTTACATTCTATTTGAAACACCCTGTATATTATGACCGCAGTAAAAGGAAATTCGTTTTCTAGGTGTGTCATGTTTTCATTCTCTGCTTTGAATTTTTGCATAAATAAGACATCTTTGTAAAGGACTTTAAATGTAGAATCTGGGGGGAAATGCTCGAAATAGAGTTATTGAAGGTGGTACCGACTTTCCTTAATTTTATGAAATGGACACGAAATTCAGAAAAAAACTTATTGCTGTACAACACATTCGCTATGCAACTGAATTACATAAAAAATTCTCCATTTCCGAATGGCTCTCTTAATGAACAGAAACGCGGACAATTAATTTTATACCCTTCTAATCTTTTTTTTTTCTGGCAGAATGGTATGACACTCGAAAGGGAACTGATCCAAAAAATACCCCCGGGACCTAACTCTCGAAGATAAGGAGCTCGAGAAGAGTCTGTCGCCGATGTTTGCCCCCCCCCCCCTCTCTCTCTCTCTCGAGATTAATTTGACGAAGAATTTGTTGCTTCGTTCCTCACGTTTTCTACTGGGATTGCGAGGATGTCGCGACTTGAGTTTTGTTAAGTCGAGGGGTTGTTATATTTTTACGTCTTTTATTGCGGATACTTTTAAAGAGATTTATTTAAAAAGCCGGAAATTAATTTTTTGAAGTTATTCCTATTCACCGCATAAAAACAGGTTCCACTTAAATTTGTGGTGGACTCAAAAAGGGTGTTATAAAGTGGTGTAAGTCGAGAATTTTAGCTTTTAATATCTTTGTTAGTTTTGAAGATATCGAAATGAAAATTTTTTGTATCTTATTTTAAGGGATGAATGAAGAAAATTTTTCTAATTGGGGTTTTTAATCTACGGGGGCCGTATGAAAAGTTATTTTCTTCATTTTTTTAAGTAGACCCCCCCATGGAGTTAAAACTAGTCTCATCTAATTTTTCGCCTCTTAAAATGAAATTTTCAAATGGAAGTATGTGTCTATGCGAAATATTTTAGGAAGTAGTTATTGTTGCACTCTTTTTGAAACACCCTGTATAAAAATTTATATAAAAATTTCGGGTGGATACGGCCCTGGTATCTACTGATAGTTTATAGCCCAAATCTCAACTGGTAAATTGAAAAACAGTGAGGTGTTTAGAAATTCCTTTTAGATGTAGGCAATTTTAAAAAATATCACCATTACCTTAAATACCTTAAGGGCTAAATGTGTATATTGTAATATTACTATATAAAAGTAACATAAAGTAAAACTAAGATTTTTTTTTAAAAGTAGGAGAATATTAGAAATATAAAAATCAGTATACAAATCAGCAGTTCAAAATCTTATTTAGTAAAATCAATTCAATATTACTAGTGTTCGGCAACTAGTGGTCAAAAAATAGTTAACTACCAACTACTAACTAGTCTGGGAAAATCTAGTTGTAACTAGTAGTTAACTATTTTTTTCTGGGACTAGTTGCAACTGGTAGTTAACTATTTCCCAAAGTAGTTAACTACTAGTTAACTAGTCTATTTAATTTCATAACCTATTTTTTGCTCAAATTCTAATACATCTTTCTTATCTATATCCCAAAAACGTTTATGCTTTCACATAAAATGACATTGTAGTTATAGATAGCAGAACAAATTTTTTGGATATTTTGATAAAAAATTTTTAAATATTTTTAAAATTTTAAGCAAAATTTTTTTGAAGTAGTTGACAATTTGAAATTAGTTTTAACTAGTAGTTATTAAAAAAGGTAGTTCAACTAATAGTTGAACTAGTTTAAACCAAAAGTAGTTAAACTACTAGTTAACTACTAGTTGATCAGTAGTTAACTACTAGTTGCAACTAGTTCTAGTTAACTAGTGCCGAACACTAAATATTACTAGATAAAAACAAATTACCATATTAGTAAAAAATGCACTTAAAATCTTTGAAAAGTTAAAAAATTAAGTCGCCAAACGAATTCAGCGTTATCCTATATTTAAGGAAATAATTTTTATCAACCATCTTTTCATAATAAATGTCAAAAAACTTGATTTAAATAATTATTATTAATCTCTAGAGATAATCTACAGTCATGAACATTTTAGTATAAACTAATTTTTTAATTACAAAAATTCATATTTTAATATTTTAAGAGTACTATTTATTTCTTTAATTAGGGGGCTCTGCTTCCTGCTCTTTATCGCTCCCCAACAAGCTGATTAAAATGAACTGCATTACATGAAAATCGCAGAAAAAGTCCTTTTTCTGCAATTTATTACAAACTTTTGAAATTCTAAATTTTGAAGAACTCTTAACTAGGAGTCACTATTTTGAAACACCGAACATAGTTTTCGCACATTAAAAAACTTGGAACTCTTCCGCGTTTGAAATTTATTCTCAGATGTACTTTTACGTGAATGGTTTCTTATCGCTCCCAAACACTTCTGAAACTTGTGAAATCGGAAAGAAAAATTTCTGCATTTATTATTCCGTTTGCAACATCTGCCAATTTTCAAACCCCAAAAGGGTCCAAAAGAATGAAATATTTATCCCTTTTCATTTCTTTCTGCCGAGTAGGCGACTTGCCAAATGCTTCAAAACTTTTCATCCACTTTTAGACTAAATTAGAAACTAGAGAAACTGACGCTTTGAGGTATTATTTGATATTCGGATACTTTTAAAAGACATTCATAAATATCGTCCCCAACAGAAAATCTAAGACAAAAAAATTACTTTCACAAGTTTTTGGTGATTTTTAATCCCCTCCTCCTTTACCTTCTAAAGAGATTACCTCCTTTTAGAAAACATAATCAAATTGTTAACTTCCTGTTACTCCAACCTAGTTTGGGTAAAAATATTTATTATCCATAAATTTCTACTCATCAGTAACTCAGAAAGAGGTAGATATCAACAATTTAATGATTTTCTTAACTAAGTTAACTTTTTCGATGATTTCTATGATGGGAGTGGCAACAACATGCAGAGTGCGTGAACAGAGGGTGCTGCGACGCACATCTCAGAGCGCGCTCACTCCTTTTGTAAGCGCTCGCTTCTCTCTTTTTTGGATCACACCACAGAGTACTAGAACAGAGAGACCACGGCCATAGGCATAATCGAAAAAGCATGAAATATTGTACAGGTGGGGGCCAAGTGGCCTGGTTGTGTTACGTGCAGACAACCACGCTAGCAGTGTGTGCACTGTATTGGCCGTCGGTTCGATTCCGGCCTTTGCCCTGGGTGTATTTTCTCTCTCTCTTGTGTCAGTAAAAATATTCTGTTGTGTCTGTCTTACTTGACGAAGGTTTATAAGCGGATCCTAGAGATCAAGCACACAGACCGGAAAATATATGTACCAAAAACCAAACCAAACCATATTGTACAAGTTGGGGGAATTTTGGCGCTGGGATCGCGTCACGTCACGAGAGGCGGAGAAAAAACTTGATCCTCCAATAGTCCTCCGAAAGGACAGATTGAATGAACACGTCAGAGCCAATCACAGCTTTGTGACCACCAAAATGTACTGCCTACCTATCTGTCAATCATTGAGTTTCTCATGCTGCACTCACACCTGTACAGAATTTGAAAATAGCCTTGTGGACCCTCTCTTAGGTTATTTCTCTGTGGATCACACTTTGTTGATTTTTAAATTTCAGTAAATACTCTATTCTGGTGAATATAATAATAATAATAATAATAATAATAATAATAATAATAATAATTTATTATGAAAAATTTTTCAACCTTTACATCCAATGAAAGAGAGAGAGAGAGAGAGAAAAAAAAAAGCGACATTATATTGTTCACTAAGGGGCCGAAATTGGCCCTTCCAAGTGAAACAAAAAGTTTTTCGATTTAAACATATATAAATAAAAAGAAATTAAGTACATGTAATTACATGGCAATGGACAGCACAGAAAAATATTACAGTTACTTTGTGGCTCTATACAAAAATACAACCCAATTTAAATAAAAGATAAGAAACACACTAGACCATATGGACAAAGACAAATATATATGATATAAAACAAACGACGTTAGATGAAGATCATAAGCTGAGAACTAAATGAGCAAAAGGTGAATATTTATCAAGAAAATACAAAATCATCCGAGTTCAATAAAAAATTAAATAATTCCCTTTTAAAAGAAAATTTATTGGAATTTGTAGTTAATTGCATAGGTAGTTTATTGTAGTAGAAAGGACCCTGGTAGACAAAACTTTTACGTAAAATTTCTTTGTTCGGTTTCGGAGTATCTTAGTAGAGGTGGTTTTCTGAGATCATAATAGGTATTAGAGCTATCAAACAAGATAAAGTTATGTTATAGTGACTAGAATAAGGTAGTGTGTTTACCGGATTTAAAAAGTGTACCCAAAAAAGGCGAAAAATCCAGGTGGCGAACGATCGCTAGTTTCCACTCTCTATTAATACTATTATCTCTTTTTAACGAGCCTATGATTTTTCGCCTTTTTTGGGCACACTTTTTTATAATGGTATCTATGGGCGGTAAACACACTACCTTATCTAGTCACTATAGTTATGTATATAAAGTAATGTTCTAAAGTAAAAAAGTTTCTTTATAGATAAAAGATGGTCATCGTTTATATACTTAAGTAATCTTTTTTGTAAGTTTATTAAAGGTAAGAGATTTGACAAATAATCACCCCCCCCCAGAAAATAATTCCATATTCTAAAATAGATTGTATCCATGAATAGTATAAGATTTTTAAAAAGGATCTATCTACATAATTTTTCAAATGAAAAAATATAAATAAATAATAACGGAGTTTATTTTTCAAAAATTCAATGTGAGATGCATATTTTAAGTTTTGGTCGATGTGTAAACCTAAATATTTAAAGCTATTTACTCGTTCAAGATTCAAACAATTACAATTAACGATATTGAAACAATCATGATATGTTATATTGAGATCTAAACTAGTCCTCTGAATTAAACTAAAATTTATGTACTTTGTTTTATTACTGTTTATTGAGATATCATTTTTTTGAAACCAATCCTTTAGCTTAATTAAATCTGTGTTTATATTTTTTTCTAAAGTAGTATAATTTTGAGCAGAGTAAACCAATACAGTATCATCTGCGTATGATATAATTTTTCCAAAAAGTCTTAACTCACATAGATCATTTATGAAAATTAAAAACAGCAAAGGGCCCAAAATGGATCCCTGAGGTACTCCCTTCTTTATAAATTCGAAATCACTTAAATTATCACCTAGTTTTACACATTGTTTTCTATTTTTTAAATATGATCTAAACCACAGTAGCTGCTCTCCTCTAATACCTGCCCTTGATAATTTTTGAATTAACAGATCATGGTTTATTGAATCAAAAGCCTTTGATATATCTATAAAAATTGCAACAGTTTTTAAGTTATTATTTATGTTATTGTATATTAAGGTAGAAAATTTATGCAAAGCCTTTTCAGTGCTAAATCCCTTTTTAAATCCGTATTGATTTTCAGCAATGAAATTAGATGAGTCCAAAAAGGAAGTTAATTTGTCCCTCATAATCTTTTCTATAATTTTTGAAAAAATTGGTAAAACAGATATTGGTCTATAGTTTGTTAAATTTTCTTTATCTCCAGATTTAAAAATGGGAGTAACAACTGCCATTTTCAAACTGTCTGGGAAATTTCCATCCTTTAACAAGCTGTTTATTAATCTCGTAAACTCATGGGGATTGTGCTTAAACAGGGCCGTATCCAAGGGGGGGGTTTTAGGGGTTCAAACCCCCCCCCCCCGAAATTTTGACATCAATTTTTATACTGCTATTTTTCTTGAAAATTATGTCTCACAAGGAGCAATATCCTCTTCGGGTAAAACCCAAAGGGTCTCAAAATGAGTCAAAACCCACGGGGGGCCCATCTGACACTGCTACCAGTGACGTCACTGGCAGCGGAAGTGACGAGCCAAAGCTTACACTGGCCAATCAGGCTTGTTAAGGCGGAGCGTAAAGTTTCCATGCTACCAGTATCTTTCCCTTATCCCGCTCAAACTGAAAGTGATTGGTTGTTCAAACAGTTAGGAGGCGTTACATATGACGTCACTGGCAGCGGAAACGAGACGTCACGAGCTTTTTTCATGTCTATGTGAAGAGCCAACCTTATATTCTATAAACCTTGGTCAAAACCCTACTTTTAAGGGTAAAATTTCCAAAATTTTTCTGGGGGAGAACCCCCAACCCCCTTCGAAATTTTTAAATCTATTAAGTATACTGTTTTTCCTTCAAACTTGTGTGATTTACAAGGAGTGGTCCTCTTTTATTAAACGCTTTTATTAGACTTGCTCTGGGCCAAGGTCACGGGTGAAATCTTACAACTCGATTTTCGGGCACTTCCTGATATGTCAGGGCCCTGAAACTTTACACAACGATGTAACCCTCATGACACTCCAATATCCAATTATTATCTAATCAATAACCAAAAAATTAAGTTAATTATCGAGTATTTTTAATTATCAGAAAAACTGACATTTGAGACCCTTCCAAAGAGATTTTAGCTCCCAAAAAAGAACAATACTGTAATGGGCATAGTACTATTATATTCAATCATCAAAACGACAATTCTCAAGTAATTAAATTAATTAACGGCAAATTATCGCAAAAAATTTAGATTCTTGCACATAAAATTTCAGATACTTCTAAACGTTATTAAGCCTTGAAACTTTGCAGCATAGTGTAATATTCATGACAATGCAATATTCAATTTTCAGCTAGTCAAAATCTCCGTAATTAGGGTAATTAAAGAGTATTTTCGATTATCCGATTAACTCGATTTTGAGACTCTTAAAAAATATTTTAGCTCCCAAAAAAAGGAACAATAGTGTAATAGGCATAGTACTACTATATTCAATCATCAAAACGGCAATTTAAAAATAATTAAAGAAATTAAAGACAAATTTATGCAAATTTTAAGGTTGTCATTTAGATTCTTGCACATAAAATTTCAGGTACTTCTAAATGATATTAAGCCTTGAAACTTTGCAGCATAGTGTAATATTCATGACAATGCAATATTCAATTCTCAGCTAGTCAAAATCTCCGTAATTAGGGTAATTAAAGAGTATTTTCGATTATCCGATTAACTCGATTTTGAGACCCTTAAAAAATATTTTAGCTCCCAAAAAAAGGAACAATAGTGTAATAGGCATAGTACTACTATATTCAATCATCAAAACGGCAATTTTAAAATAATTAAAGAAATTAAAGACAAATTTATGCAAATTTTAAGGTTGTCATTTAGATTCTTGCACATAAAATTTCAGATACTTCTAAATGATATTAAGCCTTGAAACTTTGCAGCATAGTGTAATATTCATGACAATGCAATATTCAATTGTCAGCTAGTCAAAATCTCCGTAATTAGGGTAATTAAAGAGTATTTTTGATTATCCGATTAACTCGAATTTAAGACGCTCTAAAAGGAATATGACCCCCAAAACTTATACAACGGCGTATTATATATATTTGAACTATATTCAATCTTTAAACCTTGAATTATTACCTTTCAATTAAGATAATTAACGAAGATAGTAATGTGAATTTAAACCTATACCACTTGTTCTAAAAGCTTGGAAATACTTTTTATTTTCATTTGATGGATAAATGGGAGTTTCGATGCTTTTATTATGACAGTTATTGCTATTCATTTCTTTTAGATTTCGCTTTCGTTCAGATGGAATTATTTATAGCTTAAAGAAATACTGAATATGTTTGCATGGGGTGTTGCGCTTTTTCAGTAAAAAAGAAATTATAAAATCTCTTTCATTTGGAATATTTTTTTTGTAAATTGTTCACTGGTGTTTGGAAAAGTTTATTTCTTACAAATGACTTGCTTTGAAAAATTTTATAAGTACCTAAATGTTTAAGTAAGGGTAATGTTTTAAATTTTTAGCATTAAATTCTAAGGGGTTTTACTAATTAACATACCAACAATTGGAATAAAAATTAAGATTTTAGGCAAAATTTTAAGACTAAAAAGTAGAAAATAAAATAAGTAAAAAAAAGCTTTTTTAAAAAAACGCTTTTATTAAGATGTCCTAAAAATTCAAAAATAATTTTGTGGGTTTTGTGAAATAATTTATTGGGGAGTAGAAAATAACCTTCCGGTAAGTAAAAATTAACTAATTTTCTGATCACTAAAAATAAAAGCGTGGGCACTAGTAATTATCTATTCACTATTTATTCTAAGTTCTCTTTTCTCATTTTCTTTTATGTAAAATTATAAATTACTAGCGCCCACGCTTTTATTTTTAGTGATCAGAAAATTAGTTAATTTTTACTTACCGGAAGGTTATTTTCTACTCCCCAATAAATTATTTCACAAAACCCACAAAATTATTTTTGAATTTTTAGGACATCTTAATAAAAGCGTTTTTTTAAAAAAGCTTTTTTTTACTTATTTTATGTAACCTAAAGTGTCTCAAAATGAGTTAAAATGCCACTTTTAGGGGAAAAATTCAAAAAATTTTCTGGAGTAGGAGCCTAAAAACCCCCTTAACATTTCGCTATTTATTACAATATACCTTCTTTTTACCTTGAAAATTCGGCAGCTTACAATGAGTGGTGCTCTATGGGTGTAATTCTAAAGGGTCTCAGAAATTAGCTAAAACACTCTTTTGAGGGGCAAATTTCCAAAAATTTTCTGGGGGAGGACCCCCAGACCCCCCTTTTACTTCGAATTCATATTGTTTATACAATTTTTTAATTAAGTGCATCAAAATTTCAATCCAGTGTTGTCATCTACAGGGTGTCCCAAAAAAGACTGACGCATTTTAAAAATCAATAACTCAAAAACTAAAAAAGATAAAAATGTGCGGTTTCTTGCCCCCTACTTGTTAGGCCAAAGAATTTTCATCCCAGAATTTTCGATTTTAGTTCCAAAATTTTAACTAGATGGCAGCACAAGAATTTTTTGAGGGATTTAGGGAAAAGGTATCGGAATAATCCCTGTTACTTAACTTGTGACAGGAAAACCAAAGTTTGATTAAAAATCGATTCACAGAATCGAATGTTGTTCGATCTTGAACGAATCTTATTCGATTCTCGGAAGATTTAAGATTCGATCTAAGGAAAATATTAAGATTTGGGTTACGCTTTGAATCAGTTTGACAACTAAACCAAACTGTGGTCCTCCCCTTAAGACGGATCTCTCATTTCAGCCAATATTTTTCAAATTACTGAATTTGATTTTGTTAAATACGCATTAATTTTTTCTAAATAGGTGAAATCCAAATAAATTCTTTAAACGTTTATTGAGGGAATGAGAAGTTCAGATTATTGGTGATCTTTAGAAGAACAGTATGGTAGTTTGTGCTGCGATGCACATAACAGGGGTGATTGTGTTCCGAGTGAATATCCTATATTACCGGGTTTTCTATTAAACTTGCAAGTTTCTATGGCGGATGTTGGTCAGATAGCGTTGGGTGGGAAAATGGGTCTAGTGGGGTAAAATAGGTCTAGGGATTTTAGCAGTTTATATTTATAAAATTTAATGGTTTTTGGCATGCTTATTTTTATTGAGACTCAAGTAAAATCAGCATGCCAAAAAAACATTAAATTTTATAAATATTAGCCGCGTTCACAACAGCCATTCTACCGGACGAAAGGCAGAGAAAACCGGTTCTTCTTCCACCGCTCTCCTTACGTAGGGAATAAATCACTTGACTATCAGTTGGAAATTCTCTCCTGGGCAATAGCAGTAGGAAATGTTTTAATTGGATCAACTCTCGTAGACAGCGCTCTCGCTCGCTTCCCGCATTTCTACGAGCTCGCTCGCTTGTCACGTGATTCTTTCTACTGGTAGGACGAGTGCTCTTGTGAACGGGCTATTAAATTTCCTCACGGCTGGTTTTCGGAGATCCCTTTTCCCCTACTTCTTTAGCTCTTTCTCCGGTTGAACAGGTTGGCCGTTGTGAACGCGGCTATAAACTGTTAAAATAGCTAGACCTGTTTTACCCCACCAGACCCATTTTTCCCCACCCCAACCTACTCATAATTCGGTAGAGATGTGGGTGGGGTAAAATAAACATATAGGGTTAAACAGACTATATGAAATTTATTATTTTTTGACATTCTGATTCTTCTTGAGCCCAAAAGAAAAATCAGCATGCCAAAATAAAAAAAATAAATAAATATAAATATATTCTGTTCAGGGCCGTTCCGGCCGGGCGTGCTGGCCGTGCCTGCACGGAGGCGCCGACCGATGAAGGGGCGCCTTAGAAATTTTTTTTGACCCCTAACTTTAAGAGAAAAATATTCCGTTACGCCCTGACTCAAAAGAAACAAACCTAAGCAGTAAGCTAGATCGCCTTTCCTTTACAAAAAAAAAAAAAAAGCTTCAAAAGGCGCCTACAAACGAGTAAAGCGCCCTTACTGGGTTATACACACCCGTCCCCTTAAGAGAACTAATATAGGCGCCTTTTAAGAGAAGTGCATTTTGAACTTTTTGTATGGGGCGCCCTCATCTAGTGAATCTATTAAAGGGTGCCAACTCTTAACAAAAATTTTAACATGCCCGACTTTGAAAGCTATAAGGAAGACTCCTTTTAGCTTTCAAATTGTATGGGGCGCCCCATCAAATAAATATGTATTCAAAGCGCCCACCCTGAGAGGAAAATTGAACACACCGACTTTGAAATATGTAAGGCGTCTTACTTAGCTAAACCAAATTGTATGAGTTGTCTTGATTAAATGGATTTATCAAAGACCGCCAGACCTGCGAGTGAAAATTTTAACATTCCCAACTTTAAAAGCTATACCATATTGTATGGGCGCCCCCATCAAATGAATCTATTCAGGGCGCCCAGCGCGCCCATTTTGAGTGAGTGAAAATTTAAACACTCCGGACTTGAAAGCTGTAAGACGTCTTAGAAAAACCGAATTGTATGAATCTATTAATAGGCGCCCTCCTTGGATGAAGATTTGATTCACCAGTTATTAAATAGCTTAAAAATTTCTATATAATAGGCCCTTGACTTGTGAAAAACGTTTTGAAGACTATTGTAAAAAACCGAATGGATATCTCTTACGTAAATTTATTAGGTGCACCTGCTCTTGAATATCTCACACAAATAAATTTGTTGGAAGCACACACCTGAGGAACTATTTTTTTTTATTTATTAATTTTGATTTAATTGTATTTATACATATGCTTTCAAAATAAAATACAGTTACACCAAAAAATAAATATAAAGTGATTTATTATGCTTTTAATTTGGAGTATCAATCTAAGAATTTAAATTCATTTTCAATGAATGGTCGGCCCGCGGCCCGGTACCATTTGATCCACGGACCGGGGAATGGGGACCACTGCTCTAGATCCATCCATACAAATACTTGGAGATGGAGAGTGAGGGAGAGAGAGAGAAGAGCTATTATTGCGACTAAGTTCTCTGGAGACGGGAGAAGATGATGAAAAGGTGTTCTCATCATTACATAAAAAAAAAAAAAATATTAGTGCTCTCAAGTTCAGAAGTGTCCTTGTTTATTTCACTCAATATACGAGGGGGCAGAAAACATAAAAAGTTCCCGCCATTTTTGTGAGGGTGGCGACTGGGGGGACCTCCGGGCTTTTGCCCGAGCACGGATAATTTTTACTGGGAGGGTGTTGACGGATGTCGCTCAGCTGAGAGAGAGAGAAAGAGAGAGAGAGAGAGAGAGAGAGAGAGAGTACCGCCGGGATGTACATAGTTGAGTTTTTGGTGTCGTGCTCTTTGGTTTAAAAATGGCATGGCTGCAGAAAGTGAAAGGAATCAGTTTAGTCGGTAGTGACTCACTCCATTTTAATTCTCTCTCCCTCTCACTTTTTAAAAAATAAAAGTTAAACTATAAAAAAGATAATTAAATGACAGACGTGTTTAAGAAAAATATTTCTGAATCTCAAATAAAAACAAAACAAGCTAACTGGACTAGCTGGATAACATATATAGTGTGCTGTCCTTTAAAAACAACCCACTCCAAATTGTACCTTAAAAACAACCCATTGAGATTTTTTAATTAAATAATTAAAATAATTTTACCATCTCATATACCCTGTCTTTCTATGCCCTTTAGAGTGTCAGGGGTGTAAAAACTGGTCAAAGAACGGTTTATTTACTTATTTTTTAAACAAGCTGAGAAAATGTAGATTTTTGGCAAAAAATGTGCTTCAGATTTGCATATTTTGTAAAAATGCATGTTATAAAGATTTTAGAGCATTTTTCGCGCGTTTTTATGTCATCCCATTACTATGAGAATAAAATATTAAAGTTTTAGCTCAGTTCGCCAATTAGAGTCCTTCTAGGAAAAAGTGGGTTTTTTTTCAAATTCTTACTTAATTGGCTGCCAATTTGTAATGGAGAGTTGGAATTAAAAATGCTTAGCACTATAATGTTAGGGAGGATGAGCCGCTAGTACAGTTTTTTGTTCGATTTAATTATCCTTTTTATTAAGCTTTTAATGAAGAAAATATGAAACAGTGGGTTGTTTTTAAAGGACAGCACTATAACATCCAGTATCATTCTGAAGGTAAATAAACAAAAACTTTTGAATAAATCTATTATTAAACTAAATTAATCAGTTTTTAGTAGATTGTTTTCCATATTTTTATTGCAACTGGATCTTTTTGTCTAAATTTAATCTAAAATTTTTCGATACAATGGTTATTAAAGTTTCATATAAAGCAGCACAGAGAAATAAATTTTGGTACTTATACGTATTATACCGTCGACCGTTCAGCAGCCGTTAAATTCAGCGGTACAGCTATAGAGTAGTCAATACTCAATAGGATTTGATAACGTTTTCGGATTCGGATTCAGCGGCACGGTCGAGGGCATAGTACGAAAGAACCTAAATTTTATCATAAAAAAAGAATGTTCTAAAAAGTTCTCCTTATTGGATTTTTAAGATTGATATTTTGCTTTCTTTGTATCAGCAGCTGTTTTTCATTTATACCTAATTATAAGCTTAATTTATTAAAGGTATTTCAAATTTTGAGTTATTGGTGCCAAAATTTATCGGGGTGTCGGTTACTGGTGCTGCTACCATGCCAACTTAAAAATATTTTAAAATAAGAAAATAATTACTTTTTCAAACAAATTGTTCTCTAGATAAATATTGAAACTTCATTTAATTTTTGAAAACAAAAAGTTTTTTTCAGAATAGTTTTATTAAGTAGCAATAGCTAATTAATTTTTATATTGTTCTTAAAGTGTCAATTACTGGTAACCAGTTACTGGTTAGATAAATAGCCAAACCATACAGCCACTATCGAGAACTAGGCGAAAATTGAGTAATCCTAAGTGAATATTTTTGAGTTTATGGCCCAGGGCCGTATCCAAGGGGGGGTTCTAGGGGTTCAAACCCCTCCCGAAATTTTGACATCAAGTTTTATACTGTTTTTCATTGGAAATTCTGCAAATTTATAAGTAGCAATTCTCTTCCGTTGTAAGCTAAAGGGTCTCAAAATGAGTTAAAACACTACTTTTAGGGGTCAAATTTCAAAAATTTTTCTTGGGGGAAAACCCCCAACCCCCCCACCACCAAAAAATGAGTTTATCATTATTCTTTAAATTGAAAACTGTAAAAATTCCCCACAATATATTGAAAAAAGCTTAATTTATTTTAACTGAAAACTAATTTTAATTAAATAAGTAATGCCAATATTATTTATTTATTAATAAGTAGAACCCCTTTACAACGACCCTCTGTTATAGAAACCCTTGCGTTACAACAACCGGTAATAAAAGCACCTTTTTATTACAATACTAGCTGATATGCCCGCCGTTACTCGGGGGATAAAAGGCTTATCAAACTGTGCGTTAAAATAAATAAGCTTTATCGTTTACATGCAATAGAGTCAACAGTCTTCCCGCTAGGATTCTTTTTTAATGCCATACCACTTCGTTAAGATGTAAAAAAACCCTTTCAAAATGCCACCTGTTTAGATTTAATGTGTGAAATCCCCATCCTCGTTTTTAAAGAGTATTTTTCAAAATAGGAAAAAAGTCAGGGGACCTTCTGAACCCCATTATTTTTTTCTCTTTTGTCCATTTCTCCCTCCATCCATTTCTGCAATTGGTATAAATGAATATTTGAGGCAAATTTCTCCGCCTTCGTTTCACAATAAAGATATATTATTGAATAGCAATGTCTGTAGATAAAACTTATTTCCCCAACATCCCGCTAAATTTTTATATAATACAAAACAAATTAATATACTACATACTTTTATACTTTTTTAAGATGTTAAACAAAATCTTAAAAAACCGGTTTAGAATTAGTGTTTATAACCATTTTTTAATAATGATAATTTTTTTTTAAATCAGGGGGAGACCCCCTGAACCCCCCTTTGCTGATTTATTACCAAATCATTCATTGAAAGAAATTTCAAACATGAAATAAAGTAAACATCATTTGAATCGACACTGAAAATGCCTGTGATAAAATATTGTTTAATTTGAACTTTTCTGGAAATACTTAAATTTGATTAAATAGAAAAAAGAATAAAATTTTTCAGTGGAACGGTTTTTGGTTATTATAAAAAAAATTATTTAATCATTAAAAATTGTTTCTTTATCATATTTTTTAAAAATTCACCTGTTATAAAACATTTCAAAATAAATATTTCCAACAATAGAGTTTTTGCGCGTCCTGGAAAGAGCAATAATCGCAATAAATTTAACATTGAAGGCTAAGCATAAGAATTTAGAAAAGGGACAAAAAAGGCTCTTTGGAATGCTTTGATTCAGAAAATTCTTTTTCGCAAACCTTCCTGGTTGTGTGAGGAACAACATGCTAAAATTTCATAAAAATCACATTAATAATGTGGGTGCTAGGATCCAAAAACTAAAAACGGGAGTGAATATTCAAACCCCCGTGCACCCCCTCCAGAATGGAATATCGAAAAATCCAGAAATTACTTTCTTTGAAATTCTCTCAAGAAGGTATCAACAACAGTTCAATTCGTAATATCGATTTCTCGGTATTTTTTTCTTCGAAAATATAAAACTTGGTTTATGCTCAGCAAAAACGGGTTTTTGGAATATTCAGACCTCTTAAAATTCGAATATCCAAAATCTGAAAAATGCCTTTCTAGAAATTGTTGCTAGGTACCTTCCTGCGAAATAACAAAGATATGGGGCATTTGGGATGCTGCTGGGCTCAAAAACGTCGAAAACGCTCCAAACCCCCCTGTGGGTCAGAAAAAAAATATTTCGAAAAATCCCTTCTTAGTGCGCGTATACACCGTAAGGTCTTCGACCCTACCAAGTTTCGAGTCTTTAGCCCCGGTAGATTTTACTGTGCGTTGGTAAGTGAGTGAGTGAGTGTGTGAGTGAGTGAGTGGTAAAGCTCTTTTATTATTATAGATTGTTATTTTTTTTCGTTAAAACGTTTTCGTTCGTTTTTCGTTTTATTCGTTCGTTCGCTTTATCAAAGTTCTACTGTATCATTAAGTTAAGTAATATCAAATTTGTTTAAAGTAATTATTAATTAGTTAAAATTAACAAATAATTTAAAATTTAAGTGATTAATTAATTAAAAATTGATTAAAAGTAAAAATTAATTAACTTAGAATTAATTATTAATGGGGGTGAGGTGTAAGGGGAGCCGTAATTTATTGGCACGGAGGCGCCTTCATACCCAGGAACGGGCCTGATTCTGTTTAACCCCGAAAGATCATTTTTCAGCCAAACAACACTATTTTCACTAAAATAATAGTTTAAAGAAGTTCCGCACTTCCACTGAAATTCTTGCCAAATTCATCCACTTATTTAATTGCAAAAATAAATGTAGTTTAAATTTAGTGTAACTTAGTCTAATCGGGGCCCTTTCTCAAACACCAAGTCAAATTTAATATCCCCTCTATAAAAAGTTATCTCAAAGATTCTAAAACTATGATTTCCCTTTAAAATATTTTACATAACCATCCTCTGAAAAAAGCAGTGAAAAACGCTTCATATAGAAATTTTAAATAAAAAAAGTTTCCGGTTAAATGTGAAAATGTGTATAACCCACTAGATTAAACAATTAATGGTGCAGCCTTTGTCAGAAATCATGTTCTAATTTTCCATGATTTTCCTTAAAAATAATTTCCAATTAGAACTCAAAGTTCGATTTCCCAAAGATTTTATTATTTAGAATTAAATCCTAACAATATCTCTTCTGTGCCATAAAAGATCAATCAAACAACCAACTAGCTAAAGCATTTCAATCTAATTCGATTCTGAAATCGATTCTATCTCTCAACTTCGATTTTCCTACCACAAGGCAATAGCAGGGATTCCGCTGACAGTTTATACCTAAATTTCGGGAAAACTTCTCGTGCTGCCATCTACAAATGCATTTTGGAACTAAAATTTTGAAATTTTGGGTGCGAAAATTCTTTGCCCCCCTGAGTAGGATGCAAGAAACCCAGGGGGGGCTCATCTGGCTCTCCGATTACTTTCAGCCAGGATGACGTAATCGGCTGGAAGGCGTTGAAGTTTTGACAGGAGTGACCAATCAGGGTTACATAGGGAAATCGCGCAGCTTCTTATAGGGATTTTCTTACGTAGAAGGGAGTAATATAAGACGCGGAGAGGAAAATATAGACCTGTGAACTTGCCTAAGCAACAAATCATATATTTAAATATCAATACTTGTGATCTATATGGGTGCATTCAATTTTTTAACTTCTGATGGGTTAAAACTGATTAAAATTTTTCATTGAATTAAATTATGAGTATCTTGTTTTCCTTCTCATAAGCAACTTGAAGAACAAGTTTATAGATTACCAAATAGTGGATTAAATACAAACTATGAAATTTAAAACTGATTCCTATGCATAATTAAGGAGGTTCATTACTTAAATCAATAGTGATCGATTTGTAACAATATTTTAAAAGTTAAACAAATTCCCACTATCTGTATTTTAGAAAATTCTAAATACAAAGAAAATACCGTTTTTTAAAGCAGTATTTAGTTACAATCCGATACTTTTAGATCACTAAAAAATCCTCAAATTGTGAGCTATTTTTGGGTTGTTCTTCTTTTGTATGTTTTGTATAAAATTGATTACGCTACTGATCGCTTTTATTACTAATTTATTAAAATTCAAAGTTAGTTTATTAGGTACTAATTAATCTGATCTCACTGAATTTATTATTCTAATGTATCTTATATTCTGATTATGATTGTAGTAACACTGATCTATCTAAGACATATTGATCAGTGTTAAAACAATCACATAATCAGATGATAATAAATGATCACTTAGATTCTAAGTGATAACTACATGAAGAAAAAATCAAATAATCTGTTGATTTCGAATTCAATTTTGATTAAACATGACAAACATGAAGGAGATAATTTATTGGGTATAAACCTTCACCAACTTGCCGCCTCCCACATACGATCGCCAAAAGAAACTCGAACTGAAACGGTTAGTTTTGAAGTTGGATCAGTGTTCCAAAGTTACGATATGATCACTTTATAAGATCTCCAAGGTGAGGTCACATTGATCCTGTTTTAGTGTAAAATTTGAATAGTCTTCAAATTAAAAAATGATACATAATAATAATTAAAAAATATTGCCAAGCTTTAATAATATAATCATTAAGTCTATAAATTGCTTTTAGTATTTTATTTCAACTCTTTTCAGTTTCCATGAAGGGAGCTAGAAATATATTGTCCCTCCCAAATCAAAATTGCTTTTAATCTAAAAGATATTAATATGTTCCTAAAACCAATCTATGGATTCCCCTTGCCTTTGGGACGATCTACTTCGGTCTCTTACTTCAAATTAACAATAGATATTCATCAACGTAAAGTTATAATATCAATTTAATCTAAAACAAAACCCTTTTAGATTCATATCTTAAATGCTTCAAAACTGAATTGTTGGATCAAAGTTTAAATTTCCCTCTCTCCTGTCAAAAAAATCCCTATTCTATCTGACCCAATCGAAGAAGAAGCTGGGGTATCACGCGAATTACGTAATCGGCTGGAGAGCAGTACGTCACACGAATTTTCATTCCTATGTGAAGAGCCAACCTTATCTTATTCTATTAACCTTGCAAGAAACCGCATATTTTTACCTTTTTTAGTTTTCGAGTTATTGATTTTTAAAATGCGTCAGTCTTTTTTGGGACACCCTGTAAAACTTAACATATAAAAGTACCCGTAAGGAGGTACCTCAGAAAATATTTGAGTCAAACCCCCCCCCCCCCCCCGAAACAAAAGTCTGGTTACGGCCCTGTGCTTAAATATAATTTTATACAGTTTAATTGGGATTTTATCATAACCAACAGCTTTATTTTCACATATTGAATTTAGGACATTATTGATTTCTTGTATACTTGTATCATAACGATAAAAGGAATTGACATTTGAATAAGTAGTAGTAATTGAGAGAGCATGATGATCTCGTTTGGAGTCTGCAACATTAACGAAAAAATGATTGAAGTTATCTGCCAAAATTTTATAATTTATAGTGTTAGGAATTATCCTTTTTTTGCTATTTTTGCCCAAAATATTATTTATAAAATTCCATTCCTTTTGCCTGTTTTTACTACATTTTGAAAACTCATTACAATAATAACTTGTTTTAGCTAATTTGTTTTTTTAATTTATTTTGAGCCTCCTTGTAACGATCTTTTATATTTACATCATAAATATTTTTTCTAAATTTACGGTACAATTTTTCTTTTTCATTTATCAGCAGAGCCCTGCACGGGCTCGCTATAGCGCGTTTAACTCGCCATTTAAAAAAAAGCGCGTCCTTAAGATTTTGCGCGTACGATTTTGATCAAGTCGTGAAAAAATCGGCAGGCTTCTGTTTACGCGGCGATTTTCTTTAGAATCGCGCGCGCTTGTAAAAAAGCGCCGCGCTGAGAAAAATTCGGCGCGCTTTGAAAAGCGCGGCGACTTTTTCTTGAATCGTCAACGTGCAGTAAATATTAGCTCTCAATAGTCAGATATTTAACTCGAAATGATTTTACACCAGTGTATCTAATATTTTATGTTAATTTGGGATTGAAGTGGTCAAAGGATTGATGAAGGGTTCCACTCTAATTTCTTAGTCAAAGTAAACACTAATATAAATTTTTACAAACTTAATTATACGCATATATTTAACATTTTTAAAGGATATGTAAGCTAGTACTGTTTAGAATGTTTTAACAGGTAAAAATAGTTTCTCTATGGAAAATTCTGAGATAATCAAACAGAAGATCATGCTCAATTAAGGATCTGGATTAATAGACGATTATGGTATCATATATTAACCACTTGTCCAACCAAATTATATAATAACCTATAGGGGTTTTGCCGAACGTTTTGTAAATAGTATTTTTCTCCATAAGTCACGGACGTAGCTATAGATTTTATAAGGGGGGTGTTCAAGAAACTTAGGGTCACAGTGGACACTGAAAGTTTAACTAAAACAGGGTTTTCCAACTGGCGGGACGCATGAGGCCCGCGAAGCTCCCTGAAACCCCACTAAAAAGTAGCTTTAGAAGACATTTTAGCATACTAAAATTTAAACATTTTTGGGGGAGGACCCCCGAACCCTCCTATATACCTTATTAAATTAAGGAGTAGCTTTGCTTTGGTCGGTCGTTTTCTATGGAGAAAAATTGAGGTTTCGAAAGAGAGGTTGTCGTTGTATACCTTGAATTTCCCTCTGAGCGTAGCAAGGGGTTATAAAGGCTTAGGTTAACCTTTATCATGAGGAGGGACAAAATGGAATATCATAGGCATAGGTTCAACTTTTGACTAGGGGGGGGCAGAACCTGTAAGACCTCAGGACCAAGGGAGCCGTTACTAGACTGTTTCGAAGGGGTTCTGCCCCCCCAAATGTTTCTAATAGTTTCCCATTCTGAGTAAAATGTACGTCAAATGTGAATTTATGTGGTTAATACATGCCCTCAAGGAAAACAGGGGGGTCTGAGGGTCCTCCCCCAGAAAATTTTTTGAAATTGGACCCGAAAAAGTTGTATTTTCACTCATTCTTTTAATATTTGGGACAGGAACCTTTCTGTTTGGCTGACATTAGGTCTAGGCTAAGGGGGGTGTCTGGACCCCCTAACCCCCCCCTTATATACGTCCATGCTATAAGTTGAAACCAAACCACGTTCCTGCAATTAAGTATCAATATCTGGGGATATCATTGTTCACATGTAAATTGTATCCCCGTTTTAGCTAAGTTTTGGTAAAAGTTGATCCACGGCGAAAATTATCCCTCACGATAGTATATGTAGTCCTAATTTTTGGACCTGTATAGATAACCCTCATTTATTTACATCAGAATTTGGTATAGACTTGATCACTTTCATTCTAAGCACAAGTCCAATCATATTTAAGTTAAAAGTTATGAAATATTTCAATGTGTAGAAATGATAAAAAAAAGTTAGAAAATACAACTTTAATGTTAGAAAGGAATACTATTTACGAAACAACACAGCTTGACTGAGCTGATACAACTGGCTATATAAATCTTAATTCAAAGTTCATTTTTCATCAAGTTTCATTTATCCTTATAAACCAAAGTAACAGCTACAGAAGAGGAGAAAAAACTATTTACAAAGATTATTACAACTTAAAAGGATTTAAATTTAATTTAAGGGATGCACTTTTTTATAATTTTTTTAATTAATTCTTATTCTAGGATTTATTCAAGATCAAGAAACTTCTCAATCTGAAGAATCTGGAAATGTATACTTATCTATAAATCAGTGATAATTTTATCAAAATGATCTTCAAATATTTTCTCGTTTCATGAAGGTGTAATGCAATGATATCATGCGATTCCTACTTGAAGCGCGCAAGCTTCAAATCGGCGGGTTATGTGGAGAGCGTCGCGTTTTTGATTGCGCGGCGTGTTTTTCATAGCGCGGCGCGTTTTTTTCAAATCGGCGATTTGTTTCAAATCGGCACGATCTCAAGGAGAGCGTGTTGCCTCGGCGCGCTGAAAGTTTGTATGACGATCTGATTTTAAAGAGACGCGCTTGGCGCGCTAAATCGAGCGCATGCAGGGCTCTGTTTATCAGACTTACAATCTCTGTTGTTATCCAACCATTTTTCTTCTTTTTTGCTTTAGGATAAGAAATATTATGAGTTGAATTTTTAAAAACATCAAGCACTAAATTTTCAAAAGACACATAATCATCAATACATCCCAAAGAATTTTTAAAATCAACACTGCTGACAAGGGCCTCAAATTGTCCATGGTCTAAACAGTATTTTGAATTACCTACATTATTTTCTTCAGAATTTATTGACTTAGCAGTACTTAATTTGCAAACTATTGGATAATGATCAGTTAAGCTGTTTAAAAGACAACCAGTTTTAACAAGAAATGTTTTGGTTCTGATAAAAATGTGGTCAATACAACTTTCTGATTTTTCTGTTATTCTAGTTGGAATATTTAAACATGATTTGAAACCCTTGTCATACATAAAATCCATATAAACATTCGAATCTGGGTCATTTTTTAGAATGTCTATATTTAGATCTCCAATGAATACGATATTTTTAGATTTACAATTTTTTAGCAAAGTATTAAGTTCTGTTATAAAAAATAATATTTTACTATACATACACAAATATTCAGCAGAACTAATTGTATCGCTATTACTTAAAGAGAAATCAAGATTTTCTTTAACATAAATAATTATCCCACCAGATCTATTATTTGGTCTACAGTTAGAAAATAGACGGTAACCATGTAAATTATACAAGCCAGTCTCAAATGAATCTATCCAAATTTCACTCATAACAATAATATCAAACGTAAACAAATACTTATCAAACACTGCTATAAATTCGTCAAAGTTTTGTCTCATGCTTCTGATATTTACATGAAAAATATTTACATCACTAAGAATTTGAAAATCAGTTTTGATTGGTGTTGAAAAGAAATATGGGAAATCCCTGACATCCTTGATGATCAAATTAAGATCATTTTCATCTAAACTAGCCATTTGTTATGTTGAGAAGATCTCTTACATTCTTGATTCTGTAAATTCTGGATCCCTCCGATTTCCTTAGGAATATTTTGCCGTTTTTGCACCAACAGAAACTGTAGTCATTTTCCCGTTTGAAAGTTTTACACTGAGACAGTAGTCTTTTCAAATCTGGACATAGATGATCGTTAATATAAACAGGAACATTTTTAAAATCAGGATTAATTAAATCTGCTGTGATTCTCTTCTGTTTCGCAGCCGTCATAAACCTTGTTTTTTCCTCTACTGAGTTAAACTGCATTATAATTGGCTTCATTTTATCCTTTTTCATCGTCGGAACTCTGTGGACTACTGAGATTTGGCTTGGTGGATTTATGTCTAATGATTTCATTATATTCTCTGTGATCACTTGAATATCTTCACCTGATGCCTCTGGTAAGTCAGATATTTCCACGTTCAGACGTCTACTGTATTGCTGCGATTCTATAATTTCCGATTTCATTTCTGTTACTTGAGATCTCAAATTTTCATTTTCTTCTATTAATGATTTATTTTGTTGTTTAATTTGTTTCAGCTCCGATATCACTTTTTCGCTGCTTTCCATTGTTTTTGTAGACTGATTTGATAAGAACTCAATGGTATCTTGAAAATCCTTCAGCTTTTCGAGTATTTCTTTTTTAAAGCTTGCGTTATCTTTCTTTAGTTCTTCCACAAGTTTCACAAAATTTTGAAAACAATCACTGTTCTTTGTTTCATCGACAGGTTTTGTCACAGCTTTTTTACATGGTGGACACACCCACTCTGCTTTTTTATCTTTCGGAAGAACTTGATAAGTGGATTTGGTGAATCCCACACATTGAAGGTGAAAATAGAGCTTGCAGTTCCCATTGCACACAATTTTATCGGATTCGTCAGTGAAGTTCATGTCAATATGCATGAAATCCTTTCGTTAAGCTACAATCTGCATCTTCCTGTGAAATATAGTTTAGATATCATTTAATATTCATCTCTAGATATTATTGCGAAACACAGACAACAAAACAGATGACACAAAACAGAGTGGACATAAAATAAAACCCCCCAGCAGCTAAAGAAGGAACTAACCGCACACTGAAAGTAGATATTACTATGAATTCATACAGATATAATTCAGGGGATGTTGGTATCATTTTCATTTTTAAAGATCGATTTCCATGCGAATAGACATAAGACACTTTGAAGTGGTTGTGCGTAAAACTCCTGAGTCAGCGCAAAGCTCGCGGCCAATAAATTTTTATCGCAGCACTACAAGCGCAGCAAATGGGTATTAAATTTGCCTTTTGTGAAACTTCTGGTTGACATAATGGGTTTTGAAGTAGGTAGACCCAGCCTCCTTTTATATTGATTTTCCTGTGATTTTTTTGTGAGTTAATTTTGTTATTATTTTTAGCTGTCCTATCCTCCTTTCTTTGGCTGAGTATTAAATTAAAAGTAAATGATTTTTGTGCTGTTCAAAAAAGGAGTGTCACTGCAAACGCTTGCAACACATTTAGGAACACTTTTTTTCTTCCTAAAACCAACAACACTTCAGTTGTGTTGTTAGCTATGTAATAGCTATAATAGTGTGTAATAGCTATAATGTGCTGTAATAGTGTTCTGAATATGTATAAAGAGTGTTGCTTTCCGGAAACGTGTTCTAAAAAGAGTGCTGAGTGTAAAGTGTTGCTAAAAATTACAGAGACAGAAAATGTGTTCCTATATATGTTTCAATCCAAATTTAAGAGCTTACATTCAGATTCTAAACATAATTTACAGCCCTATTTTCAGAACACATTCTGAGTAACAACACTTTTTAAGCATATTCAGAACTCTATCATCACGCAACCCAGTTAAAGTGTTCTGCCACAACTGAAGTGTTAGGGTTTCTCTGTAGGTCATCTGCGGTTTAGGGTTTCTCTTTAGGTCATCTGCGGTATAGTAGTTGTTTGACAAAAAGCTAAAAACTGTCCGATATATGAGGGCACCTTATAAAGTCTTTATAGGATCAACACAGTCACCGGTAACAAAAATATCCTCTTTTACTCAAAGCTACGTTTAAAACTTTCCCATCTATTTCTCTTATTTTATTCTTTCTTTCTTTTTATATATTCCCTTTTTTTTCTTTCCTCTCTCTCTCACTTTCTTTTTATTTCCCCCCTTCCTTCTTAGGCACCCTAAATTCAACAAATCATTGCCACGATTGAAATCATCGGTCTAAATATAAGTTTCCGGGGCTCCTGACAAAATTTTTGCATGGGCCCCTGACCTTTCAGTGACGCATCTAGAAATTTCTTTGGTAGGGGTTTAAATATCCTCTTAAATAAAATAGCCCCCAGATTTAGATTTTCGCTCCAGGGGACAACCTATAACCAGCCCACATAATTTTTTCTCCCCCCATTCCATGCTGTAAAATTTTATTATTTTATGTCAAACTTTTATAGTATACATCATACTTTATATAAAAACTTTAATACAAACTTTAATATAGATTTAGTTGAAAGGGTTCAGCATAGGGCTATTAAATTGGTCAAGGGTATATTAGTTTTAGTTACGAGGAAAGACTAAAGAAGTTAAATATGTTCACTTTAGAGAAAAGAAGGGCTAGAGGGGATTTGATTCAACTTTTCAAAATGTTAAAACAAGTTGACTCAGAGGGACTAGATTTCTGTACGGGTAATAGAACGAGGGGTCACAGTTTAAATATGAATAAAGCAAATTTTAATCGGGATTGTAGGAAGCATTATTTTTTAATAGAGTAGTGGATAAATGGAATGCATTACCTGAATCGATAGTTAACTCAAGTGGGGTGGACGAGTTTAAAAGAAAATAGACGAATACTGGATATCGGGTGGGTTGAATTAAATAGACTGGATCAACCTTGCTGGGCTTTTAGCCTGTAGTTGATCGACTATATTTGTATTTGTATTTGTATTTTATAAATATTATTATCACCATACTAAAAAAAATTTGGGGAATTCCACCCTTAAAACAACGTTTTAACATATTTTTGTCCATCTTGTCCAAATTTCGGGGAGGGGGTCCGTAACCTTTGGAACCCCAGGGCCTCTTAATGGTTCGGGCCCCTTGACATTTGAACGGCCCCTGTCCTCCCTTATGGGCGGATCAAGCTTGAAGATTTAAGAAAACGTTATTGCTTAAAACCTGAGGTAATATCCTCCAAAACATGTATTTTTTAAAATTACAAACGTCGCAATGCACATGTTCAAAATGTGTCTTTCATGAAATTTCTGATCAAAATTCTAAAAGTGGTGAGGAAAAGAACAAGCTATAGTTATGTTTTTATATACAATAATCTCTTTTTAATAAAAAAAAACCTAAAATGTTAAAGCAGGCTTCGTTTGTTCAAGAATAAAAGGGTTCTTATGGGGTGAAAACTAAAAAAAACTTTCACATTGGTTTTTATAAAGGGAAGAGGAAATTCTTTGATTCCATCGATTTTATTGAACAGGAAAGTGGGTGTCGTACAGAGCATTAATTTTTGAACAGAGCCCAAAGGAATGATGACGCAAGTTGATAGAGGCTGATGCTACGCTTCAGGGATCGATTTCCAAAGAAGCATAGAGAACAAAATTTCGAAGCTTTTTTTTAGAATTATATTACAGAAAAGCGTGTTTCAATGAAAATTATTAAAAAAAATTTAGTTATGTATTCTCCCATAAAAAAGTCTTAAGTTATGCATATAACTAGTTATTTCAGGCGTAAAATCAAAGTAAATGCTAAAACATTGATTTTTTTGCATTGATTGATAAACATTGATTGAGGTTTGTTTATATTTCTGTACCTGAATTTAAAGAGATGAATTTATATAACGATGGATCTTGACTTATAAAGTAGTTGCTTTTACATAGGTTTAAGTGTCCAAATATGGAGTGCTACTCCATATTTGGCCACTTTATCTTACAAAAATGTATTCAAAAACAACTATTTTTGCTATAACTCTTGATCCCATGGCTGTCCCATTCTATATAATTTTCAGGTATTATATCTTATAATATCGCAAATAATATCTGAAATTTAAAAAAAAAATTCAACAATACCGACATTATTTTTTTAAAATTGTTTATACCAAAATCATGAAAATATTTTTTTTTCTTGGACATAGTCAAACTTTATATCAAATTAAACCTTGTAAAATTATCTTTAAAACTAAGGGTTATAGAAAATTTTCTCGGACAAATAGAACTAAAGTTTTAAAATTAAAGAGCCAAAAATTGAATATTTGGCCTTTTTTCAAAAAAATTTAATAAAAAAAATAACAAAAAAATTGAATAATAAAAACATTTTCTCATATATATATCATAGGAGAGAACAATTCCTGAAAGTTTCATTGAAATCTGAGATAGGGTCAGGTATGAGAATTGAAAATTTTTGGTTGATTTGACATGGAATGGCCCAGTATCAATGGAGTAAGTGAATATGAATGGAGTCAAACATTCCCTGGATTAAAAAAGTTAATTTTAAATTAAAAGCAAATATTATTCTGACTTAGTTTATAGCAAAAGAATAAGAAAAGAAAGAAAAATTAAAAAATACAATGAATGGACATCGATTTCGAAAATTCAGGGGGATAAATCATGGCCACCTAAACTAATAAGGCCGTAGAAGCTTGAAATCTTGAGTGACGTCATGCCTTCTATTTCACGTAATCGACGCGTTTAAGACAACAGCGCAACTCCAGTCTGGAATCTTGATCGCCGAATATTTCCGAATTGGTGCCGAATATTTCAGATGGGAAAAACGTTTGATCTGAATTAGGATTGATTTGACTTAGGATCGCTAAGAATTACTCTCTTGATGACAGAGGGGGTTAAAGAGCAGAATAAATCCTGATCTGAAATTTGCACCCAATCCTTGGATTGAACACCTAAGATTGGACCTAAAACCAGCAAAATCTTTCTGTTGATGATAACATAAAACTGATCGAAAAGAGGAAACACCAGTTAATATTTAACCCCCCTCCATTGTAATAGTAAATTTGAAGGCTTAAAATATGTCCGATGATGAGTTTTAAACCAGGCCCGATTTTTACAATTTTACTCAAAATTTAATCATTAAACCAGATTTTAGTGATCAAATATGATCATTAAAATTAACTCTGCTTAAAACCATTTTCAGGTCTTAAGGGAAACCTCTTTTTCGTTCTGCAAAACGAAACTACACAACATAAAATTGTTTATAATAGAGCACGGAATCAGGGGCGGATCCAGGATTTTCTTCTGGGGGGGGCACCACTAAGATTTTTAGCCTTACATGGGACAGGCCGTAACCAGACTTTTGATCGTGGGGTTGACTTATCGTACCCCAACGAGTTCATTTATACGTTAAGTTTTAGATCACTTAAAAGTGGTATATTGAATTAAGTTGCACATAATAATGTGAGTTCCAAGTAAAAATGGGGGTTCTGGGGGTCACCTCAGAAAATTTTTGAAAATTTGTCCCTTGAAGTAGTGTTTCAGCTCATTTTCAGACTCCTTGGGTTACATAGAAAGAGAACTCCTTGTAAACCACATAATTTTCAAGGGGAAAAATTAAATAGACGTCTAAATTTCTAAGGGGGATGGGGGTCCTCTCCCAGAAATTTTTTGAAATTTTATCTTTCAAACTTCCGTTTTTATATCATTCTAAATAACTTTGTGGGAAAAACACCCGAAGAAACGGATTTGATCCTAAAAGTATTGTTTTTACTCCTTTTGAGACCCTTTCGGTTGCAACCGAAGAGGATTTCTCCTTATAAGTAACAGAGTTATGAAGGGAAAATCTGTATAAAAATTTATGTCAAAATTACGACCCTAAACCGGGAAGCCATGATACCCTCAAAAAACTATTACTTATTCACTATGAATGATTTAAATTTCATTTTGAAAAATGATAGTCCACTAACAAAAAAATACAAATACACTGTTAAAACAGACGTAAAAGTTTAGGAGGGGTTTGGGGGTTCTCCCCCAGGAAAATTTTTGAAATTTGACCCTAAATTTTACCCCTTGGAGCCATTTTATGCTGTGTATTTTTATGGATTTTAGTGGAAAAAGAAGTGGGGGGTGGATTTTAGTGAAAATAGAAGTGGGTGGACGCATGGGTATTTTTTCGAAAAATGGGGGGACGAGTCCCCCCGCAATTCTAGCACTGCTTATAAGAATTAACAACATGCACTGCATATTTTAGGAAACTATTTTTTCTCCTTAAATTAAAATTATCTGCCTGAACACATAAAATAATTACAATAATTTAAATCAATGTATTGATTATTGTATTAAACAATGTAATAAATTTTACGTTTGATTATTTACGACGCATATTAAACGGTATAAAAATTCATTTTTCAGCTTAATATACATTGCAAAAAATGAAAGTAAAATAATAAACATACAATTTTTATTTCAAACACACTGCTAAATAGAAAACTTTAAAAGAACACAATTTCTTTAAACTGCGTTACTGGTGCTACGGTCGTTTCGTCAACTCTGAAATTTCCTACCCCCACTCCGTTTGGCCTTACACAACACAAATCCTAAAGCAAAGATGTAACAGAAACCAAAGGGTCAGGAAATTTCAGAGTTGGCGAAATGTCCGAGACACCCCGCGTTAATGCATTTGCAAACAAATTTGTTACTCTTTCTTAATTTTAATCATATTTTACTTTATTTTGAAAGGGAAGGACCTCAAATTGTACGATTTCCGGATTTCATAAACGCAAAACAATTTATGATTAAACTTAAATAGCATTTCAAGCTCTTACCTTTTCAACAGAAGGAGCAGGTCTCTCTTAGTACTCGGCTGCCCTTCATTATCGCCGTTGTCACTCTCCTTTCGGCCAAAATAATCCGCGAGGGTACGCGCACGTTTCATTTAAGTTAGTCAAGTATTTTTAATAAATATTCTAAATAAAAATTGCAGTTAGAAAAAACTCTAAACTGCCGGTAGCACAAACTAGCAGAGCTCTGGAACTAGAATTATTTCTTCTAAACAATCGTCTGAAATTCCTTAACACAAAAACAGCATGCGTTTTGGAACAAGGAATTGAAGGAACTCTTCGACTCTTCCCACCCCCGAAGTTTCCTATCACCCCATTGGCGAGTGTTCCCCATCCCATTTGTTTCACGAAATTCTCGGGGGTAATAAAACTCTCCTCAAGTAGTGTCAGGGGTTGTTCGGGTGGGTCTGTCTTGTCTTGAAAACTTCTCTTGTCAAAAGAGGGAGACCGGAATTATGTGCTCCTTTCTCCGAATCGAATCGGGGTCGCCGCATATGAACGTAGTGCGGCGCACCCATCAGCGTAGCGAGGGATAGCCGTCCCCGACCGTTTTAGGTTTCATGAAAAATTTCTTTATGGAGAGGTAAAAAAAAACCCTTGTATCTGCCCATGGGGGGGGTCCCTGTTCGAGTAACTATTTGCCTATCCCAAATTCCCCAGTATCCCTTCTCTTCTATTCTAGCCTCAGAAAAATTTTAGAGCCTTTTTATCTAGTATACTTTTTAGTCCTCTGGGGGGGGCACGTGCCCCCGTGCCCCCCCCCTGGATCCGCTACTGCACGGAATCAACTTGAGGTTCGCGATCTCTAATTCACTTTCTCACTTCTGAAATATTCGACACGTGTGTCGGTGTGGCTAATTCAAGTGACGTTTTCACCGTAGTTGAGTAGACCAATCAGGGTGTAAAGGGTGGGGCGATCAAGATTCCAGACTGGAGTTGAGCTGTTGTCTTAAACGCGTCGATGACGTGAAATAGAAGGCTGACATCACTCAAGATTTCAAGCTTCTACGGCCTTATTAGTTTAGGTGGCCATGGATAAATCTGCCTATGAGGGTAGTTATTTTTCCCCACTTTCTTCTCATGTGTAGAGCAAAGCTTGGAGATATTTTTGAGCACAAAAAGTCAATTTGGCATTTTTTGGACTTATTCCCTTTTTTCAAACTGGCGATTCAATTTTGAACACTTCTTTCCTTTGCTACAAAAGACTGTATTCTGTGACGAGCTCACTCCCTGCTGAAATGGTCAGATTATTAATTTGGGGCATAAAAACCGACTGAAGCGAATAGGATTCCGGAGTATACTTTCGAATCGTAGTTTAATATGTTTATAATATTTATATCTGAACCAAATATCGCAATTTACGCTTTGATCAACAAACTTTATTTTTTTTAATATCAGAGCGAGGTTAAGTGTGTGTTGATTGTACTATCCCTATTCCGATATTTTACTGTGAGTGAATAAGTAAGTTTATTTCACAGATGAAAAGACTAAAAAAAGGCAAATTTCCACTTAACTATTTATAAAGAATAAATCTCAGGAATTTCACATATACACAATACCTAAAAGAAGAAAAATTTCATTTATGAAAGATAAAAAATTTAAAATAGAAGAAATATAATTTTCCCCCGTGGGGATTTTTCAAATCATACCCGCGAATTCCGCTGCAAATCTACCCGCGGGTTCTTCAGATGCTTTTATCCGCGTGCATTTCTACTCTGTGTCCGCTTTTGAATGGAAGATCGATACAGTGTTTTGAGGGAGACGAGCCACTCAAGATGTTGTTGAAAGCGAGCAGTTTGCCGTAATGAAGGAAAAGAAGCGTTCTCATTCGGTGCTCTGAAAGCGGTTTTAGATCCTCGTTCGCCTCAATTTGCTTTCTTATAAAGTACCTAGTCTGTGAACTGGTGTTTTACAACGCTTTCATGGTTTTGTACTATTTTTTCCCTTAACGAACCCCTTAATATCTCCCATTTAACTATACTCGACAGCAACGTTTTCTGACCCGACTTTATGACGTCACTAACAAACAAAGTAGTTCCCAGCGCGGTGTCTGAATTTAGAGTGAACTTCAATTTAGAAATTTTCAATTTGTTAAATCCATGTATATGTTACGGGCAATGTGATAAATTGGGCATTATTAATAATGCCCGGGCAATGTGATAAATTCAATGGAATTTATCAATGAAATTTATCACTTTGCCCGCCTCCCACTTCGGGCATTATTAATAATGCCCGATTAATCACTTTGCCCGTAACATATATAGCTTCTTTTTATTATGATTTGCGTACCGTAACTCCTCCTAGCAACCCAACAGTCTTCTGTTTACACAGTTTCTGCTTCCGCGTAGTGACGTCATAGTGTCAGGAAACGTTGCTCTCGAGTATATTTATTGTTAGATAGAGAGAGATCTCTCCCCCCCCCTGCTCGCTATCACTCTCACTCACCAACCCCCGGAACAGCTTCACCGTTCTTAACCACCCCGCAGGTCCGCTTAATTAATGCTTCTTTAAAACCGAAACTACTTATCTCTCTCTCAATTATAAATAATTTAATCCAAATCAATCTTCCCCAAATAAAACTGTTGCTGAAACATTCCTTTCCTAGCAGCTCACCAAGAATTTTATATCAAAACAAATAAAATAAAAACGGAAAAAAGGGAACTTCACTTAATGTGAGCTTTCGTACAAACTTGAAGAAAATCCTAAAACTGTGGCTGAAAGTTCACGTTTCTGGCATAACGGGATTATCCAACCACAAAAGTGAGGGAGGGAGAAGGAGTATTTTCGCAAAGGGTGTAGTGACCTGCCGCCGGTGGCGCGCCTGACCTTGACGGGCATGCCGTTGACTGTATCTGTATATAATTTGTTTTGTGCTGGAACGGGATCTGGCAGGCTTTGAAGAGTTTCGGTTTGGATTTGGAGAGAAAGCGTGCTGCGATGATCGTCTGAATGTTATGTGTCGTGTTTCCTATATGTTCTTTGTCCTGTGATCGTGAAGAAATAATAAACGTATGTTCGTTTAAAATTGAGTTTTCCCTGCTGCCTTAGAGACACCACAAGGGGACGTAGGAGCGGAGAACGGAAATCAATGGACGAAGAGGGGGTGTTGTTGACGTTCCTCGACAAAAGGGGGGAGGGAGAACCCACCGGCCGAAAGGTGGAACTGGGAACGTTATCAGAAAATCAGCAAAGAGGGTTCATACCTGTAACATATAAATAATAATGATCGGCGCCTCTTTGTTATTCAGCATATCTTCGCTCTTGAGTATCTTTTTGCTTTTCAGAGTCACTTACTTGTCAACATCCCTTTGCTTTTAAACATGCCCTTAAAGTCCTTGATTCCTTTATTCAACTTTTTATACCCATGCACATGAAGCTCGCACTGATATCTTAATTTTTTTTCACGTAGTAACCCCTAGTTCTTCCAGAAGTTTCGCTTCTAACCTCTTAGCGGGTACCCTTCAACGATCTCGCAGACCACTAATGTCCAGCGGACCACAGGTTGGAGAGCAACTCATTTAGATATTTTAGGAAAGATTTTGTAAATGGCTGTCTTATAAAATTAATCAAAAAATTCAATGTTTTTTTTTCATTATATTTTTAACTTTGTTTCATTCAGCTGCTGTATTCAACCTTTTTAAGGAATGCGAAAAAATATACTAATTTAATGAGTGTTCCATTCCTGCAACACTTCCCCCTGAAGTAGAGGGTTTGGAATGTTTAATTCATCCTCTTTGAAGGGGGATGTGAGACAAAACTGCCCCTCGCATGAACGTGCCTGTTCTAAGCTTGCCCGAGAAAAATAAAGGAATGCAAGTCGCATTAATTACAACATCTCAGAGCCCTCTTGATTTGAATAAGTGGATAAAAAGGTTTGAAACCATCTCAGTAACAGCAGGCAATTGTAGCGCATATAAGAAAAACATCATAGGGGGATCGCAAAACCTTTTCCGCCATTGGAGCAATCGTGGCAACATTTCTTCCCTCTTCACCAGAGACCCACCAAGTGAATGTCTTGATTTAAATAAAAAATCTCGAATCGGGGACGGATGGCCTGTTCGGTTTGCTCTCTGCCTTTCACGCCAGCAGTCTGCGCACTGCTCCGTCGTGAGTTCGATTCTCACCTCGCCCTTGGGTGTATTTTCCTTCTTTGTGTCAGTAAAAATTCTGTTGTGTCTGTCTTACTTGACGAAGGTGTATAAGCGGATCCTTGAGATCAAGCACACATACCTGAAAATATATGTAACACCAACCAACCAACCAAATCTCGAATCAATATTATAGCATTGGTTTGCGCGATTTGTTTGATACCTACAGGTTGGGGAAAAAATAAGTACACTTTTGAAAATTCCATAGAAACTGAAGAAAAAAAATCCGAAGAAAAAACGGTCTTCAGTCTCAGCATCCTGAGGTCATGGGGTTTTTTATAAGGCAATAAATTTTTTTTTGTTCACAATTATGTTAATAGATGGAGCCAACAAAATTTATGGGGTTCTGTGTTCGATTCTTCCTCTGGAATAGAACACGGAATCAGTGTATTAGATCACGGAAATGTGAATCGCATACCACATCTAACTAAGATGGAATACAGGCAAAATCGTTTCTTCTTTCTTGCGAAAGTATGGGTTTGATATCGGCCATTAGGGGATTTTCAGTGGATTTTTCAGGATATTTCATTTTCCTTAAAGTAAAGGATGTTGGGTTGTGGTTACATACAGGGCTTAAATTCTAACCAAAGAAGTACCGGAGCGCTACTATTTCAACATTCCGCTTAACAGGGGCGTCATTTCAGTTTTTGGTCGTAGGGGGCAAGGATGTGTTTTAAATGGGGCTGGGGCTCACCCCCAGAAAAATTTAGAAATTTAGCCTCTTTTTACAACATACAGGGTGTCCCGTAAATGATGTGTCACACTTCTAGGGGGGATAGTAGACACCTAGACGAGTCAGAATCACATAGGACTTAGGGGTCCCAGACCCAATCCCAGGGAGTTAAAAATGGAGCGACACCCCAAAACAATTATTGAAAAATTCAATTTGTAGAAGAACTACTATTGGTAAAAATGTAATTATGGTCTCAAATTTTGTGGTTTATTATGATCTTCAAAATTATCTTGACAGTTTTCAATTTAAATTTTTTTTATTACGAAAAAAGTTAAAAAACAGCAAAAAAATGTGAAAAATATGCCAAAACTTTATTTTGTTTTCCGAAATCCTATCTTTTGATTTGATAATCTGAAAGAGCATAATTAATTAACCTTAAGTCCAAAGTTTCACGTAAATAGCATCAGTATTAAACGCTTTAGAGCCTGTTAAAGTTAGTTTTATGGGAGCAAAAACGGCTTCGGAAAACGAACGTTTAGGGACAATCTAAAGTCTGTCTGTCCTCGCTTGGCACATGTGGCAAACCTAAAATCACTACCCACGGCAGGAAAAGCAGTGGCGAGTGCAGGGTATCGGGTATCTAACAGAAGTGAGATAACCATCTTTATGGCTTTTTCGCCACTGTTTTTTCTGCTGTGGGTACTGATTTTAGGTTTGCCACTCGTGCCAAGCGAGGACAGACAGACTATACAAGTTACGGATAGATGTCTGCCAACTTTCATTCCTCGCCCGATTTGGCGAGACAGGAGATGAGTATGAAAATTAGTGTTGCAAAGGCTGGAAAAAACCCGGTTTAAACCCGGGAATAAACCGGGTTTTTTGGGAAGGGAATTTTGAAAATTTCCGGGAGTTTTCGGGAATTTTGACCTTTGACACGGGAGAAGGAAAAGACATCTGAACTCGCTTAAGAAATCGTGTTTATGTGGAGTATTATAAATTCCCGGGAGTTAGTAAATTTTAAGACACGGGTAGTAAAATATCAAAATTATGCTTAATATGATGACTAAAATTTATTTTGAACTTCATATCATAAACAGGGAAAATCTGCGTTGTGACCTTTAGAAAATATATTCAAATTTAAACAATTGAAATAATTATCTGACAAATACCAAATCACCGATCTACATACATTTTTTTCTGTTTTTGTCATGGTTTGGTGCCCACATGGACAGTGGCGGATCTATGGGGGGGGCTATAGGGGCTATAGCCCCCCCCTTGGGACTTAAGTTTACACTACATAAAATTGAACTTTTTAGAAAAAAAAATTAAGTCTTTAGAAAATTTTGTTTAAATTTTCAAAATTTTAAAATGTTTTCAGTTTTTTGTAGCCTTTTTCACAATTCAAAGGGTCTACAAAGCATTAAGCCCCTTCCAAGATCTTTAGCCCCCTGCATTTTTATATACTCCATTTACTATTTAAGGATTTCTAGAGGTTTTAGCCCTTACAAATTATTAGCCCCCTGCATGTTTGAAGGTTTGATTCGTAATTTAAAGGGTCCAATGAGCTTAAGCCCCTAAAAACATTAGCCTCCTTGCGTTTTTATGTTTGTTACACAAATTAATGAGCTTTAGCCCTATGAAACATTAGCCCCCTCAATGCTCTTCAATAGCCTTTACAAAGCTTTTAGCCCTCTTGCGTTTTTAAATATATTTGGTTCACTATTTAATGAGCTTTAATCCTTATGAATCCTTCCATGATCTTTAGCTCCTACAAGGCTTTTAGCCCTGAGTTTGTGTAGATTCAATTCACAATTTAAAGGGGTCAATGAGTTTTAGCCCCCCATAAAGAATTAGCCTCTTTGCGATGTTTTATAGTATTTAGATCGCAATTTAATGAGCTTTAGCCTAAAAGCGTTAGCCCCCTCCAAGATCTTTAGCTTTCAGCACTTTAATATAAATGCGATTCAGAACTTGTAGATTCCAATGAGCTTTCTAAGACTTACAAAGCATAACCTCCAAAATACTTAGCCCCTTACATTTTTATAGATTTGTTTCACAACTTAAAGGTTATGAGCTTTAGCCCCTCTTTAAGATCTTAACCTCCCTGGTTTTTATAAGACTCACTTTTAAAAGGGTCTATTTACTCTGTGAAAATAGAGACGGGGTTAGGGGGTTCAAACCACCCCCATGAAATTCTTATATCTTACAGTTTCTTTTTCCTTTGAAAACGAGTACAAGAAATCATCTTTTTCGTGTGACACTCAAAGGGTCCCAAATGACCAAAAATGAGTAAAAACACAACTTTTTAGGGTCAAATTTTCAAAAAATTTTCTTGGGGGAGGTTCCCCCAAACCCCCCTTATGCCTCGGGATGGATGTAAGTAGATAAGGAAAGCGGTTTCTAAAACAGGGGGGGGTGACGTCAGGGGGGGGGGGGAAATGGGGGGTAGGGCGGTTTCAAAAACAGGGGGCGTGACCTATTGAGTAGAGTTGAGATGTTTTTGTGCTGCTTCGAGTGGAGTTGAGTTGTTTTTCTACTGCTGTTATAACATTATCGATGGGCGTGGTTTAGTGACGTCACGAGGCTAAAACAATAGAAATGAGTTGGGAATGGAGGTGTTTGGGTGCTGAGTGGGAAGTTGAGGTGTTTTTGTGCTGCTTCGAGTGAAGTTGAGTTGTTCACTTGCTGCTTCTGAAGGATGAGGGGGTGTGGTTTAAGGACGTCACGTGACAAAAACAATAGGAATGAGAATTATTTACGGTGAATTCTATTGTTAAGGGGGCGTGGCTTAGTCGAGTGGAGTTGTTTTATTGGCTGCTGCTGACGTCATTGCTCAGCCGCCTTGTTGCTCAGCCGCCTTGTTGCTCAGCCGCTTTCACTCAGCCGCCTTGCTCAGCCGCCTGGTTGCTCAGCCGCTTTGTTGCTCAGCCGCCTGGTTGCTCAGCCGCCTGGTTGCTCAGCCGCATTTGCTCAGCCGCCTTGTTGCTCAGCCGCCTTGTTGCTCAGCCGCTTTCACTCAGCCGCCTGGTTGCTCAGCCGCCTGGTTGCTCAGCCGCTTTCACTCAGCCGCCTTGCTCAGCCGCCTGGTTGCTCAGCCGCATTTGCTCAGCCGCCTTGTTGCTCAGCCGCCTTGTTGCTCAGCCGCTTTCACTCAGCCGCCTGGTTGCTCAGCCGCATTTGCTCAGCCACTTTACTCTGCCGCCTAATACGATATTTTAAATTTTTGCTTACATTTGTGATTGAGTAGAGTTGAGTTGTAATAGTTAGATTATTTTATTAAGACCTAAAGTTTGTTTACTTTGAGTTTGAGTTTACATTTATTTAAAGACATGCACCATGTTTTGGCAACGATAGAACATCTTTCCTCTTGTTTGACCTTGATGGAACGTGATCCTTCATGAATTTTCTAGAAATACATTTCATCGACCAATGGTATTACAAGATGGTTACATCATCTTATTTACAACCAATAGGATGCGTTTCTTTTGAGAAAATATTCGCGAACGTTCTATAGTTTGAGTATATAAGCTTTGAGTTTCAGTCGCTACACAAATATTTTCTCCTTGCGTGTTACCTGTTCCTGTAGTGTAAGAAGATGGAGGCAATAAGTTCCAAACGAAAGCTGGATGCAGATATGCCTGTTCCTGGGAGCAAGAGGTTTAAATCTTATGAAAAAGTAAGTAATCTTTTCGTTTTACTCTAAATTTATTTAATTAGGTTTAATGATATTTATTTGTATTTAGAATTTATCTTAAACGTTTTTGATCTCTTTCAGGGAGGAAGATTCGAAGAAAACAACTGTCCAGAAGGGATGTTTCACATCGGTGATTGTACATATGTGTTTGCCAAAGTTTTCCGAGGAAAAACCATTGTTCATATCAGACGATATCAGCAATATGGGAAGATGTTCTATCCGACAAAGGAAGGCATTACTCTCCAACCTGAGTGGATTCCCATCATCCTCCGACGGTATGAAATCCCTGAAAACATTACACAGCTAGAACTGATGAACGAGAGGCTCCCTTCAGAATTCAAAGTGGAAAGCAAGGATTTTAAAGTACTTACTTTCATCCGAATCCAGAAGGGGAAAGGAGATATTGTTTATCAAAACAGTATGAATATCTCCTATGGACAGTGGTTTGAGATGCGAATTTTATTCGACAAGATTTATTCAAGTGTAATCGAAGAGAATTATGCAGCAATGGACTTATCAAGTGTGAGTGAATTCTTTGAGTACAACTGCCAAAATCTCGACAATAATCTCCCCGAGTCCCTGGACGTCAATTTAGGAACTGAGACCTGCCTTGAAATATTCAAAGAGAGCCTGAAAGATTTAATACTGGAACAAGGATTGAAAAGACCTGAGGTTAGGGCTGAAGAACTGTGGGGAAATACTGTCGAGAGCGTGAACGAAGCTGCTAGCTACATTTCACTCTCTAGGCTTGCAGCAGTATTTGCAGATAACGTTGACGTGCAGAAAGACTATTTATGCTTAGCAAGACCTGCTATGTATATTACAAAAGACTTTTTAAAAAGTGTTAAAATGCAAAGTTTGTTAAAGGAAGTTAGATTACTGTTAGCTCCTCCAGATACATTTGAATATTTCCAAGACTATAGTTCTGAATTTGTATCTACATTTTAACACATGATCTGTATTTTATTGTGCTTTCAATAAAATATATTGTTTGTTTTTACTTTGACTTTTTATTTGTGTTTATTTTTTTTTTTTTGTAACATTTGTTAAGAAAATATTTCACAGGGAAGCAATTTAAAGTATTACTCAAAAAATTTTTAAACAATTTTTTCCATAAATTAATAAATTTTCCTTTATTAAATGATAAAAGTAAGGTATGATGTGAATGAATACTATCTCTCCTAAAAAATCGTACAATTTTTAATTATCAATAATTTATGTAAACAAATATTGATTAATGATTATCCTATTAGTTATTACTCTGTATTATTATTTGAAGTAAATTTGATCAATTAAAGTTTTGTTTAAGTAATACGTATTATAAAAATTAAAAAAAAAAATTAGACTCATTTATTACAATTTATACAATGATGGTAAACATTAAGCAGATAATAATTGTTACTACTTCAGTATAATAGTTATATGATATTAAAATTATTATAACATCTATAATACATGTAAAAAGTTGAAATGTGATACACAGAAATGAATTTAACAAATGCGAATAGTTTTTGTTGTTAATTAAATTAAAATAAAAATTTAGAGAGGCTTTGAAATAATTACCTGTTTCTAGAAATTTCAAGTAACTACTTCTAGAAATTTCTTTTAACTTATTCTAGAATATTCAAGTAACTATTTCAAGAATATTCAAGTATTTTCCACCCCGTTCGGATTAGCGCTGTCCAATTGGCGAAAGAAAAGTGACCCCGCCTAGGTAATAAAACGGGGATTGCTTTTTTAACAATGGTGATCACTCTTTTTACAATGGGGAATGTTCTCGATTGACCAGGGATATTGGCGACATTTCTGAATGGACCATCCCTGAGACCCTATAAAAACGGAGTAACGCACAGGTTAGAGTATCATAATAAGGTAAACTGACCAGTGTACGATCTTAAGCGTTTCTACTGCGGTTCCTGTTTCTCTGCGGTTTCTTTCGAGTTCCCTGGCTTCAACCAGCGCTGTTTTCCAGTTCTACTGCTGTGTCTTCTGTGAAAGACTTCATCATGTTCACATGCGATCAGTGTTCCAAGTCTTTTTCATCCAAATTTAATCTTCGTCGACATGTTACATCGGTGCATGAACAGAAGAAATTCAACTGCGATTTATGTCCGAATGTTTTTACTCTGAAAGCAGACCTTCTTCGTCATGTAAAAAGCGTGCATGAAAAGGTTGAATTCCCTTGTCGTGACTGCGGAAAAGTCTTCAGACGTGCGGATATCCTTGCTCGACATAAAAAAAATCTTCACCTAAAAAGAAAGGCGGATGAAAGAGAAGAAGAGAAAAAGAGATTTCGAGGATCCTCCGACGTGGATCCAACAACATCTCCTGTCTCATCGTCAGCTCATCCCGGCAATACAACTGCCTCTTCTCCCGCTGATGTCCATCTATCCACCGGTACGACTGTCCCAACGAGTTCCGCTGCTCATACCACCTTCCCGGCTGCTCCTTCAACTTCTCCCGCTAATGTCCATCTATCCACCGGTACGACTGCCCCAACAAGTTCCGCTGCTCATACCACCTTCCCGGCTGCTCCTTCAACTTCTCCCGCTGATGTCCATCTATCCACCGGTACGACTGTCCCAACGAGTTCCGCTGCTCATACCACCTTCCCGGCTGCTCCTTCAACTTCTCCAGCTGATGTTCATCTATCCTCCGGTACGACTTCTGCTTCTACTGCTAATCCCACTGGTATGTACAATCCTTCATGCCCTGCTCCTCATCTCGTAGGAAGAGGGAGAAAAGTGGAAAGTGCATTTAAAAACACTGTTTCAACATATTCGTTTGACAATCCTGGAGCAACAATGGATATTAGGGATTTCTTAAAAAGTGTGGAATCTCAAGTTACCATTCATTTAAAAGAAGCACTCCTTCAACAGCAATTAAAAGTAAATTTTATGTTAAAATGCATGTACAGAAAAGAAACAGAGAATGGAGAAATAGAAAAAGAATGTTCTTTTAAAACCAAAAACGAAATAATTCTATCATCAAATGAAATTGAACATATTTTCTCCTCAGCTTCTGAAAAATTGGTAAAAGAGAGTGAGGAGTTTGAGACAAAGGATTCAGGTTGGTCCTTGGTAAAAATAATTGAACTAAATTTAAGGCAGAACAAATATGTACCTTTACGAGGATCTAGTTTTATAGAATTACCAGAATTTATAAAATCAAAGAGAGCTGTCATCAACGTTAAAAATTCTGATCAAGAGTGCTTCCGTTGGGCTATTTTAGCCGCTTTGTATCCGTCAAAAGAAAACCCTTCCAGAATTTCACATTACTTACCTTATAAAGACACTTTAAATTTTACTGGCATTAATTTCCCCGTAAAACCGGAAGACTCACAAAAATTTGAAAAAATTAATCCTGAAATTTCAATTAATATCTACTCTTACGAAAATAACTTTAAATTTTTTCCTGTTGTTGTAACTAAAGAGGTAAAAAATAAACATGTGGATTTATTACTCATCAAAGATGAGAATTTTTCCCATTACTGCACCATCTCCAACCTGTCTCGACTTGTTTCTTCACAACTCACAAAAGGTAAACGTAAGCAATTCATTTGCAGAAGATGTTTATGCTTTTTTTCAACTACAAAAAAGCTTGAGGAGCATGAAGTCTTTTGTAAAAACAATGATGCCACACGAGTTGAAATGCCTCCTGAGGACAAAAAAATTATCTCATTTAACAACTTCAAGCATGGGGAATTTATTCCCTTCGTCATCTACGCTGACTTTGAATCCCTCACGGAGAAAGTACAATCCTGTGACCCCTCACCTTCCACATCTTACAGCAATGCTTATCAAAAACACAAAGCTGTAAGCTTTTGTTATTATGTGGTTTGTAGGGGACGCATTTACAAGGATCCAGTTGTATATAGGGGAGAAAATGTCACTAAAGTGTTTGTCAAATGTCTGGAAGAAGAAGCTAAATTAATAGAAAATGCTTATAAAAATCCAAAGCCTATGATAGCTCTTAATGAAAATCAACAACAGGAGTATGAAGCGGCGAAAACATGTTTCATTTGTAAAAAGCATTTTATTAAAGGAGGAGATGTAAAGGTGAGAGACCATGACCACATCAGTGGAGAGTACAGAGGGGCAGCGCATTCAAAATGTAACTTAAATTATAAACTCCCCAACTTTGTGCCCGTTTTCTTACATAACCTTTCAGGTTATGATTCCCATCTTTTCATCAGAGATTTGGCCTTCGACTCAAAAGATTTTTACATCATTCCAAATACCGAAGAGAGATACATCTCCATCACTAAAAGAGTTGGAGATGGTATAGATCTTCGGTTCTTAGACACGATGAAATTTATGGCTAGTAGTTTAGAATCACTAGCAAAAAATCTTTCAAAAGAAGACTTTTCTCATACTCGGGCACATTTTCCAATGAACTGGGAGCTGCTTGTGCGGAAGGGGGTTTATCCTTATGACTACATCGATTCTATTCAGAAGTTTGAAGAGACTCATCTTCCTCGTAAAGAGGATTTTTATAGCAGTTTAATCGGAGCTGATTTATCCCAAGAGGATTACGAACATGCAAAAAATGTATGGGAAACATTTCATATTAGAAACCTTGGAGAGTACTCCGATTTGTACGTCAAAACTGACGTTTTGATTTTGACGGATGTGTTCGAAAATTTTAGAAAGCTATGTATGACCTCCTACCAACTAGATCCTGCATGGTATTTCACATCTCCAGGGTTATCTTGGGACGCCATGCTAAAAAGTACTGGAGTTGAGATCGAACTCCTCACGGATTATGATATGCTGATGTTTGTTGAAAGAGGTATCCGTGGAGGAGTCTCCCAATGTTCGCATCGTTTGGCCTCTGCAAACAACAAGTACATGACATCGTATGATGCAACAAAACCATCCAGCTTTTTAATTTATCTGGATGCCAACAACCTCTACGGATGGGCCATGTCCCAAAAACTTCCTATAAGCAATTTCGAGTGGAGTGAAGAAAAAAACATTGAAAAAATAAAGAATGATTCAAACTTTGGATACATCTTGGATGTAGATTTAGAGTATCCCACTGAGCTCCACGATCTACATAGTGATTTTCCCCTATCCCCAGTAAATGAAATCCCTCCAGGATGTAAAGAAAAACGACTCATGTTGACCCTAGAAGATAAGACCAATTACGTTCTCCATCACAGAGCTCTATTGCATTACATGGATCTGGGGTTAAAATTAAAACGTATAAACAAAGCCATCAAGTTCAAAGAAAGTGCATGGCTTAAACCCTATATCGATTTAAACACCAAGATGAGAGCAAATGCACGAAATCCTTTTGAAAAGGATTTTTTTAAATTAATGAATAATTCAATTTTTGGTAAAACGATTGAAAACATTAGACGTAGAGTGGATATTCGTTTATGTTCAAACTCAAAATCTCTCTTAAAATTAATTTCTAAGCCTAATTTTAATCACAGAACTATTTTTTCTGAAAATTTAGTTGCAGTTCATATGCGGAAAACAAAATTATTTTTTAACAAGCCAGTGTTCATAGGAATGTCTATTTTAGACATTTCTAAAACTCTAATGACTGATTTTCATTACAATGTAATGAAAAAGAAGTATGAAAATAATGTTAAATTACTTTATACTGATACAGATTCTTTTATTTATCATATTTTTACTGAAGATTTCTTTGAAGATATGAAAAATATGTTAGAGTTTTTTGACACATCGGATTTTTCAGATGATAACGTTTATAAAATAGAAAGAGTAAACAAAAAAATTGTTGGAAAAATGAAAGATGAGAACGCTGGCAAAATTATGACAGATTTTGTGGGACTTCGATCAAAAATGTATGCTTTTAAAGTACAAGGGAAAAAAGATTCTAAAAAATTAAAGGGCATTAAAAAATTAACTGTAGAAAAAGATATTCATTTTGAAAACTACGTCAAATGTCTCATATCTAAAAAACCAACCTATGCAACCATGAATTTAATAGTTTCAAAGAATCATACTTTGTTTACTCTAAGACAAAACAAGTTGGCACTTTCTTCTTCAGATTCTAAGCGCTTTGTGATGGATGATGGAGTCAAAACCTTACCTTGGGGACATTATTCCCTTAGATGAATATTGTAAATATGTATATATGATATTGTTTATAGACAAATTTGTATATTTTCTGTAAAAAAAATGTTGTGTTTTGATTGAGTGATTACATGTGGCTTATATTCACATATTGTATAATATCAATGAAATTTGTAAATATGTAAAGAAATTGTAACCTGCTGACATCAATAAAAATTATATTGTATTGATAAAAAAGTATCTTTCTTGTGTTTATTTTTTTATTAATATAAAATTTAATTTATTATTTTATATTCTTACAATAATATAATGTTTAGCTAAAACCAAGAAAAAAAATTATAAAGAAAATGAAACTTTATTTGAATAAAAAAATTACATATTCAACCATTTTTTAGAGTTAGATAATCTCTTCACAGCTCTTTTAGGTTTTGCGTACATAGTTTTCGGTTTGGTTAAAAAAGTATTTTTAACAAATTCTTGAGGAAAGTTATTTACTGATAACATTTCTTGAAATTGATCAAAAGCTTGAGGTCTTGTTTTTCTCTTTCTAAGTAAAAAATTAATTAGTTGAACAATATCTGAACCAGGAATCAATTTTTGATTATTTAAAAGTTCATTGTTTGAATTCCAAGAGATGTTATTCTGTTGAAGAAACTCTATTATCTTTCGCGCAGTATCTTTAAGTTTCGCAGGAACAGCTTCAAGGATTTTACTTTCTGGGTTCCACTTGTTCTCAGGTTCTTGAGTTTCTTGCTCCAACGGTTTGAGATCATTAACACTTGGAAAAGTAACATATTTTTGCAAAATTTGGTTGTAGAGCTTAACTTTTTCATCATCGCTGATTTTCTTTTTCAGAATGACTTTAATTTGGGAATCCAATTCACTTAAATGTTCTTCTTCAAATTCTTGCATGCGGTCTAGCGGGACCAGAGTATACTTTCTACTATGTTCCATGAATGAGACTGGATAAAACAGTCAGAGCAGTTGGTATTAAAAAGGATAAAAAACCGTCACCCTTCTGTATCAATAGTCGTCTTTTTCTGTATAAAGGAACACGTTTTTGAGCAAGAGTTCTTAATGTCTTTTTAAAAGGGACGAGTTGAGTTTTAGCACGTTTACTGATAGGAAGATTTCCTTTCAACAAATTCAAAACACATTCACAAATAGTTTTTATCATGCAATTGGAACAATTTTTCAAAATTTTAGACTTTTCACGGCTTTTTTGTAGAAGTTTCAGATATTCTACATCCTTCTGAGAGGGCATCCTGAATAGAAATGATTTCTTCTTCTCGGGTTCTTTGTTTTATATAACCTGCGTAAGCACTTGCTTTGAACAAAGCGCAACTGTGAAATTTCTTTGGATGATGAAAACATTTAATCCGAAAATCATATTGAGGTAAATCTCTGATTTTGGGACAGTTTAAAGATTGAATAGGTCCTATCAAGCTTTCTAAAAATTTCACCTTCTCGTCTCCTTTCACAAAAATTGTTGAATATACTGATGACAAATAATGCAAAACATCGCGTAACTTGGTGTAGGGTAATACCCCATTTTCCCATTGCAATCTATGTTTATTTCTTATTACCCACGAGAAGCTTCTTTGATGAAAATTTGATAAATCTTTCCAAGCCATGGGGGGAAGGAATGTCCAACAAGCATGATGACCTTCATTGATTGAATAAAAAGCTAATTCCTTGATGATAAAACAATTTGGTTTCAACTGAAAACCTTCAAAATCCAGCACGATGGAAGAAGCCATGTTGCGTCTACAGCGTCAGAGAGCGAACTGGTTTAGCGAGGTTCATACACGTAATGTGTATCTCCTGGAAATACTCCTGATCGTAACCGTAACTTTTCACTCGTCTCAGGTCTCAAGTCTATTAACAAGTAACTGAAGGGAGAAGAAGTTGCATCATCAAATATTTCTTGAAATGCTTTAGTTTTTCTAGGAAACATTTGTCTTGCTAAGTGTAATATCTGACTCTTATCTCTAGGATTTTTGTATAATATTAGATAATGTGAATTTAAATGAATGTTTCTCATTTCTTTTCCTTGATGAAAAAGGTTTTGGGTAATAAAGATAATTGAAAGGTTACGGTGATGACTGCCTTTAGTGAAAAGATTACTTAAACGAACATCATTGGCTAATTCAACCATTAAATCATCTATGATAATTAAAGCATCACGAATTGAATTTAAGTTAGAAGGTAAACCCTCTTCAAAAGTTACATTTTTCATAGATTTAAAAAGGGGTTGATAACTTCCATAACAGTAGACAATGTTTGTGGGCATAGGACGGAACATTTTATTATCAATCAGTTTCTTAACAAAAACCGTCTTGCCCGAACCTGTCGGACCACTGAGGAGACATGTTGAAGGATGTACGAACCTCGGAAGTTCCATTCCGAAAATGAGTTTTTTCTGTTTCTTTATGCGCTTTTATACTTTACACAAGATATCTTTACACCCTCTAATAGTATTTGCAATTAGATAACATTCACTAAAAGAGTCTACAATGTGTTGAGTAAATTCTATACAATGATTTTGAAAAACATCAAAAGAATTTTCAACACAGCTACATATTGTGTTTCCACAGGTTGAATTTTTATAGTAAAAATCATGACACTTAATATAACCTACGGAATCAATACTTTGATAAATTTTATAAATTTCAAGTGTTGTTTGGTTTTGAACCCTGTTATCAGGTGTTGACCATTGTAAATAACTCCAAATAGTAATGATCGAAAAACCTAAATATGAAAGTAGGAGTAAGCTAGTTAAGATACACTTTACAATATCCATAACTACTAAATGACTAAAACTTTATGCTTCAAAATGCCTTTATATAGAAAATAAACCACAAAGATATTTTTTTAAATATATTTTTATTACTTTTTAAAAACCATGGTTACACCGTATCTCTTTTTGACAAACTGAAACATTCGAAAATCATTCTTCTTCTGTTCTCGAAGTTGACTTATAATAGATTTCATGCATAATCCTTGGCATCGTTTGACAATAAAATAAATACAATAGTGACCACACACATTAGACGTTAAACTTTGAAATGGAGTCTTGTTCCAAAATACATGTTCATACACGTTGGTAAAACTCTGAATGTCTTTTCCAAATGCTTCAGGTGGTAATCCATACGAATCGAAAAATTCGAGGGTGCTTTTATCTTGAACAAAGACAGCCAACCAATGCGTTCCTTTTTCATAATGTTTATCAGTATTCAGCACTAATGCAGAGGGAAATTTTTCAATAGATGGAATTTTATCAGAAGGGAATACTCCTTTATAGTATCTCGCAGTAAATGGATCGCGAGATAAAATTTTATCAATTTCCGAGGAATTCATTAGTTTCCAAAATCGTAAATGATATTGCGAGCTTTATTAATTTCAATTAGGTTTTCAAATTCAGCATAAATTAATAATGAAACTGTTTGTTGTAAACTTGTTCCAAATTTGATTTCTAATCTTAGGTTGCTGTGACGAACTAGGTTTAAATGAGAACCATCACACAAATCAGGAGTTAAATCAAAGCAAAACAAAGAATATCCTTCAGAAAATTCTGATCGTGAAAGAAACAAGCCTCTATTTTCAGAGTTTGTAAATAAATTTTGGTAAGCTCTGATAAACTGATTTTTCTCAAAATTGGGTTGCAGAGGATTATGAGGTACTGGTTGACCATCTACATAAACACCAATGAAATTCATATTGTAATGCTTAAATTCAAAGGGTGACTTTTTATAGTGACCGTTGAATGCATCATTATCAACACAAGCAATTACAATGCGATTTGGCATCTGTCCAGTAAAAATATTATCTTGAACAAAACTCATGTTACCAGATGGTATGGAGTAAGCTTTGCAGAGTACTCTGTTTATTGGATATTTTGCAGAGGTTTTTTCCAAACACTTTGCATGACCTAATGCAACTCCAGGGCTGACTCTAACTTTACGTACGAATAGGGAAGCATGTTCGAGGGCTACCTTAAACTCACCCTCTCCAAGTAAACAAAATTCTGGTTTGCTTCGTATAAGTTTAATTTTTACATCCACCATGTTTAGAAGTAGTCTCTCTTGATGAAACATATCCAAATGTAGTCTTCCAATCATATCAACTGAAGCACTAAGTTTGAACAAGTCAGCTCGTTGAGTAAAACCTTCATTAGACTCTGCAGGCTTTAATGAATCAAAAACATTCATTCTTCCAGCTGTGTCTTTGAAAAAGAGTTCCGAAGACAGTTGAGAGGTTTTTACATCATAACCATGATTAAGTAATTTCTCAATCATGGCTCTGTAGGGGTAAGTGTTATTACTAGATGAAACAAGTCTCTCGTTCAAACTGATATCCACTTGAGAAAACAAGGAATGTAGAAAGAGATTCACTGGTCCAACTTTGCTATCGGCTGAAATTGGTTTTCCATCATTTTTTAAAATTTTAGCTTTTACATAAAGTTGTGTTTGAGAGAGATCGAGGTACTCATCTCCACTTCCAGATACATTAAATTCTACGGGACTTCCATCAGAAACATTAGCAACAGGGTGAAATTCTACCCACTGTCCTCTTTCTATAACAGTTTGAGTAGGAGGGAGGGAAAATAGTTCCAATTCAGATTTAGCACATTCAGGAGAATCTTTTAGAACAAAAGCCATCGTATTAGGAGTTGAAAATATCACGTACTTCCACCTTCCTGATTTTTGATGGAATGATGCGTTTGGAAGGTTTGCGCTTCCTTTTAAACTTTCCTCGACCAATCATCTGGTCTGCTTTCTGGACTGCTTTCCTTGCCAGATACTTTCCGCTTTCTTTAGCTCTTGTTTTAATTGCTGTTTTTAATTTTTCTCCAGCCATTACATCACTAGCAACCATAGTTCCTGCTCTCAAAGCTTCTTTACCTATTGTCTTTGCACCGCTTAATAAGAAAGGCATGGCTCTGCGAAAGAGGTTGGCGAAAAATCCTCCAACACCATAACCTTTTTGGAAACTGACTCCCTTATAGAAAGGTAATCCCTTCCCACCTTGCTCTGTGTAATAATCTTCAAATCGTTTTGTACAACATTCATATGGAACTAACATTTTGAACTTCTTTCTCTGAATACAATAACAGAAATGAAGTATGTTGAAGTGAAATGTTCTTTTATATGATTTGTTTGAGACGAAAATGTAAAGTTAGGAACACTTTTCCTCTTTCAAACGGTACTAAATTTCCAGAGTGTAGTCTGATATCAATTTGAATAGTTTGAAAATGTTGTCGAATTACTGGAACATAAAACGGTCTTGTATAATGAGCGTTTACGACTTCTCCATCTTGTCCTTCAATCGTTACAACCTTCAGCAAGGGAGCTTGTACGTCTCCTACAATTTGTGGTTCTACGAGGTCACAATACACATACATTACAGGAAAAGTTGATTTAGGATCAGCTACGAAAGGACTCATACGAGTGCCTGAATATTCTCCTGGTTCAAAACCTAAGAGCTCCGCTAAACCTTTGTAAAGAATTAATTTACATTTCTCAGCTGTTTTGATTTCCACTCTTTTGGTTATAGCATGATAGTACAAATCTATCTTGTTTCTATGTGATTCGATTAGCATTCCTTTGATAAGGTCTGGTATTGTCTCATAACATCCTGGTGGGACTCTTCTTCCTTGAATTTGTCCATCACCCACATCAAACCCAAACAAGTTATTTCCACTTTGTACATTATACCATGTATGAGGATAAATGAAATCGACAAGTGCCATTTCCCATTCTCCATTTAAATTTATAGGACTAGGGAGTTGAGTGGTGAATTGAGATATTTTATTAGATGGGAAAAACCCCATGGAGCTATCACTGATTAACGTGATGTAGAACGACATTGTTCATGAAATGAGAGGTAAGTGATGGGATAGCTTTATTTATATCATTTTGACATCTTCTACCCAGTCATTAAACTTTTCAGGGTAACCTTGAAATTTTACAAAATATTCTACTTTTCCATTACGTCTCCTTTTCTTTAAAACTTTCTCAATTGGGTAATATCCTGAATCTGTAACCTTTTGCAGTTCTTCTTTATAAAAGCTTCCTTTTATCTCTTCTCCAGCTAAATCCTTCAACTTATAAACGATAGGGGTCCGTTGTAAAATTTTGTCAACTGTGAATATTTCACGGGTCCAATTTTGCTCATACCCTTTTTCAAATAACATCTTACTCTTACTGATACGTACTGAGTCTCCAACTTTCAAGTCTGAATACTTGGCAGTTTCAGTAGAAATGTCATCGTATAAGGTAAACCAAACTTTTCTTTCATTTTCTTTCGTGACTGAAGCAGGATCTGTTTTAATACTGCGATGCCAAGTATGGTTGTAACTATGCATTAGTTTATCAATCACGTCGATATACCTCTTGGTATTCATTTCAGTAAAGTACTTCCACATTTTAGTTTTAAGAGTACGGTTAAAACGTTCAACGACTGATGCCTTTGTTTCATTATGAGTGGTGAAGAAATGAATATTTTTCTTTTTCAAATAAGCTTGAAATTGCTTATTTGTAAATTCTTTCCCGGCATCTGTTTGCAAAATTCGGGGTACTCGTTCTGAAAATATTTTTTCAAAAGCTGATAGAACGGATTCAGATTTTTTATCTTTAAGGGGAACAGCCCATGCATATTTTGATAAGATATCAATGCAAGTGAGTAAATACTTAAAACCATCGTTAAGTTTCGATAACGACTGCATATCTACTAAATCTGCTTGGAACTGATCATTTAATCCACCAACTATGACTCTATTTCTCTGAAATTTATACCGAATAGGTTTATGTAAGGTATAAGACTCCTTTGTTTCCAACCATTTCTTTACATCTTGTCTTTTTACGCTTCCTTTCAAAGTACGATGTAAAGTTTCTATACCTCCAAAACTTCCTGGAAGGGATGGATCTTTGTAAAGCTCTTTCAACTTATTCACCATGATGACTGCATTCAAAATAAAATGAAAACACTATTTATATCATAATCCTCACTGATCACTGAGAGGGTGGCTGAGCGAAAGCGGTTGAGCAACAAAACGGCTGAGCAAGGCGGCTGAGTGAAAGCGGCTGAGCAACAAGGCGGCTGAGCAACCAGGCGGCTGAGCAAATGCGGCTGAGCAAGGCGGCTGAGTGAAAGCGGCTGAGCAACAAGGCGGCTGAGCAACCAGGCGGCTGAGCAACAAAGCGGCTGAGCAACCAGGCGGCTGAGAAAATGCGGCTGAGCAAAAGTGGCTGAGCCAATGCGGCTGAGCAAGGCAGCTGAGCAACCAGGCGGCTGAGCAAAGCGGCTGAGTGAAAGCGGCTGAGCAACAAGGCGGCTGAGCAATGACGTCAGCAGCAGCCAATAAAACATCTCCACTCGACTAAGCCACGCCCCCTTAACAATAGAATTCACCGTAAATAATTATCATTCCTATTGTTTTTGTCACGTGACGTCCTTAAACCACACCCCCTCATCCTTCAGAAGCAGCAAGTGAACAACTCAACTTCACTCGAAGCAGCACAAAAACACCTCAACTTCCCACTCAGCACCCAAACACCTCCATTCCCAACTCATTTATATTGTTTTAGCCTCGTGACGTCACTAAACCACGCCCATCGATAATGTTATAACAGCAGTAGAAAAACAACTCAACTCCACTCGAAGCAGCACAAAAACATCTCAACTCTACTCAATAGGCCACGCCCCCTGTTTTTGAAACCGCCCTACCCCCCATTTCCCCCCCCCCCCCTGACGTCACCCCCCCCCCCTGTTTTAGAAACCGCTTTCCTTATCTACTGATGTATTATTCGCTAAACATTGAAATTAAGTGCACGAAAATTCACATTTGATCTATATTCTTGGAAAAAAAATATTTGACTCAAATCATCGTAAAAAAACCCTCCCGGTTGACACCCTTATTAATATTTTGATATATTTAATAATTAACTAATTTAATTTACTAATTAATTAGTTATATTTAAGAATACTAGTCATTTACATTCAACACTGCCCTCAATATTTAAGACATTAACGAATATTGTAAAAAGCACGGCTTGTTACTCCATTATCATCCTCAATCAGATTAAGTTAGCCCCCCCCCTTGCCCATGTTCTAGATCCGCCACTGCACATGGACATGAATGATTCGATTTTATGTTCGATTCGAATCGCTTGAACTTGAACTAATGTTAAAGTTACAGACACTAATAAGTTAAAAATAACAAGTTTTAAAAAAAATAGTTTGAAATAATGAAATAACTCTTAGCTACGAGAATTCTTGAAGTGAAAATTTTAACCTTAAGCCTAAAGATGGCTGTCTTTGTTTATATTCAAAACTTCCTCAAAATTCCCAATATTCCCCAAAATTCCGGGTTTATTCCCCAAAATTCCCGGGTTTTTTCCCATGTTTCAAAAACTGCGGGAATTTTGCATCTCTAATGAAAATATCTGAAATGCGCCAATTGAACAATTTGGCGGGATGAAAATTTCAAAAGCGTAAAATGTTGATTCTTAATTCTTATTATTTTTAGGAAACAAGAGATTAATTAATTTAATTTAAGAATTTTAGTATCGATAGTTTTTTATTCAATCGATAGTTGTGTTGGTTTTACAAACGTATCAATAATGCAAACAGCATTACTACTTATTGCGTTTAATGAGAAAAACTGTACATTTGATAACTTAGGTAAAAAAAACAGAAGAATCTATTATTTACAAACATGGTTCGTAAAATATCTTTTGTACATAGTTTTTGTGGTTATTTTCCATCATTATACCCCCGCTCTGGGATACGTCAGTCGGTGGATCCTCAATCGCTAGGTTCCTGATTTCGGGTTGCGATACAAGGGTGGTTCCTATTAATTAAAGAATGATATAATTAGCAAGTGGGTTATGCAGGGTCTCCTCTCAACTTCCGATATAAGAAATTTGCAAAATAAAAGAATGCAGGTTATTGAAAGTTATGACAAACCTAAGATATTGCTTAACGGACGGTGAGTGGATAGCCCCCATACACTTTGCTTATTCCCATTGACATTTCTCGATTAATAGAAACCAACCTTGTATCGCAATTCGAAATCACGAACCCAGCGATCGAGGATCCGCCGACTGACCTATCCTAGTGCAGGGGTATAATGAAAAATAACGACAAAAACTGTTTACAAAAAGTGTTCAAAGTTGGCATGGTGGTTCACTTTTTTATGGGATGGGAATTATTTTGAAAAAAATTAGTAAATTAATTAATTTATTTAAATTTTTGCCTTCGATTTCAGACCGTCACAGAAGTCTAGAAGATAAATGTTTATTGAACTTAACAAAACAGAGACTTCAGAAAAAATAAGTTGTAACTATCCCTTTTGCTAAACAAACATTGCTTATTTTCTTAGGTATAGTAATAATTTTTTCTTGAGTGTCTGATTTGATAGCTTGAATACATTTACCTTTTAGACTTCTAGTGACGATCCGAAAACTAAGGCCACACATCGCCAAGGAAGTTTGAACTATCGGTAGAAGCGTAGGTTGGCGAGGAATCTCGTATCGCAAATAATGTTGGGAAATTTGGCGAGCATCTATCCGTAACTTGTAGATTGTCCCTGAACGTTTGTTTTCCGAAGCCGTTTTTGCTCCCATAAAACTAACTTTAACAGGCTCTCAAGCGTTTAATACTGATGCTATTTACGTGAAACTTTGGACTTAAGGTTAATTAATTATGCTCTTTCAGATTATCAAATCAAAAGAAAGGATTTCTGAAAACAAAATAAAGTTTTGGCATATTTTTCACATTTTTTTGCTGTTTTTTAACTTTTTTCGTAATAAAAAAATTTTAAATTGAAAACTGTCTAGATAATTTTAAAGATCATATTAAACCACAAAATTTGAGACCATAATTACATTTTTACCAATAGTAGTTCTTCTACAAATTGAATTTTTCAATACTTGTTTTGGGGTGTCGCTCCATTTTTAACTCCCAGGGATTGGGTCTGGGACCCCAAATCCTATGTGATTCTGACTCGTCTAGGTGTCTACTATCCCCCCTAGAAGTGTGACACATCTTTTACGGGACACCCTGTATAAGGTACATCCAAAGAGAAGGTACTCTGTATAACATATATATGTAAAAATGTTAAAGGGGGGTCTGGGGGTTCTCCCCCAGAAAATTTTTTGAAATTTGCCTCTTAAAGTAGTGTTTCAGCTCATTTTGAGACCATTTGGGTTACATAAAAAAATAACAGTTACTCGTAAAGCATAGAATTTTCTAGGTAAAAAAAAGTTATAAATAAACATCAAATTTTCAAAGGGGGGCGGAGATCCTCCAGTAAAATTTTTTGAAAATTCCGGTTTAAACCAGTGTTTTACCTCCTCTTCAAACTCTTTGGGGTTTCATGCTCTTTGGTTCCCAAAGGGAACCGCTTCTTGTAAGTGCCAGAATTTTCAAGGGAGAAACATTATATCAAAGGTCTGGAGGGAGTTTTGGGGTTCTCCCCCAGAAAATTTTGAAATTTGACCCTCAAAAGTAGTGTTTTAACTCCTTTTTAAAGTTCTAAAGAAAAATTTTAAAAGAATTCCTATGAATCTTTTTTTTTTTCATTTTTAATACAACGACCAAAAAAAATATCTGAAAAAATTCGTATTTGTTTTAAAAATATTTCGATGTACTTGGGCTTTTAACCAAAAATCTTCCACACAAAAATAGAAATTTCTTTAAGAAGAATAATATATCCAGGGAATAATACTTATTTTGAGATGTGAAGGTTATAAGAATAACGAATTTCATGATATAGGCATTTAGGGAATATATGGTATAGCGCGTACATTTATTATTTTCCCAAAGAAGTGATTGAGAGTGCGCTTTTAAAAAAAAAAATTCCTTTTATGTATTACCTTATAGATGCACAGTAAATTCTCAAGTAACCCAGATGGACAGAAATACCCCTTCCTTAAGTAGCAAATAATGTAATTCGAATAATCAACTTCATGAAAATTTGAAAAAGAAATTGAAAATAATTTCGTAAAAAATATTGAAATAATTACTACACAACTTTTTGGGACAATTACATATGAATTGTCTTCCCATATTCTCACTCCAGAATTTCAGTCCTTTTTTGCGATGAGGGATAACCCTGGATAATCTAATCCGGGTTAATCGAGGGTCTAGTGCATTTTTCTAAATATTTTTAAAACGTCGAAACGTATTTAAATAGTACCGATAATAAGCATTTAGTTCATTCTGAAAATTTTCAAAAATTCATGATTAAAGCATATATCTGATAAACAGTGTTTTCATATATAATTTACTCCTTTTTTATAACCTTCTTTCGCTTAAATAAGAGGGAATGGGGAATGATATAACAAAATAAGAAGCGAAAGAAAAACAAAGTATTTCTGGAGGAAAAGGTCCCAATATTAGCTTAAGTTCAACTCACAATTAACCTCTAAAAGGTAATTATTACAGAACAGAAAAATTTCACTTAGAAAAATCAAATTAGTTTCTTAAAATGCATTGATTACAATAAAATACGTAAAACAAATTGGAACTTAACAGAAAGAGTAAATTCTCATTAACTTTAATTCAATGTCGTATCGTATCTGTCGAAGAAATTTTCAGGCAAAACAGAGCTGTTATGGAGATTCACCGTGCACTATGATATGAACCAATAGCTGATGAAATGAAGAGCTCAAGAAGATGCGTTACGAATCACTCCTTCGGACAGGCTCCCTCCCCCACCCAAAGCCCACAAAAATTTCTGGAATTCTCTGGTCAAGAACCCTCACAGAATCTACAGTTTCAAGATGAAATGTTTGTTATTACAGCAACACAGCAACGCTCCCTTTGAGAACAGGAAGTACACACCCAGACCCAGGTGGACACAAACACAACCAAAACTCGTAAATCTTTCAAGGCATGCCTCACTGACCAAATTAAAATCCCCCCTACCTGCCCCATCCCCTTTCAACCTATTATTGTGACCCCACTGTTATCTTAAAGACTACTTTCAATGTTTAAAGAAGAATGGACTGCTGGACACATCTGGTTAACAAGCGAAATTTTACAGAAGCTAGACTTCTCCATTCAGGAGGGCTTCTTATCTCTTGTCCTGATTTTAGTCACCGAAGGGGGTTGTCCTTCCCTTTGAGGGTGAGGAAAACAAGGTCGTTCGTCGTTGTTGACCGGGGGTAGTGAGGTGAAAGGCCTTTGTAATTTTCGTTAATCGAAAAATATCGAGGGGTACATTTTGGTCTTTCCGAAAAGGGTTCGGAACGAGATTTTATGCGCTCCGGTGCGTTCCGGTTAAAATGTAAAAATTTACTGAAAACCAAGAAGTACCGGAGCTCCGCTCCGGTGCGCTCCGGTGCAATTTAAACCCTGTTTACATATATTTTCCGGTATGTGTACTTGATCTCAAGGATCCGCTTATACACCTTCGTCAATTAAGACAGACACAACAGGATTTTTACTGACACAAAGAAGGAAAATACACTCAGGGGTAAGGTCAGAATCGAACTGACGACGGAGCAGTGCGCAGACTGCTGGCGTGAAGGGCAGTGAGCAAACCCAACCGGCCGTCTGTCCCCCATAAAGGATGTTTTCAATGTAATCAGTTTACCAATCCTTCTTTTCAATGCAATTTGTGAGTAACTCTGCCGGACACCATGGCGGTTTATTTTTGATATCGAACACGGAACCCCGTGAGTTATTTTGGCTCCATCTATTAACATAATTTCGACCTTAAAATTTTTTACCGTTTTTTCTTCCTACCCCCCCGGTTTTTATGGAATTTTCAAAAGTGTAACTGACTTTTTGCCAACCCTGTATATTTTTCTCATGCAGCACTCATTTGAGAATCTTTATATAAATCCCTAGCTAAAACCTCTTACGCTAATATGAGTGGAAAAGTTAAAGAAAACTTTAAATCATCTTTATGTAAATATACGTTTTAAAAGCACAAAAAGCATTCGTGTAGACTTAAAAATTATAATCAATGGAACATAGTGAATGAAAGATTTTTTTTTATGTTCTGATATTTCTACTTAATCGATGCAAAGAGTAAAATAAATTGCAATAGACGTTTTAGGATATTTTAAGGTAGATATATATAATAATTTAATATAATAATAGATAATAATTAATAATTTATTTGCACACAAAATGTTATTTATTAAATCAAAAAGAGAGGAAAAAACCCACAAAATTGGATTAACATGTGTGTTAAGTGTTACCCAGGGGTCATAGGCCTATCGGGAAACCGAAAAACATCTTCAGATAAAAAGTACATAATACAATTTAAGTGAAATAAATTATAGAACATACATATTAAATACCTGTTAAAGAATTTCATTTTTAGTATAATAGAATAGTAAAATAGTCAATAGTAAATAGTAATAGTAAAATGAAAGGTGACGAAGGGGTAAGACATTTATTTTTCTGTAAGATTCAAGTAAAGGGAATTGATAACTGCTTAAGAATTTTACAATTTTGTTTTGAATTTTAATGACTGTGGATTAATACTTTCTAAGTAATCTCCTCCCCAGACTGCAATACCATAACTTATTATATAGAACTCGCCAAAGAGTGATACAGCTGAAACAAAAACTTTTTATTAATAATATTTTAAATAAAATCAAATTTATGGAGAATATAGCGAAGTATATTAGTTAAATATTTTACATGGGATTTCCATTTTAAGTTATATAATCCACGTTTAGTCTTAGATACTTTATTGAATAGACCTGTTTAAGAGGGGGACATTTACAGTGATTACCGTTATTATTACAATCGGCAAGATGATAATAGAGACAGAGATGCTCAGTAGGTCCGTAGATACTAAAATTGATAAATTTAATCTTATTAATATTTATCGATAACTTATTAGCGTGGAACCAGTCTTTAATAGTCAAAAATAATTTATATTTTGTAATTTATAAAGATATTTAAAGATATTTTGTAATCGTAATGTGTCATAGGTAGAACAAGAGTATAGGATTACTGTATCATCTGCAAAGGTTATAATTTCACCGTTCAACTTTAATTTACAAAAATCATTAATGTATATTATGAAAAGTAATGGACCAAAGATTGAACCCTGTGGTACACCAGACCTTATATTTAAAATATTGCTTTCAAACTCACCCAATTTTACAAACTGTTTTCGGTTTTGTAAATATGAAATAAACCATTTTTGAGTTATACCTCGAACCCCGTGATTGAATATAACTTTTCGATTATTTATCGATTTTTCTATCGATTCTTTATGAATTTTCATATCACCAAAAAAGCCTATTTCCACAAACACTGGACTTTTCATTAAAAAAAGTCTGAACAGAACCCCTGAACTGTAGATACATCGTTGCCAAACTCTCCAGTCATCAAACTAGAATTTCAGGAGGGCCCCAAATATCCTTTAAACACTTCAGTCATTATCAGGCCCACAAAGCTAGATTTTTTGCACAGGAGGAGAGGACATAAAATTATTCCCCCAAACCTCATCCCATGCATATTTAATAGATTCACTGCAGTTTTTCAATACATTTTCTGGTAAGAATATTGCATCTTGAGATGAACTTAAGTTTAAAAAATTGTGAATAATAGAGTTCCAAGCACAAGGGGGTTAGGGACTCTGGGGCCGTTCAAATATTACGCAAGGGGGGGAGGGAGTTTGCTATTTGCTTATTTCCTCTGACAAGGGGGAGGGGAAGTATGAGTGATGCTTACGTAAGTTGTTACAAACACTGCATTTTCAAAAATATCTTGTTTCTTGTATAAATAATTCCCAAAATTCAACCAAAAATAAATTTCGCAAAAAAATGAACTACGAAAAAATTTTTTAAAGCTTTTTTCACAAGGAAAGTTTTAACTATAGGTTAAGTGTCCATGGAGAACAACGAATTTCAGAAATCTGAGCATTACAAAAGATTTTGTACAAAAAAAAAAGAACAAAGGGGGGGGCAGTTTTCTTACGTAAATATGAGAGGGGGTTTTGCGGTTTGCTTATTTTTGCTGACAAGGGGGGGAGGGGGTCAAAAATGACCAAAATCTTACTTACGTAATATAATTTGAACGGCCCCTCTCCCCAAGAAAATTTTTCGAAATTTGACCCTAAAAACATGGTTGTTTTAGTTCACCTAGTCAGAATTTCGTGGGAGGTCCTTGAAGCCCACTAGTAAAGCCCCCCCCTTATGTGCGCCCCTGCATCTCAATATTGCGCCACACTGACAGCATTTCACAGTGAGCCACGCAGGGGGAAAGCTGGATGGACGATCTAGTCATTGCTCTTCCTATACGATCTCCATCAGAGGAGGCGAACGTGACTTTTCATCCGAGCGGAATTTTTCTTCTTTTTCTTCCCTCTCGCAGTTTGTTCCCCGCTTCTTTCGAACAGGTCTTCTTTTTTTTTAATCACCGGCAAATGCGACTCCAGGGAAACGGGGGGGGGGGAGACCAGATTCCTTTTCATAGCTCTAACTGCGGCGGCCAGGGAAATGGCACCAGGGAAAATCGTGATATGGGGAGCCACAGAGAAAAATCCTAACAGAGGGTCCAAAAGGTTATTTTCAAATTTCTGTATAAGGTAGAGGGCAGCACGGGAAATTCAATGATTAACAGAGAGGTAGGCAGTACATTTTGGTGGTCAAAGCTGTGATTGGCTGTGACGTGTTCATTCAATCTGTCCTTTGGGAGAACTATTGGAGGATCAAAGTCTTTTCTCCGCCTCTCGTGACTTGAAGCGATCCCAGCGCCAAGATAGCCCCATACTTCTACAATATTCCATGCTTTTTCTATTTCCATTACCGCCTATGACCATGGACTCTCTCTTCTAGTACTCTATGTTTGGAGCGAAGTCACAGGTCCTACTAAATCTCCAGCGTACTCCACATAATTTTTGAATAGTTAGGTTCCTATATTTCGGTACAATGTTTTGTATTATACTTTATCGCATTAAATCTCTTTCTAATTTTTACAAGGGGGGATTTTAGAATACAGATATATCCCCCGAAACTCGGAAATTTTCCTTTCTTTCTCATAGAAACCATATAAAACATCCCATATCCCCCATCACGAGTATAATATCTTTTTTTCTGGCCACTAAATATAGCTGCTGAATTACAGTAGAAAAGCTGTAAAAATTCTTAAATATCATCATTTTTAACGGCAAATCTAGGCGAGAAATTCAGAGAAAGCGTCAAATGCTTAAATGAACTGGCTGCGTTTTCTCTGCAGCAGTCAAACAAAAAAGTTCATCAAATTCAAGCCCGTCGCCAGTGGTACTGAATGGGTTTGGCAACTCTGAACCCTATTTTAAAAATTAATTTACTCCTCTCCTAATGAAATTTCGCAGCTAATTTTTTCACATTTAGACGTTTAATACATAAAAGCCAATTTAAGAGCTGAAATATCAGAACTAAATGTCTAAATCGAACGGTTTTGCTGGTTTTAATCAGGGTTGTTACGTTTAAAACACTTTGTTTAAAACACTTGTTTTAAACACGTTTAAAACAAAGCAAAAAAAAAACATTGTTTAAAACACATGTACTTTTGTAGTAATTCTTTTTTGAACAGATTAAATTAAACAGATGGCATTAGTATTTTAAACTTAGTATTTACTTTCAACTGTTTTATTTGATTTTTTTCTAGAAAGTTATTTAATAAAAAATACAAAAAAACTTTTTTAAAAATCATATTTTTTTATAATTGACCTGTTCTTTGTTCTATTTTAATACATTTTAAACGATCCAAGCTTCTTATGTCGTCAAAATACGCAATGAACTGAAAGGAATATGTATAATATGAATATAATAGCTTATAAATGATAAGCTCGTATCTTAAACCTTTTAGCAAAATATATTGACATTTCTAATGTTAAAGCTGAAGTTGTTGACTTAGTAACATATTTCCAAAACAATAATTTTACTTCAGCCAAGCGCCAAGAAACAGGTGCTTAAAAGCTCAAGATGCCATCTGATGTCAGGGGTAGCTTTGTTAATCCATTTTCAATTTTAAAAACTTAATTTAATTTTTTTTAAATCATGGTTTTTTTTTTAGAATTTCTATATCGAGGGTAAAAAAAAAAACAAATAAAACGTTTTAAACAAAAAAACACGTTTAAAACAAAAAAAAAACCATGTTTTTTGTTTTTTTTTTTAGAAAAAAACATGTTTTTTTCCAACCCTGGTTTTAATCCAATCTTAAAAGGTTACGTGTCAATATCCACTTGAGATTAAACAACCTCCCATGCTCGCTTATAAAAACCCCTAGGTCGTTAGGGGTGCATTTCCGACCCCTCTGTTCGTTCTGAGTCGTCTAGGTCTACCTCCAAGAAAATGCGATAGTTCGTATCAGGGTCATATTTAAACCAGAAGTTGGGAGGAAATGCCGAGAGCCTATCGATCAGGGTGTGACGTCATCACGCCTGGGCAAGAGAAGCTAATTTCGTTTACGGCTCCGATACCTAAGAGAATCGTTTTCAACTGTTTTTGACAGCTTTTACCAATAGAGGCATTCGACGAAATCGGATTTACAAGGTCGGGGGGAAATGGGTCTAGTGGGGTAAAATAGGCCTCGGGATTTTAACCGTTTATATTTATAAAATTTAATGTTTATTGCCAATGGCATGCTGATTTTTATTGCGAGACTCAAGTAAAATCAGCATGCCGAAACACCTTAAATTTTATAAATGTAAACAGTTGAAAGTCAAGGGATCAGGAGTTATAGCAAAAAATAGCTGTTTAAATAACACTTTCTAGGTTCCATTAAAAGGATCTTTCATCACTTATACGAGGCATCAAAATTTTAAACTCTCGAAACTAGGTAAATGTATTCAATTCAGTTTTGGTGGTTTTAAAAACGTCCGTTTTACAACAAATATAAAATATATACAAAATAACTAAAAAGGAGAGACAAAAATACACCAGTAGGGGATATACACACCCTAAGTATATTTATCCCTGGAAAAAAAGCATTTGACATTTATGGCCTAAAGCGAAAGAGTCAAAAACTCGGTCGTAAACGAGCGGTCCTCAAAACTTTATTGTAATTGTTATTACCCTTAGTTTTTCACGTTGTATTCCACCATGCACTTAATGTTCCTTTATCTATTCTGGGTATAAGGGAACACACTGGGGGACTAGGGTCTCTCGAAGTCGTTAAGATCAAACGAAGGGAAGAAAGAAGGGGAGTTGAGGGGAGATGCACTAGACTACTCCTAATGCGGGCCGGCTAGCTTCTGTGTGTTGTCAGGGAAAAGTAATAATACTCCAAAAGAGTAGTCGAAGGAGCTTCAGCAAGATACGTCTTTATTCCATGGAAACGAACGGTGCAGTCACAGACAGAAACTATTATACAATATGTACAAAAAATTAAAAGCAAGTAAAATATAAAAACAAACCTTCTCCCCGACCCCTCGTAGAGAGGCCTGAAAAAAAGCCCCATAAAAACAGGGAGGCGAGTTCAACACCCCCGCAACACTTAAGGTGAAGCGCCATCTTTTAGGGTGTTCCCTTACAACTCCTATAGCGGAGGAAAGCGGTCATCCTTTCACTTCCAATCGCTATCTTTTGACGCGCTTGTGATAGAACTATTTTTTTTAAACAGAATTGGAATCTAAGGGAAATTTTAGCCTAGAGATGTGTAATTCGACGGAAATTGAAAAAAAGAAAATTGAAAAGTTTTGTAAAAAAAAATAACTGAAATTGGGTTTCTGCGGCTTCTGTTAAGTTTGTGCACCTCCTCTCAAGTCCCCTCCTTTCTCCCCTCCGTTTGATAAGGATGTTAACGACTTCAAGCGACCCTAGTCGCCCAGTGTTGTTCCAGCCCTAAATATAGCAAGCGTCACTTCTCCCTTTGACTAACCTTTGACTACCGATCCAATTAACTTCAAATGGGCATTCCCGCGAGAAGCTTCTCCGCCAATCAGAGGTGAGCCAAGAGCGCGTGACTTGTGTGCCCAAGCGAGTGTTTCGATTGGTCGTCATCCTTTTCTATTAAATCGAGTCGTCAAAGAGGCCCTTCAATTCATTTTTCTTTTTCTGTTGTGGGCTGATTGTTTTCTTATTCAAGGTTTATATACGTAAAAGAAAGCGGTTGTGAAACTAACCGTTTTGATAAGTGGGCAAAGAGGAATGACGTCAGAGAAATTTAATGATGAAGCTAGTACAGGCACGGATTCAAAGGGGGGCACTTTCCGGAGTCCGGAGTGCCCCCTCCTTGGGCTGAAAAAAGGGGGAAAAAGAGAAAAAAAAAAAGATTCTGAAAGACCAAATAATTTTTCACTCATTTAAAAAATGTAAATTTTCTTCTTTTTACACTTTTTGATATTCCTTTTCCCGTTTTGGCCCCTTTTTAGCTCAGGTGATCACTTTCCCCAGATTGTTCAAACTTTTTAATCAAAGAGTCTGTGGTGGTTCAAAGGTGAGAGGGAGGTGGGAAAAAATCGCACTTTAGGTGTACCAAAACAAGTTAAAACCCAGTTTTTAAGGTCAATTTCCCCCAGACCAAAACTCTCTCTATAAATAGCCGTACCAATTCGCCACCACTTTCACCTATCTTTGACGTCGCAAGCATCACCACACACATTTTGATTTTTCACTTTCTGAATTATTATCATTAATGTTAAACAAAAGATTTTGAGCTGCTGCCAAAAAAATCTATAGTGTTATTAGCCTTGAAGAGATGTGTAACGCAGAGCTAAGAAAGCAAGTTTTACGGCCGTATTCACAGGCCATCAGCATCAGAGTTGGCGACGAAGTGTTAAGTCCAAAAACCGTATTCACAGTATCCGAATCAGAGCTTATAATCGTCCTAACGATAGCACCTCGAAGCTGGAGGTGTCAAACTCTGACTCGGTATCGACGCATGCGCAGTCGCTACTTCTCCACGGAGACGAGAAAGCTTCAAATAAAATGGCTGCCGCCCGACCATTTCGACTGAGAAATTGTAACATCCGATCCGGATAATTAGGCTTCCGATTGAGCAGATCCTTGTCGAGAAATGATTTCTATGATGGAATGAAGAATAGAGAGGTAGGTTCTGTATAAATATAACCAATAAAATTGTCTATCTGGTACTTGCTCAATGTTCATGCATACTACACTACTTGATACTACAATGTAAACATGGCTATGAGCGAACTACAAAATAGATTGTGTATTAAAATGAAACGCGATGTCATTAACTCCTATCTATAATTATTTTCCTCTTGTTAAACGTTATGTTTTGAATCAATTTTAAACTTTTTATTCAATAGAGCATTTTCAATCACATGACTCGGACCTAACAACGGCCTTAGCAACAGAAATGTTACAGTTTTTTGCCCTACAGAGGTTAACAGTTACAGAAAATGACTGGCCGTGGAATGGACTCTAACCGCCTATCTGGTTCGAGACTTCACGGAACCAACACGTGACCTACAACTGAGCTTGCAATTGGTTACCACAGATACTACACTAGTAGATCTACTAGTGTAGTATCTGTGGTAACCAATGGACTCTAACCGCCTATCTGGTTCGAGACTTCACGGAACCAACACGTGACCTACAACTGAGCTTGCCATTGGTTACCACAGATACTTCACTAGTAGATCTACTAGTGTAGTATCTGTGGTAACCAATCTCAAGCTCAGTAGGTCACGTGTTGGTTCCGTGTGACGTCAGACGGTTAGAGTCCATTGCAAGCTCAGTAGGTCACGTGTTGGTTCCGTGTGACGTCAGACGGTTAGAGTCCATTCTTCTATTGGAGTATTTGCAATCACGTGACCCTATACTTAAAAACCGCCTTAGCAACATATACCTCGTTACCTAGCAACCTCCTTAGCAACAGTTAAAAGCCCTACAAAGGTTAACAGTTAAAAGAAATTAGCTGGTCGTGACGTCACCTGAAAACACTCTATATCCTTATATTATGTTCTCAGGCGAACTTTTGATTTTAGTGAATTCTATTATGCTATATTTTTAATTAAAAAGTTGTCTACCTAAATACAATAATTAATATTACATAAGGAATTGAATTTCTGAAATCCAAAAAGCATTTGTTTATTTAAGAACACTCATTTATAATTATAATGGACTCTAACCGTCTGACGTCACACGGAACCAACACGTGACCTACTGAGCTTGTGATTGGTTACCACAGATACTACACTAGTAGATCTACTAGTGTAGTATCTGTGGTAACCAATCGCAAGCTCAGTAGGTCACGTGTTGGTTCCGTGTGACGTCAGACGGTTAGAGTCCATTGCAAGCTCAGTTGTAGGTCACGTGTTGGTTCCGTGAAGTCTCGAACCAGATAGGCGGTTAGAGTCCATTCTCTGTATTCTGTGATTTTAATTAAGTAATGAACTGTTTTGTTGGAGGTTTAAAAGCAAAACATTTATTTTAATGTATATTGTCTTTTTCATGAAGAACAAATATATTTAATAGATAATTTTTTAAAATCAATTTTAATCTCGATATTACATATTTGAGGGTTTAGATTTTTCTTTTTATTACAGGTATTGACCTCAGAAACAGTTGCTTTTGAACAGCTGCTTATTTGTGCCATGAAAATTCATTTGAAAATTATTGATATAGTTTTAATTTTCTTTTTAAATTGTGAAACAAAATATTTTACTGTATTAGTAATGTAATAATTTCTATGTAATTTCTTATTATACATTTCTTATTATGTATACAAGAATTGTGCCTTTTTATGTTCAAAAAGTTGCTCAATTTACTTTTTATTGAATAAAAAATCCACTTTAATTAATGTTGTTTATGAGTTTGTAAATTTATATTATGGTAGCTTACAGTGGTAATATTTTTCAGAGTTTTAATTACTTTCTTCAAATCAGAATATAATTTTTGATTCAAAAGAAACTGAATTATTTTTCAAAATGTCTTATTTTTTGCATGGAAGTTTAATGTGTTCTGGCAGAACTGTTTTCTTTCTTTTGTTTCATAAAGAATGTTGGGTTTTTTCTCTGTATTTTTTTCTTATGTATAAAGTTGAAATGGCATTTTAATGATTTTATTAGCCATTACTATTGGGATATACTATCATAGCTTTAATAAGTATTTTTTTTTTCATTTTTAATTATTTATATTTTTTTTTTCAAGAATAAAAAAATAAAGGGAAGATTGAGTGACCATTTTAAGTATTTTAAATTTTATTTCATAAATACATGATGTAAAAATAATAGGTACTACTCATGGGCGTAGCCAGGTCCCATGTTAGGGGGGGGCAAGGAGTACTTTTACACGTTAAATTTTAGAGTAATTATACGAAGGGTTTGCACTTTGCACACTTAACGTAATTAATAGTGTAATAAATGTGTGCTCTAAGAAAAAGGGGGGGTCTGGGGGTCCTCCCCCAGAAAATTTTTTAAAATTGACCCCTTAAAGTAGTGTTTTAGCTCATTTTCAGACTCTAGCCCGAACAGAACCACCTCTTGTAAGCCACATAATTTTCAAGGAAATTTATGTGGCTTATGACTAAAAGTATAATTTGTAGAATCTAATCGAGTCGAATCGAGTAACTATCTATTCTATTTTATGTCACTGGATGAAACTTTCGTATGTTTGGACGTTAAAAAAACATCAAGCTTTAGGAAGATAAATACTATACGTATTATTAGGAGATACTATATACGATATTACGATACGATATTAGGAGATACGCTCTTGCTTTAATTACATAATAATTTAGAAGAGAATAAAGAAGAATAAAAAGTTACATGAAATTATTTTTTCGGACATCTCTTTCAAATTTAATACCATACGAACACCAAAACTATTTAAATTCAAAATCTTTTTAAAAACCCTTTTCCCACAAGTTGCTACCCAAAATTTTTTTGTATACTATTTTAATAATTACATTGCAGACAATGAACCACACGCCACAAGCTCCATTTCCGACAGTATTCTTTAATCAAAAATTCTGCCGAGGCCTAGTGGCCTATCAGGCGGTACTCATCTCCGTTTCATTAGCCTTTGGGCCTGGGATGCTTATTGCGTAGCTTGTGTCCAGGTCGAGTGAATAGCCCGACGCTGGACCCCCAGTTGATTGATAACAATAATAAATTATGAAATTTATTTGATTACAATAAAATACTTAAAATAAATTAGAACCTTACCAGAAAAATTATACCAATTTTTATTTTCCAGCTGATTCAAATTGAGTAAATTCTCTCTAATTCAATGTTGTAGCAATCTCTCCTATACTGTCAAACAAAATCTCAGGCGATAACAGCTTGCATGGAGATTTACAGGTCACGTAAAAACAAACAATGAAAGGGGGTGAAAAACCCGGGAATTCTTCATTAGTTACACAGGATTGGTTCTTCGTACAATGAACCAATAGCTGATAAAGAGATCAAGAGGAGGCGTTGCGAATCCTTATAATTGATTCCTTTGGACGGCCTGGCCCGCCCACAGCATTTTACTGGAATTTTCAGGTCAAGAAATCTAGTTTTATGGAGAAATGAAAATCCTTCCCCTGCACCCCCCTGGCTACGCCCATGCTATTGAGACTCCACTGTATCAACACTGGACACATCTGAGTTCATTCAAGCGTGTCAGTGGGAGGTTACAAGTGTCACTGGTGATAAACAAGCTCAACTATTGCCCACACTCCAAGATAAACATGGGGAGGTCCTCTGTCGACGCCCCTGTTTACCAATAATTACGGCATCCTCCTTGTGAAAACATGGTCTTATCAGAACTTTTCTCCCCCGCCATTGCTTGACACTTGACCTCTTTGACCTTGGTCAAGGTTCAGACATTGCTCAGCTAACTTTGAAAGCAACAAAAAGTGTAAGAAAAATAATTTAGATTTGTAGATTCCAGAAAATTTTTAAAAAATAATTAACAAATTGAGAATTTAGGGGGGGGGCAGCTGCCCCCCCCTGCCTCCCCCTGGCTACGCCCATGGTACTACTGTTTTAGTATTTAGTAGTGTTATTAAAGTATGGGCCTTTATAACTGTAAATCATTAAATAACTTTTATTATAGTCAATATCCTAAGGAAAAAAAACTTTTTTTTAACAATCTAGCTTCATTTAATAGCTTCAGAATTTATTATTCACATCAAGGAAGGGTTGGGAGAAATTTTAAATTGATAGGTAGTAATAATAGTATCTTAGATAGTTTTAATATTTATTGTTCAATTGAGTTTCAAAAATTTGTGCAGGTTTACTATAGAACAGCTTTGCAAAATCTCTTGAGACTTAATACTTTATACTGCTTTTGTGTTTTAGAATTTGAGATTATAATCAATGCTAATTTATATAGGTCAGGTACCTAGTATAAACTTATGTAACAAAGCCTAAGCCCCTAAGAGAAAAACCATCGTTTTTATAAATTTATTCTTCATAGAGCACCTTTCATTATTTTCTACATCAATGTTTTTGTTTTTTTCGCTCCAAGAGAGCAGCGGATTTTGCTCGTTGCTTCTTTTTGCCACTCACTTTTCTCTTCATAGTTTGTTCTGAGCCATTTTTACTGCATAGGTTTTCATTTCAATTTATTCATATTAATCTAGTATCTATCAATAAATTAGAATGTCCTTATTTTTAATTTGATCTCAAATAATGCAAAATTAAAATGTTGCAAAGGACTCATACATATAAGGTATAGGGAGAAAGAAAACCCTACAATTCACTGATTAAAATTATGACAGCACATGTAAAATCAATTCAATTCCCAGAATAATATCCCAAAATTCATTACTTGATGATAGTTTGTAAAATAAATTGTTCATCATAAACGATAGAAACACGTTGATTAAGGTTTTTGCCTTTGAGTTTAATAATTTTTAACACCTCAGTAAAAGTACTAATTACTAGTTAAATGTATTGGTATAAGCCAGTTTATAAATGTATCATCAAGTTACATACACTCAGCAATTAATTTAATTTGATATATAATAGTTGTACGATTGTATTAAACATAGCAGTATTTTTATTTCAGTTGATCGGCCAGCGTAAGGCATTGCCATGTGTTTTTATTTACTAAACAAACTCGTTACGAGTGATGTGATTCTCTCTAGCCAATCAGAGAAGACCTTTTCAGCGCGAAACACCTTCGCCAAGCAATCGCCAAGGCCAGCATCGGACTCACTTGATCCGAGTACTATGAATACGGATCCACTGCTGACACGGTGCTATCACGACCTCGCGTAATACTAGTGTTGAATGAGTCTGATGTTCACTCGGATGCAGTGAATACGGCCGTTAGTGCTTCATAGACTTAACATTACAAATTCATTTATTTTGCCCTACGTAAGACGTCACACGTCAGAGTTGTAAAGCCATGTATAGTGCATCTTGTCCAGACCCACCTTCTGTTCTTGGAAATTATTCACAATTTTTGTATCAAATTCATCAAGATGAAAATCCTACCTAAAGATGTATTAAAAAGCTTCATTGTACCAACTAAATATGCCCACTAATATGTTTAGGTTCGGTGCAAAAATTTAGCATGGGGCCTGATAAAGACTAAATTTTCATAGAGGATATTTAGGCGCCTCCAGAAATAAATAGTATCTGTATACATTTTATGGGAATGTTTGTGTTTTTTTTCCTTTGTTCGAAGAGTAGATAACTGCTGAATGAGATGGTGAATACATTTCTCTGTTGTCAGGGACTCGCTGGATGAACGCGGACGCCGAGAACCGCGTGGTGCTAAACGTGGGCGGCATCCGGCACGAGACGTACAAGGCGACGCTGCGCAAGATCCCGGCCACGCGCCTCTCGCGCCTCACCGAGGCTCTGGCTAACTACGATCCCGTGCTCAACGAGTTCTTCTTCGACCGCCACCCCGCCGTCTTCGCGCAGGTGCTCAACTACTACCGCACGGGCAAGCTGCACTACCCCACCGACGTCTGCGGCCCGCTCTTCGAGGAGGAGCTCGAGTTCTGGGGCCTCGACTCCAACCAGGTGAGGAACACACTGGGCGACTATTAGGGTCGCTCGAAGTAGTTAAGATCAAACGGTGGGAAGAAGGAAGGGCAGTTGAGGCACAGCCATCTAAAACAAGCAGGCCGGGCCCTCAACTCACCTTTTTTCTTCCCACCATTTGATCTTAACGACTTCGAGAGACCCTAGTCACCCAGTGTGTTCCAGCCCTAAAACCGACGATTGTAAGGTCTCTCAGCCACACTACAAGAATCTCAGTATAAAGCAATAAAAAAACGATAAAGATGGTTATCTAGACAGGGGAGATTAATGAGGACTCGAGGTTCCCCTCGCAGCTTTCCTAATACAAGAGAGGGGGTTGAGAGCGTCTGTTTACTTGACGGTTCAGGAGGATAATTAAGGTTCTCGACCCCCTCTCTTGTATTGGGAAGGCTCAGGGGCAAAACACACCGGCCGCCACCGTGGCGAAAGCAATAAAAAAGCCATAAAGATGGTTATCTAAGACAGGGTATCCAATAGAAGTGGGATAACCATCTTTATGGCTTTTTTATTGCTTTCGCCACGGTGGCGGCCGGTGTGTTTTGCCCCTGAGCCTTCCCAATACAAGAGAGGGGGTCGAGAACGTTAATTATCCTCCTGGACCGTCAAGTAAACAGACGCTCTCAACCCCCTCTCTTGTATTAGGAAAGCTGCGAGGGGAACCTCGAGTCCCCATTAATCTCCCCTGTCTAGATAACCATCTTAACGTTTCGACGCGCACGACGAGCGTAATGTGGCTGAGACCTAAAAGTCTACACTTACCCTTACGTTCCCCCGAAACCCCACAAAAGAGCTCCCCTATTTTCTTTGTTCGTCTTACCTCCCCCTTTTCTCCTGCTTTCAACATCTCAGGTGGAGCCCTGTTGCTGGATGACGTACACGCAGCACCGCGACACTCAGGAGACGCTGTCGGTGCTGGACCGGCTGGACCTGGACCCCGAGGAGCGCCCTAGCGAGGAGGAGGTGGCCAGGAAGTTCGGAATGGAGGACGACTACTCCAAGGGGACGCTGTCTTGCTGGCAGCGCGTCAAGCCACAGATCTGGTCGCTCTTCGACGAGCCCTACTCATCGCTCTGGGCAAAGGTATATTGGGTTGGATAAATATCGTGATACGGCCAAAGGAGCTCGAAATCTGGACTGACGTGTTCTGCCGACTATTTCGCGCCATAATCGCTTTTTGGACAACAGCACAACTCAAGTCTAAAATCTTGTACCTTGTGACGTCTTGTCTACTATTTCGAGCTCCTCTAGCCTTATGAGTCTAGATGGCCACGGTTTTATCCCCAGTTATTATTTTATTAAAATTTTCTCCAAAAAACAGCAAAAAACCCACACGCATGCGCATTGGATCAAAGTAATGAAACCTTATAGGTAACTCTCCTCCTCCATTCCAACAGGTGATCGGCGTGATGTCCGTGTTCTTCATCTGCGTGAGCATCCTCTCCTTCTGCCTCAAGACGCACCCCAACATGCGCGTGCCCGTGGTGCGCAACGTTACGGTGGCCGAGGGGGGGTGGACGCTGCACAAGGCGCGCACGCACCCGCACGACGCCTTCTTCTGGGTGGAGTGCGCGTGCAACGCCTGGTTCACCTTCGAGATCGGCGCGCGCTTCCTCGCCTGCCCGCGCAAGCTGGCCTTCGCGCGCGGCGCCGTCAACGTCATCGACTTCACGGCCACCCTCTCCTTCTACGTCGACCTCCTGCTCCAGCGCTTCGCCGCCCACCTGCAGAACGCCGACATCCTAGAGTTCTTCTCCATCATACGCATCATGAGGTACTCACTCACTCACTCTCCAATCGGGGTTTTTAATGTTCTTCTCATCAACCGCGTCATGAGTTACGACTCACTCCCTCACTTTCCAAAGTTCTTCTCCATCATACGCATCATGAGGTACGACTCACTCATTTTCCTATGTTCTTCTCTATCTTACGCATCATTCACTCACTCTCCAATCGGTGTTTTTAATGTTCTTCTCCATCAACCGCATCATGAGGTACGATTCACTCATTCTCATGTGTTCTTCCCTATCATACGCACCATGAGGTACGAGACTCACTTCCCAATCACTTCCACAAATAAAAAACAATTTGACCTCTAAGTGATTAAGGGCCGTATTCTGAAAGACAAACCCGTAGATGAAACGAGAACGGTACGGAAACGGTAGAAAAGCTCTCGAAACGAGAGATTTCTAACTTTGCAGCTTTTGTCTGCCATATTGTTCAGAGATTCGAACCGTATTCCAATTGCTTTTACACTTATTTGTGGTCCGTTAAATAGTTCCGGAAAATCTAGAACAGCTACTAATTACCAAAGCAATTCCTCAGACATTAATATATTACGAAAGTAATAGAAATCTAGTGTTAGCAGAATTTTGTTTTATCAGCGTATAATTACTTGTAAGGCTCTCTGATAGGAGGCAGCAGCAGCAGCGCACGTTGGACGGAGACGAGAACTCTGGAGTGCCCGTTTCGTGAGATTTTTCACCACTTCCATCTCGTTTCTTTTACGTGTTGAAGTTTCTGAATTAAAATGCTAGACTTTACAGAAAAGAAATTAAAAATAATTAATGCCAAGTTTTATCTTCAGGAAATGTTATTATTACCTAATCATTTATAAGACCTTTAGTTCCAGTCTTACACTTTCCGTATCATTTGTTTCATTAATGACACCTTCACTTGTTTTGAACATATTTCAATCAATAAAAAGGAATAGTTTCAGTTATAGCCTTATTCTCCGAAAAAAAACTTCCACGCTAACTACAAAATCATTCGTGCAATTTAACGATTTCAAATCGATAATTTTCCTTCTTATTGGCTCTAAAGAGAAATGCAGAAAAGATGCTTAAAGGATTATTGAGTCTCGATATCTACACTTCCATTAGTATAGTTCATCTGACAGAATTATCTGAGTTAGCGATGGATTCAAACAACTGCCTCCACCATTAAGAAATCATTTCATAGGGCAGGGGATCAGGAATAGAATAAGTATATTTGCAGATGACTTAAAAATATGGGGGAAGGTGCATACCAAGATACAGATAGAGAATTTACAAGGTGATCTAGATATGATATCTGATTGGGCTGAAAAATGGGGCATGTCTTTCAATTTAGGAAAATGTCAAGTACTGCATATGGGTTACAGGAATAGTGAAGCTGAGTACTGTCTACAAGGAGTAAAGGTAAAGAAGGGAGAATCAGTCAAGGATCTAGGGGTATTAATACATAGGGACTTTAAAATGGGTCATCAATGTACAGCTGCGGGTAGAAAGGCAAATAGGTTATTAGGGTACATAAAAAGGACTGTAACTTCAAGGGATAAGAATATAATATTGCCTTTATACAAGGGATTAGTAAGACCTCATCTTGAATATGCAGTACAATTCTGGGCTCCATACATGAGGAAGGATATAGAGGTAATTGAAAAGGTACAGCACAGAGCTACAAAAATAATTAAGGGGATAACACATCTGGATTATAATGAACGTTTGAGCAGGCTCAACATGTATTCACTGGAAAAAAAGAAGAGAGAGGGGGGATTTGATTCAGCTATTCAAGTTGGTAAAGCAAGGGGATACGGAGGGCTTAAGTTTCAGCAAGGATAACAGAACAAGGGGCCATGGGTATAAACTAAATAAGACACATGTCAATCGGGATTTAAGGAAGTACTACTACTTCAATAGGGTAATTGACATATGGAACGCGTTGCCAGAAAATATAGTTTATTCAAAGGGAGTGTTTGAGTTTAAGAGGCAACTGGATAGGCTGTGGGAATTGGGGAATTCATAATCATAGGACCAGCCTTGTTGGGCTATGAGCCTGTAGCTGGTCGTCAGTCTTGTATTTGTATTTGTATTTCCTCTAGAGTTCCCATGGATTACAAAAATCTGAAAAATAATTATCACAAATTTTCCAATAAAAAATTAGATAGGACAACATGGGATGTGTTTTTTGAATAAAAGTTGATTTATTCATAATAAATCAACTCATTTAATAAAAAGTGATAATTTAAAACAGTGAGTCGGTTGGGGGTTTTGTAAAAATGTGACAGCAACAAAATTTTTATTCTCGTATTTTGAAGATTTCATAACAACATTGACACCAGAATTATTCTTTTCTACTCTTTGCCGAGAATAACGTATATACATTTTCCAATGCTCCTAGAAACGTTTGCCCTAGTTTGCCCTACAACAGGGATGGCAAACCTGATGCGGGCCGCATGTGGCCCGCTTGAAATACTTTTGTGGTCCGCGAGAATTTTTGTTAGTTAAAAAACTTAACACTTTGAGCAATAATTTTCTTTTAAGAACAATGTTTTGTTAAAAAAAAAATCCCGAAAAATCCAAAAAATTGTTTTTTGGCTTTGTGAGGTTCTCAAAATGACAGTAGTGCAGCGGTTCTCAAAACTGTGTGGCCCGCCTCCCTAGGGGGTTACCATAACTCCAGAAGGGGGCGCAAGCCAAGCCCCGGGCCCCTCCCGAAATATGGACTAAATGGACAAAAACTTGAAAAAACCTGTTTTTAAAGGTCAAATTTCCAAAATTTGGAACTGCTTTAGAAAAGGTCCGCTAGCCGCCATGTTTAACCAGAGCTCTGCCAACAACATGATTAAGTGTTGTCAGTATAGAGATCTAATCGTACTATTAGATCTCTAACAATATCTTCTATATATATAATTCTCTTACGTACGTACGTGGCTCACGAATTTGGCGGTATTTGTTTTCTCCCGTTGGCAACGGTTGGTTTGTTGTGTTTTTGTGTTTTGTTTACATTTTGGCGAGTGTATGTACAATGTTCGTAATCACGAAACGCTCAATAACCTGGGTTCAAATCCAGGTAGTACACATTCTCAGCTAGGCTGTACGCTGTACCAGCGTATGGCGAGCGAGCGTAGCAAGCACAGGATTGCGAAGCATTCCTAGGGGAACTGCGTCAGCAGTTCCCGGGGGTTGGCGAGCGATAGCGAGCAGGGAGCGATAGCCCCCAAGTTACACTAATTACTATTATTTTAGGATCTAATAATAATAATATTAACAATAGATTTCAACGGTTGTCGGTCATAAATTGAGCTGTGGTTAAACATGGCGGAAAGCGGACCTTTTCTAAAGCTGTGCCCAAAATTTTTCTGGGGGACCCCAGACCCCCCTTTGTACTCTCTTTGGGCTCTTTCATATATTAAGTTCATCAAGAATCTAGGTGTTGTGATATAACCCAAAAGAAATTTCGCTATACGCCAATGGTGTATCTTCTTAGGCTGTTCAAGCTGACTCGTCACTCTGCGGGACTGAAGATCCTGATCCAGACGTTCAAGGCGTCTGCGGGGGAGCTGCTGCTGCTCGTCTTCTTCCTCGTGCTGGGCATCGTCATCTTCGCCTCGCTCGTCTACTACGCCGAGCGCATCCAGGCCAACCCCGCAAACGACTTCACCTCCATCCCCTTGGGGCTGTGGTGGGCTCTCGTCACCATGACCACGGTAATAAGCACTCCGCCATACAGATCTAATAGCTCACAAGGCGCCATCTTTGCATAGGCCAGCCGTAATGTTAAGTCTATGGGGAGGGCACAAAAATGCATTTAAAAAATTTCCCAGCTGAAATATCCCATAAAGACCGATCAAAATGCAAGCAGGACCAAAAAATACATCTTTTAACACCAAAATTACATACCTTTCGTGCAGTTTTATTGTTTTTTCGCCCTGATTTTTTAACTACAACACTAACATGGCTGTGTTTTTGTAAGAAATCATTGTTATGCAGATTTTGCCTCTAGAGATGGCTGAAAAAGAAATTTTGACGCAAAAATTTTTTGATTCTGATGCTTAATATTTTTTTTACTTAATTTCAAAGTTTGTCTTTTAAAATCATAAGTCCAGGAAAACGGAATAAATATAAAATGAATGTTTTCAACTAAATTAATGTTTTCAATAGAATGAATGTTTGACATAAACCAAATGTCATGTTTTCAATTAAAATAATATTTTTAAAAAAGTGAATGTTTGACATAAAACGAATATCATGTGTTCAATAGAATGAATGTTGTTTGAAAGTGCAGGTGGTCGTTGCAGGTGGGGTACGGCGACATGGCACCCAAGACGTACGCGGGCATGTTCGTGGGGGCGCTGTGCGCGCTGGCCGGCGTGCTCACCATTGCGCTGCCCGTGCCCGTCATCGTCTCCAACTTCGCCATGTTCTACTCGCATACGCAGGCGCGAGGGAAGCTGCCCAAGAAGCGCAGGAGGGTGCTGCCCGTCGAGCAGCCCCGGGGACACAGGACGCCCCTCCCCAGGGCCCCACAACCCACCGACACGCCACAGCTGGGTGAGTCCTCTCTCTCTATTATCAAAAGGTTTCCGAAAAATCTCTAACCACGCCAAACCATGACATTTTAAAAGGTCACGTCTTAAACCTCGTTAAGCTTGGTAACGATGCCATATCCATAACCATCAGCGTCGGTGTTGAATTCTTGGTCAAAGAAGGATTCCACCAATCAAGATAAACGAAAAGCCAATTTTTCTTTCTTTAGTTGCTGGTTAACATGACGCAACAGCTGTGAATATGGCTGTTAATATGACTCTTGAAACCATTTACCTAGCGATTATAGGGGCTTCATTCATTTCCAAACAAGGTTTTTAAGTACGCACTAGCAAAAAAAATGAAGGATGAGAAAACAAAATAGCAATGTCATTGCTTTAAAATCAATAAAACATTTTATAAAAATCGTGCCTCAGAAATATAAGTTCCGTTAAAGTTCGTATAAACGTCATAGCTTCAAAAAAAAACATCTCTTGGGCTACTCCATAAGCGTCAGTTTCAGATAACCACTTCAACTAAATCAAGAAAACCTGGCTGAATCATTTATTTTCGCTGATGTGACCCACTGGTTCATTTTTCTTCCTGAAATGGGATATGACGTTGGATAAATGACGCAGTTAATAAATTGTCTGTTGTTAAATCAGTCTTCTTATTTATGACTTTTTACATTGTATTTTTTGTTTCGTTTGGTATACATAGTTTGAAACTACAATATTCCTCCTTCATTGGCATGCAACCTAAACAAAGTGTAAAGCATGTTTTTTCGCACTTAGACTATTATATAGGAAAAACATGTTCTACAGGTGTATAGATGTATAGAGGAAAAACAAGAGTACAGAGTATTTAGCCTAGCCTTAAGCTAGTGTGATGTCGAAAAATATTTTGAAAGATAATAAACGGGACCTTCAAGAAATATTTTAACTTAAAAAAGTACCTTGCAGTATTTTCACTTTAAGAAGAATACTTGATGTGCTTTTATCTTAATTTTACCATGCTATTATTATTCTTAATCAATTTTACAATATCACCAATTAGAACGCTATATTCAGAAAAACATAATTCTGGCCGAAAGAATCCGATTTAACTCTAAATTTTTAAAACATCGAGTTTCTCAATTTCTCCAAAGCTGGACCTTTTTTTTTTAGCTCTGGACAACCTATCCCTTCTAACTCTTAAGAACGAAAAAAAAAAAATTAAGACTTTTAAAAACACCTGGTTTAATGACATTTAGGGTCCAGTAGTTTTAATTTCTTGACCAAGTGACAACTACCCTGTATGAACTATGGTTTGAAATTGATAATTATGGAAACGGAGAAAAAACTCAAAATCGGATTAAAAATTTTATTTGCCACTTTTAAAAATCAGTCAGAGATTTTGAAACACGGATCATTGTTTGGGGATCAGAAGAGATAAAAACACGTTTTAATCATTACTGGTGATCACAATTTTAATGATTATGTGTGCAGGGGTGGAAAATCCAAAAATGATTTTTGTATCAGCTTTAGGGCAGTTTTGTATCAAGTCAAAATGCCTTTTTGTATCAGCTTTTAGTGGTTTTGTATCAATGCAAATTTCCTTTCATTTTTTTCTTCATCTTTATGAGAATCTGGTGATTACTTTTTCAAACAGGAACAGTTGTAAATACCATGGTACCGATAGCAAGAAATTCAAAAATAAATTTACCAATGATACCGATCAAAAATTCCGGAAGAGTAACAAAAGAAGAGCAAATGTCAGGAAAAAGGAATCGGTGTTTCAAGTTCAGAATTTATCTTATCATGGATTTCAACAACCATTGAGTTATTTCAACCACTCATCTCACAAATTTTGGACATTACATTTTTAGGAAAGATTTCCATTTTGATAAACTTAATATAAAGAAAAAAGTTGTGAATAATAAGAGTAGTACCAAATACAAAAGGGGGCTAAGGGTCTTCCCTCAGGAAAATTTTGGAAATTTGACCCTAAAAAACAGGGTTTTAACTTGTTTTGAACACCTAGTCAAATTTTTTTAAGGGGGGGGGTTATCGAGTTGCTTCAGAGACCTTTAAGTAAAAATTTACAACTTGTGAAAAATCCTCAGATAAGTTCAAAATACTGATTAAAATTGACAAAAATGCTAGGATCCTCTGACCAAGCTAAAGTTTTTGCTGCATCTTAATTACAAGAAGTCAGCTTTGACTAGGCAAGGAAAAAAACGGAACTTTTGCGAAAAATTGCTATTTTTGACTTTTCCGGAGAATGTGATCCTGAACACCGGACTTGTTGGCTTCTAACCACTGCGTAAAGTTGTTTTTCTACATCGCAACAGCAACACATAAGAAGATGCCGACTTTATCTTGGCGCCCGCGGCCGATCGAGAAAGAAGTCGCGGGAGGAACGGAACACTCCGCACGCAAAACGAAACTAGCGCGAAAATAGCGATTATCCGACTTTTTTCGTCAAAAACTAGTCCTTTTCCTTGGAAGTCGAAATGCTAAAATATAAAGTCTGAAAATTCTTAGAGAAAATCGGAAAAACTGCGTTTTTGGCGCAGTTTGGCGCAAAAATGTGAATTTTGCCGGTTTTGGCGCAGCTTGGCGCAATGAATCAATTTTAGCACAGCTTGGCGCAGTTGGCGCAGATTTTCCACCCCTGTGTGTGATCATTATTTTTGTTTTATGAGTAAAATTTATTTTGTTCCAAAATATAAAAATCCTTTTTGTCACGTGAAAGATAGCCAATTCGCCAAAGGAGAGGTAGCTCGATTATTCCTAAAAATACCGAACAGAACGTCTATGCTCAAAAAATTAGATTGGCACTGTTTGAGTTTTTTTTTTTTTCATCATAAATTAATCATGATTATCGCTCAAAAGTAATCATGATTTTATCGAATCCGATAAAACTCATAATCCGATCACGAGTTTTATGCCTCAAACCAGGCACGATTTTTACGACTTTACTCAAAATTTAATCCTTAAAGCAGGTTTTGGTTATAAAGCGGGATCATTAAATTCAAACCTTGGTATAAACTGAATATATAAATCCCTTTTTTAAATCTTTCCTCATTTCTAACTATACTTTTACAACCCCTAGGTTCTCCTACTTTCTATGACATAAAGGTTTTATTCCTTACACCAAAACAAAACCAAGTAAGGGGGTCGATAGAATAAACTGCTCCTTCCGAACAGTCCCTCGCTTTAACTGGGAGAGGGAAAGAAAAACCCGCAGAGCAACGAAATAACCTTTTTCGGAAAAAAAAACACCAGAGGAATTCGGTGAAATGCGGTGTTCCTTTTTTAATAAGTGTCTCATACCTGCGTGGAGGTTTTTGCTCCGAGATCGATTGCATATTCCACCTGTACTGCGGAAGAGGGGATATCGATCGTGGGGGGGGCGTAATTGCCGGAGGAGGCTCGTAAGGGGATGGTGCGAGCACGTTGCATGCCACCGAATGGGGGAAATATATAGTACATACTATACTTGACGGCAACGTTTCCTCACCCTATGACGTCACTAACAAACAAAGTAGTTCCCAGCGCGGTGTCTGAATTTTGAGTGAAATAAAGAATAAAAATAGGATTAGTTTGTTAAACCCATGTATATATATAGCGTCTTTTTATCACGTTCCGAAACTCTTCCCAGCAACCCAACAGGCTTTCTGTTTACGGAGTTACTGCTTCTGCGTAGTAGGGTCAGGAAACGTTCCTGTCGAGTATAGTACTAAGGTACGTCGAATCGCACTTATTTCAGCGAACCAAATCGTAATAGTGCGGAAAACTTGCCTACCCATAACAGTAAGTCGTGTGTGAAATTTAAGCCCCATCAAATAATATCTTCTGTTCTGTCTTTTTGCCTAAAGTTTTGACTTTTTACCAAAAAATTGCTATTTTGCCGTATTTCTTACCGTTCCGTGACCTCCTGATGAACATAATTTTTTCAGGTGGTGTGGTAGGGATCTAGGGGGACTTTTCCGTGAACCCCATCCTCATACCCCCCTTTCCCCTTACGTGAGCCGGGGTTTTATGGGCGGGCGCGCTGCTCAAAATGTTGGCTTTCCCTCCAAACTCCAGCCCTGCGCCCGCCTTCTTTGCCCGTTTTCTACATCAAAACCTCACATAAACCAATTATTTTCATAAAAGTGACCCAAAACCGACTGTTTAGTGGTATCTTTCCATCAGATCCATGGATTTATAATTATTTTTTAAAATTTTCATTTACCTTAACTCCTTTTTCACAAACTAGCATTTTTATTACAATCTGCTTTTTTACGGCATGTCTGTGGGTTAATAAACTCTGTTACAACTGTTCAAACCTTCCATTGAAAAACAAAACTTATTTACCAACTGGAATAGCCAGTATATGGTGGATACATTGCGTCTAACTAGTGCTGTTATAAGCAGTCAGATTTTGTCAGTATTCTCCTTCCTTGATTTAAGATTGATTCCTATTCTTATTGTAACATAAATATTATTTTACACATAAATGTGCCATGGATGGAGGAAAGAGTATAAAACCCCCCTGAAAATTGTGGTACATGATTTGTGAAACGGCCATTCCTTTAAAAACTAATAATATAAATTTGAGAGATATCATTCTATTCTCTGTTTAGCTCAAGCATAGTGTCCCCCTTATGTGCGTCGAAATATAGGGTATGGGCACAATAGCACACAGTTAGGAAGTAGGTAAATTAGTTCATGATCATACACCAGATGAAATTTCAGAGTGATATCTCGATCACTACATGTGGATTGGCAAAATAGAAAAGAGGTAAAATCAACAAACATATTTTCATTAATTTCCATACCCATGAATTCCAACATATCTCATCTAGCTCCACAGGGGTACCTCAACAACCGACGGAGGTTCTGGGCCCTGATGTCCCGTCTATGCCATGTACTTGCCCCTTACTGTATACTTTCCACTATAGTTCAATATCATACTACAGAAGTTTTATCAAAGATGGTTCGAGGCATCTCTTTGATGCTGTCATACGTACCTGATATTTACCTGTTCAGTATCGCGAAATAGTTGACAAATGCATTAAAATGCCATTTTTGCATTACCAGAAAACATCTTGCTAGGCATAACGACTTTATGAGAGGAAATTTGTTAGAAAAAACGCCCTTAATAAGATTTTCTTGGCAAGAGAACAAGCAATTGGTTGTAAGTGTTCACAACTTAGGCATAATAATGTTCTTACTTAGCATTTCAAAACTAAACGCTATTTTGAAAGGATAGATTAGGAAAGTGTTCAGATAACGTTTCCACCAGTTCTTAGGAACTGATACATTAGCTCACACAGAATATTTGTCGAGTGGGAGTTCTCGAAGTTCCCACCACACACCGTTACAGTAGAGAAAAGGGTAACAATTAGTTACTAGAGCTTCCAGAAAGGGGCGTAGTGAAAGGGGGTAATATCCTTCGATAATCAGAATTTTCCTTTTTTTAAAATAGAAAACTCTGAAATTACTTTAAATTCCCCCGAAATTACACTATTCCCTTCCAGATTTTTTTTTCTGGCTATGCCACTGAGTGGTGCCTCTTGTTCGGAACGACTTCGTCAGACACTTTCTTAAATCAAGATAAGAGCTGCCTTAGACAAAATCAGACTGTATAACAGCACTAGTTAGACGCAAATCATCCACCATAGACATCCTCCTGGAAATTCCAGTTTGTAAAAAAAGTAGATTGTAATAAAAATGCTTGTTTTGTGAAAAAGGAGTTAAGGTAAATGAAAATTTTAAAAAATAATTATAAATCCATGGATCCTGATGGAAAGATACCTCTCAACAGTGAGTTCTGGGTCACTTTTATGAAAATAACTAGCGCTTTCAGCGCTAGCCCGGCGTTGCCCGGGCACAGTAAAACTTTATATATATACCTATAGTGCAACGTTGCTCGGATGTTATTGACGGGCTGCGCCCGTACTAAGTTCCTCTAATTGAATCTCATAACTTTGAAATAGTTGGGAAGTCATATATCATCTTAATATATAAAACTGGTATTCGCGAAAAAGCGCCCGTTTATTGCAGTCGGATGTTTTGATAATGCCTATGATTGTCCGAAAAATCTTTCTCCTACTATTGGAGTGGTTTGTTTCTCAAAGATTTATCCTGTTCGAATATTGTAAGGGGACATCCATAAATTACGTGGTGGTTTTTTTTCTCCAAAATCTGGACCCCCCCTTGGTGAGATTTTGCTGAACCCCCCCCCTCCCCCCCATGTGAGATTTATCTACAACTTTTTAAAAATGATTTTCCTTTCTCAAACTTAAAAAAAAAGAAACTCGTATAATTTCTAACTTAAAAAGTTGACGTGAGATTTTAATCGACCCCCCTCCCCCCTTGGTGAGATTTTTCCAAACCCCTCCCCCCCTTTTTGACCTCACGTAATTTATGGATGTCCCCTAATGTTAAATGTCCCCTTGCCGCTTAGAACTACGACTGTTTGAAACCTGGCAACAACATTTTTCAATATGGCTGATGTTTACGTCGGTAAGGCGGCTATTGTCAGTTTTTTTCTGAAATTATTGAATTGCATTTTCTCTCATAATAAGTAGATAATTTTTGTCATTTTCGAAAACCATGATATCCATTATATTCTTTTTGACGTTTCTTTCGTTATGTATCTTTAATATATATGTTACGGGCAATGTGATAAATCCGGGCATTATTAATAATGCCCGGGCAATGTGATAAATTCAGTGGAATTTATGAATGAAATTTATTACTTTGCCCGCCTCCACTTCGGGCATTATTAATAATGCCCGATTAATCACTTTGCCCATAACATATATATCTTCTGTTTCTCTAATCTTTCTGACAGCGGTTAAGTACAGAAATGTCTTCTTTGGATTGGTACAAATCGTTGAATGATTCTTACAGCTCTCTTGCGAAAGCGATAAGTATCATTATTTACTTTCTTTTTAAATGTTATGTTACTTGCTTTTAATCTTCTAAATTTCTTTTTGTTACATTGTCTTTTAACATGTAGCATCTTTTGTTTAGTATCACTTGGTATACAGGTTGAAAACAAAATAAATCTAAATAAGACAAACCTTGTTTGTGAAAAATTGACTTACAGAACACAGAACTTGGTAAGTGAACAAAAAACATCTAAAATCAATACACGAAAACTTAGTATGTAAAATGAGTAAGCTTTAAAAAAAGTAATGCAGTTAACTTGGTAAATAAACAAAAATCACCAAAAATCTGTAGGCGTAAAACAAAATGAAAAACAACTGCTAACTAAACTTAGTTGTACATTGTATATCACTAAGCGTAAAACTATATTGTAAGTGAAAACAAAACCCTGAAAATCACTTAGCGTAAAACTATATTGTATGTGAAAACAAAACACGGGTAATCAGTAAGCTTTAACAAAATAAAAAACTAATGCAGTCAACTTAGTAGGTGAACAAATATCACTGAAAATCTGTTACGTAATCAAAAGAAAACAATGAATATCACTATATTGAATGTAGCGCAAAATTATATGAAAAACAACTAAGCTGATCTTAGTTGTACGTGTAAACAAAACGCTGAATATCACTCAGCGCAAAACTATATTGTATGTGAAAAAAAAAAACACGGATAATCAGTAAGCTTTGAGAAAATAAAAAACTAATGCAGTCAACTTAGAAAACAAACATCACCAAAATCTGTAACGTAATCAAAACAAAACAATGAATATCAGTATATTGAATGTAGCGCAAAACTATAAGAAAAACAACTAAGCTGATCTTAGTTGTACGTGCTAACCAAACGTTGAATTAGTAGATTAACAAACATCACCGAAAATCTATAACCGCAATCAAAACAAAACAATGAATATCACTCTCTATTGAATGTAGCCCAAGCTTAACTCAGTTGTATGTGAAAAGAAAACGCTGAATATCACTTAGCGCCAAAACTATACTGTAGGTGAAAACAAAACACGGAAAATCAGTAGCTTTAACAAAATAAAAAACTAATGCAGTCAACTTAGTAGATAAACAAATATCACCGAAAATCCGTAAACGTAATCAAAACAAAACAATAATATCACTATGTTGAATGTAGCACTCAAACTATATTGATGTTTGATGAACGGAGTTTGTTAAAAAAATGCACAAATAACACTAAGCATAAACTTAAATGTATGAAAAGATATTCAAACAACAGTATTCATTAACTCTCAAACAAAGTATAAACGAATGAAATCGTATAACGTGAATACCGTATACGAATAAATGAAAGCGTATACCAAGTGATACTAAACAAAAGAGGCTACATGATAAAAGATAATGTAACAAAAAGAAATTTAGAAAATTAAAAGCAAGTAACAGATAACGTTAAAAAGAAAGTAAATTATAATACTTATCGCTTTCGCGGGATAGCTGTAGTAAGAATCTTTCAACGATTTGTACCAATCCAGAGAAGAAATTCCTTTAGTTAACTGCCGTCAGAAAGATTGGAGAAACAGAAGATCTATATGATAAAGATACCTAACGAAAGAAACAACGTCAAAAAGAATTGAATAAAGATCACTGTTTTCGAAAATGACAAAAATTATATTATTATGTATGAGAGAAAATGCAATCTGAAAACTGACAGTAGCCGCCTTCAAACGTAAACATCGGCGCATCGGCCATATTGAAAAATGTTGTTGGTTTGGTTGTTGCCAGATTTCAAAGAACAATCGCAGTGCTAAGCGGCAGGACCAGCAGGACGACGTTCAACATTAGAATATTCTGACAGGACTAATCTTTGAGAAACCAACCACTCCGATAGTAGGAGAAAGATTTTTTCGGCCAATCATATGCTTTATCAGAACAGCAGACGGCCTTGACTGCAACAGACGTACGCTTTTTCGCGCCTTTGAGTTTTATATATTAAGATTGGTTTACGTGAGGTTTTGATGTAGAAAACGGGCAAAGAAGGCGGGCGCAGGGCTGGAGTTTGGAGGGAAAGCCAACATTTTGAGCAGCGCGCCCGCCCATAAAACCCCGGCTTACGTAAGGGGAAAGGGGGTATGAGGATGGGGTTCACGGAAAAGTCCCTCTAGATCCCTACCACACCACCTGAAAAAATTATGTTCATCAGGAGGTCACGGAACGGTAAGAAATACGGCAAAATAGCAATTTTTTGGTAAAAAGTCAAAACTTTAGGCATAAAAGACAGAACAGAAGATATTATTTGATGGGGCTTAAATTTCACACACGAGTTACTGTTATGGGTAGGCAAGTTTTCCGCACTATTACGATTTGGTCCGCTGAAATAAGTGCGATTCGACGTACCTTAGTATAGTACTCCGTATTTCCCAATTAACCCGCATTAAGGGATTTTGCCACCCTGTGCTGCAGTTTTCTTGCCAACTCCTTACTTCAATTGAATCGTCAGTTTGAAAAAGGGATTAAGTCCAAAAACCTAGCTCTGAAAAAATCGAAAAAAAAAATCACCTAAACTTTAACTGGAAATCCAGGACCTTATTTAGAATACAGAACAATCATCGAAAAAAATATAATTATGTAGGGTAAAACGGGGCAATTTGATACAAGGGGCATATTAATACACTTTCAATATCTCAAAAACTATCAAGGTTATTTTGGTCGTGTTTTTACGAAAAGTTGTGTGTATATGCCTAAGCATAACATATGAAAACATTAAGCTCTGTAATGAGTCTATAAAATTTGGTGAAAGAAACTAAAATTTTTTCATCAAAAATTTTCAAAAGTAAATTTCTAAGTAAAATGTAAAATTTTCCTGAAGCTATTCTACTTGGAATACAGAGATCTGTAAATTTGAAAAGCAAGTTCATTCTTGTTGTTAATAGGGGAAATGATTAAATTTTAAATAACCTTTGCCAATTTTTTTAATTAAAGGTTTCTGTTCAGAAAAAACAGATGGGGCAAATTGATACACTTAGATGTGGGGTACTTTGATACACTAGTTCTATATAAAGTGCAATAGGTGGGACAAATCATTAGTGCCTTATTTACTTTCTATATGATTTTTGGTGAAGATACCTTGGAATATTATTTGACTTGATCACGGGAAAACTATCCCATCAAAACAGTTTGTTATTTCTTTAATTAGAGATTTTTTAAAAAATGACCATTTGTCAAATTCTTTAATTATTTTTATTTCTAAATGCTTAGTGGAAAAATGATTTTTATACTTGAAAAAAGGTATTAAAAATGTTGTTATTTTTCAAAACTTTTGTTATTAATTACTATTTTTGAGCAAATTAATCACTGTATTAAAATACCCCAAGCGATGTATCGAAATGCCCCACTAGTGGGGCGCTTTGATACAAAATTGAATTTTTACAAAGGTCGTTATATTTTAATTTTCACTAAACTTATATTTTTTTTCTAATTGGTTTTATAAAATTGAGTCATTCTTAGATATTTTTAGAAAAAAAACTATCCTAATAGGTCATTTTTTCCACTAAAAAAAATGGATTTGAATTTTGCTGTATTAATCTGCCCCGTTTTGCCCTATATTCAAAAATATTGTACAGTTGAAAAACGTTGATGGACTTATTCCCTTTTTCAATTATTTAAAATTCCAGCTGAAAAAAATCTTAAAATCTATCTACTTTAATATACTATTAAATTGTATTTAAGCTTAGTGCACAGCATTAAAGTGAAAAATAGAAAGACTTAAGACAAATAAAATTAATTTTTTTTTTTTATGAAACTGAGTTTTTAAGGCAGGATCAATGGAGTAAGTGAATATCAATGGAGTCATATTATATTCACTGGATAAAAAAAAAGTTTAAAACACTTTTAAATTTAAATATTTATTAGTTCAGAGCACAGAATGTAAGAAGAAAGACAATCAAAAATCAATTAATCAAAAAATACAATGAAAGGACATCGATTTTGCTAAATTCAAGAGCCTATATCTGAGGCTATCTGAGTTATTTTTCCCTCTTTACACTCATGGGTAGGGCAAAACTTGGAGATTTTTATGATCCCTAAAATATCAATCTTCCAATTTTTTTGGTATTTATTCCCTTTTTCAAACTAGCGATTCAATTTGACTTTCCTTTAAACAGTGCTATCCTGGAATTTTGGTTTTAGCATTTGTATGAGCGGGAAAACAAACTGCACCCTTTCCTTGTATAGTATTTCAAATTCGGAAATACTACCGGAAAACTCACTTTACTTTGCCAAAGAATTTTTTATGCCATTTTTTTTGTTGAATTCCTAAGACCGTATTTACGGCCAAAATACTTAATTAGCCTTTTTAATAAGTTATTTAATAATTAATTTAAAATTTTTATTTAAATAAGTAATGATATGCTGTGTTTGCATTTTTGAAACATCGTAAGTCTTCTCACGTGATAAAAATCATTCAGTTTAGTTTTTATTCAAAACAAAGAAGCCCGGTGGCGTAGACCGTAGAGGAAGCGCTTTGCGCTCCCACACCACAGGCCCGGGGTTCAAATCCCGGTCCACGGGCAAGGCAGACTCAGCCCTTCATCACTCCGGGGTCGATAAAATGAGTACCAAGATTAGTTGGGGAAATCAAGAGGGGGTTAGCATCAAGCTAACCACTCCTCAGCTGACTGTGACTTTCAAGTCACACGTTCTGTAACAGTTCAGCTCATGGCCTCACCCAGTGAGGCTAGTTATACTGGAGTTAGAAGGTCCAACGACCTAGGTACTCCCTCAAAAATCCCCCTTGATTTTTTTTCTTTTATTCAAAAACACCATGGTGGGGAATTTTAAGCCTTGGGTTGGGTTTTGGGTTACATATATTTTCTGGTATGTGTGCTTGATCTCAAGGATCCGCTTATACACCTTCGTCAAGTAAGACAGACACAACAGAATTTTTACTGACACAAAGAAGGAAAATACACCCAGGGACGAGGTAAGAATCGAACTCACGACGGAGCAGTGCGCAGACTGCTGGCGTGAAAGGCAGAGAGCAAACCAAACAGGCCATCCATCCCCCTTTTTAAGCCTTGATTGAAAAAACATATTTTTGCTTCTTAACTATAATGCCATCGAAAGTATTGTAGTATTAAACATCTCATGCTAAGAAGAAAATCAGATTTCTTCTAGAATTTTACAACGGGGGATTTTACAAAGAGGAAGCCCAAAAGATTGTTCATTTTAGGAGGACAGAAGTCTTTATCGTGAATAACAGAGCTGCATATAAATGAGGATTTAGATATACGCCTTCATTGCGCGATGGCTTTTAGAAAATCTGACAAAGTGGTGTTAAATACTAAAATCCAATACATATGCATCAATTACTTGCATTGAATAATGTAAATGAGAGGGTTAAAAGGCCCCCCCCCCCCCGATGGGGGTTCAATTCTGTTAACTCGCATATCTGGGCAGAAAGAGATAAAAATGGTTCGATTCCGGTACGACTCTTTTGCTTGAAAAGATAACTTCCTGTGAAATTTAATTGTCCCTTGGCAGACTCGAGTATTAAGATATTTTCGTCGTAACATTTTCTATTGCAGTCTACGCTACCTACAACGCATTCCAGGGGGACGGGTGACCAGTTGGGTCTGCTCACTGCCCTTCACGCCAGCAGTCTGCGCACTGCTCCGTCGTCAGTTCGATTCAAACCATTTAATTGGTTTTATGTAATAAATGACGGAATCGAACCATTGTATCTCTTTCTGCCCAGATATGAGAGGATTTTTTGCTAATTATCCCCCGTGATTTTCACCCCTTGAACCCCACTTGCGACACACCTATTCTTGTTCGTCTTGATGTACCCTACCTCCCCTAGAAATTCTGAAACATTTATCTGAAACACCCTGTAGAGAATCAGAGATAAATCAAGATGCCAAAACTTGAATTTCAATTTAATTCCCGTCAGAAATTAAAATTTCAGGGTTTACTTTTCAGGGTTATCTACCCCGCATAGAAAACCTGTTAAGTTTTGTCAATTAAATTGAACCTTAAAAGAGCTGGTCCCTCGTAACTGAAAAGAAATCTTTCTGTATCCGAAACTGGCTCAAATAAATACACTACAGGGAATAAAACACAAATAGAACAGTCGGTCAACCTTTCCCCCTGATGCCACATTTCAGAAAGCCATGTTTGACATCGCGCCGACACCAGGTGCTATTCGGAAGGGTCATTATCTTCTTCTCGGCTGTTGGCAATTTATCTTTTGCCAACTGCCAAACAACGGGCTCGTGTTTATTTACCAGAACTCTATAAAAACCTTGCAACCCTATTTCAATTTGCTTTACATATTATGTTTTGAATTCATTTCCATAAATGCTTCTTTTCATTTTAAATTAGTGTAATCAGTAACGTTGACTTGTGATAAGAATTAAAGTTATAAAAGTTGGTTTTTCCTCCTGAGCAAAGTTTGATTTTCTTTCGTGAGGCTTAACAAAAAAAAACGTCGGGGCGCCACCAAAGAAGAAACGGAATCATTAACTCAATTTCTTAAAAAAAAAGACGATCCTACTCCGTTTTGGAAGGGGTATTTGGAATTTATAGATAGGGTGAACCGCCCAGTGAATGAACACTTAGCATTTGGGTTTGCGATTTCCCCACTTCAAAAATTTTTTTCAGGGCTTTTTCTCGGTCAATTTCTAAAAATAAAGTATGTTTCCATACTGGCTTTTTCTTGGCAACATGATCGAAGTATTTCCAGATCTCAGAAATCAATAGTTTTGAAGGAATCCTGATTTGAGTGAAAAAAGTGCGATAGACCCAGTGAATGAACAAAGTTTGCCCTAAGTATGAACAGTGTCTTCCAGTAAATGAACACTGAAAAATACCATGATTTTTTTCAACTGATCAGCCTGCGTTACATAAAATAGAAAATGTTTTACTAAGAACTCTAAAATTTCTTCAATACACACACACACACGCACGCACATACACAAAAAAGGTACTTAGGATTAGGTGGGTGCAATTTTTGCCAGACATCGATTGCGACACGTTATACTAATTGTATATGCCATCTTAACACAATTAATAATCAATACCTTCTAGCACGGACGTAGCTATAGCTTTTACAAGGGGGGGGGGTTCAAAAAACTTCTTTCAGGGGTCGCAATGGGCAATGAAAGTGTATCTAAAACAGGGTTTTCCAACTGGCGAGCCACATGCGGCCCGAGAAGCTCCCTGACAACCCTAAAAAGTAGCTATATAGAAGACTTTTTAGCATACTAAAATTTAAACATTTTTGAAGGAGGACCCCCGAACCCTATTTACCCACTTTTTCATTAAGGAGTAACTTTGGTTGGTCGTTTTCTATGGGGAAAAATTTAAAGTTTAAGGTTTCGAAAGAGGGGTTGTATACCTTGAAATTCCCTCTGAGCGTAGCAAAGGGTTATAAAAGCTTAGGATAACCTTTATCACCAGGGGGGACAAAATGGAGTATCATAGGCGTAAGTTCAACTTTTTTGATTGGGGGGGGGGCAAAACCTATAAGACCTCAGGACCAAAGGAGCCATTACTAAACTGTTTTAAAGGGATTCTGGAACCCAAAATGTTTCTAATAGTTTTCCCTTTCCGAGTAAAATGTAGGGCAAATGTGAACTTTTGTGAACTTAATCACAAATTTTTGTGGTTAATACATGCCCTCAAGCAAAAGAGGGGTGTCTGGGTCCTCTCCCAGAAAATTTGATCCAAAAAGTTGTATTTTCACTCATTTTTTGGTTATTTGGGACAGGGACCTTTTTGTTTGGCTGACATAAGGGGGGTCTGGACCCTCTAATCCCCCCTTTTATACGTCCATACCTGTCGTTTGGGACCATGGGTTCCTATGCAATTCTGAACCCTTATTATGTCTACCTCCCCTAGAAGTTTTCCCATTCATAATGATACACCTTGTATAAACCTAGACTTTTAAATCAAAAACTTATTCTATGGAAAGACAATACTGATCTTTATTATAACCTAGTCCTAGTTTAAGCCGTCAAATAAGCCTATAGGTCTTTTGGTTCACGAGATAAGCAGTTTCCCAGAGTACGAAGGTTGTTCATTTACTGGTAAATCTTAGTTTAACTACTCTTTCCAGAATGTGAACACTTGTACTTTGTAATCAACATACCCCGTTCATTTACTGGAAGGACACAATTTTAATCATTGCGCATTTTTACATAGTTTAGCTTACATCATTATGTATCAAATAAAACTATACTCGTGAGGTTTTACGAAATATGCATTTTCCCCAGTAAATGAACACCTGTTCATTCACTGGGAAATCTCAGTTTGAACTTCCAGTAAGTGAACACCCCCTTATCTATCGCAATTTCAAAAGTACAGCTTTCTGAATTATGCCATATCAAAGATTAAGTCTTTAACATTTGATGAAAAACAACAAAAATCATAATAAGCGCAATTATAAGTTAGAAAAATATGAATGAATCAAGTCAAATCTTAACTTACCGGAGACTTTTTCATGGGCCTGAAGCTCGAGTATTAGTAAAAAAATTTACACAGACTGAAATCGGAATATACGGTTAAATCAACGATTGCCTGGCCTCTAGGAGGTCTCATTGCAACTACTGAATTTTAGTAATAGTCTTTACAGAGTTCAAATAGCTTAATAATTGAGATTATACGAAGATGTGTTCATTCACTGGGAGTGTTCATTCACTGGGCAACCCACCCTATACAGGGTGCATATAAGAAAGTCCCTTTAAACTGAAAATACTATCGAACTGAAAGAGCAACAGCTATGCAAGTTAGGTATCGTATAGTAAAGCGACTACCCCCGACATAATGCAAACGACATCAGCGCCCCTTTGGACAAAGTAAGAAATTTCAAGAAATTAATTAAACAACTAAAGAAAATAGAACAAAAACTTCAACCAGAAATTTGTAGGCAATATTATAAAAACACGCAGAAAAATTTCATGAAAATATCTTCAATATTCGAGGAGATATTAGCAAATGATAAAAGCCTCAAAATGTTCGTAAATTTCAAGTTTCTTTAATTACTTTTAGTTAAAATTTGTTTTTATTTAACTAAAAAAAAAAGCAAAAACTACGCATAATAACATTCAAAAACTTGCAAATTTGCTAACTTTTCTTTATTGAGACCTGAAAAAGGGCTATTTTCACATGCTAATATATCTCCTCGAATACTGAATATATTTTCAATATATTCAATTTTCAATTGAATATATTTTTTCTGCGAGTTTTTATAATATTGCCAACAAATTTCTCAAATACAAATACAAATACAAATATAGTCGATCAACTACAGGCTAAAAGCCCAGCAAGGTTGATCCAGTCTATTCAATTCAACCCCCCCCCCCCGATTTCCAGTTTTCATTAACGTTTTTGTTCTATCTCCTTTCATGAGCGTAGCCAGGTTTCATGTTAGGGGGGGGCAAGGATACTTACCTTCCCGTGCTCTTGATGTTGCAAATACTAGTTACTAGGGGTTGACTCAACATTATTTCCCGGGCCCCCCACCCCCCATGGCGAGTACTTTTACACGCTAAATTTTAGGGTATTTATACAAAGGATTTGAACTTTTGCTCACCTAACATAAAAACATGGGTAATGAATGTGATGAGTGAGCTTAAAAATGGGGGGTCTGGGGGACCTCCTCCAGAAAATATTTTAAAATTCGCCCTTCAAAGTAGTGTTTTAGCTCAATTGGAAACTCTTTGGACCGAACAGAACCGCTTCTTGTAAGCCACAGTTTTCAAGGAAAATTATGTACTATTGCTTAAATAAAGTTTTTCAAAAAAATTTAACAAACTGAGAATTTAGGGGGGGGGCAACTGCCCCTCCCTGCACCCCCCTGGCTACGCCCATGTCTCCTTTAGTTTTTAATTAATTTCTTGAACTTTCTTACTTCGCCACTAAGGGCGCTGATGTCGTTTGCATTAGGTCGGGTGTAGCCGCTTTACTATACGTTACCTAACTTGCATAGCTGTAGCTCTTTCAGTTCGAGAGTATTTTCAGGTTAAAGGGACTTAACTATGCACCCTGTAAAACAGTGGTTCCCAACTGGTGGTCCGTTGAGACCATCGGAGGTGGTCGTGATAAGATTCAAAAACTTAACCTAAAAATGTGTGGAAATTTAAAAAAAAAATTGTTTTCCTCTTCTAGTACACACATGAAATTCACTCATCATTTATTAAGAAACATACAGGGTGTTTCAAAAGTCCTTTTAACGGCTTTTATTTGAAACCAACGTCAAATACAAATACAAAGACTGACGAGCAGCTACAGGCTCAAAGCCCAACAAGGCTGGTCCTATGATTATGAATTCCCCAATTCCCACAGCCTATCCAATTGCCTCTTAAACTCAAACACTCCCTTTGAATATACTACTAGGGTCATGGAAGTAATGTATACCCCTAGGTACAGGGTGTTTCACAAAGAGCCCCCGATTTTAAAAATTAATAACAAAAAAACGAAAAGAGATAAAAATACGCCGTCTCCGGCATCCTACTTAAAAGACCAAAGAATTTTCGTACACAAATTTTTGAAAATTCGTAGTTCACAAATCAATTTATAGATGGAAGCACAACTTCTTTGATATTTAGGGAAAGCTATCCTCAAAGTTCCTATTTTCGTTCGCCATAGGGAAATCAAATTTTGGGAAAGAATCGATTCATGAATCGAATTAGAATCAAACAATTTGAAATCGAACCCTGTTTCCAGTTTGCAGAAACGGCTCTCAGCCAATTTTAAAGACTAGATCTCACTAATTTAGGAACATCAATTAAGTTATAATCTAAGTTAAATTTTGTAGTAGTATTTCGTTATCTATCCCATAAAAAAGGACATTTTTAAAAGATAATAAGTGGATGGAGTACAAATTTACTAACATCTTAGATACAGGAATTTCGACATTTTAACTTCTAACAAAATCTTTGTAAAATGTAGAAGGTTTTTAAAATTTGTTGGCATTACAAACTACGGAGTGCTTCGAAGAGCTCAGAACGATTAGGTTTATTATCAGCGAATAAATATTATTGTACGATTGATTCATCTGATAGTTATTTAGCTAATCCTAATGTATTCTTTAGAGGAGAGGGTTTTCATAGTTTTGGAGTATCACAGATTAAACCACAGCCCTATTGCCACAAAGCGGAGTTTCCAAGTCCGATTCGGAGTTCAAAAAGGACCAGCGGAGAAGACAATTCGTGAACTGTTTAAAAAATTTCAACAGACGGGCAGCGTGACTGATGACTTAGTGGGAAATGTGGGTCCCAAACACTCTGTCGTAACATCTACTAATGCCACGACAATTGCTGCAGCTATCGAGAAGAACCCAAACAAATCTGTGCGCAAACTTTCAGCTGAGTCCGGCATCAGCCCATCCAGCACGTATAGAATCCTTAGAAAAAAATTAAAGATGTTTCCATACAAAATTCAATGCCGGCAGGCTATACCTGTTAGAGCTGAACAACAACGAGAGGTATTTGCTAAAAAAATGCTCGAAATGATTGATGGTGCCAGTCTCGATGTCGGCCAAATTTGGTTCTCAGATGAAGCCCATTTTTATCTAGACGGGGTTGTCAACAGACAAAATTGGCGTTTTTGGGGAACTGAAAACCCTCATTTGTCTCAAGCGCAACCCCTCCACTCTCCAAAACTCACTGTTTGGGCTGCTATCTCGAGACAAGGAATTATCGGGCCCCTTTTCTTGCGAGAAACCATTACTACAGGCCGTTATATTGCACTCTTGAACCAATTTGTCGACTACCAACAAGCTTTGGACGATCATCCTGACACGGCATGGTTCATGCAAGATGGCGCACGCCCACACCGAACCCAAGACATTTTTGACGTTTTGGAGGAATATTTTGATGACAGAGTAATTGCATTAGACTATTTGAAATTCAAAGGAAAAGGTTTCGACTGGCCCCCGTATTCTACCGACCTTACCCCGTGTGACTACTTTCTGTGGGGCACACTTAAGGACCAAGTTTACGGCACTAATCCTTCAACAATCAACGAGCTGGAAAATGCAATTCCAAAAGCTTGTGTGTCGATTTCCCGTGACACACTCCACAAAGTCACCGAAAACTTCGTTCTTCGTTTGAGACATGTCTGTGCAGTAAAAGGGGCGCATTTTGAGTCAATTTTAATGTGATTGTTTTTTAAATTAATGTGTCACTTGTGTTTTAAATGCTTTCATCATCATTTTGAAATTATAAATTAAAGTTTGGAGTTCTTTCGTGAACCCTAGAATAAGAAATCAGTTTTTTAATAAACTCCTCCAGTACTAAAAAGTTTTAAGACAAATAATTTTTTACAAATATATCGATCGAAAAATTCATATTACAAATAAAAAGGGGGCTGGGAGGCTTAGTTGGTTTACGTGCTGCAAACCACGCTAGCAGTCTGCGCACTGTACCAGCCGTCGGTTCGATTCCAGCCTTTGCCCTGGGGGTATTTTCTCTCTCTCTCTGTGTCAGTAAAAATTCTGTTGTGTCTGTCTTTCTTGACGAAGCTTTATAACCCTTTCAATCCTAAGGTGCCCGAGATAACCATTAGATACTATGGAACATATGGGGTGGCTAGGTCTTAAAGTGATAAGCGGATCCTTGAGATCAAGAACACAGACCGGAAAATATATGTTACCAATACCAATACAAATATAAAACCCCAAGACAAAGAAGGGTTTAAGTTCCATCTTCGACATTTTTAGGTCTGATCATTTATGACGAGCTCATTAAACAGTTTTAAAAAATCTGTAGGAAACACGAGCAAATTTAAAAATTTAGTAAAATAAATTTAAAGAAATATTCTGAACTACTAAGAAATTTCTGCAAGGATAAATTGATTATTGTATTTAAAACAATATATAAAAGATTTGCTTTACAAACTATTGCATCTTATTTAAATTAAACTCAATATGCATTTTCTTTGATTATTTAGAAGCTTAATAGATCAGATTAACCTGTTTCTGCTGACTGGGAACAAAGGTTTGATTCCAAATTATTTTATTCTAATTCGATTCATGAATCGATTCTTTCCCAAAATTTGATTTCCCTATGGCGAACGAAAATAGGGACTTTGAGGATAGCTTTCCCTAAATATCAAAGAAGTTGTGCTTCCATCTATAAATTGATTTGAGAACTACGAATTTTTAAAAATTTGTGAAAAAATTTGTGACGAAAGAGAGGATTACCCAGGCAGATCTGGCGCAGGATGGCCATAGCAGAGTAGTAGGGGGAAATAAGCTCAAAAAAGGGCCGAACCTCAAACAAATTCCAACAAAAGGTCCTTATTGACAGAAAAAAAGTCTACCACAATCTGATGACCGGAAGTTTGTTTTTTTTTTAATTTTTTAAAAAACTTTAAAATCCTCCAAAAACGATAATAAAGGCGGAAAAAAAATTTTTTTTTCGGTGTTAAATTATATATTAGGTGGTACTTGACTTTTATTGACGAAGTAATTTATAAAAATTTTATTTATAAGGATCTGGCAACAAGAAAAGTGCTTTTTTCAAGATGGCGGCCTAAGTTTTCAAAAAGTGGCAGTAAGCTTGTTTTTCTCGAGTAAATTCCATTAATTAAGATGAAAAGTGACGTAAATTAAGTCATTAACTTCAGATAATGCTGTAAATTTGGTCTATCCCATTAAAATAAGGAAAAAAAACGAGCGGAAATACGCGCAGTTTATGAGTCCCGATTTCACTGGGTATAGTCACTATAAAAGTTCACTAAAACTAGGAAAAAATTCCAACAAGCATTTTCTCAACGGTTTTAGACAGTAATAAGTGTATTTATTGTCATTAAAAAAGTCTACCAGAATCTGACAACCGGAAGGTTTTTTTTTTTCAAAATGGCCGCCGATGATTAAAGAAAAGAGATATTCGGGAAAAAACCCTAATTTAAGTGTTATGAAAGCTTTTTATGGGTTCTAAAATCAAATATTAGGTTATAGTTAAATTTTCTTATCATAGTAATTCATATAAATTCCGTTTACAAAATCTAGTTACAAGAACCGAGCTTATATTTCTAAGATGGCGGCTTAGGATTCTTTCGGAATTGCCGGCGTATACTGGATAATTTGAAAGGTTCATTAAATTGAAGAAAAAATTCCAACAAGCATTTTCTCAATGGTTTTAGGCAGTAATAAGTCTAATTATTATCATAATAAAAGTCTACCGGAATCTGACAGCCGGAAGGGAGTTTTTTTTTTAAATGGCCGCCGCTGCTTAAAGAAAAGAGAAATTCGTGAAAAAGCGCTAATTTAAGTGTTATAAATTATTTTTTGGGTTTCTAAAATTAAAAATTACGTTATAGGCAGCTTTTCTTAACATTGTAATTAATATAAATTCCTTTTCTAAAAATCTGGCATCCAGAATAGAGCTAATTTCCAAGATGGCGGCTTACGTTATATTCGGAAATGCCAGAGCATACTGGCTATTTTTAAACGTTTATTAAATCAAAAATAAAATTCCAACAAGCATCTTCCCAGCAGATTTAGTCAGTAAAAAGTCTATTTAATGTCATAAAAATAGTCTACCGGAATCTGACAACCGGAAGGGAGTTTTTTTCAAGAAGGCAGCCGCTGCTTAAAGAAAAGAGAAATTCGTGAAAAAGCGCTAAATTTAAGTGTCACCAGATTTTTATTATTAAAATGCTAAGAAAAGCTAACTGTAACGTGATATTTAATTTTAGAATCCCCCAAAAATTTTCATAATACTTAAATTACCTCTTTTTCACGAATTTCTCTTTTCTTTAAGCAGCGGCGGCCATCTTGAAAAAAAAACTCCCTTCCGTTTGTCAGATTCCGTACTTATTACAGCCTAAAACCATTGAAAAAATGCTTGTTGGAATTTTTTCTTCAATTTAAGGAACCTTTCAAATTATCCAGTATACGCCGGCAATTCCGAAAGAATCCTAAGCCGCCATCTTGGAAATAAGCCCTGTTCTTGTTACTAGATATTGTAAACGGAATTTATATGGATTACTATGATAAGGAAAGTTAACTATAACCTAATATTTGATTTTAGAACCCATAAAAAGCTTTCATAACACTTAAATTAGGGTTTTTCCCGAATATCTCTTTTCTTTAATCATCGGCGGCCATTTTGAAAAAAAAAAAACCTTCCGGTTGTCAGATTCTGGTAGACTTTTTTAATGACAATAAATACACTTATTACTGTCTAAAACCGTTGAGAAAATGCTTGTTGGAATTTTTTCCTAGTTTTAGTGAACTTTTATAGTGACTATACCCAGTGAAATCGGGACTCATAAACTGCGCGTATTTCCGCTCGTTTTTTTTCCTTATTTTAATGGGATAGACCAAATTTACAGCATTATCTGAAGTTAATGACTTAATTTACGTCACTTTTCATCTTAATTAATGGAATTTACTCGAGAAAAACAAGCTTACTGCCACTTTTTGAAAACTTAGGCCGCCATCTTGAAAAAAGCACTTTTCTTGTTGCCAGATCCTTATAAATAAAATTTTTATAAATTACTTCGTCAATAAAAGTCAAGTACCACCTAATATATAATTTAACACCGAAAAAAAATTTTTTTTTCGCCTTTATTATCGTTTTTGGAGGATTTTAAAGTTTTTTAAAAAATTAAAAAAAAAAAAAACTTCCGGTCATCAGATTGTGGTAGACTTTTTTTCTGTCAATAAGGACACCTAGTAGAGTCCAAAACCGTTGAAAAACCTTTTGTTGGAATTTGTTTGAGGTCAAACCGTATTTTCCCCCTACTAGAGAGAAACTCCCTAGGTTGGCCCAGCTGGGGAGCTGCCAGGGCTGCAGACTTAACTAGCGGGAGTGGCAGGCTGAGCTTGCGGCCTCATGCGCCACATCGGTGTGCCGAGTATCAAGTCCATATAGAAATTTTATTCAGAAAATACACAAGCCTCTTCAAATTTATTTTAATAATTATTATACCTTAACTTAATAATAATTAACCTTAAGTATAACACTACATCAAAATTCAAAATTACATTCAGCTGCATAAGCTACTTTGACAAATTTCTCATTTGACTTTTTTATTTGACTCATTACCAATTTTACAATATAATAGTTACAATGTAGAACTAAAGTACCCTACCCATTTCCATAGGGACATAAAACAAGTGTTGTGTTGTTGTTACTAATCTCCAGCGTCTAGCAGAGCTAGACCAGATCCATGATATTGAAAACTCGAACATGGTCCATGACAAAAAGCGATCTAAAACAAGTGTTAATTAGAACAATTAGTGCTTTTCATGGTTAACTTAACAACCATGAATTACTTGAACCATTAACAATTAACATTTGAGAAAACAAATAGGTAAAAAGACAGTATATATTTAAAGAGGCAGGGGTGATTATATTTAAGTGTAAGAGGGCTATCAAAAACTAAAAAAAGGTAAATTATAAAATAATCGAAGAATATGTCTCTCGATGTTCACAGCAACCAAAAGACGCTCTTGATTGATGCCTCATTAAGTAAGTGGTCACCAAACAAGAGCACCATTTAGTTTAGAATCTTGAAAAAGGATTTCTCCAATTTCAGCTTCAAAACCATGTTCTTTTCCTCTGCAAAGATGTGTTGCATTGAGTAAAACCAACCTAAGTAAATAAAATTTTCTTTTAAAATATTGTAAAACATAAAGCTTTTGAGAAACGGACTGTTGGTTGAATTCAGTTATTTGTCCCGTCACAGTTGAATATCGCAAAGCTGTTTTTAATACCTAAGATTAGAAATGCAGGGCTTGTTCGTTTATTTAAACTCGTTTAACGCTTAAAACTAGTTATGAGAGTTCCAAAAGTCCTCCAGTTAAATCGGTGAGAATGGTGAAAAAGATAGGTCGTTCCTAAATTCACTCAAACCAAAAAAGTTTGTAATAGATAAAACTGAGATGGATCTCAGTTATTTCAGTTTTAAAAGATGGCGGTGCCCGTGAAATTATCAACAACTTTGTTTATCTGCATACACGCACAAGTTTTAGATTTAAAACGTCTTTAGAATTATAAATAAGTAGCATTTTAGGAATAATAACTCAACTATTAAATATATTTTTTGTTTTTGTCAATCGGGAAGTGTTAAAATTAAGAATCTTTAATCGATTAGCGCTTAAAGTTTTTTCAAACTTTTGTGGTGAAGCAAATGTAATTGTAAAATGTTTTTATTTTGATATATATGAAAACATTGATTAAGTTATTAATCAATCAATTAGTTAAGTTAATGTGCATTGCAATAAAGTACATATTTTATGGTAAACGGGGTAAGTCAGCGGGAATCAAGTTCATTCAGCTGTTGAAAAGAAACGGTGTTAGGCTGATTGAGAGTGTAATATAAAATACTAAAGAATAAAAATTTATATTTCAACTTTAAAACACATTAAACTAATTCCCAAATGATTTGTATTACTACTCCCTACTGCTGTTATTGATTACTAAAATATAATCAGTAAACTTGTACAAATAAAGTTCTCTTACAATTAAAATAATTATCACATAAAACAATGAGGAACCAAACATATTACCTGCTTACAGAAGAAAAGCATCAATCCTTTTGTTGAATCTTTTGAAAATTGAAATACAATCGGCTTGTTGATGTGAATTCATAGTGCAAAAGAAAATGATTGAGAATCAACAAATTGAAAGTAATCAGAAGTGACTTAGTGCCTCTTTCTCATGTAAGCCGACAATATAATGTAACACTCATTTTTCTATCTGCGTGGATATAAAGGGTAGTGTGATAAATCCAGGATTCCTTATATCATCAATGACAACTATAAAAATTTGGTGATATTTGAATATTTGGTATTCAAAACAGCTTGGCGATATTTAATATAACTTTAAATGTACATTCAAACAAGCTCTAGCAAAGGTTTTTTAACTGTGGTTGTCTTCCCTCAGGTAAGTTTAATTTAAAGTCAAATTTCAGCCAGTTAGTAAACAAGATACATGAAGTATATTAGTGAGTCAGAGGGCCAAAAGTCTTCAAAATAATATTCTTGCTAATTTATCTGAACAAACTTTACTTGAATAACAGTTGCAATTAAAACTAACACTAAGAAACAGTAATCGAGCACATTGAAAATACCTCTAACGAAATTGATATTCAGAGTATATCTTCTGAAGCCATATTGAAAATACTCTTTTGATTTAAAAATTACTTAATAAACTTAAAATGTAAAGTGGATGGGGTAGATTGAAAAATATACACAAGTTGCAAAAAAGTTTTTATATATATCGCTTTAGCATTATGCATGATTTGGCGACAATTAGTGGAACGCCAATTATTAGGTAATCCCCCGCAGTTAGCCACACTCATATTGTATAGAGCAGGATATTTGGAAAGTTAAGATTACAAATATAACCAGGATTACAAACCACTGAGAAAAATAAACAGTAATAGAGGACAGCAAAAATAATTGGGCAACATTTGGTGAATACTTGTAATTTAAAACAAACTTAACCTATGTTTTTAATAGCTAATTAGCCCCCTAAAAACAAGTGCAATGCAAGATTGATAATAATCATTACACATTAAAGAATTAAGTTCATGATTTTTAGTCAGGGTGCCAAATGGCAAAAAAGGGGTCCACCGTGTATTAGAGTATGTATGAAATTTTATTGCTGATTTTGATAGGTTATGATGTCTTGATTAAAGAACCGATTGATGCCACCTCGTAAATGTTGAGGGTTTTGAGGAATTCAAGATGGCGTCCATGATAGTCACAATATAGGATCTTCTATTTAAGTTTAATAAACTATGGCATGTGCTGCATAATTCTTTTTATTTTTCAATAGGGAAACACTTATTTAAACAAATAAAAAGTTTAAGTTGATCTGAAATACCTTAATTTTGAAAATAATCATGATGGAAACATAATTTGGGTAAAAAAAAAATCCTTATTTATTTTACGTTGAAGGAGCTGATTTTTTCCAGAACAATCATGCCACAGCTAACGAACAACGCATGATAAAATATTTCCAGGTTAAATTTTGACCATTCTTAGTTCAGTTTTCATAAATTTTTATAGAAAAACATGTTTAATACAAAGGTAGATAGCCTGCCTTTGGCTTGTATATAGGCTTTGCCTTTGATACCTAAGTAACATTGAATAGCATGTCTCTCAATAAAATATTTTAAATAAAACCGAAACAATTACAGCAGCCTAAATCGAAGTTTCAATTCAAATTTAAATAATATAAAAGTAATCTGTAGTAACTTTAAAACATCAACCATTTGAATTCCTCTACTTGCCTGAAGGGCAATAATTCTGGAATTCAATCATGTAGAATTCAACTGGATGGTCGCTTTTTCAATTATATCCTAAGGGGAGTAAGTGGTGGTCCATAAATTACGGAAGTTCAAAAAGGGGGGAGGGGTAAAGCAGAATCTCACCAAGGGAGAGGAGGGAGTCATTGGAATTTCCCGTCTCCTCCTCCTAGTTAATATCCTTTTAGTTTAGAGACTATGCGTTTTTTCTCTTATCTTTGCAAAAGTTTATGAAAATGCGCAATTAGTTCAAACATGGAATCTTTAGCCAGTCAGTCATCAAAATTACAAGTATTAAGACAATAGTTTTAATTTCATCATGCATTCATGGGCGTAGCCAGGGGGAGGCAGGGGGGGGGCAGCTGCCCCCCCCCCTAAATTCTCAATTTGTTAATTATTTTTTAAAAATTTTCTGGAATCTACAAATCTAAATTATTTTTCTTACACTTTTTGTTGCTTTCAAAGTTAGCTGAGCAATGTCTGAACCTTGACCAAGGTCAAAGAGGTCAAGTGTCAAGCAATGGCGGGGGAGAAAAGTTCTGATAAGACCATGTTTTCACAAGGAGGATGCCGTAATTATTGGTAAACAGGGGCGTCGACAGAGGACCTCCCCATGTTTATCTTGGAGTGTGGGCAATAGTTGAGCTTGTTTATCACCAGTGACACTTGTAACCTCCCACTGACACGCTTGAATGAACTCAGATGTGTCCAGTGTTGATACAGTGGAGTCTCAATAGCATGGGCGTAGCCAGGGGGGTGCAGGGGAAGGATTTTCATTTCTCCATAAAACTAGATTTCTTGACCTGAAAATTCCAGTAAAATGCTGTGGGCGGGCCAGGCCGTCCAAAGGAATCAATTATAAGGATTCGCAACGCCTCCTCTTGATCTCTTTATCAGCTATTGGTTCATTGTACGAAGAACCAATCCTGTGTAACTAATGAAGAATTCCCGGGTTTTTCACCCCCTTTCATTGTTTGTTTTTACGTGACCTGTAAATCTCCATGCAAGCTGTTATCGCCTGAGATTTTGTTTGACAGTATAGGAGAGATTGCTACAACATTGAATTAGAGAGAATTTACTCAATTTGAATCAGCTGGAAAATAAAAATTGGTATAATTTTTCTGGTAAGGTTCTAATTTATTTTAAGTATTTTATTGTAATCAAATAAATTTCATAATTTATTATTGTTATCAATCAACTGGGGGTCCAGCGTCGGGCTATTCACTCGACCTGGACACAAGCTACGCAATAAGCATCCCAGGCCCAAAGGCTAATGAAACGGAGATGAGTACCGCCTGATAGGCCACTAGGCCTGGGCAGAATTTTTGATTAAAGAATACTGTCGGAAATGGAGCTTGTGGCGTGTGGTTCATTGCCTGCAATGTAATTATTAAAATAGTATACAAAAAAATTTTGGGTAGCAACTTGTGGGAAAAGGGTTTTTAAAAAGATTTTGAATTTAAATAGTTTTGGTGTTCGTATGGTATTAAATTTGAAAGAGATGTCCGAAAAAATAATTTCATGTAACTTTTTATTCTTCTTTATTCTCTTCTAAATTATTATGTAATTAAAGCAAGAGCGTATCTTCCTAAAGCTTGATGTTTTTTTAACGTCCAAACATACGAAAGTTTCATCCAGTGACATAAAATAGAATAGATAGTTACTCGATTCGACTCGATTAGATTCTACAAATTATACTTTTAGTCATAAGCCACATAAATTTCCTTGAAAATTATGTGGCTTACAAGAGGTGGTTCTGTTCGGGCTAGAGTCTGAAAATGAGCTAAAACACTACTTTAAGGGGTCAATTTTAAAAAATTTTCTGGGGGAGGACCCCCAGACCCCCCCCTTTTTCTTAGAGCACACATTTATTACACTATTAATTACGTTAAGTGTGCAAAGTGCAAACCCTTCGTATAATTACTCTAAAATTTAACGTGTAAAAGTACTCCCCATGGGGTACCTGGGACCATGCCATGGGGCAAAGGGAAGTATCCTTGCCCCCCCCTAACATGGGGCCTGGCTACGCCCATGCATGCATTTGTATCAAAATTTATGCAATGTGGGTGTTTTGAGCATCATGTTGACAAGGTGAAACAAAAGTGGCTAGAACAAATCAATGAATTTTTTAAAAAGTTATTGAGGCAATATCTCAAGTGAGATTTAGGGAGGGAGGAGGTTCAGCAAAATCACACCAAAAGGGGGAGGGAGGGGTACAAAATTTAAAAAAAAAACCCACCTCACGTTATTTACGGACGTCCCGAATATAAAAGATTAGATAGATTAGGCTAGAAATTGTTGGTTTTCTGATAAGTATTTTTTTCAAACAAATAAAAATTCTTTTAATTTGTTTCATTTCTTCGGCTACATAAAAAACTAATCAGAACATTTCCTACTGATGGTTACTTCTGAATGAAATAAAGGCAATAAATTCTCTTGAACTAATTATGTATTTCTTTTAATGCTTTACTATAATTATTATAAACCCAATTAATTTTAAATTTATGCAAAATATGAATTTATAAACAAAATATAGAGATTAAACCTCAGTGTTAAAAAACACTACTTTTTTTACGAAATATATTAATTTTATTAAAAAACCTATTCCAAACTTAATTAAAGTAAAAAATAACGTTATATTTCGTTTCTTTGACCCAAAAAATACTATATATGATGTATCGCATGCCGTATTTTTATTTTGAAAAGTATTGATTTCAATGGAGGCCATTTTGGACGCCATCTTGATTTATAAAAAACCCTCAATATTTGCAGAGTGGCATCAATCGGTTCTGAAATCTATACCATCAACACTATCAGAAACCGTCATAAAATTCCATACATACTCCAATACACACTTTTCGAGTTGGCACCCTGACTATTTCTGGTGTTTTGAAGTACTTGTATAAATTGCAGTGAGGGTTCTTTACACATGAAATAGTTAACAAGCTGCTGTAGTACCTAGTATACAACAAATTAAACTTGTTAAATATCCTATTAGCAAAGAGTTTTAATCAAGAGTAAATTATGAAAAGTACAATGAACTAATAATAAAAATACGATAATTTTTATAAACAGATAGTAAAAATAATCCAGATATTTTACATGTTACCTTTCATTCTCAATTTAGGTTCTTCTACACCAAACTATATGATTGAAATTAAACTAATTAACTTTTTTAACAAGATAACCCGTACACTTGTTTACATTTGAGCATTATTAGACTTTTCCCAATCCAAATCCCTAAATTTCCCCTTCACAAAAAAAATCCCTCCACATTTTCTTGCCGTGAATGCCATGTTCTGATTGGCTGTTTGTCCTTCGACGTCAGACCAAAGTATTTCGTTTTTAAGCGCTAGTCTTTTTTGAGCTTTGAAAAAGGGACCGTCCACGGATTTAGAAACTTTTTCGATGTCAAGTCGACGAATTTCAACGATTTTGAATTCAAACATGAAAGAAATCCCATATTTAAACTGGAGATTTTTAATTTTGGACGGCCCCCCAGACTAGGTTTCCCGTACTTCAGAAAAAAGTGAAACTTTAGATTCTTTCTAAGGAATGAATGCATTAAAAAAAATGATAAATTTTTAAAGATAAAGTTGGGGATAGGGATGGTCCGCACGAGGTTTAAATTTAAGTGAAGCGATCCGCAGACATATTTGAGTTGGGAATCACTGCTGTAGAATATAACAAGTCCTAAAACTTTACAGGAGAGCAAGCAACACAAACAGATTGAGCACTGTGAATGAGTAAAATTTATAAAATTAGTGCTGTTGAGTCGCTTTATTTTTGACAACTATATAAAAAAAAAGAATAAGTTTGGGGGAAAATCATTCCCCCCCAAGAGCCTCTATTTGTCTCCCCTCTTCCTTCGAAACAAACATCCATCTCTCCCAAGAAGGGCGATTGTCCCCACATTCGAACGTTTTCGCGAAATCTCGAGGAGCCTATCTGCGCGCGAACGAGGCTTTTTTTCTGCTCCCATCCATCACATGTCACGCGGGAGATTCTTTTGGAAAAACCAACCACCCCGCATAAGAATGAAGCTGCAATTTTAAGCAAAATAGAGGGGAAACACGGTCGGGGTAAGATTGTTTTTTTATGTATGAAAATCTGTTCTAAATATCTGTTCTTAAAGGTATAAATAAAAAACATGCAAATAAAGGAAAATACTTATAGTATAAGTTTAAGGGATATTTGTTTATCGCATATCAATTAAACTTCTCTGTTTTTCATAAATATTCATGGACTGAACATTTTCTTTTACGGCTATACTATGACAAAAATGTTGGAGCTTCAAAAAATAATTTGAATTAAACTATGTATATACAAAGAACATATTTGCATTTTTTTTTTAATTTTTTTTAATGGCAGGTATTTTGAACCGCTACAGCTGTAACTTAAGTCCATTGACCCATGTCATACCGAAGCAGTACTTACTTTGCGTTACCCAGTGGGCACCTGTGGACCAAAGCCACGGAGGTGAAGTACTGTTGCCCATGCCACACACACACATTTCACAATAGGCACAGCCCCTTTTTACAGGGGGGGGCACATTCATTCCTCACACACATGACAGAAACTAACATCCATGCCAAGCAGGGATTCGAACCCCAGACGTACGGCTTCGCAGTCAGATGCTCTAACCACTAGGCCAGTACGTCGGCACACAAGTATGCAATGAGTGAGATTTTATTTGAAATAATAAAACATTTAAACTTAATTTAAAATTCAAACGTCAGTTTGAATTTTCTTTCCTTGTTTTGTTACACAGAAAAATACATGAAAGATAAATTTACATAACATTTTCAAACCATCAAGTTCTTGTAGTTAACAAAAATCAGAAAATATCAACCTCAATTTAAAATCCCAATGTCATTTTAAACATTCCTAAATATTATTTCCCTTTTCGATCGATCATGAAAAAGAAGCTTTCCCGTTTCACATTAATCATCATTTATTACATTTTAAATATATTGCGATATAAATGTAATCTCTCTAAATGTATAAAATCTGACTTAGTTCAATAATGTATTTGCCTTTAAATTAAACTAACTCTCCTTCACCATCAAAGATGATTAAATTTGGGAGAAATCTCAAACCCGTTCAAATCTTTCTTTTTTAAGTGACATTCTTCGGAAATAAAAAATCGATTCGTCATAAATTTAAGAATGTCTAGACAACGTCATTATCGTTTACTACACTGTAAACAAATCGCCTTTTCGGGAAGAGAATTAATATTTTTTCATCTTTATTTAGGAGAAACACGTCATTAATTCACTTGTTATTCATTATTAGTAGGGCTGGGATTTCAATGTAATTACATACATTTTCAGAAATCTGAAATTTAACAGTTCTCTCAACTACTATACGTTTCAAAAGATTTTGGATCGATTGAGGCCAACTTTATTTTACATATTTCGGTTTATTTACAAGTTTTTACATATTTAAGCTATAAATACATATTTTTGCTACATATTCATTCATTTTTGGAATTTTTCAATATAATCACTGTTTTTTCTCCATTTTAATTTTGTTATGAAGTAACATATCTAAAATTCTAGTTGAAATTTAGGGAACCTATTGCTAAGTTGAGCTATCAAACATTGCGTAATTCAGAATTGTCAACTCTAAAGTTTCAGTTTCGTGTTTCCCATTTCGGTCAAGAGGAACCTTTCACATTTACGGGTAAGGTTAAAATCCGAAAGTATCACTCAAATAACTTCCTAGATTGAAATTAAAATACTGAGCTTTTAATTTTTTTTTTCAGAATTCACTGAAAAAAATTTAAAATACAAAATATCTTTCTATTTTCCCTATATTTAAATACATATTTCACACTTTTTATTACATATTTACCTAAAATAAATACATATTATAAGTGGAGGGCTCAGAATTAAAGTGGACTAAGTCCACTTTTTGTCATTTTTGAGTTAGCAACGCTATAACATGCACCAACTATGTAAAATTTTAGTGCAATAATGAACCAAGTCCTAGTTCTGATAATATCCGCTAAAAATGTTAATTTTAAAAAGTGTTAACATTAATTTTGTATTGAAGCTTTAACTTTAAACCTCTGTAGCTCAAAAGTAGCTAAAATGGACTTGGTTCACTTCTATTCTGAACCCTCCAAGTACATATTTGCAGTTTTTAATTACATGTACTAAATCCCAGCCCTAACTATTAGTAAAGTATTGAGCGTATTTAGTATTGACTTTCCGTATTACCCTTAATATTAAATTCCACTCTTCGTCATATAATTTTATTCGAACCTAAAATGGAAAACTCATATGAATGAGTGATGTAAAAAATTAATTTTTCATCTTAATAGAATAAAATATAATTAAAAATAAAGTTTTCACAACTGAGATTTTGCCAAAAATAGAAAATTATCAAAAAATTAAATTTAGTAGCTTGCTTGTATGCAAAAACAAACCATAAATAAAAGGAAAAGCAAAGGTAGATCTAATTAATCGAGTAGTAATCCTTCAGTTGTGATTCTAAGATTCGAATTTAACTAACTTATAGTGTGAGTCACTCATGGAACCAGCCTAAAATATGTTAAAACTGCACGGAATCTTCCAAATTTTCCTATTTTTAAGTAGTACATATTTTACACTTTTTATTACATATTTAGCTAAAATGAATATAATATACAGTATTATGTCATGTGACATCATATTTTGAGTTTTTGTTACATAGAAATCGCAGTCCTAGCAAAGAATATAGGTCCTAGTCATCACAAGATGTGTGAATTTTTTCTTTTCAAGTAAAATCCCTCGAGTCAGGGTGAGTCATCCGGAAAAAAAACCTTCCTCTATATCTCTTACGGTTCATTAAGAGCCAGTGAGCCGCCCATATCGCCCCTTAACTCCCGCAATAAGGAGGAGGGATCAAGAGATTGTTGTTGGGGGCGACACTCTGTCAGGGTTTATCCCCCCACTCAAGATAGATGGACGTTTATTGTTTCTCGAGGCTAAGGGCCATATTCAGAAAGACAAACACGTAGAAGAAACGAGAACGGTACGGAAACGGTGAAAAGAAACGAGAGATTTCAAACACTAGAACTTCGTCCGCCATATTATTCCGAGATTCGAATCTGTAATGGACATCTAGTGTTAGCAGAATTTTGTTTTATCAGTGTATAATTACTTGTAAGGCTTTGCGACCGGAGGCAGCAACAGCGAACGTGAGAGAGTTCTGAGCTCCCGTTTCCGTATCGTTCCCATCTCGTTTCTTCTACGTGTTTAAGTTTTTGAATATGGCCCAAAATGGGCGCGTTCGAAATGCCACCGAGGAATTATTTTAAAAGATTCTACACTTATGTATGTTTAACACTTTTTGTAATACTCCTAACACCTAACGAGTTAATATTTATGAAACCTCATTCAATAATGCATCCAACGGTACCAAGCACTAACTAGAGGTGTCGTTACTTAGATCCCAAAACAAGATTTTCCGTTTTAAACGCGTTTAGATGTTTTAATAACAAAAAAAAATTTGAACTATGGCTTAGAAAACACAATGAAGTGGTAGTTAGTATAGACAAGAAAAAAAAACTTTTTAAAAACCACGTTTTTAAAATGCACTAAAAAGTATAAAATAATTTGCTTCTAACTCCTTGTAAAACGAAAAACGTGGGGCTCATGCATTAGATATTTAATTTAACAGCTTCTCTCCGTATTCTTTATGTTTCTTATTTTTTTATTTATTGTGGATATATTAGTAAATAGAGTGGCCAATAGAGTACTAGCTGTAAATATTATTGCATGAGCCCCACGTTTTTCGTTTTACAAGGAGTTAGAAGCAAATTATTTTATACTTTTTAGTGCATTTTAAAAACGTGGTTTTTAAAAAGTTTTTTTTATTTAATAAATTATTTTATGCTTTTTAGTTCTGTGTTCAAAATTTCAAGTCTCCACCTCATCGGGAAGTTAGTTCAAAATCGATTTCTAAATCAGCCCCCCCTGGGGGTTCAGGGGAAGCAAATTTAACCGAAACAACGGCATAGTATCGCATTGTCATCCAGATATGAACTGTGTTCCAAATTTCAAGTCTCTACCTCATCGGGAAAATCGATTTCTAAATAAGCCCCCCTGGGGGTTCAGGGGAAGCAAATTTAACCGAAACAACGGCATAATATCGCATTGTCATCCAGATATGAACTGTGTTCCAAATTTCAAGTCTCTACCTCATCAGGAAAATCGATTTCTAAATAAGCCCCCCTGGGGGTTCAGGGAAAGCAAATTTAACCGAAACAACGGCATAGTATCGCATTGTCATCCAGATATGAACTGTGTTCCAAATTTCAAGTCTCTACCTCATCGGGAAAATTGATTTCTAAATAAGCCCCCCTGGGGGTTCAGGGGAAGCAAATTTAACCAAAACAACGGCATAATATCGCATTGTCATCCAGATATGAACTGTGTTCCAAATTTCAAGTCTCTACCTCATCAGGAAAATCGATTTCTAAATAAGCCCCCCTGGGGGTTCAGGGGAAACAAATTTAACCGAAACAACGGCATAATATCGCATTGTCATCCAGATATGAACTGTGTTCCAAATTTCAAGTCTCCACCTCATCGGGAAGTTAATTCAAAATCGATTTCTAAATTCCACCCGAAAGCCCCCCTGGGGGTTCAGGGGAAGCAAAGGTAACCAAAACAACGAGATAATATCGCATTGTCATCCAGATCTGAACTGTGTTCAAAATTTCAAGTCTCCACCTCATCGGGAAGTTAATTCAAAATCGATTTCTAAATTCCACCCGAAAGCCCCCCTGGGGGTTCAGGGGAAGCAAAGGTAACCGAAACAACGAGATAATATCGCATTGTCATCCAGATCTGAACTATGTTCAAAATTTCAAGTCTCTACCTCTTCGGGAAGTTAGTTAAAAATCGATTTCTAAATTCCACCCGAACAGACAGACAGACAACAAAGCGACCTAATAAAAACGTGGTAATAAAAAAAATATAAAGTTTCGAATGTGAGAACATCATATCCGGAGAAACGAAGTTTTGGATTATACCGAAAGCAAAACCAGTTAAAAGTTCTAACTCTTATTTCTCCAGAACTAAGAAACGCATGGCTTATTAGTAAAAACTGCTAATACACAGTGTTCCTTAAGATGCGTGATTGCGTGTAAGATACTTGTATAAATTTTAAAAAAGGATTTTATTTGTGAAATTATACTATTAAGTTCGCAACATTTTACAAGATATCAATTTTAAAAGTTTGCCCAAACTCTGCACAGACAGATTCCTTGCGTGGAGTCGTGGCGTCATATCCTATAAAAACTAGTCTCTTCCATTCCACGGTGCGGGCATGGCATGCTCAGTGGATATTTTTAACATGAGTGCAGATGCAGAGTGTGCAAACAGAGAGTTTTAAAAGAGTGTGCAAACAAATTTTTACTGTTTTAATTTTTTTAACTGTTATTTCCTTTTGTTACTCATGGTTTTTTGTACATACCTGTAAGACAGAAAAAATGTATTCTATTTAATGACACCCTGTTTGCCATTCTTGTGGTTTTTTTTTATTCTCTCAACTATTTATTTGGTCACCTAAATGGACCAAGAGGTCCCAGGCGACTATGTGTATTGTTCTTGTCAAATAAATGAATAAAATAAATTTAAAAAAAAAAACATTCCAATAACCATACTCGCTTTTGCCATAAACCAGAACATAATTTCTCCAGAATGTATCACACCCTTTTTTTTAATCACAAAAATAGACTTGCGTTAACTACACGTATAATTTTCAAACTGTATTTACGATTCAATTCCAAAAAAATCACTGTGTCGAAAAGAGAATTTTCAAGAAAGAAAATGTTCAATCGCCCAACGGAATCAACTTTCTGTTTGACTTACGAACCTCGAATTTCCCTCTCACTTCCTGTCTGGCTTTTTTGAAAACAACGGTTCTTTTTATTACAGCCTTCCCCCTTCTTTCTTTAAATCCTTCCATTTTCTTTCCATCTGGTTTTCCCGAACAAAGAATTAGAATTCGATCCACGTTCTTTTTGCTTGTTCTATTCATTTTTAAGAAAAAGTAACGTTTTTTCTTTCAGCCTGTGATTTAAAAATAGTCTCTTGATTTTTTATTTTAAAAGATTGAAAATGGCAATTAAAGGTTTTATTGTGGGTTAAGGCAGATTAGATGATTCTTATAGATTTGACCTGATTTTCTAATTATTATTTCGGGTCAAAACTGAAAATAACCAATCGAAGCTTTAGGTGCGTTTCACAATATTTCCGTTTATTGTACAGTGAGAGTCGGTGGTAATTTATAGTATTTTATAGACGAGTTCAACTGTGTGACGTCTTTGCCTATGTATTTCCAATCGTAATTAAATTTATATTCAATGTTATAGAATCAACGGACGGTGGTTCAACTTCCAGTCAAAGTAAAATGTTGTTCCGTTAGAGATCGTCCATACAAATTTTAAATGAAAATATTTTCAATATTACAGTAAACATAACATTAACATGGGAAAAGTTATAAATCTCTCTATATTAAAAAAAAGTAACAGTGACCGCCGCCGCTACCGCTGCTTTTGAAAATTTTATTTTTGAACACTTTGAACTCTCACTACGCAAAAACTATTCCACGGAAATTTGTGAAATTTTAAACATTTATAGACAAATGTATGAGGATCGTTTTCGTTCTAAAAGCTAATAGATGAGATAATTAGTTCTAGAGTTATTTAATGTCAAAGTCGAAAATTATTTTTTTCTGCTGCGAGTTCGCCCCCAGCAAAATCTATTAGCAGCAGAAATATGATTTTTTGCAGACACATACTCTTAGATGTGCAGTTTTGCACCAGGTCGCCCTTTTTTCGAATTTCGAATTAGTTTTGGAGTAATTAAGTTTTGAAAATTTTGACGATTTTTCTGGTTTTTCGTTATAAAAGCAAAACTAATCACAGTATAACTATGATATTTTAAAGACACATAGAAATATTTTTTATAAAAATATTGGCTTTTTGTTTTTTCAAAAATTCTAATTAGTTTTAGAATTAATAAGATTCAAAGTTTCAATTTTTTCTTCTCTTTCTCGCCGTTCACAGAGAAACAGACGAGTTTTATGCGTGTTTTATGATGAGTTTGATTTCTTTTATTTTCAACAATGCTTTTTTCTACAAAGTGGTTGATGGTTATTAGTAGACTTGCTGAATATTTTTTTAACATTTCAATTAAATTATTGATAAGCAAGAGAGAGGTATTTTCGGTATTACAAGAGGCTTAATTAAGCCGAGAAAAGGCTTCTGCTGGATTGTTGAGAACTGCGAAGCAGTTAAGAGGGTTGGTGAGCGATAGCTCACTATGTGTGATTTCTTTTATTTTCAATTTAAGTTAGGAAAGTAATATTTCAGCAATAGAGCATTCGCACATGACGTCACTTGGAGGACAAAATCAACGTTGCTAAGGCTGTTGTTAGGGGCGGGACATAGAAGTATCCAATAGCAGCATTCGTACATGATGTCACTGGAGGAATAAAACAACGTTGCTAAGGCCGTTGTTAGGCAGAGTCATGTGATTGAAAATGCTCTATAGTTTTTTTCGGGATGATTTGGATTAAATTATTTATCAGCAAGAGTGATAAGTAGTTTCGGTTGTAAAGGAGCATTAATTAAGCCCACCAGCGGGGTGATTGGTAAGATGGAACAAGCGAGCCTTGCTCGCTGAGATCGCGAAGCGATGTAAAAAGAACTGCGAAGTAGTTCCGGGGGTTGGTGAGCGATAGCGAGCAGGGGGCAGGCCCCCTAGTGTTAAGTAAAAAATTATTTTACGAAATGTTGATCGTGAACGGGAAAAGTCGCTTGCAGAAGTTTAACTTTTTAAAATGCTGACTGTTCGTCAAACATAATTTATGATTTACTAGTCTTAATAAATCCCGCCCGGAGGAGCCAAACGATCGTAGGGCCATCCGACTGTCTGGCTGCAGTAAAAACCTCCACGGCACTGATAGGAGGGCCGTTTGCACGGATTTTATGGGAGGCCTGCTTAATGTTCGCCCGCAGAAGGAGCTGCTTTTAGTTTAATAACAAGACCTTTTCCTCTGTGTAGAGGAATTTCCAGTTAGGACACACTCGGCGACTAGATTCGCTTGAAGTCGTTAAGATCCTTATCAGGGAAGAAAGAAGGGGAGTTGAACCCCAAAATTGAGTGGGAAAATCAGTTTCCTTAACAACTGCCACGATATTGTACGACGACGTCTACAGTTTTTCTCGTGTCGGTCTGACCATACAGTTTCTTTGATGAATTCAAGTTAAAAAAAATAAATGCATAAAATTTTATCTGAAATTTCACTATTTGGTTGTCATTTCACAAATTAAAAAAATTCGGATTTTTAATTAATTATTATACTTTAGCTTTAGTTCTTAAGAATAAGCCTACTGATTGTTAGAACAGTCTTTCAAGCTGAATTTCCAAGTAGCGAACTCTTGGACTAGTAAAATATTCAAGTATCATCGTAGCCAAACCCCATTACAAACCCTTCTCAACTTACAAATACTCGACTTACGAATGTTTTTTTTTCTGTCCCCTACCCTTAATTATTTTAGGAATCTCATCGCTGATAAAGGAATGGGGAAATCACTTAAACATTCACGAGGAGAAGAAGAGGAAAAAGCGTGAATTAATCCCCTTAATGCCGAGTGAAGGGTTTCCATGGCAACGAGAGAGTCTCGATTTAAATCGCTTTTAAGTGCATTATTGGGGCTCGATGGGAGGTCTGGATTACGCAAACGATGTTTGGGTTTTATGAGGAGCCTAGTTTTCGACCCGCTTCTATAGCGACTTTAGTATATCGATTGGGCGGGTATGGGAATGTTCCTCCCCTAATTAAGGCATGTGCTGTGAATCTTGCTCTACAGTCCAATGGAATTCTTTGATAAGTGGGACAAAAGTGTCGCTACCGAGACCGCTAGAGAACCAAAAACCTCTTTAAATGGAATTTTGGAAGCTGAATAAGTAAAATTTTCCTGAAGTTTACATTTTTAAGGCGGGGTCCGAATATCTTGAGATATGTGTGTTATGGAATAAATAAAATCAAGCGGTGGGTAAAAAAGTTTCACACCCATAAATAAAAAATAAACCACATCATTTTGCATACCTCTTCGGTATAGACAGATTTTGGGTAGGCAATGGTTGGATTGAAGGTTCTTATAGAGGAGAAGTTCACTTTTCTTATCATTAGGCTTTAAGGGGAAATTATTGCTTAAATTATTTTAACTGTTTTCATTTCATTTTTCAATATTACTAAAACTTATTCCCCTATATTTAAGATTATTATATTTATTTCATAATGTAAACAAGATAAAATTTCACATTTCTTAAAAAGTCTCAAAGAACTAGAGTGCCATAATGCTTAAAGTAAAAAAAAAATAGTTAATATTAATTGCATTCTCAAGACATTGGCTTCCTTAGATTTTTTTTAAAAAGATTTGGGAATATTCTTATTTAAAAAAAAAAAACTTGAAGACGAGGTTAAGCAAATTTTACCCTCTCTTTCTCCTCCCTTGGGCATTTTTGGCAAGGTTTTTTTTTGCCATATTATCTAGATTCTATCCTCAGAAGAAAAAACACGCTACTTCTTTACCTTCCTTTTTTTTCTAGTCTTTGTATTGATTGAGCTGGTTATCCTTAACCAAACTCTGAAAGCCGATTAATTTTATTCAGAATTTATTGAGTTACTAGAGTAAACAGCCGAATTCTGTCGCACAAAAGTTTCGAGAGAAAGATTCTGAGGACACGTTCTTATCTCTCTCGCTACGAGGGAGGAAGAGATTCAAAACCTAATTAAGGGTTTTTGTTTCTTTTCTGTTCCAGCAAAACAAAGCGAACATTTTCGGCTAGGGGTTTTTTTTATTATTTTAATGAGCACCAGGGTTGCTTGATTTAAATCAAGTTGATTTAAATCGCGATTTAAATCATGATTTAAATCACTTGATTTTAAAAAAAAAAAAAAAAAAATAAATAAATCAAAAATAATCAAAAATGTTAAACTGCCACAATTTAAATAAAAAAATAGTTGTATGCTTTAAAATGCTTTACAAGGTTATTTGCATTTCAATATTTTTTAATTCTGCTATTTGCATATGCTTAAAATAACTGGGAGATAGGTTTAGGCTCCTCTATCTACATAAAATTTCCTGTAATTTCAAGAACAAATTGTACTACCAATTACAAAAATATTTATAACAAAAAGAGGTAAATAGCAGCATTTGGAATCAATAATTGTGATAAATTATACTAGAATTAAAAATCTTTAAATGTTTCAGGTATACATCCCCTTTTTAAAATACAAGCATGAGAGTGATTTTTATCGAAAGCATGCTTTTATAGTTTTAGTCATGTTTTCCAAACTATTATTTTTTTAACTACAGCGAATACTCTGGGTACATGACTGTCAATAAGTTGCTAATTTGATTTTATTTGTATAAGTAATTTAAGTAATTATTTTAAAGAAATAATTGCACAATACATTTTGTGAAATTAATTCAACTGAATTATTGGAATTAAAATTTTACATAAAATTGATACATAGATTTTTTTTAGAAATCGTCACCATTTCTTTTAAAAATTGATTTCATAATTGGGTAAAAATAGTTATAGAAAGAAGGATAAAAAAAATTTTAGTAACTGATAGTACAATTAATTGTTCATTCACCATTTTAGGATGGGTTTGGGCATCTCACCATGAAATGATAGCAAACTACTTCCCTTAATTAATTCAATTAATTAATGCCTAAAATAGATAAATATTGGAATATTGAGTAATGCTAAACTATTATATAACATGGATATTACAATATCAGTAAATTATTAACCAGTTTTGGGAAGTTCAGAGCTAGTAATTCATTTAAATCAAAAATTCTGATTTAAATCAAAAAAATCCGATTTAAATCAAATAAATCCGATTTTTTTGATTTTTTTAAAAAAATCAAAAAAATCAGCAACCCTGATTGAGCACACGTGCAGTTTAGATTGTTTTTAAATTAAATCATACTACGTATGCAGGGTGGTCATAAAATAACGACCCTACTTTAAAATTCTCCACAGACGAAACTATTAGTTAAAAAAAATCTTAAATTCCCAAGAGACCATTTCGAAGGGATGGGCATTTTTTTTTAAACAAAAAAAATTTAGTCAATTAAATCAATCCTAAATAATAAGGGAGTAAATTAATTTAATCAATTAATAAACTTAAATTTTTGTCTTGGATTTCTAACCGTCACCTAAAATATAAAAGTTAAATGTTCACTATCATATCAGACACTTAAGAAAAAATAAATTTCAACTATCCCTTTGCTCAACAAAATTGCGTACTATGTTAGGGATAGTTATATTTTTTTCTTAAGTGTTTGATTTGATAGTTTGAATAAACATTTATCTTCTAGACTTCTGGTGAGTCTGGTGACGGTCCAAACTCCAAGCCAAAATTTTAGATAAAGTGGTTTTAGATTTCTGTGTTTAAAAAAAAACCCATGCCCTCTTTAAAATTTCAGATTTTTTTTTTTTTTTTTTGACCAACAGTTTTGTCTGTAGAGAATTTTAAATTAGGGTCGTTATTTTATGACCACCTGTACAATAAAAAAATATTTCATATGTAAACTTAATACAAGGCCGTAACTAGACTTTCATTTCGGGGAGGGTTGACTCAATATCAATTCTGAGGTTACCTCATAAAGAGTACTTTTATACGTCAAGTTTTAGACGGCTTACACAATTACTTTTAATTTTGGTGCACTAAATTTAAAAGTATGTGAACAATGTGAATCCTAAGTAAAATTGGGGAGAGTAATAATAAATAAAAATTTTGGAAATTTCCCCCTCAAAATAGTGTTTTAGCTCATTTTTGAGACTCTCTTTAGTTCACCCCACCCAAAGAGCACCGCTCATTGTAAAGTGGCAGAATTTTCTATAAAAAACAGCATTTATAGTTAATAAATGGAAAAAATTCGAGGGGGTTTGGAGTCCTACTCCAGAAAAATTTCGGAAATTTGCTCAAAAAGTAGTGTTTTTATAAACATTGATGTCAAAATTTTTTGGAAGGGGGTTGAACCCCTAAACCCGCTTAAAACCTTAACTGCAAACTTTAAATGCGAGCCTGCCTCTAGATGCAGACCTTGCCAGACCAAGAATAGGGGTTCCTCAATTTATTACAGAAACATTCTGCAAATATTTGAATGTTTCTGAAACGGAGACTCTGGTGCCGTTATCCCCTTTCCGAATTCAATTTTGTCTTTTGTTCCTTCCGAAGAGGCTCAGCGGGGCTGTCTCCCTCGGAGATCCTTCGCGAGTCAACGATAAAAATTGAAGCGTTTCTTTATACATTAAGGGGAGGTATAGACTTCTCCAAATAGGCAAAATCGGAAAATATTTTGGCGCCGTTCAAATATTACGTAAGCATGTTTTTAGTTATTTTTGAACCCCCCTCCCCCCATGTCAGCAAAGATAAGCAAACCGCAGCCCCCCCTCTTAATTACGTAAAGAAACTTTTTTTTTTATAAATTGTTTACAAGTGCCTAAAAAATGTAAAATTTCTTGTAAAATTTATTATTGGTTGAATTTTGAAACTATTTATGCATGAACCAAGGGAATTTTCGGAAATGAGGTGTTTGTAACATCTTAAGTAAGCATCACTTCATATCCCCCGCACCCCTTGTCAATAAAAATAAGCAAATTGCAAACCCCTCCCCCTTAATACCTTTACGTATATGATATATTTTATTGAAAATTTATAAAAAGATCTTATGTCAATAAAGTATTGACTGTTTTATTCAGGTATCGAATACACTAGATATTTTTAGGTATCGAGTACTTAAGTATTTGGTATCGATACCTGGCCCATGACTAGATAAAATGCAGCCAAAAGTAATCACTTATTAGAAATAGAATTTTCCTCCTCCGTGAATTGGGAACCTGTACTTGAATAGCCAGTTTGAAAAAGTGGGTAAAAAAAGTCCAAAAAATGGAAAATGGAAAAAAAAATCTCCAAGCTTCGCTATACACACATGAGTGTAAGTAGAAAAAAAATAACTAGTACCCCCAATTAGCAGATATAGGCCCTTCAATTTAGCGAAATCGATGCGCATTCATAGTATTTTTTTATCTTTCTTTTCTTATTCTTTGTACTGTAAACTTAAACAAAATAAAATTTGATTTTATTAAAAAGTGTTTTTCCTTCTTTTTATTCAATCAATATTTGACTCCATTGATATTCACTTCCTCCATTGATAGTGCCTTAATGTCTCAGTTTCGTAATAATTTTTAATTTTATTCGTCGAGATAAATTTTTCCTAATAGATGTTCTTAAAATAAGATCAGCGGTGAAAAAGTTTTTCAGATCCGATCATTAGTTAATTTTTAAATAAATGAAAACTACATGCGCAGAAGCTCAGCGCATTACGTCAGAGTTGCGGAGCACGTCATCGTTGGGAAGCTGAGGGGGGAAATTTGAGAACTCGATTGGTCGGAGCAGTTTGAGCTAGCGGCAGCTCCTTTGTACTTGTAGCTCTTTTGCAACTGTGACGTCACGCCTGGTTGGAACTTTTAAATGAGGATTGCAAATTAATTAGTGCATTAAAAATCTGAAAAAATTAAAACCTGGTTATTTAGAGCCTTAGTGATGATGTACAATAGTCAAAATCCTTAATTTCAATAGGTGTTTCCCACCGAATTTAGTTGTCGATTCAAATGTTTTTAAGATCTTTCTTCAGTTGAAATTTCATAAGGTTGAAAAGGGAATAAGTCCAATTGTAAAATATTTTTGAATATACTTGTATATTTTCAATTTCAACGATTATTGTGTACTCTAAATACGGTCTTGAATTTCCAGTACAAATTTTGTGGTGTTACAATGAAAATTCCACTGCTTATGCAAACTTTTTGGATTTATTCCCTTTATGAAACTGACGATTCATTTCAGCCGTACAGAGATGTGTTCTTTATTTTGCAGGTGAGAAGGAGGTGAACCACGCTCCCCCTGTGCGCAACAGGCGCCAGAGCGCCATCGACCGCGCCGCGCGACTCGTCGCCGACACAGGTAACCACTCCCCTCTTCGAACGAACCCTCTTGTGACACTGTTCTACACTCGCGTCCAAACAATCTGATTTTTCGGGAATAATGACACAAATCTTGGTTCCTGTAATGTATTTAGAGGTTCTCAAACTGTGGGGCTCGCTCCCATAACTCCAGAAGGGGGCGTGAGCCAAGCCCCGGGCCCCTGCCAAAATTTGAACTATGTTGTCAAAAATGTGCAAAAACTCGGTTTTTAAGGGTCAAATTTCTAAAATTTTTAGACCCCCTTTTGGAATTCGGTATCACACAAAATTTTTCATATATCAAGTTAAGCAAGATGCGGATCCTAATTTATGATTTCTAAAACTTACATATTGATTCTAAAACTTACATATTTGGACTCCATATTGATTCCAACTTAAAGTGGAAATCTCATACTCAAAATATCTCTGACAAACTAAGATTTGTTATGTTTAATTTTTATCACCTTAAACAAAAAATAAGTAATAAGCTTCTAATTAATTTGTATTATTCGTGGGTACATTCACAATTAATTTACGGCTTAACTATTTGGGGTGGGGATTATTTGGTAAATTTAAAAAGAATCAGCAAATTACAGGAAAGGTTCTTAAGGTTTTTTTTTAATAATACCAACTCGATTACTATAAACCACTTCAAATTACTGAATATTCTACCTCTTCGTCATCTTTTTTTTTATAAAATATGCCTGTATCTTTTTTTGAACCCACTGGAATGTACAAGACGTAACACTATAAATCCTCGAAGACCTAATGTAATTTATAATATTCCTAAGCCAAAAAAAACAATATTTTGTAATAATTTTCAATATATAGCCCCCAAACTGTATAATATGTTACCACTTGAAATCCAAAATAGCCCATCCAAACACTTATTTAAAAAAAAACTAAAAGAATTTTTGTTTACAATAGAAAATATTGAAACTTTTTTAATGTAGCTATTTTTGTTTTTATACATATTTTTTTGTAATTTTAAATCTGTTGACTGATAATATTGTTTTTATTTTACCGACACCCTGTTTGCCACTCATATATTTTCTTATTTAAATATATATTTGGTCACCTAAATGGACTAGTAGGTCCCAGGTGATTATGGTTCTCTTTTTTTGTTTTTTCTTTTTGTAATTTTGTGTTGTGTGTTTTAAGTGTTTCTCTTGATTAAAAAAAAAAAAAAGCTACATTTTTAGAAGCTTTGGAATAATTTCATCCTTCCCGGAACAAACGTTACGTTTCGTTAGAAATAACGAGTCGCCCCGAAACCAAAGTCTGGTTACGGCCTTTTTAATCTTTTATTTCTTGAGCAGTAAGTTTTATGTAATGATCTGTTTTTTTACACCTTGAAAAACAATGTTCGGAAAAAGTGCTCCACCGACAAATTTGTCTCTTAAAAAGTGCTCCGCGACTAAAAAAGTTTGGGAACCCCTGCAATAAGAAATTAGTATCGAAAATCGGGTCGCCAGTATTGAAAGTCTGAGAAGCACAGGTCTAAAGTCATACTTAAAGGTATTCCACGCACTTAAAATTAGTTCAGGAATATCATATCCTTTAGAAATAACAGGGAATTTATTGGCAAAATGACTCGAACGTTTCTGCTACCATTCCGAATGTGTGTGGAACTCCATTACCAATGGAGGACATCTGTACCCCCTGAAACTATCGTTGGGGTAATTTGATCCCGGACCACATATTTCCATTCTTAGAAGATCCTACGGCATGAATTCCATTAATAAGGAACTAAGATTAAAAATAAATTATTACAAAAAAATAAAATTATCCTTAATTTTTGAACACGACTTGTTATACATGATCAACTGAAATGGGTTTTCTCTGCAACGGTCAAAATCACCTATAGAACCCGTTTCACTGCAATAGTTGTCTTTCGGCACATAAGCCCACATACAGGGGGAAATCGATAATTTCTGATTCGGATCGAGATAAATCAGCAAGTATTACCCAAAACTTTTATTTTTGAACACATGGTTTTGTTTTCGCTTGTTTTAATTAATTGCCGCAAGGATAGAAGCTACAATTCCCAAATGTTAAGATAGTAAACTATTATTAAGGAATATATAAATACAAATAGTGAAGAACAGCACCAAAAATAATACTTAAAATTTATAAGATATTTAGAATATCTTATGAAACTTTTAAATTCTAAAATACGAGTACTTAACACGAATTCTTGAAATTAATAATTTAGAGACAAATTGACTGCTACAAGTGGGTGAATTATGAATTAGATAAGTGCGTAATTTTAGGTATTTTTAGGTATTTTTTAGGTATTCAGGGTCTAGAACAGCGTTTCTCAACCGGGGTTCCGCAAGGCCTTCTTAAGGGTTCCGCGAGAAATTCCCAAAAGGTGTTAAAAAAAGATAAAATAAAAGATCCAAGATCCCCCCTGAAATTCGGATTAAGGATACCAGAATGAGTAAAAACCCTGTTTTTTAGGGTGAAATTTCAAAAAAATTTCTGGGGGAGGACCCCCAGACCACCCCTTTTTGTACTTTGAACTCGGTTAGTTAAATTTATTTTCATATTAAGTTCAGCAATTAATTTTAGGCTTCCTCCCCGATGCAAAAATTTAGCTTTGGGCCTGATAATTACTTAATTTCCTTAGAGGATATTTGGGCCCCTCCCGAAAGAAATATTCCTTGAAAATACCTCAAGTATGTAGTTGGCCCCCAAACTGCTGTTTGATAGTTAATGCGGCCCTCGGGCTGAAAAGTTTGGAGACCCTTGTTTTAAGATACAGTGGGGGGGGGTCAGGGGTAAGGCCTTCCAATGGTTAAAATGCCCAATGGCCGTTAAAAAGGACTATCCAAATATTCAAAGAAAAGCTATTAATATACAATTGCAATTTTCCACATCATATGATGTGTGAACCAACCTTTTCTTGTTTAAAAAACATAAAAAGTAAAGAAATAAATAATCTTCTTTCTATTGAAGAAGAGATTCGGGTATGCCTTTCGAAAATAAGACCCAGAATTGAAAATATATGTGCCAAAAACAGACTCCAATTATCACATTAATTAATATTTAATAATTGTTTTATTTTTTTAAACTTGCTAAAATTGTTTAAATACTTAAAATTGTATTTTCAAAACCTTACAGCTGTATTCTAATGATTCTATTAATAAATGTCGTATATGTTGTGTACTAGAGGGCGCTACTTATTCTACCCCTACCGAGCGAGCTGCCGCGCTGAGCGTGAGCGGAAGTAGAAACGCGTCATTCTGAATGGAAGACGCAGGGAGTGTAGATGTCTGTTAGTTGATTAGCTCCAATAAAGGTGTTGTTAAAGGTGTTGTAACTTAACGGCTTCTCACTGTGTCATCCAACATAAATATAGTAAATAAACGATTTCTTCGTTACTTATTTTCCGTTTTATGTAATAATTTAAAAAATTGTAAGAAAAATATTGTTACATGGACGCTAGGGTTACGACGCGGAACTTGGGCATTGTCGAAAGGGTTCCGTGGGAGTAAAAAGGTTGGGAAACGCTGGTCTGGAAGAACCCACTGACGAGATTCCGGTCTCTAGCCCATTTTTCAATCCTTAATTATTAATTCTAATTTTCTGTTGTGAAATACTTAATGCATTCAGAAAAGTTATTAAAAAATACAATTCCTTTGGGTTGCCCCACAGTTTAAGAAACGGGGATCTATCTGCCATCTTGGTTAAAGAAACTATTAAAATCAATTATTATTGTTTGGTTAGTCAATCAGAGGTGGTACTTTTTCGGGGGTAGCCCTGGAAATCCGTTTTTTTTAGCAGCAGGAATCTCAAAATTCCAGGATTTATGGAAATTTTTGCAAATCTCCAGCTCAACGAAAAAGCGCAAAATTAGGTCCAATTAAAAAAATGAAATCAGGGCTGCAGCAATAACATCTTTTATGAAGAATTCGGTCCCACTATCGGTTCTAAGCGAAGTTACATAGTAGCTACGTCATTCTGAAATAAATTTTTCGCCGCCGTAGCTACGAACGAGTCGCGTTTACGTACTGCTGTATAGTTAAGCAGTCCCAACCATTCTGTATCATCGGTTCATTGGCCGTGCCTTAAGTTTTATGGGGAAAATAAATTCAGAACAATTTAATCTGTAAATGTTCCTGATTTTGGAGCATTCCGAAATTGGGGATTTCGGATAAAAGGTTCGTTACTCTAACAGTTTTCTGGAATTTCGAAATGAAGTCTGTAGCACCCCTGAGTCATGTTTCTACGGTGAATGGTCTTTAAATCTAACTATTCTTATATTTCTGTACTTTTTCACTTAAGGTCCATATTCAGAAAGACAAACACGCAGAAGAAACGAGAACGGTACGGAAAAGGTGTAAAAGCTCACGAAACGAGAGATTTCAAACTCTGGAGCTCTCGTCCGCCGTATTTACAAAATCTCACCCGCTTTAGAACTTGATTCAATGCGCGAATCGTATGCGGATTGCTTTTACACTTTTTGTGGCCCGTTAAATAATTCCAAAATATCAAAAACAGCTTCAAGTTAGCAAAAGTCCTCAGAAAGTAATGGACACCTAGTGTTAGCAGAATTTTGTTTCATCAGTGCATAATTACTTTGACACTTTGCGACAGGAGGCGCCATCAGCGCACGTGAGAGAGAAACGTTAAGTTCAGAGCTCTTGTGTGCGTATCGTTTCCCTCTCGTTTCTTCTACGTGTTTCTGAATATGCCCCTACAAATGAACTCTCGTTTTCTTTATAGGAGACTCTAATGAAAGGGCTGGCCCTCTGTCCCCTAAGAAGCCGGACGCCGAGCACCCCAAGCCCTGAGGACACTTTCGAATTCCAGTGGAACTGGGAGATTCGAACGAGCTGCGGACCAACACGCTTTCACCTCAGTGGCAAATGTCGTACAGCAGGGCTTCCTATCACAACCATGAATTTATCTTGATATTGATTGCTATGTTAAATATCTTTTGGGATATTTCTAATTCCCTTACCTTATTCCCACAAAAGGGATATTGAATCGTCAGTTTAAAATAAAAGGGGGAGAAATTCCCCAACCAAGTTTTGAGAATATCGGGAAAAAAACTGTAAGCACCAATTTTTCAGAAGAGAACCAGAATTATATTTAGAGTAGGTACAGAACATCAATTAAAAAATACATAAGTAAATTCAAAAATCTTGTAGTCAGTGTTGAAAAATGATGAGTTCGTTTCCTTTTTCAAACTTGGGAAGTTTCAGTTGCGTTAAAATGGCAAAAAAATCATTTCTCGTTTTTGGTCTTTATCCCCTTCTTCAAACTGACGATTCAATCGTTCATCAACTATCAAAAGTATTTTTATCAACGTGAAATAAAATATTGGAAACCCCGAAAAAAAAATATAACTGGTGACAATGATTTAACGAAATAGGGATGCTCGATACCCCTTGCTGTACGACATACATGAATTACTCGGAAAAGAAACAGAATGGAAGATGGATGTGCACTGTGCTTTGAATAGCGTCCAACTGAAAACTACAATAGAACCTCCTTATAACAATCTCCCGATATAACGACCGTTAGTTAAAGCAACGATTTTTTTTATCATAGGAATAATGTTATTTTTAATTCGTTACAGCAACCACAAACACATGAGTTTTTCCGTTGTAGAGACTCCAACTTTCAGTCAGAATTTTGTAAAAATCTGCTTATTAAGAGGCCAGAACAAAAGAGATTGAATATTGGAGAGAAAAACTTCTGATAGCTAAATTATCCCAAATCATTACGATTTACGATCTTAATTTTCGCATTGATTGCTTCACATTTTGCACCTTTGAGACAGAGAAAAAACTCTCAAAATTGGATTAAAACTTTTTATTTGCCACTTTAAGGAATCAGGCAGCGTTTTTCGTCAAACACGGTTCATCGTTTGGCGATCACCAAAGATTAAAACTCTCGTCGTAACGATTACTGGGTGATCACAATTTTAATGATCTGTGATCATTATTTTTCGTACAAGAAATCAAAGATCATCAAATCGTCAACGGAGAGATACCTCAATTATTCTAAAAAAAAATACTGAAGAGAACGCTCCTATCCCCGAAAAATTAGATGGGCGGTTTTGGCGAGGGTGTAAACGATTTGTTTTGGCGCTGTTTGAGTTTTACTTTTTGATCGAAACATTTTTCATCATGAATTAATCATTATTATTGGAGTAAAACCATATCGCTCAAAAGTAATCAGGATTTTTTTTTTTATCGAAACCAATAAAACCACGATCAGGAGCTTTTTGCCCCATTTTTACGATTTTACTAACAATTTAATCATTAAACCAGGTTTTTGGAGATCATTAAATTCAAACCTTGCACAAAATGCCCTACCTGATGCTGAAGGTGCGCCGTTCACAGCACAGGGGACATCCGGGGAGAAAGAACGATCATCATCATTCCTACTCAAAACATGTTTCATTGGTGCTTATAACGAAATGTACAAAAATGTGATCCCTGTCTTCTTGTGTTGTGTGTTATTTCTCTTACACTCGCAAACACTTTATTTTAACAGTCAGTTTATCATGGATTTCTCGAAAAGTCGCTTAATGTGATCACTTTTGTCTTGTTTTGTTTTTTTTTTTTTTTTTGTTGTGAAGATTAGAATGATAACAATTTGATACTAGAAAGTTTCAAACAGTGTAACTCAAGGGTTTGCATTAAAATCACAACAATGTCCTAATTGAAGTATTTAAAACGATTACCTATAGTATGTATGTATATTTTGAAACTTTTACACTCTCATGAAAATATGAGAGCGGAACAGAACATTAATAAATTAATGACTGTATGATTATGTATTAAAATGGGCCTTCAAACGGGGAATAAAGTAGGTTTTTAGGGGATTTCGCCAGATTTTGATAACATTAAGCGATATATTTTGCGTAAAGTTATAGAAAAGGAGTGACAGGGACCGGTCAATTTTGATAACATTAAGCGTGATCCCAATAAGAGGAGTCGACTGTATTTTGACTTAAAAATTGTTTCCTTATTTTCTACTTCAAAGGTAGGTAACTGGCGGACCACGAGAGGTTATTTTCTGGACCGCCCCAACCATTTTCAACTTGAATGAATAATTTATTAATATTCACATTTAAAAATCATTAATATGTATTCCTTGCACACCAAAAATAGGTTGAGTATCTTTTTAAGGGTCAAATTTCCTGGGGGGAACCCCCCAAACCCCCCTTTCAATTATAAAGCTATAAAAAATTTACGAGCATTTAAAACAAGTTATTGTAATTTGTTTCGAATCTTATAATTTAAGAGGAGTGCCGAAATGTAAAAAGTGTATTCCTTTGTACTTAATAAATAAAAGATTTCAAGTCCTTCTGGGGAGGAATCCTTAATTCCGGGCCCACCCCTTTCCACATTCTCTTGCTAACGACGCCCATTCGTTTGAGTGATAGCCTTATCAATGTTTTTTTTCAACATTTTATAAAAAATTTGATATTTTAAATAGTGTTGTTGTAAAACGGTTTTAACGGCAATTAAAGAGTTACTTTTAAATTTAAGAAAATTAAATTGAAGTGGTAACGTACTTAAATTACATGAAGTAGTAAATCTGAAGATGAGAATTGGAAAGTAATATAATATGTAATTTTTGCTGTGGACCCCGAGTAAAAATACTTGCTGACCGTTCTACTTCAATGTGTAAATCTTTTAGGCACAGCTTCGATAAGAGTCCTCCAGCCACCATGTTTACCCATAATCTCAAATAATGAAGCATATTGCTGTGGATAAACATGGCGACTGGAGGACTCTTATCGAAACTGTGACATCTTTTATCCCAATCAATACATAATATGCATTTAATGTTTGGGATAGGTATTTAATTATTATAATTGAGGTAGTTTAATTAACAACACGCATTTATTTTGTAAATCTTCAAGGATGCCTGGCGCGAAAAATGGCCATAAAATAATTTCTCCAAAAATGTCGCCCAGACCCGGTTTCTTTGGATTCACCAATTTGCAACAGCTTTAGAAAGAGTCCTCCAATCGCCATGTTTATCCAAAGCTCAAATTATGACTGACAACCATTGAGATCTAATTGTTATTAGATCCTAAAATAAAAGTAATTAGTAGAATATTGTTAGAGATCAAATAGTACTATTAGATCTCTATGCTGACAATACTTCAAAATATTGATGTGGGAGCTGTGGTTAAACATGGTGACTGGAGGACTCTTTCTAAAGGAGTTCCTAAAAACAATCGGAACAATAGTTTAGAAATTCCTAAACTATTTTTATTTATGAAATATTAAGGGGGCAATGGAAAATTTTCTTCTTGAAAATGGGGCGGTGCTCCCTAAAAGGTTGGGAATGTATGCATTAAATAATCCGAAGTTTTATAGGTGGAAGTGGTTCCTTTAGCTTTGGGCTATTCAAGTTGCTCTATTTCAAATTCCTATTGCGCGAAAACGCGTCTTATCCCCCAGCGAACAACAAATCGCTTTAGCGGGAGAGATGACTCCAGAAATCACTTTCCGATTCTTTCTCCGGATCGGGAGAATTTCCCATTCGGGGGGTGTTTGCGAGGCTCTTCCATTTCCTGCGCTCGATTGTTCTGGAATGCGATTCTCTCTCTCTGATAGCGGCTCTTTTGTTTTGAAGAGGGGATGTTCGGTAGGCGGGATCAGAACAAAGTGGAATAGAACACGGAGAATGATGCTACATATTCTCTGTGTGAATTCGTATACTTTTTTTAATGCTGCCCCCTGCTCACTATCACTCACCAACCCCCGTAAATTGCTTACGCAGGACCTTTCCGATTGCTACGCAATCCTCATAACACCTAGCTTACAACACTTACTCCCTTTATAAAACATGCGTAAGAACCTTTTTCCTCATCCTTGGCAATTACGATTTTGGAATTTTAAACCTGACAAATTTTCTATAGCGACTTCTAGTTTTAGTTACCCGTGTTCAAAGATGAGAGAATTTTAACTAACAGACACTCCTAGTTTATCAAAAGTCTGGGAATGATCTTAATTAATTGTCAGTGCAAATGCAATCTGACTGATACAATACAAAACGCTATTGTAAGTAGTAAAAGAAAAACTATAGACTAAACCACTAAAACCTTAGTGTCAATTGATTTGTTTGAGTTTTCATTTCATCATTCATAATAACTTCAGAGGCAGCCATTGGCAGGCGGATATAAGTACCTATTATATTATATTTTTTTTTTCATAAAGTAAATGGAAATTTTTTTTTGTAAACGAATTATTTTAATCAATACAGAAAAGAAGGGTAAATATACACTTTCACCCCCTGAGGATAACCTGTTATTACATCATAGTAGGTAGATCCCTACCTACCAGTCCCTCCGGTTTATTATAATTAAGCTTAAATGAGGACGGACTGGTAGGTAGTTGCCTACCTGCTAGTCCCTACATCATATAGTATTTAAATATAGGATTAGGGCCACCCATAAGTTTCTCGGTCCCCCTGACAAAATTTTCCCCTCATATTAAAATCTTCCCTCTGTGGCATATCTAAAAATTTTACCACACAAAATAATTTCTCCTCCCTCCACGCACGCTCTGAGGATTAAAAATGTAGCTTATTAGAACATTTTTAGGTAGGATTTGTGTCGTGATTAACTGAATATTCCAAAGAGAAGGACTTGGGTTTCTTCCCCAGAAATTTTTTGAAATTTGACTCTTTATAGTGTAAACCAGGGGTTCCCAAACATTACCACGCAACTCTCGGCACCCTTCGGAGTACTAGTACTAGCCTCCATAGGCGTAACGAGGGGGGGTTATTGGGGATGTAACCTCCCCCATTACATCGAAGGTTTCTAAAACATGAAAAACTGAAAAATTTTCTCTTTACAAGGAAGGCGGTTCACAAGGAACTGTTCTTTTAGGAACTAATCCAAAGGTCCTCAAAATGAATTTAAACACTACATTGAGAGACAAATTCTTAAAAAATTTCTGGGGGAGATCCCCTAAACCCCCCTCTAAAATTTTTACGTCTGTTATACAGTGTTTTTCCCTTGAAAGTTAAGCCTCTTAGATGCAGTTTTCCCTTCGGAGTTTTGCAAAACAAAAATTGTTTAAATTATACCTATATTATGAAATTTTTTAAAAGGGGTACTATGTTGGAGTGGTTGACTGGTAGGAGTAACACCCCCATGAGTCAGTCAACTCTAGTTACGCCACTGCTAGCCTCCATCTACATTTTCTAGTCGCCGACATTTTCTGTCCGGTACTCAGTGCTAACTTAATATAACTTTTTGTATTATCATTTATTTATATGTGTGTAAAAACTACATTTCCCAGGGAAAAAAAATTTTTTTTGCTAATATTAAAAGTGCGATATGACAATTATTGTGACCCCCTCACACAAAGTGTCACAGATTGATTCACCCCCACTCACTCCTCCAAGTGTGACGTCAATTACAATTACCTCCAGCTTCATTCATTCTTAATTTTTATGTTAAGTGTTTTTTTTTATATAAACTCGGATAGATGGCAGCGCTTCAAAAGGATGCGTGCTCATTGAACTCCATCATAGGAGAGAAAAAAACTCAAGTTTCCTAAATCCTAATCACATAAGTTTCAAGGAAAACCTTTCTTAATAAATTTTAAAATTTTAGAGAAAATAAAATAAAAGGCGGCTTGGTGGTCCTTCCCCAAGAAAGATTTTGGAATTTTTACCCTTAAAAGTAGGTTTCTGACTCATTTTGAGAGCCTTTGGGTTACACCCGAAGAGGACCGCTCCTTGTAAGACATAATTGTCATGGAAAATAACAGTGTAAATTTGGTGTCATAATTTCGAGGGGGTTGAATCCCTAAACCCCTCTTTGGATACGGCCGTGGGGTGTAATCAATTTTGAAGTAGGAGATGAAATTTCCAAAATCTCAAACAATGCCAGGTCCTCCTCTTACACTCAGTGCTAGAATTGCTTCGAAAAGATACCCGTTACCCATGAAAGCGTCCCCCACCTGTATTTTCAATAAAACCACTGAAATTCGTCATGCCGCTTTTTGAAAAACTACAAAACACTATGTTCACATTGCGAAACCACCCACCAACCTTTCGCAAAGTGGAAAGCCCCTCGGTTCCCACCTTTGCAAGAAGTGAGATGAGTCAAAGTAGTATTTTTTTTTTAGAGAATGCGTTTTCCGCGGGAGAGATGCACTACAAAAACGTGTTAACAATTTGCAAAGGACGCTCTTTCGACCCCCTAAAGATATAAACAATACAAGACTATAGTCTCCCGATCTCCTCCTATTACAGAAAAAGATGGATTAACCATCAAGAGCACATTTTCTCCTTTGTAGAAAAAGTAAAAGCGTAAAAACCAAAAAGGCGGGAATATTTGGAGATGGGAGAGGATGCTCATATATGTTTTGGAGGTGGGTGGCGGGATCACTCAAAACTAATTTCATTCTCAGCAGTTTCTGTACGCACCTCTTATCTTTTTTAATCCATAAACTAGATCTTAAATTCATATTAATTTGAATAACTTATTAAATTTATATTAATTTGATTTAAAAAAACATCAGATATAAATTTTAATTTTTGTTTAAATTTAATACTTTATTCTACTGTAGAAAAATTAGTTTTCAAATAATAAAAAATATGCAAATTTAAATCTACTACACTTTAAATATAATTTTAAATAATTGAAGCTTATATTAAGTTAGGGATTTATCCAAGGGGGTTGTTAGGGGATTCCCTTATACCCCGAAATTCTTGTTTTTTTATAGTATAAGCATTGCTTTCCCCCTTGAAAATTCTGGAGAGTACAAGAAGCGGTCCTCTTCGGGTGAAAAAAAAGGTCCCAAATCTCCAAAAAGTAGTCAAACACAACACTGCTCTCTATGTTCAAAATCTTCGTTTGGGGCTACGGTTCATCAGCAAATCTTTGACACAAGATGCGCGAAAGGAAAAACATTTTTGTAATGTTAATTTATATGCATTGAAGCATATGATTAATGCATGAAAATAATATTGTTAAATAAAATACAATTTACTACAAAAATACAGCAACTTCATTTGGAGGGGGTAAAACGTTTTACATAAATTTACTAAGCATAAAAAATTAATTCCTTCTGGTAAAAGACTTGTCATTAAAAAAGTAACCGACTAAGAAAAGTAGTGAAACAGGAAACTACGGTTATTATACTGAATTACAATTGATATGCATAATAGGGTGGCCCTTATTTTTCAAAGTTGGAATTTTTTTCCAGCCCCCCCTTAATTTTTTTCCTTTTGCTATCAAATGAAAGTGTGCAAAAGGATTTTCCGATATTTTAATATTAACACGTGCCTCATCGCGGTTGAAGTTTGGCCATAGCGCGCCATGTTATAGTATGGCTTACTATGGGAAAAACGTCTCCGCTCGCTTCCCCAAGAGCAGAATGACGAACAGATGAAATTTGAGGAAGGAGCATGTGTCATGAAGAAATGTAGATAAACATATGAGGATAAAACTGGTAAAGAACAGGTAAAAGTTCACAATTTTAGCATTATTTAGATCCAGGAAATGAATATGAGAAGTAAAAAGATTTTGTTGTCTGAGGGAGCAGTGCTAGATTGTTTAGTGGGTGTCATTCACCTCATACCTCATAAGAGAAAACTGTCACATTCCCTTTTTCTCTCCTCGAAGACTGCTTGTTTTTATCTCAGACTTTTGAAGTCCCCGGCACGATGGGGGTGGGCGAAAGACAAAACAGACCGCTCCAACCCCATCTTCCCGAATACTCCAGGGGTGAGTGATTTAATAGTATGGAGTTTAGGGAGGGTCAGAAAGTGTCTGGACAAATAGCCTTGGTTTCTGTTAGTTGTGCAGTTATGTCCTTTAACTTAAGAAGTAGTGATAAAATATCTATTTGATTGGAAAAGTATGCCATCAGATAACAGGAATGCTTGGCAGTGCGAGAGTGTCATTTTTTGGGAAAAAGCAAGAATCCCTACAAGACAGTTTAAAAAATACACAAATAAAGTTATGAAGATGTGTCACTTGGCGACTGTTTGTCACTTGGCGAAGTTTACAACATAATGCTTGTCGTCCGCCAGACTCCCAGAAAAAATTAGAACAGGCGTTTGTGATAACCTGAGCAATCTCTTTGTTGCATCCGCGAATGCGTTGGAAATATTAAAAATTGAAGAAGATAGATAATTTTCACTGAATCGACGAAAGCCAGGTCGAGTAGGATGTTTAAGTGGAATTAATGTAAAGCTGGCAAAACGCGAAGAAAGAGTTTTACAAAGATTAAGTAACCAAGAGAAGAGACAGGCTAAGGCTCTCAATAGTTCCTAGACGATTCATGACCGAGACTCATTTGAGGAATCATTATTATCTAGTATTGAAGATGAAGAAATTTCTGATGATCAAACAGTAGCTTCAAAAAAAAAATACCCCGAACCCCGATTGCAAAAAGTATAGGCTCTTAAGCGTAAATTTGAATGCTAATTGTTCCAAAAAAGTGAATTGAATCTTACATGTTTTTAAGATGTTAGTTAGATTTTTATTAATTTGTTATAGAATATATTCTACTATAAATGTATTTAAAATATTAATTTTTAAACTGGAACTTTTTTATAATTGTATGGTAAGTGTAAATAATTATTGTTTTATATTAAGCAATTTTGAATAATTATATACATGTTTTTGAAATTTATTTTTAATAAATACATTTTTTGTTAAATTTGTCTTTTTAACTATTTTAATGTACTAATAATATTCTTAAGTCATATTTTCATCTTCTTTACCCATAAACATTCGAAATTAATGAAATTATCTGTCATTCTCCTCCCGAGGAAGTTAGCGGAGACGTTATTCCCGAGTAAGCCATACTATACCTATGGTGCGCTATGGCCAAACTTCAACCGCGATGAGGCACGTGTTAATATTAAAATATCGGAAAATCCTTTTGCACACTTTCATTTTATAGTAAAAGGAAAAAAATTAAGGGGGGGCTGAAAGAAAATATTGAAAAAAAATTTTCCCCATTATAATAAGGGCCACCCTAATGCATAATAATGATAGTATTTGTAAATTATGTGCATGTTTATATTCACTTTGGAAAACCCTTTGAGATATTTTTGTGTTACAGGGGTTAATTTAAAAATCTAATTTTTAAACTAGGTACTAGTACGTACGAAATTTCTTTATTTTCCTGGATATAAATTAGAAAGAAATAAAAGTAATATAACAAGGCTAAAATTTAGACAGCATTGAAATCATTCAAAATTCCAAAAAAAAAAACCACTTAAAATATAAATTGAATTATTTAGAGTTTAATACTTTCAAAAAAATATATGAATGTAACGCATTCCATGCCAAAAAAATAAAGGTGTCATAGTAAAAACATTCTTTCGGAGGGGGAACTTGGGCTCGCGGCCATTTTCCCACTTTTTGTTCACCCAATTCTATACCACAATGCTTACACTATAACTAATAATTCCAAAGTTAGCAAGATTTTTTTTTGTTACCACCACGCCAAAAACACGAATCTGCGATGTATAAGAATAGCAGATTCGTGTTTTTAGCGTGATGGTAACGATATCATATCCGATTAAGGTATGATAGAATAAATGAAAAAACAAAAATAATGTAACCAACCATGTCACAAAAATGGCCGTGGACAGACATTTATATCTGCAAACAAAAACACAGTCAAGTTGTTAAGCTAAAATTATTAAAAGATTATTTTCCCTTCATTTTTAGCCCTTTCCGTTTTGTATGCCTTAACCCAGTGCCACCAAACTGGGCAGTTCATTGGGAGTTTACTGTAATTAAAAATGGAATATCTTACACAAACTCTTTTGACCTTTTGAGAAAAGTCTTTTCGCCCGTGACTGCTTTATAGTAGAATGAGTATAGCCTTGGGCGGCATGCTTGTTTAAATGCGTTTGCTGATTTGAAGCAGCTGTGTTTGAAGAACCCTATTGTTCTCCCTCGATTTTTCAATAAAAGTGGTTAAATGTGGAATCGTTTGAGTCATTATTATTTTGAATGCCTTTGAGCACTTCAAATCGAGTTTTAGTGTACGATTGGATAAAATTAATTCAGGTCAGTTCTTCTTGGAATCTTTTTTACATATTTGACATTTTAGGGTTTCATTGTATCTTTTGTTGAGATGAGAGTTTCAAATAACGGCAGGTATCCTGTTATACACTGTGAAAAAACTTGTAGTTTAAACGGATATTTAACAATACTTTTATCTCCATTCTTGTGAAATACAAATTATATCTAGAATGCTAGAACTGCTATTTTTGACAGACTCTCTATAAATCAGTTTCAATCACTTCGGCACCATTTTTTTCGTTGTGTTCATATGATAGTTATCCACTGTATTTATCGTTCTAAAACTACGCATTATTGTTTTTATTCCTTTTTTATTATTATATCCTCATTCTTACTTTGGATGTACTACAATAAAATCCCAAGAAAAACGCCGACAACTCCCTCCCCCAAATCGCAAGCTTCAAAAATTTAGTTTTCTTTTTAAATTGTGGAATTAAAGAACTGTGGCTCTTTTGGGATGTATTTCCAATTGTCTCTTTACTTTATTTTAATTCTGTGTAAACTTTTGTGAATATATGTTGTAAATTTTTGTTCTAGGCTGTGGGAATTGGGGAATTCATAATCATAGGACCAGCCTTGTTGGGCTATGAGCCTGTAGCTGGTCGTCAGTTTTGTATTTGTATTTGTATTTGTATTTGTTAATAAATTGAATTGAATTGGAAAATTTTGAAAATTATGAAAGCTTTTGTTTACGTTTACAACCTCATAAAGTATTTTTTGCGAATTAATTCTTGGCAGTAGCGTGAAACTAAATGATTAAGCCGTATAGAGCAGTTGCAATCACGTGAATCGCACCTAGCAACCGCCCTAGCAACAGGTTCAGGAATCTGAACATCTGAAAAAGTTATAACTTCCTCTCGTTAGTGAAATGCATGGAGGTAGGAGTAGAAGAAAGAGAGGAAGCTTCCGAATCTTTTGCTTTTTGGGAAACTTTCGCTTTTTTCGCTTTCCTCCATTGTTTCCGATTATAGTGTTGGGTAAATGAGGTGTGAGGTACCTCACTTGAATACCTCACCTCCTCGTTTTGTCATGACACCTCAGAACCAAACATTGTAGGGTCAGGTGACCTCCTTCTTTTCTTTTTGTCTCTCCCTCCTCTGGCCGCCCACAGGGGGGCAAAATTCGGAATTTATTTTACGTTTCAGCAATCTTAATTAGTCGTCGAAATTTTTAATATAAGTCGTAACTTTTTTAGGCATAATTGATAATAAAAGATGTAAGAACATATAAGTACAGTATGATTTTAAAAGTAGGATTAAGAATTTTAATCAAATAATCCAACAGCAAATACATTGCTAGTACTAGAAGACTGGCGTTTCGATCCTCAAAACAGTTGAAAAGATACTTTTTAAATCCAAATCAATCGCTTCATTAATTATGCAAAACACTGATTTACCATTAAATTACAAATCTTTCCAGCATAAATTTTGCTTTAGATCAAGTATTTCATATTATCAACCAATATGTAATAATATAAAGCCCCCTCAAATTACGTACTTTTGATCCTGGCAACTCGTTAACCGAAATTCTCATAATTGCAATCTTTTATAAGAGTCGAAATATTAATTAGAATTTCTGACTAATTTAGGTTTACTTGAAGCTAAGGATTCTAAGAATATAAAATCCCTATAATATTTTAAGTATGCACACACATTTTATTAGTCATCCATCATAAAAGTAACAATATAACGCCCCTCAAATTACGTACTTTCGATCCTGGCAGCTCGTATAACGAAATTCTCATTATTGCAATCTTTTTTAATCGTCGAAATATTAATTAGAATTTCTGAATAATTTAGGTTTACTTGAAGCTAAGGATCATAAGGATATAAAATCCCTATAATTTTTTTAAGTATGTGCACTCGATCATAAAAATGAGATATGAACAAGATCCCATGGGTCAGGACAGTACTTTGTTGAACTTCAAGAACTAAGACTAACTACACTCTACTCAAAAATAGGTCTGTGACGTCCCGTTGGATTGGGACAGTCGGAGGTGATGCTGATGGGACGGGACTGTTAGGACGAAAACACACACAGTGACGTGCGTGACTCTCATATAAGTTTTTGTGACCATAGTTCGTTTAAAAGTGTCCGAAAATTGAATTAAAGGGTTATTCAAAAATATTCGCGCAAAATATTTTTAAAAAGTACGGAAACTCAATTATTAGCATGATCTATGATTGTTGAACCCATTTGTACAGAAAACAAAAGTGAAAATTAGTTTAAAATATCATACGGACTTTAGATTAAATGAAGAATTCACATAGGAATCTACGGACGAGGAGCGTTTTTGGTAGCTCCAATATGGCCGCCCGGTTACAGTGAAAGCTTCACTCAGACTTCGACATTCTCCTCCTTCTCTCACTCGTATACCTCCATGGTGAAATGTCCCTCTCTTTAGATTGAAAAACCTGGTAACATTATCCATTAAAAGTAAATTGCTCCCCCGTGTTTAATATTAATATGCTCGTACATGGGCGTAGCCAGGGGGAGGCAGGGGGGGGCAGCTGCCCCCCCCCTAAATTTTTCATAACTCTTCAGAAATTTTCCCCCAAAATAATTTTTTCTGTAAAATTGAAAAACATTTTTAATTTTTTTTTTCTGAAAAATTTTTTTTAAAGCTGAAACCCTTCAATTTTTTTTTAAAGTATATGTGCCAAAAAAACGAGCTTATATGTGAGATGTGGCGGAAGAATTCACGCAGAATTCATTTCATTCAGCATTTTTAGTTCCCCAAACGACCGAGCCAGTCAAAATATTCGACAACTTCAAAGATACGAGATAAGATACAACCCCAGTTGACCACCTCCCGTGGAGTGGAAATCTATTGAACGGCTAGAAATGGGAAGAGTTGACAAACAGCCCCAAGATAAGATAAGGGTAAAGTAAACTCGTTACTGGTCACACCTGTTGTTCACATACAGGAGCCAGCGGGGGGTGAACGCTCCCTCTTTCCTGTTGTCCTCTACTGTCCTAATTGGAGACGAAATAGGGGTGAGGGGGAAATGCTCTTCCCATACCACAAAATCCAATTATACGTACACCTCTGCCTTTGACAATGGATTGGGGTGTGAAAGGATATCATAAATCTTCGGCACTCAACGACTCAAACAAGCAAGGGGGCTTTAGGTGTCTGGATGTGTCAGGAAATTGTTTCAATGTGTTTCTCAAGTGTTTACACAAAAACAGAGGGGTCTTTTGTGAACCCAGCCATTATTATTTCGAAGCTTTGGCTGACCTTTCAACGAATAGAAAGAAAGCCGTGTGGTCATTGGCTATTCCTGCAGAAAATTCCCTTTAGTCTAAGATATGTGATTTAGTTTTCAAGCATTGAACTTAAAAAGAGTACGTATTTCAGTCCTCCATATTGATATCTAGATGTATTATGTAAAGCCTTAATCCAGCACCATCACCAGCAATTAAAGTAAGTTGAATTTAGTATTGCATCTTAGTTTTGGGGGATAAACTATTTGTTTTAAAATATCTAATAAGAGAATTTTTTCTTTAAGAGTGAAAAAAAAGCTAAATAATATTTGAAAAAGCAGGACGGTTTTACTTTTACATTTTTAGGTTATTGTTAAATATTATATCTTATATCATGGTTATTCAAGTAACTGCAACAACTTGAACAGTTGATACAAAGTTGCTCGGACTATTTTCAGACTAACTGTAACTTTGTATTCTTCTTCAGTATCTTCTAAATTATTATGTAATTAAAGCAGTTGCGTATTTTCCTCAATCTTGGTGTCTTTTTTAATGTCCAAACATACGAAAGTTTCACCCGTTAACATAAAATAAAATAGATAAAATTTATTGAATTTAACTCAACTCGATTAGATTCTACAAATTATACTTTTAGTCATTAGCCACATAAATTCCCTAGAATAGTATGTGGCATACAACTTACAAGAGGTGGTTCTGTTCTGGCCAAAGAGTCTAAAAATGAGCTAAAACACTACTTAAAGGTGCAAATTTTAAAAAGTTTTCTGGGGGAGGACCCCCAGACCCCCCCCCATTTTTCTTAGAGCACACATCAATTACACTATTATTTAAGTTAAGTGTGCAAAAGTTCAAACCCTTCGTATAATTACTCTAAAATTTAACGTGTAAAAGTACTATGTAAAGTACGTGTAAAAGTATACAGTTACCTGAGACCATGACATGGGGCAAAGGTAAGTATCCTTGCCCCCCCCTAACATGGAACCTGGCTACGCCCATGTGCTCGTATGGATCTATGGAATTCTCGTCGACCTTGCAGGGGGGGGGAGACACCCAAGGGGGACGCAGAACGCGACCTCCAGTTCACCTACTTCGAGGAGATAGTGCCTTAAAGGTCAGAGAGGCACTCTCCAAGGTTGTTGCGGTTTTGGGAATGGAATACACCCGGTTGTGCGAAATCTTTTATTAATAATTGCCGACTTACTTTCAGTTAGAAATGATCATTTAACTAAAGCGCAATTTTTAATGAACCGTTTATTTTAGACACCAGAGTCAAAACTTTTTTTTTTTCAAATAGGGGGAACTCTGATCTGAATAGCTCTGAGGACTCCCACTGAAACTCAGTATAGTCATACCGCCAGGAGAAAAAACTTCGGTGGAAAAACCAAAACTCTGAAAAACGTGCAATGCCAAATAAATGATAGTCACGTAAATATTCAAATCACTCAGAGGCAATCGGTGTTATGTGATTCTTTAGGACAGGGGTTCCCAAACTTTTTCATGCATCGACCCCTTGGGAGTAGTTCACCAAAGCCATTGACCCCCTTTCAAAAATCCAAATAAATTCTTTATGAAAATAAATTAAAATGAAAATTTAACTAAAATTTAACAGCCGGTCTCATTCACTAGTAATGTACTGTTCAACCTGGAAAATTCATTGGTGAACAATATAAGACCACCAAAAAGCATTAATCACTCAAAACTTTGATATAAAAATAAGTATGTAAAGAAAGTTCATAGGATCAGGAAAAATCTTTGAATCATCCACAGCAATGCATTTTACAATAAGATAGCAAAATTTTATCAAAATAAAAAAAACACTGCAAAGAAGAAAGAAATTTTGAAACACTCGAAATAAAATAAATTACAATAAAAGTAAATAATTTTAATTATTACATTCAGAAACAAATTTATTAAAATTTATTTGTTTATGGTTGTTATTATTGTTTATGTTTATGGTTGTTATTGTTTATGGTTGTTATTATTGTAATTGTCATTATTACAATGCAATTATGGGTAATTACGATATAGATTCAATGGGAAGAGTGTGCCTGATGCTGGACTGCCAAAGAGGGTATTTGGTTTAAAATTACTTATTATTATTCTTTTTCGCAGTTGAGATAATTTAATCTACGAATAAATTGCAATTTTTTGCTTTAAAAAAGATTCACTAAGTTTAAACTGCTTTATAGCTTTTTAAAATAACATTCTGATGTTATACTCGGGATTACCACGTTTCCGAAAAAAAATGACAAAAAAAATGTGGCTATAATGCTTTGAAACCTCTGCTGCTTATTTATTAAAAATTTAATTTTTTGTTTTAAAAGCTTTTTAACTTTTATAACAATTTCTAAAACAGTATTATGTTATAAAAACCACATGGTTGGCAAGTTTCGTCCGCAAGTGGGAAAACGCAGTAATGAAAAAAATTAGATTTTTGCCAGCAAAAGTATTTTTGACCCATAATCATAATCGTAAACTTCTTTTTATAAAAGACAGATATATCTGTTAAAAATTAAACAATCAATGAAATTATCAAATAATATCCCTATCTTGCACATAAGAGTCATATTTGAATTTTTATTACATAAAAATATCTGTCTGGCAGAATTATCGACCTTATTGAAAATGTTACATTCAAGTTTAAAAACCAAGTCTTTTTACACCATATAAGAAATTTGACTTTCCGAATTTTTCACAACATTATTAGTTAAAGATTTTATTAGTAACACACAAGCTGGTTTTTTGGCTTTCTGCACTTTTCTTTTTTTATGACTGTTTTACTTTAATCGGACCCCCTACAGACCCCTAAAGCTTCATCGACCCCCTACCGACCCCTAAGGCTGCGGTCAGCAAGAAAATCAGTATTGTATCTGTTCAAAAAATCTGCAGTATCTGGTTATCGGACAATAGGAAAACCGCAATCAACCCCTTCAATGGTCCCTCCAACAAAAGACAGCCCTCGGGGAGGAGCGAGAAGTCACTATCGGGTGTCTGCTAATTGACTGGGGGAGGTGACTTCGGACTCCTTCGCTATTGTTGGAGGGGTCATGAATGGGGAGATAGGGCAGATTTTTTGAAGAGATACCGCAGATTTTTTGAAGAGATACCATAGGTTTTTTGGCTGACCGTGCCCTAAAACTTCGTCGACTCCCCATCGACCCCCTTTAAACCTTCATCGACCCCCAGGGGGTCGGTACCGACCACTTTGGGAAACCCTGCTTTAGGAGTTAATCCATAATTAAGTATATATCTAAAAGCGAATAATCTTTCTTTAACAGTTAGAAACGAGATAATTTTCGGGTTCAGAGCGGAAACCATAGAAGGGAAAAGTCACAAATTTTCCTCGTTTTACATAAAGTTTGAAGTTTGACTGGTTTCTGAAATACACGTTTCAAATAGTTTTTATGTATTAATCACATGCCAGTGATTAATGTCAAAAGATTTCACTGTGTTTATCGCGTCTTTTTTTCGATTTAACTGCATATTCCTATTAAATCCTTGATTTAATGCCAATTAGATTGTTATTTTTTGTTTTCGATTCATTTTTGAAAAATTTGCTGAACTCATTGTCAATGGCAAAATGGCATGTGAATACGTAAATTAAAGGGTTTTTCTTGTATTTTTCAGATTTTAGGTGGATTACCACTTTTGTACTTCGGCAGTTATTATTTTTTTTTAGATTCAATCTTAAGGAACGCTGAGAATTGCGGTTTCTTGCTACGGACACGTCTAGTACTTCAGCAGATATCCGTTGTAGGATGAAACATTTAACTTCTACTGAATTCATAGAGCAGAAAAAAAATAATTAGACACATTAGAATTTTTTTTAATTTGATTTTTCCCATTATGTTTTTGTCTTATTGTATTTGGCATTGGTGCAAATCGAATGCTTTCCGAGTGTCAAGAAATTGAATACTATTTACGAGATTCTTGCTCTATTACGATTCTATTAATTTAATTACATATTGTCTATCTATACCAGTGGTTCCCAACCGGTGGTCCGTGGACCATATTAGGTCCGTGAGAGTCTGTGAAGTGGTCCGTGCAGGGGCCCGGAGAAGTACAAAAAAAAATACAATAAATAAATTTGAGCGGATTGAAGAAGAACAGATGGAATTATATCTATGACGATGAGTAATTTGTAGTGTTCGGCAACTAGTGGTCAAAAAGTAGTTAACTACCAACTACTAACTAGTCTGGGAAAATCCAGTTGCAACTAGTAGTTAACTATTTTTTCCTGGGACTAGTTGCAACTAGTAGTTAACTATTTCCCAAAGTAGTTAACTACTAGTTAACTAGTCTATTTAATTTCATAACCTATTTTTTGCCCAAATTCTAATACATCTTTCTTATCTATATCACAAAAAAACATTATGCTTCGCTCAAAACGGCGCTTTATTTCTGGTTATGGTATTTATGTACTCTACCATGACATTGGAGTTATAAATAGCAGTGTAATTTTTGTATATTTTGATAAAAATTTTAAATATTTTTGATATTTTAAACAAAATTTTTTTTTAAAGTAGTTGAAAATTTGAAAGTAGTTTCAACTAGTAGTTATTAAAAAAAGTAGTTCAACTACTAGTTAAACTAGTTTAAACCAAAAGTAGTTAAACTACTAGTTAACTACTAGTTGATCGGTAGTTAACTACTAGTTGCAACTAGTTCTAGTTAACTAGTGCCGAACACTAGTAATTTGTGGGGATAATAGTCACCACTTTATTATTAACACTACTTTTGTGTATTCTATAAATACATTTTATGTATAAAATGTGAAATTAAGAGCTCTGAAAAAAAAATCAGTTCTGTAGGTCCTGAAGATTTAATTACGTCATAACAAATTATTTAATAAACTTTTCATTCACTAGAGTGAATTTCAATCAGAGCCTCATATAAATTTACACGCTTAATTAGGGAATATAAACTTTCATCTTGCAATTTTTTGAGGATTTTAAGCTATGAAGGGATGGTCCGTGAAGGTTCCAATTTTAAACTTAGTGGTCCGCGGGTTTCTCTGCGTTGGGAACTACTGATCTATACCGGTGTCTCATTGTTTTCCCTACTTCGTAAATTTTAGCGTGTCTCTAAATACTTTGGCAGAAAAAGTTGCCAGAACATTCCTGTGTACAGAATTGGCGACAGATAAAATCTTTCATAAAATTAGCTAAAATTTGGAACCTCTTGTGGAATTGATGTGTGGATATTTTCAGGAGGCTTGCGTAACGCGGCAGGGAGGGTGACAAGGGGCACGGTCTGTCCCCGGGCGTCCGCATTCTTCGCCCAGTGACCGCGCGGAGGTCGATGACTGCCTCACTCTTGCCGAGACGCTCCAACAGGTGAGTCCTTCCTTCCTTCCTTCCTTCCTACTCCCACCACTGAGATCGGTCGGTGGTGTTGTTGTTCTTGTGTTATGGTTATATATGCATCTTGGGGTGGCCAATACGCGGCACCCGTGCCACAGTGTGGCACGGAGCAGTTAAAACAGTGGCACGCGAAGACATTGAAGAATTTGAGAAAAAATAAAAATACTAATAATAATGTTATCTAACGCCATTAATGAGATTTCAATGCTTCGTCCATCTTTTCTCTCTTAACTCAGATATAATTTTTTTTTTTATTTTGTTAAAAAATCTATAATAGTTCGTGTTGGCCAAATCTCTTTTTAAGTGTCTGAAAGACAGTAACCTAACCTCCACCCTCATTGTTGCAATTTCTTAATTTAGAACCAACAGTATTGGATAGCTTAAAACTAGTTATTTTTTCCACTGAGGCATTACAAGTAGAGATAACTTTATCGGGTTTGGGATAATTTTGTAAAGTTATTAATTTATTAGGAGGTTTTCAAGTAAAATGTGTTAAAAGTCCGTCTTGAGTGATTTTTCCGGGGAGTGCCTCCCATATCCCATATTAATTTTTACCACACGACTACTCATGCTTGCCTGAGAAACAATATCTTTTGTGTAAAATCAACATAATCAGTCTACTGTCGTACCGCGAGGAGAAGAGCTATTGACGTCATACGATGATGCTGCGGTTGTTATAGAAACGGATTATTCCACTGAATTTTGGGGGTGATGGTAATTCACTTGGCGCTAAAATAAATGTTCCGAGCCAAATCTGAGTGGCTATCTTTCAGCTGTGTACTCTTTCGATTCTAGAGTAACGAATTTTGGAATTTCGTTTCGCATTACATCTGATTTGATTAAATATTTCTAATCTGACCTTTTTCAACTGATCTCATCCATTTTAACTGATCTGATCCATTTTAACTGATCTGATCCATTTTAACTGATCTGATCTATTTAACTGATCTGATCTATTTAACTGATCTGATCCATTTTAACTGATCTGATCTATTTTAACTGATCCGATCTTTTTCAACTGATCTTAAATATTTCACCGAATCTGATCTGTTTAATTTGATATTATGTTATGTGATTTACATCAATTTATCTGATTTTATTTGGATATTTTATAATTTTTTGGATTTATAGTTACCGTGTTCATTAATTCGATTTTTATTAACGAGAAATTCCAAAGATAATCTATATTTTAACGTAGTTTAATAAAATATGATTATCTTATTTTCATTCGCGAAACGCGTTTTCTCACTCGCCAAATGTACGCTTAAAAACCCAAATAATGCCGTTCAATTCATACCAGCTTCCCTCTTCTTTTGGACTCGTCTACTCACAGCAACCCTGTTCAAAGCTCTTCTCCTCGCGGTATGACAGTATGAATAATCTTTTCTTCCTTTAATATTTTTTGTATACATAGGAAAAGTGAAAGTGTCCAAATAGTGGCACTCTTTCCAAAAAGGTTGGCCACCCTTTTTATAGATGTAAAACAAGTTATAAAATAATTTACCCTGTTTGAACCTAGTTCTTGTAGACGGTTTTAGTGAGCGGATGTCGATTTAATTTAATGTAATATGGACCATGGGCAATCTGTAATAAGAAAATTGATAATTTTTTGAGGTGTTTATCCTTTGAAAAAGTGTTTGTTTTATTGCCAGAGAAGAGGTGTTTAAGATCAGCTGTATGCTTCGAAGGTTCGTTTTTAATGAAGTATATATGGCTTGTAACTTTTTTTCCTGTGTGCTAAACTTAATTCTAGACACCTACTCCAGCAATAAAAACTTTTTTCAAGTGAAAAAAGTCATATTTCGGATAAAAACCGAAGTAAAATTTTATTGCTTACTTTAATTTGATACCAAATTTCATCGACATCCAGCGCTACGTTTTGGACCATTTTAATTTTACAATTAATTTGGATAAAATGTAAACTTCTTTGTATTCACTTTTTATAAAGGGCAATTTTCTCTTAGTATATGTATTTAAAGTTTTAATGTCAATAATGAATCTTTAGATTATCAGTATTTACTGAGGAGTTAAAGATTGTTTTAAAATATCTCCTTTTCAATTTAAAACCCCTCATTAACAAATTAGCGCTCTTTACCTTTACAAATTATTGGTTAAATACGAGGGTATTCCGGAAATATTCTTTCTAAACATAAACCATCACAGATTTTTCAAAATTATTTTTAAAAACTTTATGGTTCTTTGGTGCAGATCAGTAGAAAACTGTAGATTTGTATTTAAGGCAAACATACATACGTACACATACAATATTTCTATATACTGTATTTGTATAGTAAAAAGATGATGATTGATAATTTTGATTTTATTCCTTAATAAATTATGGTGTCACTATTTGGGATGGTGAACATAGATCCAATTTACAACCAATAATTTCAATTCAAAATAAAGTATTCAAAATTCTAAATCAACAGTCTTATCCATACAATTTTAGATATCTTAATTTATTGCCTCTCCGCCATAACGCTTTTTTTTTCGTAAATCTCTGTTTAAAATTAGAGAAAGGCCACACAACACAAGATTAATAGCAATTTAGCAAATCCCTAAATTTTCCAAATAAATTTTTTGTAAACATTTCTTTTATTTAGCTACAAAATTATGTAATAACTTGCCTTTAAGTCTAATCAGTATTAAAAAATATTCAGTTTTCAAAAGAAAATTATTTAACTTACATTAATAAAACATCGACGACCTGGATCTATATTTTTCACTCCAATGAAGCATATTTATTTTGTTACTGTAACCAGCTCAAAAGTCTATAGGATATTTTTTTTTTAATTTCCCCAAGTGCTCCCCTCTCATGTTGTTACAGGTACTGAAACATTATTACCTACAAATTTTCAGGTCTCTAGGCCAATTTTTGACCCCGCTCACCTCAAAAACAGCACCTCCTGGGAGATGCTCCCTGAGGGTTAAAAGTGCACTGCATAATATGCATTGGCTTATGTAAGAAATCAGTTAATTGAAGTGGGCGGAAGTCAAAACAAATTAGCTAAAATTTAATATCGATTTTTAATTTATTGTAATCAATAAATTTCATACAAGCATGCAATAAACAAAAAAAAAACAATATACATCAATTTTTTACTAATAGGAACAGGATAGAGGTTGGCACCTTAGAAAAAGGTTCAATTAAACAATCAAGTGGCCTTTATCCAGCTCCCGCCTGTGAGCCTCCTCTTTTCTAAGAGAGAGTTCTTCTTCGGTAAGAGCGCGTTTTTAACCCTCAGGAACTCCCCCAGTAGGTGCCATTGGATTTTTTTCCAATAGGATCTTGGGACAATGATATTCTAACAGCCATATTCACAGCCATCAGCGTCAGTGCTAAATCCTCGATCAAAGAAGAATTCCACCAATCAGAGTCAACGGAAAGCTACTTTTTCTTTCTTTAACCGCTGGTTAACCTCGACGCTGATGGCTATGAATATGACTGTAAAGGTTATACAGAGGTTTTAACTCAATATTGACAGCGTTCAGGCTCATTAAATTAAAAACAATGACAAATTAAGATATTTTCAATATTTTCCCTATACATTAACATGGGAAAAGTACTTTTGAGGTGCGCGGGAGTCAAAAATTGGCCCAGAGACCTGAAAATTTGCAGGTAATAATGTTTCAGGACTTGTAACAACATGAAAGGGGGGCACTTGGGAAATTCCAAAAAAAAAAATTTGCAATGGGCAATTGGCGAATCATATTTTATCTCTTGTTTTTGTATTGTATTCTTGTATTAAATTTGTAAAATAAATTTGAAATTCTCTTCCTTCGCATCAGCCATGGGATTCGTGAAGTGGCTCGTGCTGGCCTCGTGCCTTCTGCTTCTGGTGTCGTGTGGGGCGGAGGAGGAAGCGGACAACGAGGTGGGAGAGCCCTCCCGAGAAGAGGGAAAGTTCTTCCCTAAGCTGCTCTCACACATCTTCGACATCCTCAGCTTCAGAAAGGCGAGTCTCCTCCACTCTTTATCTTTTTTAATTGAAGAAAATCCATTGTATTTGGGTATAATTTAAGGATTGGACACTTTTCACCACACTTACTGCCGTGTGCAAAATCCTAAAAATTATCTGGTTGAAGTTTGGCATTTATTTTTGTTTTATCGCTTTTTATGTTTGGGGGGTGACGGTAATTAATAAACGCTGAAAGAACGTTTGCTGCCATATCTGTGTGACTATGATTTGGAATTGAACTTCTTTTCAAAGTTTTGTTTTTTCTGTTAAAGTTTTCTCGTGGCGGTCGAATTAGTATATATTTAGTTTAGAATTGAAAAGATCTTGTTTATCATGTAAATAATTGCGTCCGTTGTGCAGAAATATATTTTTTCGCTGGTACACTAGTGAAATATTGTATCCTATTAACAACCGTATATCGCTCAATGAGTAAACACAGCCGAAGTAAGTCATGAGAGTAGGAGGGAATACAGGCGAAGTTAAAGTAGCCAGCGATTGAGGTAGAGCAAACATATCCCGGAAGAACGATTTCAAGGCCGACTTGTCGGTCGAGGTCGAATCCGCGGCATCGGGTCACCGGGGGCCACCAACCAGTTGTGTCTGAGATGGGAAATCGGCTTTTTATAGAGGGGGGGGAAGGAAAAAAAATTAGTCGGGTATGCTATAAGATAATAGGTGACCCAAAAGTAATGTGTGACTAGTTTTTTCAATCTAAAAATGTGCACATTTCACTGACGAGATAAGGGAATAATTGAATCGCCATCGCCAGTTTGACGAAGGGAATAAGTCCAAAAAATGGCAAATTGACTCTTTGTGCTCAAAAAAATCTCCAACTTCACTCTACATATGAGTGTAAAGAGGAAAAAAATAACTACCCCTATCGGCAGATAAAGCCCCTTGAATTTGCGAAATCGATGTCACATTCATAGTATTTTTTTAGTTAATTTGAAAATTAAATTAATTAGTCTTTCTTTTCAGATTCTTTGACCTGTAGACTTAGCCAAAAATAAATTTATTTGAATTTAAAAGCGTTTTTTCTTTCTTTTTTTTTAACCTATTATTGTTTAACCAATAAATGTTTGAGTCCATTGATATTCACTTACTCCATTGATATCGCCTTAATGACTCAGTTTCATAATAATTTTTAATTTTATTCGTCTTATTATTTCTATATCTTTCACTTTTGTGCTGTGAACTGAGCAGAAATATAATTTAGTTGTTAATTTAAGTGGTTTTTAAGATTTTTGTTCAGCTGAAATTTCAAGGTCGAAGGGAATAAGTCCATCACCTTTTTTTAACTGTAAAACATTTTAAATACACTTATAATTTTTTCGATGATTGTTCTGTGTTCTTAACAGTGTCATGAATTTCCTGTAAACATTTGGTGGCTATCGGATAAAAATTCCATTATTTATACAGGTTTTTTTTTTTTTTTCGATTTTCTCAAAACTTCGTTTTTGGACTTATTCCCTTCTTTTAACCGACTATTCAATTTTTTCAAAGTTTTGAAAAGTCACTGAAACGCATGATTTTTAGGTCTCATATGAAGAATACATTTTGCATGGAACACACCATAGCTAAACATTTTTTTAGGAATAAAAATTGACCAAAATCATTTTTAAAAACACTGATCCCGCCTCTCACATAATAGTGTAAATGTAGCTTTTTTAGATCCTAAAAAAGATAGGATTTATGTAAATTTTATACTTAGTTTTGAAATTTTAAAGGATTATCTAAATCTCATGCCCAAAAAGAGGGGACCATGGAAATCCTCTCAGGAAAATTTTAAAAATTTAACTCTTTAAAATAGTGTTTCAACTCATTTTCAGACGCTTGTGACGGACGGTTTTTTTTTTTCTGCTTTCATTCACAAGGCGAAAACACCTTTACAGAACTAATAGCCAGAACTTCAGGAGGGGTTGTGAACCCTATAAGAACACTCCGTGGATCCTCCTGCAGTACAATATATTAATATGCAATCAATTGTTTTCAAATAATTCAATTAAGAAAATCTTAATCCCTTGAAAAATAGCTCTTAACCATAAAAAAAAATTGTTGAAAAATCTACATTTTTGTCTACATATATTTTTTGGTGGAATTTGGTAAAAAAAAGTGGGACATTTAGGCGGGAAATTTGGCCAACTGGACACTGGACAGACAGGCAATAGGAGGGACCGTCCTGCCAAAATCGGGACCTCTGGTCACCCTAGCTATAAAATAGTTATTGGTGACCCAAAGGTGGCCAGGGTTAAGCTTAGATGGTTTTTAATTTTTTTTTGTTAGGTGTGGGTGCTCGAAATTTTGTATATGAATTTTCTCCATTATTGCTTAACGCTTAATTTTAATATTTTGAGGAGACAATTTTTAATTAATAATTTTTATTAATATCATTATTTTTCTACTTTAATTATTTAATATTTTCATAATTTTAAAATTGTAAGTGAGCAGTGGCGTAGCCAGGAAACACATTTTGTAGGGAAATGTTGATATTTTGGAGGGATATAAAGTAGTTTTAGGGATTTAGAGGGAGTTATAATTAAAGTTTCAACAGGCTATGCAAAGAGAACCACTGGTCAGATTGACTTGGTATTTAATCTGTTGTGGTTATTCCTGAAGCCAGGGAAATTTGCATTACAAAAATTAAACGATGGGGAGTCGTAAAAACCCTTCGAGACCAAACACATGATGCATGGATTTTGAGTACCTGCAAGTGTGTATTTTCAGAAACAAGTTTAGTATGCATGCTTAAAACTTGAGTGGATTTTATTCGGAGCTAGTTTGACCTATTTTTCATACATAAAAATTTGAGTATTTTTTACTCAGTTTAAGTGCGAAGGGTCTCTCTTCTGGTGTGAAGGGTCTATTTCTGTGAGTTCAACCTGGGAACGTTTCCTTGTGAGCATTATTAAATGGAAAGGCCTTTGAGTAATCCAATCCGGAAGATTTTGACCGAATCTTCTATCCACCCGGGATATATCAGATGCAAATCGAAAGAGATGCGCTTTATGAAATGCCATTCCGAAAGGATTAAATGGGTGAATAGCCCGAACAATCGCGAAGACAAAAGCGGATTTCACGCACGACCGGAGCTTCTTAACGGGGACCGTGGACCGGAAAAAGATCTCTAGGAGTGCGAGGGACAGGGTCCACTGTGCGGTCTCTATTAAAAAAAAGACCTAATTAGACCGTAACGTCGTTCCCTCGGAAGATGTTTGGGTTTCTCCCTTCTCTCTCTCGCTCACTCTCTCTCTTTTAGTATATTCTCCTTTTTCTCTCAATGAACAATTCCCGTATTTTTTAAAAATAGAAATAAAGCAATTTTTACAGTTAATCAAACGATTCTAATTTCAAAAATTATCATTAAAAGTTTCAAAAAAAATTATTCAATTAGATATTTGAAAATAAAAATAGCTAAATTTGAGTTGCTAACAAACATCGAGAATTGCCGAAAGGTTATACAGGGTGTCCCAAAAAAGACTGAAGCATTTTAAAAATCAATAACTCAAAAACTAAAAAAGATAAAAATGTGCGGTTTCTTGCCCCCTACTTGTTAGGCCAAAGAATTTTCATCCCAGAATTTTCGATTTTAGTTCCAAAATTTTAACTAGATGGCAGCACAAGAATTTTTTGAGGGATTTAGGGAAAAGGTATCGGAATAATCCCTGTTACTTAACTTGTGACAGGAAAACCAAAGTTTGATTAAAAATCGATTTACCGAATCGAATGTTGTTCGATCCTCAACGAATCTTATTCGATTCTCGGAAGATTTAAGATTCGATCTAAGGAAAATATTAAGATTTGGGTTACGCTTTGAATCAGTTTGACAACTAAACCAAACTGTGGTCTCCCCTTAAGACGGATCTCTCATTTCAGCCAATATTTTTCAAATTACTGAATTTGATTTTGTCTACGCATTAATTTTTTCTAAATAGGTGAAATCCAAATAAATTCTTTAAACGTTTATTGAGGGAATGAGAAGTTTAGATTATTGGTGATCTTTAGAAGAACAGTACATATATGGTAGTTTGTGCTGTGATGCACATAACAGGGGTGATTGTGTTCCGAGTGAATAACCTAGATTACCGGGTTTTCTATTAAACTTGCAAGTTTCTATGGCGGATGTTGGTCAGATAGCGTTGGGTGGGAAAATGGGTCTAGTGGGGTAAAATAGGGGGGTCTAGGGATTTTAGCAGTTTATATTTATAAAATTTAATGTTTTTGGCATGCTTATTTTTATTGAGACTCAAGTAAAATCAGCATGCCAAAAAAAACATTAAGTTTTATAAATATTAGCCGCGTTCACAACAGCCATTCTACCGGACGAAAGGCAGAGAAAACTGGTTCTTCTTCCACCACTCTCCCTACGCAGGGAATAAATCACTTGACTATCAGTTGGAAATTCTCTCCTGGGCAATAGCAGTAGGAAAAATGTTTTAATTGGATCAACTCTCGTAGACAGCGCTCTCGCTCGCTCCCCGCATATCTACGAGCTTGCTCGCTTGTCACGTGATTCTTTCTACTGGTAGGACGTGTGCTCTTGTGAACGGGCTATTAAATTTCCTCACGGCTGGTTTTCGGAGATCCCTTTTCCCCTACTTCTTTAGCTCTTTCTCCGGTTGAACAGGTTGGCTGTTGTGAACGCGGCTATAAACTGTTAAAATAGCTAGACCTATTTTACCCCACTAGACCCATCTTTCCCCACCCCAACCTACTCATAATTCGATAGAGATGTGGGTACATTACATATGCGAGTAGTGATGGGTAGGGTAAAATAAACACATGGGGTTAAACAGAATATATGAAATTTATTATTTTTTGACATCCTGATTCTTCTTGAGCCCAATAGAAAAATCAGCATGCCAAAATAAAATATATTATATATAAATATATTCTGTTTAACCCCAAAAGATCATTTTTCAGCCAACCAACCCTATTTTCACTAAAATAATAGTTTAAAGAAGTTCCGCACTTCCACTGAAATTCTTGCCAAATTCATCCACTTATTTAATTCCGAAAATAAATGTAGTCTAAATTTAGTGTAACTTAGTCTGATCGGGGCCCTTTCTCAAACACCAAGTCAAATTTAATATCCCCTCTAAAAAGTTATCTCAAAGATTCTAAAACTTTGATTTCCCTTTAAAATATTTTACATAACCATCCTCTGAAAAAAAGCAGTGAAAAACGCTTCATATAGAAATTTTAAATAAAAAAGTTTCGGGTTAAATGTGTATAACCCACTAGATTAAACAATTTATGGCGCAGCCTTTGTCAGATATCATGTTCTAATTTTCCATGATATTCCTTAAAAATAATTTCCAATTAGAACTCAAAGTTCGATTTCCCAAAGATTTTATTATTTAGAATTAAATCCTAACAATATCTCCTCTGTGCCATAAAAGATCAATCAAACAACCAACTAGCTAAAGCATTTCAATCTAATTCGAATCTGAAATCGATTCTATCTCTCAACTTCGATTTTCCTACCACAAGGCAATAGCAGAGATTCCGCTGACAGTTTATACCTAAATTTCGGGAAAACTTCTCGTGCTGCCATCTACAAATGCATTTTGGAACTAAAATTTTGAAATTTTGGGTACGAAAATTCTTTGCCCCCCTGAGTAGGATGCAAGAAACCGCATATTTTTATCTTTTTTAGTTTTCGAGTTATTGATTTTTAAAATGCGTCAGTCTTTTTTGGGACACCCTGTAATTGATTGGCTGTTCGTACTGTTGTTTGTACCAACTGACGTTACACGGCTGCTTGTGACCCAGTAGCCGTTTTCGTGCCCTTTTTGAAAAACGATTTTGAAATTAAATAAAAAAATAATTAAGCGTTTGAATAAAAAAAAATTGTGACCAAATGTCTTTTTCGACCATTTGTATTGAATAAAAAAAAATGCGGGAATTATCCATTCTTCTTCAATTAGGGGCTGTCCATGAATGATGCCACGCTTGGAGAAGGGTTACTAGAATTGTGACACTTTGGGACAAAGTAGAGACAAAGGGGTTACGAGAATTAAACAATCAGTACAAAAAGGGAATAAGTCCAAAAAATTGCAAATTGACTTTTTGTGCTCAAAAAAAAATCTCCAAGCTTCGCTCTAAACACGAGTGGAAAGGGAAAAAAATTTACTCTACCCCTAAAACTACACTGTGCGGTCTCTAAAAAAGACTGAATTTCTGGTTTGAATTTCCAGTAAAAATTTGTTGGCTATACAACGAAAATTCAAATACTTTTACAGGTTTTTCCCCCAATTTTTTTTTTTTTTTTTTTTTTTTTTGATTTATTCTCTTTTTCAAACTGACGATTTATTAATGAATGGCCCCTAACTGCGTTCTTGCTAGATTGATTTAAGTTATTGGTGCTCTTTGCTTACGCTGGCTTATAGGAAATAACTGCATTCTTTCCAATTGCTACGTTGACAATCGACGAATCGTGACGTCATTAGATGTAACGTCAATCTGGGTGAAAGCGTCGGGTCAGGTCATGCGAGAAGAGTCGGACGGAGAAAAAAAAACTTTCCCTGCGTGAAGATCAACCTGCGGCAACGGTCAACGACTTCTGCCGTTACTTTTGTAACAATGTTACAATCAGAAAACTCTTACACGGAGCAAAAAACCATTTTGATTGTAAATGACGATTATGAAAGGGAAAAAAATTTAAGGTACCCCTTTTTTACATAAATCGGACTAAAAATTTAAAAAATTTCTAACTCTTTGTAAAAATATAAACATGTAGCGCATGTATTAGGTATTTAAATAGTGGATAGAAAGGTAAATAAGAGCGTCGAGAGTTGTGGTGAAGAATTATCTCTTCTATTACATGTATGAGCCAATTTTATATTTACATTTCCGTTAACATGGAGACTATTTTCATAACATTGTTATTCCTTAAAACTTTTTCACTTTAAAGTTCGGTAAACTATCAAAATTAGAACATTCTGTTTCAAAATTTTAAAATATTCTTTATTTAGATTCTTAGAACAATAACATTCATCCTATTTTTTTCATGGGTTTTTTACCCATGTATACCAAGTTTGGTGCAGATCAAATGAAAACTGCAGATTTGTATAAAAGACACACACGCAAAAATTATATTTATTCATTCATCTACCCAATACTGAATCTTCTTATATAATAAAAGTCAATGTGTTTTTGTGTGTTTCTTTGTCTTGAATACAAATTTACAGTTTACTTCCAATCTGCACCAAACTTGGTATACATACGTAAAAACTCTATGGGAAACATAGGCTATAATTATTAATTCAATAACTACCCCTTTAACCTATTTTGAATATTTTTAGACCATTTTACTGAATTAGCTTTATTTCTCCTCAAAAAATATCTGTTACCCTATTGTTACAAAAAAAAAATGCAAAATTTACTAATTTAAAGACCAATAACAAATTTCATTATTATTTATTAGTAAAAGAATCAAAGTCATAGCAATTTTAAAATTTCAAAAAATAATTTTCTGATTTGATAACTTTATTTCATTTAAAAAAAAAGTTTTATGGAATAAAATAGTTGTGAAAAAGTTTCTATGGATATATAAAATTAAAAAAGATTAAATCATGTAGTTTTAAAAAAAAATTGGTTAAAGAGAGAAAAAAAAAACACCCATCGACAATACTATTTGTATTAAACTTTCAATTTGAGAATAACAGGAATACTTTCTTCAATTGCACAAGAATTAACATGATCTAAATACTCAATAATTTTACAAAAACTTTTAATTAAAACCCAAAAGATATGATTCATAAAGACTCTAAATGGGAGCATCTTTAAGTGGTTTTTGGGAGAATATTTTTCATGGGGTAATTGTAGAAATTGCTTTATAAATGCTTAACATTTGAATGTTTTTTAATACCTCTGATTCAAAACAAAGAAAACATGGAAAATGTGTTTAAAATTTTAATGTTTAAAAGAGCTTATTTTATTGTATAACAAAAAATTTATTATATAAGAAAATCACTGCTTATCCTATTCACTTTAACCCCACCTAATTCAACTTTGATACAAAATTGGTAAAGAACGTGTGCAACCGCAGTTAACCTAGGAAGGATCAGTAGTGGTTATCTTAAATCAGAGAGGGTATAAAACAGGCTCTTATGTATAATATGGTGTGTTACTGCTATCAATAAGGATTTCGACCTTTAGGTAGCAATCGCATTTGATCAAAACGATGCCAAAACCTTTCAAAAGTACCAAAAAGTGGGTTAAAGTATGTAATTTAACTCGTGAAAAAGACAGTTCTTTATTATACTCCTTATCGGGGTAGAACTGAATTTCGCATCATAGTTTATCGCACAATACTGTACCTGGTTTGAATCCGCATCGGAATATTATAATCCAGGTCAGTAGAGAGCGAATTCTTCCATTGTGAGTTCCAAACACGAAGAAATAATCCTTTTCTCAAATGTTAGTTTATGGTCCTTTACACTCCAGAAAACCCGAGTTCCACCCGAGATACTCTGGTCTAAAGAGAGAGCATTCAAGAAATCCGTTTTCTTTGAGGGATTTTAAGATATTAAATTCACTCTAAAACAGAAAATGCGTATTTTGAAATGCAACACAAAAGAGCGCACTTATAATAAATTTTTCTCTGGAACTTTTAATTGTTCTATCTGCTTAGTAGAAATAAAGCTATTTTAGCAAAATGACTATAGAAAGGTCCAAAAGAGGGTCAATAAGGGGTCATTTAAAGCCTATGTTTTTCCTTGGATTTTTTTACTTACGTATATCAAATTTGGTGCAGATCGGAAGAAAACTGTGGATTTTTATAAAAAACACCCACAAACTTCTATTATATTAGATTCTATCAATTCTGATAGTTGAGGGGTTTGTTTATGATTTTGACAAATATTCGAGTGGCAACATTCTCGCCAATTAAAAAACGCGCCAAAGGAGACAGAGAGAGTGAAGTTTCTAAGAAAACTAGTGAATAAAACCCTCCTCTTCTGCAGGTGGTTGCGGAGCTGAAGGTGGGCAAGACCTCCCCCACCATGTGCTTCGTGTGCAAGTTCGGCATCGCGCTGCTGCAGCACTTCGTGGAGACGGAGAAGCCGCGCGACGACATCGCGGACATCGCCTACACGGTGTGCGCCACTCTCAAGCTGGACAGCGACCGCGTCTGCGCCGGCATCGTCAACCTCTTTAAGGTACCCCTTTCGGTCTATGTAATGTTCGATATGTCGATCCGTTCATTTGCCCCCGACAATTCTCCTGCCTTCGTTCCCATTGTATCGCATTGGCGATGATGATGATGATGATGATGTCGGGCAACTGAAAGTCGGGATTTCGAACCCGTCTGTATGCCTGCCTATCTGATTGTCTCTCTCTGTCCGTTTCTCTCTGTCTCTGTGTGTCTCTCTCTATCTTTATGTCTCTCTTTCTCTATCTGTATGCCTCTCTCTATCTGTTTGTATGCCTGTCAGTCTGTATATCTCTCTATGTCTGTTTGTCTCTCTTTGTCTGTATGCCTCACTATCTCTCTGTGTGTCTCTCTCTCTGTCTCTAATCCTCTGCCTATGTGTTTCGATACCTCTCTTCAGGGAAAAAAATTAACCTAATTCAATGTTAAGTTTTAAAAAGCCTGAATTACTACTATTTTATGCAACTCTTCTTTTCCGCAATATTTTCTCTCTATTCTACCAGTTAGCAACTCAAACTGGAGTGTTTTGTCTATTCGAGAAAGTGTTCTCAAAGTTTTATGTATGGCGTATTGCAGGACGAGATGCTGTACATCTTTCGCAGGACCACCCTCGGGCCACAGGAGGTGTGCGGGGTGCTTCTGGGAAACGAGTGCGCGCGCATCTCCTCCCCCCTGCACAACTGGACGGTGCCCCTGGACGCCCTGCCCCCCAAGCCCCCTCTTCAGCCCGTCCTAGAACCCGCGGTAAGGCCCTCCCTCTCTATGATACGTGTGTGGTAAGGCTATCTCTATAAACTGTGATGTCTCTATCTCTATGATAAGTAATAAGGCTCTCTCTATGATATATTGTGATTCCTCCATCATTATTATATGTAGTAAGGTTCATATCACATTGCCCGCCTCACTTCGGGCATAATTAATAATGCCCAGTTGCCCGTAACATACAAATACCGTGATTCCTCCATCATTATTATATGAGGAACTAGAAGCCAAGGGGTGCAAGTGCAGTTTTTTTTTAGTATTGGAATTAAGTGCACGGAAGTAGTTGCTGTGGAGTAAAACTACTTAGCACTACGCAGCAACTGTACTTAGTGCACTTATGCTACTTAGTAACTCCAATACTAAAAAGAACCTGCACTTGTATGTACCCCTTGGCTCCTCATCATATGATGTGGTGAGGGAGGCCTTTGACGAGTGTGTTTTTGCAGGCCCAGGCCCCCGTGTTGCGCGTGCTGCACCTGTCGGACACGCACTTGGACCCGTGGTACCAGGAGGGTTCGAACGCAGACTGTCGCGAGCTCATGTGCTGTCGGCCGGCCGACGGCCCCGCCCCTTCGCCGGCGCAGGCTGCGGGGCGCTGGGGCGACTACCGCAACTGCGACACGCCCCTGCGCACGCTCGAGCACATGCTGCGACACATCCGCGACAAGCACAGGGTGAGTCTTCTTTGCTTTCGTATTCAACGACGAAGGGAAACATAAGCGGGAGTCGTGTCCATAATTTGATATTTGGGTCCGTTCAAATACACTACGTAAGCATGTGTTTTTGGTCATTTTTGACCCCCCCTCCACCTTGTCAGCAAAGATAAGCAAACAGCAATTCCCCCCCCCCAAAAAAAAGACAAAATACTTGAATTTTTGTGTTCTAGTTAAATTTTTTTGTAAACTTTATTTTTGGTTGAAAAAAATTCAAATTATTTATGCAAGAAACAAGAGATTTTCAAAAATCCATTGTTTGTAACATCTTACTTAAAAATTATATTCTTACCACAAATTCTCAATCAGAGTAACTTACTCCCAAGTCCCAACAAATAGAACTTACCAATACCAATAGAATTTTTGATAATCTAAATGTGTCCTGCCATGTAGTGTCAAAGGTTATTAGCTATTGTTTTTGCACCTGAAACTGAATACTTATCAGATGATCTTAAAATCCATTATGTTATGTTGAGCTACTCTCAGCATCCCCATCATCCCTTCGCGGCTTCCATCACAGCGGTGCCCTTTTTGCGGTGGTGCTGCCATCTAACGAGCAATTGAAAAAGCTTTTCTGCTAAAGGAAGGTTTGGTTATTAATGAGGGAATTGCACGTTTTTTTTTTTAAATTTTTAAATGATGGAGGATGAAAATCCATGAAAAATGACGTAAAAATTATTGAAATCGGAAAACTATTCCCCAAGATATTAATTTTTAAAATGTCGTTTCCAGTATTGGCAGGAAAAACAGTAGTTTCGTTATGGCTGCTGTGTGACGTCACAGCGCTTGGACCCACTGGTTTCGCCATGTTATTGTATGCTTAGCTTGCTTCATTCTTCACAAAGTTTTAACTAAAAAACTATGATATTTTAAAGACACATACAAATATTTTTTATAAAAAGATTGGCATTTTGTTTTTCAAAAAATATTAATTGGTTTTGGAATTATTAGGATTCAAAGTTTAATTTTTTTCTTTTTCTGGCCGTTCACTAGAGAAACAGACGAGTTTTATGCGTGTTTTGGTTTTATGATAAGTCTGATTTCTTTTATTTTCAACAATTCACTAGTTTCGACGGCGCTGTGACGTCAAATCCCGTTTTTTGATCACATGACTTTACTATTGTTTTGGCAAATATAAAATCGAATTTTAAGTTATTTAAAACATATATTTGAACTTTAAAATCTGATATTTGAGAGTTTTAAACTATAACGTATCAAAAAAGTGTAAAATTAAGCAAATCCCTCACCTATGCAATTCCCTCTTTTATGACACAAGAGACCGGGGGGGGGGGGCAAGAGGCCCTAAAATACGGAATAGGTGTAATAAAACCCGTTTTTTTTATATGTCCAGACGTTTTCTTGGGTAGGACTCCCATACTCTATTATTCACTTTTTTTTATTAAATTCGTCAAGATGCTAATCCTACCTAAAAATGAACTAAAAAGCTACATTGAACTCATTAAAAATATATGGGAGGGTATTAAGAATAATTTCGGTTCCTTATTCCCTCCGGTGCAGAGGTCTAGGTTTGTTCCTGATGATGGCTAAATTTTTTAGAGGATATTTGGGTCGAAATAAATTTCTATATTCCGTCAAAGTGGGGGTATGGTGAATTTTGACACTTTATGACATAGGGTAGGGTCAAAACTGTTGAAGAAGTGTTTAGTCTTGTGTGGTAAATATTTTGTACTTAAGATGCTTGTGTTGTGTCAGATCGACTACGTGCTGTGGACGGGTGACATCCCTCCGCACGACGTCTGGAACACCACCAAGGGGGAGCAGGTGCGGCTGCTGCACTTCGTGTCGCGGCTGCTGGCCAAGCACCTGCCCGGCGTCCCCGTCTTCCCCGCGCTCGGGAACCACGAGAGCGCCCGCATCAACAGGTAACTCACCTATGCAATGAAGGTATAAGGGGGGATTACGTTAGGAGATTTCACAAACACTGATCTGTCTTTGCAGCTTCCCAGGGCCGGAGGTGAAGAACGAGTTCTCCATCCAGTGGCTGCACGAGGAGGTGACCAAGGCCTGGGGCAGGTGGCTCCCCTCGGACGCCCTCAAGACGCTCAAGGAGTAAGCACCACCCCTTCCTCCTCCTTCTACAAGGGTGTTGGGAGAAACCCAGTTTTAAGGGTCAAATTTTTCAACACTTTTTCCCCGGACCCCCTTTTTTGGCATTGATATACCTCTCGAAATTCCTGCTATACTCGATAGCAACGTTTGCTGATCCTAGTACGTCACTAAGCGGAAGGAGAAAATGGGTAAACACAAAGCGTGTTGGGTCTATCACTAGACTGACAGCGGCCCTTGAAACCCGTTCGAACATAGCCATATAGGTTAGAGAAACCCCTTGATTGGACCCCTACTACTGGATTTTTTCTTCAAAATTCTATGGTGAAAATACAAGGAGCAGTTACCTTCGGATGGCACCCGAAGTGTCCCAGGTGTCCAGAGATAAGTTAAGACACTATACTTTTTAAGTAGGGTCAGACTTAACAAATATTTTCTGGAAGAGGTTTTTCTTACCGCAAAAACCCTTAAAAATTTGAGAGTTGTCAGTATTTTCTTTGAAAAACACAGAAAACTTCTGATAAATTTGTTAAGTTAAGGCGGCATGCAGTAGAATGTAATAGAACTATTTTTCTCTCCTGTATATTGAGATATGCTGTAAGCGACTCTTCGAATTGGAGTTCTGACTCGTTTTTTTCCCCCGCAGAGGCATGTACTACGCGGTCCAAATCAACCCAGGGCTGAGGCTCCTCTCCCTCAACATGAACTACTGCAACAGCCAAAACTGGTGAGTGTAAAAAGGCCTCTCATTATAAGCGTAGTAAAAGTCTTACTATAATAAGTGTTGCTTTCCTCCATAACTAGAGAGGTACCCGCCTACGTTCGACAGCCATTTTTGAAATATGAAAATACTCCGTCTGGAGTTTTTATATTTTTGGTAGTAGTATGTTAAAGACCAATTAATAAATAATTTTAAACCATACATATTTTTTTCCAAAAAATATTTTAAAAAATTCGTAAAACGTTAAGCAATTTTAAATTTACGACAAACTTCATAATTATGATTATGTCATTTTATTTTAAAACTTTTATCGGAATTCAAATTCAATAATCTAGATCTTGTGAGACCTCTATAGATTTATGTATGTCTCTCTCACTTCAACAGCTGACAATCATAAGACAATGGAGTTGGAGGTGGTCCCGTTTGGGGTGCCAGTGTCTATGGGAAAGTCAATGCCTTAAAAGTTGTCATTAGTGTCTATGGGGATGAGACTTCTGTAAGCTCTATACTCAGTGGTTAGCATAATGGAAAAGAGCTTAAAAGTGTGTTAGACACCGAGAGGTGAAAAAACTTTCGGGTAGATATAAAAAAAAGAAGACAATGGAGTTATAAGCGTAATGATCCAACTAACCTCTTTTCTCAACAGGTGGATGCTGCTCAACTCGACCGACCCAGGGAATGAACTGGAGTGGCTCGTGGAACAGCTGCAAGACGCCGAGCGCAAGGGAGAGAAGGTACAGTATGAATGACACACTGTTTGGTTTTTATTTTTTGATCGAAATATTAGTCCTTATTATCTAAGAAAAATCGTATCGCTCAAAAGTAATGATGATTTTCAATCGATTAGTGATGATTTTAATTGATTAATTCAATACACCTCAACCCAGGCCTGATTTTGCCAATTTTAGAACATTATGTAGAAATGTTATATGAAAAGTTACTCCACGATGTTTAAAATTCTTTCTTTCACCAGGTCCACATCATAGGACACATTCCTCCCGGTCACAGTGACTGCTTACCTGTGTGGAGTGCCAATTACTATCGCATCATCAACAGGTACGCACGACATTCTTTATTTAGGCTGTTTTCAAGTATATTTTCCAATAATTATTAATCGAAATCCCAACTCGAAGGAGTTGGCGGACCAGGGATGGTCAACCCGCGGCACGGTGGAGGTAATAAAACGGTGGCAGGCGAAGACTTAGGAAAATAACATCGTGCGACGTTATCAATGAGGTTCTGTCCATCTTTTTTAATCTTAGTTTGCTGAGAAATTAATAGTACTTTTACGATTCCATTCATTATTTTTTTTAATATCTTAAGTACTATTTCTTGGGTAGATTCCTGATTGCCGGTAGCATATCCACCCCCAATTTTTGAAGTTTCTTAATTAATTTAGAACCAGCTTTATTAAATAGGTTAAAAAAAATTCCAAATGCATCATAAGTCCGTTTGGAGGGAGAAGGAAAGTACCTCCTATATTATTTTTAAAATCTCCACTACTCGGACTTACTCGAGAAAAAAAAATGTTTGAGGAATACTCGCTTAAAATAAGCCCAATCTCAGTCTATTAATACTATTTTGTACCTTTATTATTTTTTGGTAAATTGAAAAAAGTGGAAGTGTGTGGCACGCATAACTTTTATTTCCTAAATAGTGGCACGCTTCCGAAAAAGGGGTTGGCCACCCCTGACAAGCATCACTCCTGGCAAAGACAAGGGCGTAGCCAGAGAGAGGGGGGATGTAAATCCTCCGGAAAGTTAGAAATGTTCCTTTTTTGAATGAACTAAATTTACCCCATATACACCCTGAAATTGGAATATCTCTCCTAGTTTTTTTCTCATCTTCACTTATCACTGCTTCTGGCAACTTTCTAGCGCCTCAGAATTGCTTTAAAGACCCCAATCTGAAGTGTCTTGCTCTGTTTCTTCAGGTTCGAAAGCACGGTGCGCGGCCAGTTCTTCGGGCACAGCCACCTGGACGAGCTGGAGGTGTTCTACGAGGGGGAGCGAGCGACGAACGTGGCCTACATCGGGCCCTCGGTCACCAGCTACGACGGCGTCAACCCCTCCTTCCGCGTCTACACGGTGGACGGGAACTACTCCCAAAGCACCAGCGTCAGTACACTTTCAATCAAAAAAGAGATTTTGGATTGTGTTGTTGCGGGTATCTTGAGATTACTTTTTGTTCCCTTAGGCGGTGCTGGACCACGAGACGTTCGTGCTGAACCTGACCGAGGCCAACCTGCTGGACCGGCCCAGGTGGCGGCGCTCCTACTCCGCACGAAGAGAGTACGGGCTGCCCTCGCTGCAGCCCCCTCACTGGGACCGCCTGCTGCGGCGCATGGAGACGGACGAAGCCCTCTTCGACACCTTCAACAGGTGACCAAACAGATCTATAGTCTGTCTGTCCCGGCTTGGCACGTGTGGCAAACCCAAACGGACAAGGCCCATTCTCTTCCAGGGTTGGATAGGTGTGGAGAAAGCGCCAAACTGGTTTCTAAGCGCCAAGTATACTCCACCTGCCTTCCCTCTCCTTCGAAGGAGTCAGAGATTTATCCATCGCGTTATGCATCGTGGTCTCGAACATTTTTCAGGATAACACTTTGTTGAAAATTATGAAATTGAAAAAAAGAGGAAAGAAAAACGACTAAAAACCTATAGAAAAAGTATTATTCCAGTTATCTAGTTGGAGGTTCGGTGAAATCTAATAGTAAATTATCAATTAAAAAATAGTTAGCAAATAATGTAAATTCCTTACTGATGATTCCGAAAGTTGTTACGCTTTAAACATTTCAATTAATACACAGTTGTGTATTAAGAAATTTAAAAACACAGCGTTTTTATCAAATCATTTCAAACATCTATTGTTTAATAATTCTTTCTTTAATAATTTTTCAGTTTGTTTAAATCAGGGATGGCCAACCCGCGGGCCGCATGCGGCCCGCTTGAAAGATAAAGAGATTTAGAGGATAAAGAGATTTAGAGGATATTTTTTTTTATACAAAACAACATTATTTATATATAAGATATTTTATAATTAAAAGTATTATGTAATACAAAATTTTAATTTTTAAAAATAGGTATTACAAAATTGTAGGGCAAGATCTTTTTTAATTCATTTAAATCACAATAAAGCCGGCCCTAGTTTACTCTTACTGAATCATATTTTCAAATGCTAAACATGCACATTCACATTAATGATATCATCGAGTAGTAAACGCTGTCGGTAAAAAACGCTATATTCCGAAATACCTTATCGCCAATGGGGTGCTTAAGTAGCCAAGCCAGCTACCCTGATTTCCCGCACCCCTCAAAAAACTTGGATTTTCCGCGTTTGGGTTTGCCACATGTGCCAAGCCGGGACAGACAGACTCTACTAGTCCGTTGTTTAATTAGTCCCAGACCACAGAGCCCAAACGCTATTTTCAAACCCCATCGTAAGGTAGAGGACGCAAATGTCAATCATAGATGGGTAGGCAGTACCGTTTTGGCGGTGATTGTATGTGATGTGTTCATTCAATCTGTCCTTTCAAAGGATCAAGCTTCTTTTTCTTCGCCTATCATGACGTGAAGATCCTCGAACACAAGGCACACCCCTTGTTTTTTCGATTTCCACTATCGCCTATGGCCATGTACCCTCTGTTCTGGTACTCTGTGTCCAGGCTTAATAATGTTATGAAATGTGGCAACTCTAAAAACAACTTTAAAAAATACCCAAATAGCATGTAACCTTATGGTTAACGTTCACTTTATTGGGTTTCCCAAAACAAGGTTTACCGAAAAACCTTTCCGCAATACTATATTAGGGTTTGCATGACAAGGGTCACAGAACTTTCCTATTTACCTTACAGAAAAGAGGGAATTGATAGAAAAACCTTCTCAAAATCTGTTACCTCAGTTTCTAACCTTGTTTTATGGTTTTTCTCATAAGGTTACCACTCTTCTTATAGGCGCAAGTTGTTTTTACCTCGTTACAGGTTATAAGATACAACCTAACAAAACTTTAAATGAGTTACTCCAATGAGTTTATAAAACCTTACATTCATAATTCATCGCTGATTTCCTTTGCTGCTGCAGGATCAGTACAAGTTGGCTTTGCTGCCGAAAGGCTACCATCGCAGTGAAACGGGTTCTACAGATAGTTAGAGCACTGCAAGAAAAACCAATTTCAGTGTCAAACAGCTCCGTAAATAATTTTATTTTTGAATTAGCTGCTGATGTGCCCGGCCGCGGTGGAGTAATGGCTTTATTCATTAAAAGTTTAAATACCTTCCACGTTTTTTATTTTAGATCAGAAGTATTAAAATCCATCAACGTGTCGAGCATTTTAAAGCACACCAACCACGTGATTTCCGTGAAAATTTTATTGAAATAGTATTCTCCAAAAAAAACTACTTAAAACACTATCAGTACTCTAGTAACCTTGTTCAATTTTGTAAGTCGGTTTCCACAAACAAAGTAGTTTCCAGCGCGGTGTCTGAATTTTGAGTGAAATGAAGAACGAAAATTTAAAAATATGATTATTTTGTTAAACGCGTGTGTTATAGCGTCTTTTTTTTATCACGATTTGAGTACCGAAACTCCCCCAAGCAACCCAACAGGCTTTCTGTTTACCCATTTTCTCCTTCCGCGTAGTGACGTATTGAGTTCAGGAAACGTTGCTGTCGAGTATAGCATACTAATTAATTACTAAGCCTGGAAAAGCGTAAACATCTATTTCTCGTGACTGAGGTGTGTGTGTACGATTTCAGGCACCTGTACCACCTGAGTGACTTCCCGCGCGACCCGTGCCTCGAGGAATGCCGCCAGGAGACGCTGTGTCGCATGCGGACAGCGCGCTCGCACGACTCCTCCTTCTGCCCCACCTGAGAAGAAGATGCTCCAGCCAACCCCCTTCAAAACTCCTCAAGAGGACAAATGGACAACTCGAAATTGCGACGGGGGACTATAACTAAAAATCCCGGAAAACTAGTATTAGACAAACGAACCTTTTATCCGGAATCCCAAATTCCAGAATGCTCCGAAATCCGGAAAGTTTATAGATTTTTTTTTAATTGATACAGCTCCATTGGACCAAATTTGTTAAGCTCGAGATTTTCAAAAATTTCGATAAAACCCAAAATTCCGGGATAAATGCTGATAATAAAAAAAAGGATTTTCGGGGCTACCCCTGAGAAGTAGCACCCCTGTGTGTGATAGAAGTCCTGACCAAAGGCGTAGCCAGGGAGGGGCAAGTGCCCCCTAAATCCTTGATTTTTTTTTACTTTTGTTTTAACGAAATAATTTTCCAAAAAGAAAAATTTTGAAAACTCGGGTCAATATAGAAAGTAGACCTACATCTGGAGAAATTACCCTCCTTGGCAAAAAGGGGATAAAGAAGATAAAGGGATAAAAAAATTACAATTTTTGAATGACCAAACATAACGTTTTTGTTCATTTAAAATGTACTTTCTTTTACCCTTTTTCCCCCCTTTTTCAGCCCAATGAGGGGACAATTTCCCGAGTGCCCCCTTGAGTCCTGGTGACACTTACAGTGTGACGTAGTTTCCCCCCCTAAGGCCAAATTTACATGCAGCGATTCGAGTGGTCGAAACTTCCCTATAGTATATTCCCTACAAATGATGACGTAAGTTCTACGTCATAGCACTGAGAACCAATGGCAGGACCAGATTCTAAATCGATGAGGGAAGAGATAGGAAATTTTCCCCATGACGTCGTATTGCTGCATGTAAATCCGGCCTAACTCATTACAACTCAAAAGTATTCAATTTTTCTCATCTCAATTGGTTTAAGGAGGGATTCATCAAAACTCACTAAGATTCATCCGCATCACGTTTTCCCTAAAAAAAAAGTTCTGAAAGGGAGATGTTGAGTTTTGATAAATCCCTCCTCTCAGTTCTGGTTCTGATATTATTCAGAATTGAATCTGTAAAGGATGGAAAAAAATAATTGAATCATCAGTTTGAAAAGGGGAATAAGTCCAAAAAATGGCTTCGCTCTACACATGAGTGGGAAGAGGAGAAAAATAACTACCCGCTATGGGCGGGTAGGGATATACAGCCCCTTGAATTTGGTGAGGTAGATGTAGTACATTCAATGTATTTTTATTTAATTTGAAATTTAAAAGATAATTCGTTTTTCTTTTTTGTGCTGTAAGCTAAGCCAAAACAAAATTTGTATTTAATTTTTTTTACCTTTTTTATGTTAGGCTCTATTGATATTTATTAAACTGCCTTAAAGACTCAGTTTCACAACAATTTTTAATTATATTTGATTTAGTCTTTCTATTTTTCACTTTTGAGCTATGAATAAATATATATTTTTTAAAGATTGTTTTCAGCTGAAATTTAATAAGTTTAAAAAATGGAATTTTTTCAACATTGCAATATTTTTGAAAATACATATATTTTTTCGATGATTGTTTTGTAATCTAAATAGCAATCCAAATTCCCAGTAAAACTTTAGTGGATATAAAATGAAAATTCCATGATTTCTAAAACTTGTTTTTTGGACTTATTCCTTCTTGGAACTGACGATTGAATCGAATTTCCAACTGTGTGTGTGATTTGATATTTTGTGTGAATATTTATTTTTTCGCAGCGTCAACAGGTATTATTTATATACTCACTGTCTATTTATTGAAGCATCATATGTGTTGTACATTTATTGTGTGTGAAGTTTTTAAATAAATGTTTCTGACTGAAGTCTTTTCTGAACTGAAGCAGAAATCGCATCTATAAAAGTATGCGGACAATTTAACAGTTTTATGGATACTTAAAGTTTATTTTAAATCTGAACCAAATATAGTGTTTTCAGGTGACGTCACAACCGGTTATTTTCTTTTAACTGTGTACCTTCTGTAGGGCTTTTAACTGTAGCTAAGGCTGTTGTTTATCTGTTGCTAAGGCGGTTTTTTAGGTATGGGATCACGTGATTGCAAATGCTCCAATAGAAGAATTCCACGGCTAGTCATTTTCTGTAACTGTTAACCTCTGTAGGGCAAAAATCTGTAACATCTTCTGTTGCTAAGGCCGTTGTTAGGTCCGAGTCATGTGATTGAAAATGCTCTATTTGAAAACAAATTATACTTATAAATTGTTAGTTTAGATGCGGAATAAAGAAAAACGGTGGAATTATTAAAATATCAATTAAAATTTTTGATAAACTGCTCAGTAGGTGTAGTGGGGTTAACACTACCTTTTGACTCTACCAGTAATCGACGGACCAATTAGCTTTAAAACTAATATCTTTATTTAACACACAGCACATCACTCATCCACACTGACAACAAATACAATCCCCAGCATAACTCCGTATCACCTCCTCTAACATCCGTCCAACACTTTTATACAAAATAACTACAGTCTATTCACTTTACTTCAGATACTGAATACAAGAGAAGATCCACACAGATATACAAGGTTCGCAAATCAGCGCGAACATTCTCCCCCCGTTGAATTACATTCAAAATTAATCTACACACTTAAGCTAAAAACCCAATATATACATATTACAAAATACAATTAATTATTTACAGGTAACAAGCATAATTTCACAATTGGTCTCTGGAGTAGTCCCTTGGCAGTTCGTACAGTTACTACTCTCACTCTAGAATCCCTACCAGGATGTACTTTCACAACCCTCCCCATTTTCCACAAAAGTGGAGGGGCGTTATCATCCTTGATCAGCACCATGTCATCTACACGAATATCCCTTTGAGGCCTTCTCCACTTCGGCCGCTGTTGGAGCTGCGTGAGATACTCCACGCTCCATCTTTTCCAGAAATGCTGAAACATTGACTGCCTCACCTTCCATCTTTCTCGGTAGGTCAATGGATCTTGAGAAAGGTTCTCCTCAGGAATTGCAGTCAGCGGTTCCCCAATCAAGAAGTGCCCTGGGGTTAGGACACCCAAATCCATGGGATCATCAGACATGGAGCTTAGGGGGCGGGAATTCATGCAGCCCTCCACCTGGGTGATAAGAGTGACAAACTCTGGATAGGTCAGAGATGCTGATCCAATGGCACGTCGCAGGTGGACTTTCATAGACTTCACCGAAGACTCCCAGAGACCACCGAAATGAGGCGCTGATGGGGGATTGAAATTCCACCTAATTCCTTCAGAGGCCAAGTAAGAGGAAAAACTAGAATCCTTCTGAATCTGAAAAATACATCGATTAATTTCATTATAAGCACCCTTAAAGTTTGTACCACAATCACTGTACATATTGGCAGGCCTCCCCCTTCTAGCTATAAACCTCTTGAATGCCTCTAAAAAGGCGCTAGTAAATAGATTCTCCACTACCTCTAGATGAACAGCACGAGTAGAGAAACAAACGAAAACACTTACATAACACTTAAACTTCTTTTGACCTCTTCCTGTACGGTGCTTTATCATAAAAGGACCGGCAAAGTCCACACCTGTGTTATGGAACGGTCTACTAATTGTGACACGAGACTCTGGCAAATCAGACATCATTTGCGTAGCCAGCTTCCCTCTGTGCCTACAACAGGTCACACACTGGTGTACGATTCTACGTACGACAGATCTACCTGAAATGATCCAAAAGTTCTGTCGCAACAAACAAAGAAGCAACTGTGGGGCAGCATGCATGTATTTTACGTGAAAGTACCTTACTATTAAATCTGTAATGACATGCCTTTTGGGTAGGATCACAGGGTGCCGTTGAGATTCCGATACATTGGCATTCTTTAAACGACCACCCACACGAAGAACCCCAATACAGTCGATAAAGGGATCGAGTGACAAAAGCTTACAGTTACTTTTTAGAGATTTTCCTTTTTTAAGATAATCCAGTTCCTCTCCAAATACACTTGCCTGTAAAACTTTAATAACACAATTTTCAGCCGCCTTAAGTTCTGTAGCAGTTAGAAAACCTCCTAATCTCCCAGAACCAGCACAGTTATACAGAAATCTTGTACAGTAGGCCATAACACGGACCAACCTGAACCAAGAGGAATATTTACCCATGAAACTTGGGAACTCTACATCGGTAGCTAGGTTGCATCTAACCTCATGATCAAGCAGTTCCAACTCTTCATCACCATGGGGATCCGAATGAAACCCGGGAATGTACTTACCCAGGCTAAGGAAATCGGGTCCCTTCCACCATAACTGATCACTCAGCAGTTTCTCTGGGGGTAAACCTCTAGACAAGAGATCCGCAGGATTAAGTTCTGACGGCACGTGACACCACTGGAAGTCATCAGAAATAGCCACGAGTCTTGAGAGCAATTCAGCACCACAAAGTTCCAGGCGGGGAATTGTCAGACACTTCAGTGGGGCCACCCTTGACCTGCTGCACAATAGGCTCACACAAGTTCCATCCCTGGTTGTACATCTAAGATAAATCACAGCACCATAGGCATCCTTAGAAGCATCACTGAAGCCATGTATCTCCAGAATACCTGGATCCTCAATGCCAATAAACCGCTGTATTCTGATGTCCTGGAGGTACTGGAAAGATCCACTAAAGCGCTTCCATTCGCGACTAACATCAGATGGAACGTCTTGATCCCAATCAATCTTCAGACTCCACAGTTTTTGTAGCAGAATCTTCGCAGCCGAAATCAAAGGTCCCAAAAGACCCAACGGGTCAAAGAGTCTTGCAATAACTGAAAGAATTGACCGCTTTGTAGGTCTACCTTCCTCCACCACTGAGACCGCAAAACTGAAGACATCTTTACCTGGGTCCCACTTCAATCCTAGGGTCTTAACAGAATCATGATGATCTTCTCCAAAGCGATATTCTTGTTCACACAAAACCTCTTCGCTGCTCTCGCTCTGGGATTCCCCAGCAACACTTTCAAGCTTCCAAAACTTTTCCATTGTTTCACTCAGATCCGAATCCAGGATTACTCCACAGTGAAGAGCAGTACTGGGCCTTGGTACTGATCCACTGACCACATATCCAAACACTGTATTCTGGAGGATCAAATTACTTTCCCTCTGGTGAAATTGACCCGGCTTTAAAAGTTCATAGAAAATCTCAGCTCCCAACAACAGATCAATTTTACCTGGTTTGTCAAAATCAGGATCAGCCAACGGAAGACCATTTCTATCTTTAATTTCCACACTCAAACGTCCTGAAGGATAAACCTCGGTTATTTTGTTTACCATGAAGAGCTCGATGTTTCTCCTGAAAGAATTACTGTTATTAGAAATGATCGTATTCATTTGGTATCTTACCGTCATGGAAGAATCATTCAGGCAAGAAACTGCCAAATTAATTTTCTTTTTCCTAAGCTGTAAACGGTCAGCACAATCCTTCGTTATAAAATGAGACATAGATCCTACATCTAACAGAGCTCTACAAGGTATATAATTGTCACTCTGATCTTTAACCAAGCATATAACTGTACTGAGTAAAGTAGTTTTGCTTACCCTGTTTTGAGAGCACGAAGTTCCGACAAAATTTTCACTTGACTGGTTGATGTTCTCTTCACTCTTATTTTGCTCATTGGATGCCACTTTTAACGACTCGTCATTCCTTATCGATCGAGAACGGTTATCTGGCATTTTTGCTGACCTAAAACAGAGCAAACTGTTGTGATTCTTATTACAATTTTCACAGCTCAAGCGAGAGTCGCAATCTCGAACACTGTGATCTGAAGAAAAGCATCTAAAACACAGCTGCGCCTTCCTGATCAGCTCACTTCTATCCATTGGGCTCATCTTCAAAAAGTAATAGCACTTCTTCAGAGCATGAACTCCCGTTCGGCAAGCAAAACACTCCTTACCACTATCCGAGAAAAATACTCTTGGAACATTCCTCTTGTCGTAAAATCTTGAATTGCGTCCGGGTGGAGGAAGGGTTGAAGTTGGTGGCCTAGAAGTTGTGAAGATATCACACTCCTCAGCAAGTTGTGCAGGGGTAAACCATTCGTTTCCCTGTTTGAGGGCAATATGACTTGCAGTGTCGCCATTCAAAGTCTCCATCAATCGATCAGATATCATCAAGTCTCTCAATGACTCGAATGTATCCACGCCTCTTAGTTTTAGGTAATAACCAAAACTCACCGCTAATCTAGAGGCGAATTGCACATAAGTCTCTGTCAAACCCTTTTTTGCTTTACGGAAGTTATCCAAGCAAATCTGAGGTGATGGCTCGAATTCCTTCAAAACAGCCTCCTTAACTTTGTCGTACTTGGAAACATCCGAATCTTTAACGTAGATCAACACGCTGGAGGCTCTTTCACCCAAAATATTGATCAGTATCTCAGCCTTGAATTTATCTGGAACGTTCTTCATGATGAAGGCCCTTTCAAGAGATGAGAAGAACAAACCCCAGTTTTCAGCTCTGGTCGGAATTCTTCCAGCAAGGATCTTGACACTTTTAACAAGGTACTCCACGGAATCAGTGTTCTCAGTCTTGACATCATCCAAATTGACTTCACTCTTTGCTTCTGCCAATTTCTGCTGTGCTTCTATTAGCTGCAGTTGATATTTCATCTGTTCAGGTTGAAACCTCATCTGCTCCAGCTTTAGCTTTTCAAGTTCAATTCTTTGCTTCTCGACTTCAAGTCTTTGTTTTTCGACTTCAAGTCTTTGTTTTTCGGCTTCTTTGTCTTCCGCTTCTTTCCGATCAGCCACAACAGATTCCACCAGATCTTGCACATCCTCCAGCTTGTTCTTGTAAACTTCACTCTTGCAGATAAGATCCTCAAGATCAGCTTTGAGCATATTTTCCTGAACTGGCAATCTCAGTTCTCTTGCGACTTCAATTAAGTCTTGCTTCTTTGCTCTTCGGAACATCTCGACAGGAATCAAAAATTCCGATCACTAGCAAATAGACTCACTCCAAACGTCGCTGATACGCTCCGCTCGACTTGACCACAAAATAGTGGGGTTAACACTACCTTTTGACTCTACCAGTAATCGACGGACCAATTAGCTTTAAAACTAATATCTTTATTTAACACACAGCACATCACTCATCCACACTGACAACAAATACAATCCCCAGCATAACTCCGTATCACCTCCTCTAACATCCGTCCAACACTTTTATACAAAATAACTACAGTCTATTCACTTTACTTCAGATACTGAATACAAGAGAAGATCCACACAGATATACAAGGTTCGCAAATCAGCGCGAACAAGGTGCAAAATTTTAATTTTTACTGAAACCCCTAGCAAATGAAAAATATTGAGCGAATAATATTACTTGGTCTCAAGATATCAGTAACATTTACCTTGAAATAAAATATTATGTCACTCCCCAGAATGAAAATGAACCAAAGCCGAATGCATCCTGATGGCTCAGTTGATATACAGGGTGTCCCAAAAAAGATTGACCACATTACATTGAAAAATCAATAACTCAAAAAGATAAAAATACACGGTTTCTTGCATCCTACTCTACAGACCAAATAATTTTGTTACAAATTTTCCCAAATCTCCCGACAGATGGCAACACTATTTTTCCATTACCTCCTATGGGAAGACTGATCCTTTCCTGTCAGGGATTGGGAACAATTATTTACGAAAATTTGAGCCATAAAATTCTTTGGTCATTAGTCATCATTTCTTTTCATGCCCAGAGGCATAAAAGGCCTTTGGTCATTAGAGAGTAGGATGCAAAAAACCATTTTATTAAAAATTTTTAAAATGTGTCAGTCATTTTTGGGACACCCTGTAGTTGCTGCTTAGTGACAGGTTGTCTGATGGGCGATCTAGTAGCTCCTGGTTCGATACCAGCTTTCAGGGATGAGATTGGCAAAAACAAAAAGTCTGAAAACTGAACGAACGACATTTGATCTCTTAAATTGAGAATAAGAGAGAAAAACTAATAATAATTTTGTTAACATAAATTTCAACAATGAATTCTTACACTTAAAATTAAAAGTTTTAATGTGTTAAATTGTTAGTATTTTAAATTGGCTTAACTATAAAAATTTACCATATAAAAGAGCCTAATAAAGTCAAAAAAGTCATCAGACCTCCTTTTTGAGCTTGGAACTCTATTATTCACAATATTTTTAACTATTCACTACATCAAGATGCAAATCATACCTGGAAAATATTAAAAAACTACATATGTATTGAATATGCATGGGGGGAGGGCTTAGGAATACTTTTGGGCCCTCTCCCCCGGTGCGAAATTCTAGCTTTCGGTTTTTTAAAAGCTAAATTTTTTTAGGATATTTTGGGAACCTCCCAAAATAAATTTCTACATATACGCCACTGAGCCATTAGCTCGCACACCTATCATGACATTAAATAACAATGTCTTTAATATTTATTGAAATTGAGAAAAACTTTCCATTAGAACAGCATCAAACCTGCAGAGAGCAGAGCTGCAGTTTGAATGCCAGCAACCAAATTTACCTTTAGTTTATTCATTGAAAATTACACTTAAATACTCATAACACAGCAAATGTTTTATCAGGGTGGTTACAGGAAACTGAAAAAATAAATAAGTTCCCTGACTTTTCCCCGATTTTTTTTACTCAACTTAGAGAATTTCCCCGATTTACGGGAACTATTTTTATTACTTTTTTTTGGCTTTCTCTGTACTTAGAACCATATGATGTGTATGCAAGATACATTTACAAAATCAGTACTTGTTATTTGAAAAGAAAAAACATAAAAATTAATAAAACTTAATTTTAAACCTTGAGTGATGCTTAAGTCAAACATCACATGTGTTGCATAATATGTTTCACATTGAGATTAGAAAAAAAAAATTATATGGTTTCTGAGAGAAAAATGGTAGCACAAAATGCTCTCATCAGGAAATTTCCCTGATTTTGAGATATTTTTAAGAATCTCCCTGACTTTTCCAGATTAATAAAATTCCCCGATTTCCAGGTTCTGCAGCCACCCGGTTTATCATCTTTATGGAAACCCTACCTTTAAAAAGTATTTCTGTAAGATAATTAAACCTTTATACATTACCCATACATATAATTTACATATACTTTTACCAGATTTGTGATTATAAAAGTATGTGATTTTGTTATAAAGTAGAATCTATGTAACAACACAACCCCTCGCTATGGTCGTAAAGAACCAATTGTTTCATAATAGTGACAATTATATTCGTTAAAACAGCTTTTTTTTTTTTTGGTCTCGGAAGGGGGTGGCGATATGTAGATTCTACAGTATTTATTTTGAAAAAGAGTATTGAGCATGTTTCAAAGTAAATTGTGAAAGGACTATTTATTTTAATCTTATGGTACAATTCCGTTAGAGTCCCCGCTAAATATCGCCAATAGCTAAATATATCCAAATATCAACAAATTTTTCTGACTTTTATTAATAAACTGAATAGTTATTGATCTAATTAAATATTTTAATTCAGGAGTTTGAAATTATTCATGAATATTTCTACTTTGTGTTGTACTATAAACTAATCGGGCGATATTTAGCGATTTTTACATATACAATACATATTAATATTAAACCATCAATTGTTTCATAATAGTGAGTAGTGACAATTATATTTGTTAAAATTATATTTGTTATTTTTTGGTCTATCTATTAGGGGGCCGATAAGCAGATTCTACTGTATTTATTTTGAAAAAGAGTAGTGAGCATGTTTCAAAGTAAATTGTGAAAGGACTATTTATTTTAATCTTATAATGCAGCGTCAATTTGTACAATTGTTTAATTTGTGTCAATTATTTTTCTTGCCTTTTTCATTGCATTCGTACTCTCTTATTAGCTAATCCCTTCTTCTGACTTTTATTTGCACCTGGATTATCAGTGTTCTTTCCATTCTCTTTCACTTCCAAAGGCAGTCCTGCTGAATTGTCTTGATTTATTACCTTTAGCATTTCATCTTTCTGACGACGTAAGGCATTTTCCAACCTTGTTAATTCGCTTTCTGGAAGCTTGCATGCAACTGAACTCAAATTTCTTAGGAGCGATTTACATTCATTTATTAATTTTCTTCTTTCGCTTTCTCTTTTTTCTAATTCGCCACGCGTTACTTCAGAATTTCCTTCCGACTCTACTCTTTCCTGATCTGAACTTTTTATTACAGTGTCATTTGAAACTTTAATCTCTCTTTTTCCCTCCTTAATTATATTTCTAATTGTTGGGAGATCGGGGAAAAAGCGTCGACTAGTCTTGTCGTTCTGCTTCAAATCTGTGGTCACATAAATTTCTAATAGTTTGGATATAACTGATGCATTTCTCTTCCCTTCACGTACCAGCTCTTTTATTTTTGAACGCACAGAAGGGTCTACTGGTTCAGCGATTGCAGAATTTTCTCCCGGTGTGTGGTTTCTATGTGCGTCTGGGGAGGGCAGTGTGTACCAAAAAGCTTCCACGCATTCAAATACTAAACCAAATTCTAGCTCGTCTTTTATTTTGTCTGACATTGCTTTCTTTCTTGACTTGGTTGGATTTTCTAGCTGAAAATACAAATCCATATTAATTGAATCGTCAGTATGAAAAAGGAACTAAGCCCACAACAGAGAAGGAAGAAGAAAAAACACAATAAAAACAAATAAATACCGAATAATAATTAATTAAAAGAAAAATATTTTTTAAATGTGAGATATCACTACAGCTATAGCTCGTATATGATACCAAAATTTCATATTCCTATGATTATTGACAACGCTATTGGGATTTATTTAGATATTCTTAAAAATTTTTCAATCGTATCTTGAGCTTCTATGGATTTGATGATATTTGTTTTAAAATCTGCGTAATTATTGTAAGTTTGGTAGCTTCATTTAATTTATTGAATAAATATGGACCTAAAAATACATGTGATTTATGAAATATTTCTTTGTGAGATTTAGGAGTTAAGTAATTACCTTTTATTCCTCTTGTTATATAGTTTACTGGTTTTAGTTCATAAAAGTATTTGTTCTTAAAAATAAAAAAAAGCTGGCGTACAGTTAGAAATGTTATAGGTTGCTGAAAATTATTAAAATGAGAAAATAATTTATTTTGTAAATATAGAGAGGATATATTACTTATATAATCAAATGCGTAGCAAGTTATACCATAATTAAGAACAGATTGTACCCAAGAATAAAGTCCAAAACCAAGTTTTGAGAAAATCGAAAAAACTGTATAAATAAGTAATGGAATTTTCATTGTATAATCACCAAATTTGTACTGGAAATTGAGGTCTGTATTTAGAGTACAGAATAATCATTCAAAAAATACATGTTTATTAAAAAATATTCCACAGTTGAAAAAAGTTGATGGACTTGTTCCCTTTTCAACCTTACGAAATTTTAGCAGACAAAAAAATCTTAAAAACCACTTTATTCGACAATTAAGCTTTATTTCTACTTAGTTCACAGAACAAAAGGGAAAAATAGAAGGAAAGAGACAAATAAAATTAAAAATTATTATGAAACTGGGTCATTAAGGCACTATCATGGAGTCAAACATTCCCTGGATAAAAAGTTAAAAACTCTTAAATTTAAAGCAAATTTTATTTTGGCTTAGTTTACAGCACAAAGAATAAGAAAAGAAAGCAAAACTAATTCAAATTCCAAATTAAATTAAAATTTGCAATGAATGGACATCAATTTTGCATCTATATCTGCCTAGACTTATTTTTTCCCTCTTTAAACTCATGTGTAGAGAGATTTTTTTGTGCACAAAAAGTCAATTTGTCATTTTTGGACTTATTCCTTTTTTCAAATTAATTATTATTTAGATAGAGTAATTTTCATTATTTCTGCTCGAGTAAGTATATTAATTCAACAATTTACAACAAATTTTTGTTCATATAAAAAAGGCTTAATAAGTTTTTAAACCATCAAAAACTAGTTGTAGTAATTTGCTAAAATACAATGATCTCATTAGACTATTAACAAAAATAGCATTTAACACCCGATATTTCAGATCTTTCAGCAACAGTATTCAGAGTTCCCATTTAGAGCAAACTGATCCTAAATAAATTTTATACTTATAGAAAAATGGGTTCTAGCTTACTATACCGCCAACTCTACTGCTGAATCCAATAACATTCTCAAAGCCCATTGACTGTTGTATAGCTGTGCCACTAAACAGCTTTACAATTTAAATATACTTAAATCGGAATACTTAAATATACTACTTAACATAGGAAAATACTTAAGTATCGAAAAATGAACAGCTGACCAACATGTCCACTCACTCTGTATACCCAACTGTTTGCATGCATTGTTGAAACAGAGTTTAGTGCTATATTTGGATGCATTTTAAATAACACTTTTTACAACTACAAATTTACAGAGTTTAATATCTTTTCACTTTAAAATTCCCTTTAAGGTTTGAATTAGTTTTGGCACAGATTCGATAAGAGTCCTCCAGCCGCCATGTTCACCCATAAGCTCAAATAATGACAACACTTAAGCATATTGCTGTGGATAAATATGGCGGCTGGAGGACTCTTATTGAAGCTGTGCCTTAGTTTTTCAAATACTAACCTTAAACTGAGGAAGTGAATAAGTCCTGGTGACTTTTATCGATGCTGGGCAATCCAATTTCTTGGTAGTTCGGGTCACAGTTCGAAAACAGTGGTCGCCTTTAGCCTAACCAAAATAATTAGAAAAGAATATAAATTCATACAGATTGATATTGAATCTAAGTTAACTATTCATACTTACAGTACTCTGCTTTTCATACCTAATCTGATTCTAACAAAATTTATCGGATTGGATGTAGATTTAGAACACATAGATAGATGGAGATTCAAGATTTACCAATCATATAATGTGAAATGTGATATTTAAATCCTAAAATAGTCCTGAAATTTTAGCTTGGGCCCTGTACCAGGTCTTAATAAGTACATAACTTTTGGAAGTAAACAATGACAATTGTTTCTCCCACATTTAGCATTGTAAAAAAATATAAGACACCATTTCACAAACTAAACTTCATCTATCTGTTTCGATATAATCATTAAATATACTTTGCATAATGCTAATATATGAACAAAATGTATAATGCTAATATATAGTTATTGAAAACAATGTTAAGTAAGTGATAGTAACACAACTAGTGTAGCAGCAAAAATACCCTTTTGTTACTACTCTACAAAATCACAGACGCTAGTAAAAAACATTTACATTTATTTACAATCTAAAAATTCTACACTTTTAACTTATCTCTCAAATATAATACAAGCTGACTTCATTTTAATCTCAAGTTATCAACAACAACAAAAACAATTCAATTCTGGAACATAAAATAATTAACTATTGCCAATTTTAAAATAATCTAAAAAATTAATTAAAACAATGCCCTTTCAAAAAGTTGGTTTACAAAAAGAAGTTAAGTTACTTTTAGGGAAGTTGGTTCTAGTTCTTAAAAATGGACTCTAACCGTCTGACGTCACACGGAACCAACACGTGACCTACTCAGCTTGCAATTGGTTACCACAGATACTACACTAGTAGATCTACTAGTGTAGTATCTGTGGTAACCAATTGCAAGCTCAGTTGTAGGTCACGTGTTGGTTCCGTGAAGTCTCGAACCAGATAGGCGGTTAGAGTCCATTAAACAATGGACTCTAACTGCCTATCTGGTTCGAGACTATAAAAAGTCACGTGTCGGTGGTAAACAAACTCTCAATATCAAATCATATCTCATTATCATCATATCTCACTACAAACGCTACTAGTGTGGTAACCTGGTAACCAATGGACTCTAACCGCCTATCTGGTTCGAGACTTCAAGGAACCAACACGTGACCTACAACTGAGCTTGCAATTGGTTACCACAGATACTTTACTAGCAGATCTACTAGTGTAGTATCTGTGGTAACCAATTGCAAGCTCAGTAGGTCACGTGTTGGTTCCGTGTGACGTCAGATGGTTAGAGTCCATTGTGCTTAAAAGAAAGTTGGTCTATTTCCTAACAACTAGCATCGGTCTAATTTCTACCTTCTCTTGCTTTGTTTCCATGTATTTCCGCTTTTGGCAACGATTTTTATCTTTCCCTTGATGACAAGTGTAAACTCTCGACCCTAAATGAAAATAAGGGAGTCCCTCTTTCCAGTGGATCTTCAAATCTGGGGAAATTTCACCTAGATGATATAGGGAACAGGGTAAGATTTACACAAGATGAAACAAATTTTCAAGATTGCAATTGGTAACCCATACAATGTAATTTATAAACCCAAATAAAAAATATTGGTACTTATCCTTTAGCCGGGCACAAATGTCGCCAATTGTGAAACAAATGTTTGCCAAGCGAATGACAAAACAGTCGACGGAAAACAAAACGAATGCGTCAGAGGCTGATGTTCTTTTGCCTGGCTAACAGATAAGTACCAAAATATTTTGTGGGCTTATTGCTCTTTTATTTAATATAATACCGGTGATTTCATGGTTGAAAAGTTATGCTCAGGGCTCAGGCAGGGGTCTGAACTTAAATCTTAAAATTCACAATTATTAATTTTGGAATTTCAATTATAGGTTCATGCAAGAACCCCGGGCCTGGTGCTAAAAATGGCGATAAAATAGTAAATTCTGGGAACCCAGTTCTAAAGAGGTTGAATTGCTTACTCGCCAATAAACGGCATTGGCAACACCAAAGTTTGCCCAGGCCCGGCGTTTTTGCATTTACCCAAATATAGATAAAATACCTTTTAGGCTCCACATTAAGCAACAATTTTGTACACATAAAAATGTTTTAGGAAGTTTTTTATGGAAATGTGAATCTTTCACAATCATTTCTAATAGGCTAAAATTTTAATACTGAGCAACGACTCACGTTTTTCATCCAAAAATCCTTTAGGACTTGTGTAAACATTAAATTTCGAAAAAGTATTTATTTCGTAATTTTTTAATACATCTTTAAAAGCGTCAAAAGAATTTGCCCAATGCCAATCCATTTCGAATCGAAAATTCGAAAACAAAACAAACAAGGGTGAGGAGCTGAGGAGTTTGCTACTTTGGTTCAAGGTTAGTTACATTTCTTTTGTATTTAAATTAGTTAAAGTTATGTTTCAGCAATTTTAAAGACACGTCAAATAGGGTAAGAATGTAAAGAAATTATTTATAACGTTTTTAAGGAATAAAAATAATTTCATTAATTAATCGAATTATTTTCATCTGCTGTAACTCTATCACATTTTAACCATAACCTTATCGTGATGTAAGTTTGGGTTTTGGTTTTGTTTTTATTTACATTACTAACTGGTACTGGATTTAATTATATTCCATGATAAAATTCATTACTATTTGACTTTAAAAAGTCAAAATGTGGGCTGATAAACTCAAAAGAGTCTCCATTTGACAATTTTTATGATTAATTTATTATATTTTATTAATTTAAAGGTAATCATATTAATTCGTTACCTATTAAGTAATAAGTAACTTGCAATTCAAAATAGGTTAGAAGTGTGTGTTACACTTACAGGCTTACAGTACTGTAAACCACACTTCTAACCTATTTTGAATTGCAAATTACTTTATATGCTTAAGAAAAATTTCATAAACAGCTAATATGTTTCCACTTTGGCTATCTAGACTCTTAATTATTTGTTGTAAAAGTATGTTAAACTATAAATTGCTACAACAACCCTTTATCTCTGAGTTTCATTCTTATGTCTACTCTTTATTATCCAACTCATTTTTTTATACTTATATTCCTATTTTAAAGGCTAAATCAACTGCATAATGTCACTGAAAGAAGATGATCAAAGGACTCGGCATCGAGGTCTATTGAAGCAGTATTATGGATTTAAAGATGATTCTAAAGAAGGATTTGATCCTTACAACATCAATGCACCAGAGTTCAATCCTGACCTATTTCTTCACAAGGTACCTGATTCTAACCTATTTTAAATGGGATTTTCCATGCACTTGGAATTCTATATTTTCGTTTAAACCAGCTTTGCGAATCTCGCCAAAAAGGCTCTTTTGATTGTGTCTTTGGCAAATTATGCAAAATAAGAGTAATCCGAAGAACTAACTCTAACTGCTTTAAACGTCTTACAGCTCTTAAAAGAATGCAACCTGAATCAGTTGATGCAAAAAGAAAACCAGATCTACAGACAGATCCAGTCTTTGGACAGTGAAATGCAGACTCTGGTGTATGAGAATTACAACAAATTTATAAGTGCTACGGACACAATTCGTAAGGTAATTTTTCATTCTTCTATCGTGAATTAAATTATTAATACTATAAACTTTAACAGTTAAAAGTAATTTTCTCATCAGTTATTAATCCGACTTGATTGAAGCTTAGAGCAGTTGTTCTGCTGTTGGAAATAATGAATAGTCATATCTCTTCAAAAAAAATAATAAACGCATGAGAAAGTTGTTATTGACTACTTTCATAATTGACCATTATTTGCCTCTCAGCTGTGCTGATCATGCTGCACAATTATTTCAAAAAAAATTTCCAAACTCCGAAATTGCCAAGAGTTAGGGATGTGCAGGTACTTTAAAATAAATATTTTGTTAAAAATGTATGTTTTTCTTAAGATCTTTTTACTGGGGGGAACATGTCTTTATGCTACTTATTGACTTAGGTAGAGCATGGTAGGCACCCTTATTGACTTATCAGTGTAAAAAATGCTGTGGGTATCTTGAGTTTTAAAATCTTCCTTTTTTCATAATCCTAAAGTTGGCAGGTATGCTATAAACTTTTAAGAATTTTAAAGTCTTACTTTTTGGATGGGGGGGGGGGAATTAAAGGTAAACTACTCTTACAGTTATTATTGCAATATATGATGAAGATGAAACATAAAATTGCTAACAACCATGGAAAGTACACATTGCAATTTTTATCCTTAATATTTTCGCAAAATCACCTGACCTTATGCAATATGATTTTTTTTATTTAGAATTCATAGATACGAGTGAGTAATTCTGCATTATAGAAATATCTAACATTTTATAAAAAAAAGTAAAATTTTGCTTAACTAATTTTTCCTGTTATGTTCTCTGCTTCTGGTTTTCTGTATGAGTACTTTTGTTTAGTGTGATTAAACAGTAAAAAATGTATCTTTTTTGAAATTTTTCAGATGAAAAATGACTTTAAAAAGATGGAAGAAGAAATGGAATCTTTGTCAACCAATATGTCCAGTATTACTGAGTTTAGTGGAAATATATCGAGTACACTGCAAGGTCGAAGACAGCAAATATCTAAGCTGTCCAGTGTCCACATTCTTTTAAAAAAGGTAATTTTTATTGGAATGACTAAGAATTTTCTAAATGCGATAAAACCTTTAGTGATTACTAGATAGTTTGTGTGTTGATAATATATAAGGGCCCTATTTTAATGTAATGAAAATTTATTAATTCTAAATGAATTTCTTTTATATTTTTTAGTTAATAATTTTGTAAAAAAAAATTCTTAAAATTCAATGTAAAGTGAAATTTTGATGTAAATTTTCTTTGAAACTTTCAGTTTGATAATGTAGTTGCCACAATCATGAAGTTTAACTTTGTTATTATTTTTCAGTTGCAATTCCTCTTTGAGTTGCCCCCAGGATTGAAAATGTGCATTGAAAATGGATCATACCATCAGGCTGTTCGGTAATTTGAAATGTTGACTAAAAATTATGGTTTAGGAAATTATTCATTTATAAATGTATTGTTAGTTAGGCATTGAATAGATTATCTCTGTTAATATGATGACTTATAAAACTGATTTTGTGTGTGTACAATTCAGTAATTTGACCCTTTGTTGAAAGCAGAATTATATCTTTAATTTTGAGGTTTCGTCTTAGTTTTTCAAGTGTTCTTTGTTAACTATATCTTTTAGAATCTGTTTTTGCATTTGTGAGAGTTAATCTCACAATTCCTGCATCATCTGAATTTTTGAACTTGACTCTTTATAATTTTATTATGCAAAAATTACTTTTTTGCTATCAAATAATTGTTAAATAGCTAGCTGTAGGGGGGGGGATCACTTCCAAACAACCATAGCGTTTACTTTATTATGTTTTACTAACCTTCTGTTAAGTTTGTCTAGTAAAAAGTTCTGTTATTCCAAAGTAAAGAGCATGTTGTCTTAACTGGGCTCCCCTATTTGCCATATTTTGTGAACCGGACACGATATAAAAACAAAAAAAACTTTGTAAAACATTTGTGGAATAACACACTTTGTTTCCAAAACATAACAGTTTTATGTGCACTCAGTAGTACCTACTGCTCAGCCAGGCAAAAGAAGCAATTTTCTGTGCTGATTATTTTGGAGCAAAAGTAGGTGAGGAATTAATCTGAGATAGCAGATGGGTCTGCAGAACAAAGAGTTGTTTAAAATCACAACAGGGAAGGAATATTTAGAGAAAAATAAAATGAGACGACCGAAAAAGGGAGACCAGAACACTCATGGTACTGAAATAAAATTTGTAGCAAATTGTTCATCCCTCTTTCTAACCTATTGTATTTTTGGCAGCATGACCAACCCCTTAGCTGTGCAGTTATACTGCAGTTACAAAGAACTTCATTTTCCCCCAACTGTTTTAAGTAATGAGGGAGGTGTCTTTTTTCCAAATGAATTTTTTTATTATTATTATTAAACTGTGAATAAAAAAAGAACACAATTACAAGAGTTCACATAGTCCATGTAGGTGACCGCAAATATGTATAACAAAATTTAAAAAGTAAACTTAAATACAAGAAGAAAATACATGAAATGAATAAAGTGGCGCCAATAAATAATATTTTTGCCATAATGGTGAGTTTCTGTGTAAAGTAATACAAAAACATACATTAAACAGAAGAGAAGAAATCACCAATATTTTCAATAGTAGACAGATATTCCTTTAGCTGTTTTTTGAGTAAATGTTTGGACGGACCTGGAAAAAGTTGTAACCTTCCCCCGAACCTAATAAAATTTACCCGAACCTTATGTATTGCTCCTATGGAGCTGGCAGGGGCTTCCCCCGAACCAGGTTCGTAGGTTCGGGTACTTTTTCCAGGTCTGTGTTTGGAAGGGCTGTTTTGGAATATGTATTGGTAATTTATTGAAACACTTAGGGGCTATGTAACAAAAATTTTTTACAGAATATTGACTTTTTCGGTTTAGGAACAAAGTATAATAGGTTAGGTCTTCGTAGGTTTTTTTTCCCTAACTTCAACCCTTTCCCTTTTCTTCAGGTACTATTTGAAAGCGCAGAAGGTCCTTCATCAGTATGAGCACATGCCTTCGTTCCACGGCATCCAGAAAGACTGCGATTTGTTGGTGAACGAACTGAAGCTGAAGCTGAGAGAGCAGTTCCGATCCAAGGACGTGAGTTAAGAGACCTTGATTTACTTAAGACACTGGGGAGGTATTTTAAAGTGTTACTAAAAGTTGGTTGATTTGATAGTTATTTATTGATTTGGAATCTACACTAGATTGTGTGCTGTAAAATCTAAAGAAGTTTTTGAATTCAAAGTTCATTGACTTTGAGGTGTTTTCAGGGGCGGATTAAAGGGGGGAGGGCGGGGGGGGGTAACCGCCCTAAATATTATCCAACTAAGGATAATATTGAGGGGAATTTTTCTCGGGGGGAACCGAGAAAATTCCCCTAAAAGCAGTTTCAGAACACTTTTTGACAAGCTAAAATTCAAAAATTTCCCGGTGGAGGACCCCCGGCCCCCCTCTTCTTTCTTTGCCTATAGAGTAGTTTAAGTGGTTTTTTATGATGATAAGATAGAAATTCTTATTCAGAAGCGTATCCAAAGTGGGGACTGAACCGCACCCTCCATTAGGCCTGACCTAAAACTTTTAAGACCCTAATTTGGGTGTTATGATTATGATTAGCCACTCGACATAAAACGTTAATACCCCTCAAAAGTGTCTGAAAAACACTTTTTTTGCTTGTTAAACCTTAAAAAATTTAGGGTGAAATCATCAGTACCATGGGCATGGAAGAGGCGTATATAAAGGGGGTTAAAGGGGCCCGGCCTCCCTTTCGAAAGTCGGACTAAGTGAATAAAAACGAGTTAAAATGCTGTTATTAAGGGTCAAATTTCCAAAAATTTTCTGGGGGAGGACACCCCCCCCCCCCGTTTTTACTTGGATTTCTATACTGCCCACTAATTTTTTACTTATTTTATATCAGTTTTAAGTCTCAAAACACTTAACAACAGTACTAGTTTTAAAGATAATATTTTGAAAACATTTATATCCAGGGAGGACCTACTGTAAATTGAATTATTCCATTTAACCGCCCCCTCCCACAAAATTGCATTAATCCGCCACTGGGTGTTTTAAATGTATATATATATATGGCTGTTAAATGTATATATTCAACACAAATTTTGTTTATCAATTGAAGGGCTTGGGAGATGAAGGGGGTATGTAACAAAACCCTAATTTAGGTTCAAAGTTTTATTGTTACTTAATATTTAATGTTACATAGCCCCTTCATCTTCTTCATATCTTTGTTTCTAGTTGCTTTGCATATTTTGCTACATAACACTCAAAAAATGTAACATAGCCCCTTCATCCACCAAACCCTTAAATTGTGATACTACTACATTTATGCCTTCAGGCTGAAACAATGAACCCCAGTTGTTGTTTTTTTATCATCGTTGCATCTGTTCACAAAGAAATGAATGGCTGTAAGTGATTTGTAGAGCTGTAAGGTTTGTTTTGAATATTGTTGCTTAAGATGTAACATGTCAGATCTCATTTTTTAAAAGAAATCCATTTTAATTGACATTTCTGTACTGCAATGATGCCAAAACTGGTGATAGCAGCAGACCAAGTTTTTTTTCCCTCAAACTGTTCGTTTATGAGGTTTTATTCTGTCCCATCTGCTGCATCCCTGCCATAATTCAATGAGCAGCCCAGTAAAAAGAAGAAAAGTAAAAAACTAACATCCATAGAATTGTCAAAAATAAACTTTAAAATAATGGGTTGCACAGAGAACAACAGGCTGAATCCTAGACTCCGATGTTAACAATCAGGGGTCATACGGAAGCAAATGAGCGAGGGAAAGATTTTGTTTGTTTAATGGAGCATCATACTGGCTTGCATCAACCTATTGTTTGTTTAAAGAAAAGCCATCTGGGTCATTCCATGAAAACAGGGACACAGAAGCAAAAGAATGGTTTTCTTAAAGAATGAATTTTTATAAAAATGTACTCAAATGTTGGCAACACCTTTTTTGCAAACTTAATGTCAGTATTAAGTTTAATCATTTATGCCAATATGCAGCGTTACTTGACACTAACTACCCTTAAGCTTTTTACAAAACTCAAAAGGGGCAGGAATTGAGCTTTTTCCCGTTTCTCTCCACCTAGGCGACACCAAAGCAGTTGGCTTCTTGCGTGGACCTCCTTCTGCAGCTTGACGAACCAACAGAGGTGCTCTGCGACGAATTCCTCAAGCAGTAGGTCACTTTGGGCCACCATTTCGATAACTATAGTCTGTTCCACCCTAAGTTGGCAGTGGGGCTGCGAGGACCGGTTTACAGCCATCGAGGTTACAATATACAAGTAGGTTAACAAAATTCGCTGAATTTGGCGAGAAAACGATAGGAGAGACGCAAAGCGAATGTGTAGAATTGGCGGGACGTCAGGAATATTCCTTGGAAAACCGATTCCGAGCCAAATTGGAGTTGCATCATGTTGCTCTTTTGAACACATGGATTGTAGTATTCATTCGCTTTGTTCAAAGACATTTTTTACTACGATTAACTAGATGTTTATACTAAAACCTCAATTTCATTCCTATAACATACATTTTTGCAAATTCATTTACATATTCTTTATTTTAAATTCTAAAACGAGAAAAGAACTGTCTGTTTGTGCGGATTGGTACGTTTTCTGCCTTTCCCCATACTGGCAACTTAGGGTGGAACAGACTATAGTTTTGTGTCATTTATTTGTTGTGTCCAGACTTTTTTGTGAAAGGCCCTATTCTTTTTTGAAAATGCATAGATAATTTTGGAGATTCAAAATTAGCATTAAAATGGGTTCTTTTGGTTGGAGTATTTTAAAATTTAAAGGGAATGACGTAGTAAAGTTATCACGGAGAAGCATAAAAAGGATGTGAGTGGCAAATATTGTATAGCTCCATTTTTTAAGCTAAAATATTTTGTGAAAGGTCCTTAAACGGACCCCTACTCAGGGTTCTCCTAGTCCTTAAAAGCAGTGCTGAGATTGGATACTGTCCCCTGAAATAGTTTATAGTTTGTAGTTATTTTAGTTCTTGTTACCCCAAAATATGTAATTTTTGACAAAAAACTGAGAAAAAGGGAAGAAATAAAATGGGAGTCCTCCCGAATATTTCTTTGAAACTACAGCGCTGCTTAAAAGTCCCTTCGCTATTCCCGTCTCTCTCATACAGGAGAAGCTTTTCTGCACTCCTTGTTTATCACTGAAATAGCCTATCAAAGAACATGATTGCCAGAACACTGAGTTGTGAGTCAAGTCAGAAAAGCCGAGCATGTGATTGGGGCTGACAGTTTAAGTTTCAAGTGTCCAAAGTTATATGAATGTATCACTCTTCAAATTGATGGAAGATTTAAACACAGTAAAAATAAATGTGATTATCCTTAGAAAGTCTTCAAAAAACATTTTATTAACAGTCTCAAATCTCCTCGAAATCATCTCAACTCTTTAAAAAGTGTTTATAATTTTAAATTACTTACTACTTATTTTAAAAGTAGTTTTATTTGCCAACATTCTGTGTCAACCTTGTCACTAAACTGTGCTCCATAAACTAGAGACTGGACTCTAGGTCTAGGAATTATTATTTTCTTATTGTTCTTTAATTTTTTTTATCATGTCTTGTTGTGTTCTGTTTATTTGCATATTTCAAACTTGTTGCCTTTTGTGGACAGTGCCAAAGAAAAGCTGGATGTCGACCTCTTGGAATTGGAATCTCATGTGAATTATTCAGACAAAAGCACTGTCAAGGAGGGTGACAGTGAAAAGAAAAACATGGTAAACAGAATGATCTCTTGTTATATTTAGTTTTATATCTTATAAAAAAAATTGAATCAAAGTTTATTGTCAAGTTTTGTGAAATTACTGCTCTAAGTGTAATACATCTGTCAAACTTCATTCATTTATTAATTTGTATTTTAAATTAAGGAAAATTTTACTTGTGCAATATATTCTTGTCATTGTACATTTATGTTTTGGAATTGATCCATCTTTAAAGGTCTACTAAATTTTTCAATGTATGGTAATAATAACCACAGATAAACAGACATGATTAATTCTTATAATTATTTTATTTAATCTCTTTAATTAACTCTGCTGGTTATTAGTCATGCCTCTCCTTCAGATTAGGAACTCTAGTTCAGCCTTAGGGTGTTTCTAGGTTTGACAAAAAACTAATCATGTTCTAATTGAAGACTTCTAGAGTAAATTGCGATTTATTAGGTAATTGTAGCTTATTGATAAGCATATTTATATGTTGATGAAGTATTTACTGTTTAAATTTAAAATTATTCTAGTCATTCATTATACCCTCCTCCTATACTTCTGCAGATATGCTTTTTTTGGATGTACTATGAAATGGATGAATAATTTTGGTATAATAACGATATTTCCCCTGGGTCAAATCCACCAATGAGACAACCTATGGATAGCAATAACCCAGTGGCGTAGCCAGTAAAAAGTTTTGGAGGGGGATATTAGAATTTCAGGAGGGGATATGGGGTAAATTTCTGAATTTCTGGGGCGATATATACCAAAATGCCCCCCTCTGGCTACGCCCCTGCAATAACCTGTCTGTAACAATAATTTTTGTAGGTTCCTACAGTATCCTTACAGACAAGTTTCACTGTAATTATTTACTGTAGGAAATGGATAATTTTTACAAGATTTGTGTTATGTTTTTCTCCCCAGATTTTTAATTGCTGAATGCTTATTTTTCAGGACATCCTGGAGTTCATTGACTTCAGCTACAACAACTTTGTGAGCAACACGTCCCTGGTGATCGCTTCCTACTGGGACCTCTTTCTCCAAAATAACGAGGGGTGAGACTCTTCCCCACTGTCCAATCAGAATAGTTATTCCGAAGTCAAAGGATCATGGGTGCCACTCTTCCGTCCTTCTAAAAGTCCTGTGAACGGAATTCTGTCCTGGGGTTATTCTGAAACACAAAACAGCTGACCGATTGGCAGTGATTTGAACTAAATTTCAGTACTTATATCGCACATTTTGCCCACAAATAAGCCTGTTTTACTCAGATAAAGTTTTGAATTAAAATTTAAGGACCCATTAATTTGTTCATATGATATTTTACAAGTTTTTCTGCATTTTTTAAAAAAAAATTGCTAGATTGGGGGAAAATGATTAAAAAAGGTAGTTCAAAGTTCAGTCTTGCAATTTTTGAAGAGTGGCACCCATGAAAAGGATTTATCTGGCTTCGCTATGCAGTGCAACTTGGATTACTCAAACGCCTTTCGTTCGAAATCAGAGATATAATTCATAGTTTTTCTCGCAAAAATTTTAACCATAGTGCTTTTTGCCATTTGTCATTGTAAAATCATTATCGTATTCCCCAAAAGGAACAATGTGACTTCTCTAGGACAGTTTCAGAATAAACATTCAGCATGTTATAGTGTAAACCACACAATCGGAGCAAAATTTAGCGTTTCCTGAGTAAAAAAGATGTACATCAAAAATTAGAAAGCCATCTTTTCAATCATTCAGTGAATCTGGAATTACAGATAGCAGACAGAACTTCATTAATTCCAATCCTTGGTTAGTTTGGGGGTTGCATGAGTTAATTTTGGCCGATTCGAAGTTTTTCAGAGGTCCCTTCAGTTTCAAACTACACTGTACTCATTTTTTCTCCTTATGTTGGAAAAAGGGCTTTTATCAATGCATGCTTTTCCATACTTGCCTACCTAAGCTGTTAATATTGTCCTAGTTTATAATCATTTTATGATAAATAAATAAATGAATTGATCAGTTATGTTCCTTATTGGTGTCAATCATTTTTGAAGAATTGTGAAAGACATGTTTCAGGAATTCTGACCAGAAAATACTTTATCCAGTGATTTTTAATAGAACTTAAGTGCAAAATAGAAATTAAAGCAATCACCTTGATGCAATATTGGATCGGAAATCCTACACAACTTAGTATTCAATATATCATATAATTGTTGCTTATTAATTCTCTTTTATACCTGTTAACATTTCAGAAAGAAGGCAGGTGAAACCAACATTCCCATGCAGAAGTTGGAAGCTTTTGTGATTGAGCTCATGGAGCGTTATTTTCTCTTCATCGAAATGCGGTTTTCCCAAGAGGTGAGAACCCTATTGTTTGCGATATCTTTGTTGCTCTATACTTTTAGCTTCGCACAGTATGATCTTGCATGATCCTTGCAAATATAACCAAACCTACTCAACACCTGTACATTTAGGGCCCGACTTACAAGTTTGGGGGCCCCTGACATATCTTAAAATAGAACTTAAATTTATTTTAGTTAAAATAACAAAATCAATCATCTTTAAACCAAGTGTAAACACTGCGTAAAAAGTGTTTGTTCATAAGCTTTATAAGTTTATTTTTTTCTTATTTTTTTTTTCTCAGCTTTTTAAGCATTTTGGGGGCCCTTTTGAAGTGGGGGCCCTGGGCAAGTGCCCTGAATGCCCTCCCAGAATTCAGGCTCTGTGTACATTAGAGCATGGTTGACTGGAAACTATACAGGAGATGCGGAAATCATTAAAAATGTAGATGGCAATAGCTAACATCTGGAAAAGCTGGGGCTTAATGGCTTTAAAATATGTCTGGGGAGAAAAGGGTACAGATCTACTAAAAAAGCATTAATTGTTACCTCATAGATGTACAGTGGAAGCTCTTATAACGACCTGCTCTTATAAAAATCCTCTCTTATAAAGACCCTAAAATTAGTCTCTATAAGAGCACAAAAGTGCTCTTATAAAGACTAATCTTTGAATCGATTCAGCTTATCGAATACTTTTCTGGATCGGTTTGTTTGCGTCACACATGAATTAGCCAATAAACGAATATCAGAGTATGACAAACAGCACCAAGTAACCATCGCATCTTCTTCTCCCTTGCTTTCGCCCGGGGTAACCGGCTAGAATCCCAAAACGAAATCTTGCGCTACCCAATGCCTTTGTTGATTTAAGACTTATTTATTATTATTATTAGCGTTTTAGTTTTATGTAAGCATCCGAACATTCTAAGGAAGCTAAGCTACGCAATAAATTAATATCAAAATACAAATTTAATAGCAAACACAAATATTTATACTTTGTAAAATATTGATCTTAAATTTCATAGCAAAAAATAAGGTAATATAACATTAAATTGAAAGTATCAAGAATTCATAAAACAATAAATAATTGCTTAAAATGAGGAAAAATCAAATGGGTGATTCGAACTGTGTTCTAAATCCCAACGATCTAGTATCCTACTGTTTGGATATAATGGTAAAATATACAACCAAGGGTTTCAGTTAGTTGATTAAAAAAACGTATTACGGGTAACTGCAATTTCCATAATCCATCCCTTTGCCTTTGACGATTGAGGGTTGGTGATCGCTTTCAGGTTTAGATTTCCTCCAAACTTTATAAACTAATCTACTAAAAATATATCTTTGAGGGAATCGAGTCCACCTTCCCGAAAAGCATCAAAATTGATAGTTTAGTTTAAAGAGTTTATTACTTTTAAACGAGTGATATTCTACACTCGAGTGTATCACTCGAAGTTTGCTCTTATAACGACAAAAAACTCGGTACGGATTAATTACGTTATAAGAGCTTCCACTGTATTAGGTTGTCATGGGTAAGAAGGCTCACAATCGCCAACAGTTATGTCATGAAAACACACCTTTATTTTTCCTTATTTGTCAGTGTGTTATCCTATTGATTAGGACCCTGTATGTGGCAATCCTAGCAGGAAAAGTTATCAAATGTTTTTCATAATTCAAAACTCGGCTAGCCTGTATGAATCTAGTAAGCTGTGATTAGGGTCGTGATTTTTTTCTCAGTCATAAAAATGAAATTTCCTGTGGTGAAAAATGACGAGTATTGGTACATAACTCAGGGGGGAAAACTTTCAGCTTACAAAGTTATATTTAAAAAAGCATTCACACCAAATGTGATTATTGGGCAGAGTGCTTAAAGGTGTAAATCTGTTGTTTTGGAAGTTTTTATCGGCAAACGTGTGCAGCATTCATTCACCACAGAAGACATCTCCAGTATGATCAGGGATGAAATTTTATCTTTTCAACCATAATTTCAGCACTTTTTTGCATTTATAAGTAAAATTTCTGATTAAGCTTCATAGTTGGCATAAAACATTTTAGACAAAAAACTTAACTTGAAAAAATCTGCGAAATGTGAACCATTTTTTCTTTTATACTTTCCTCACTGGTTTAGTTTAACAGTTTTGTGTTGTTAAATAAAACTTTTCATTAGGATGTTATTAAAAAGTTCAATATGTATTTTAAAAATGAATTTCTTGTATTCTTCAGAATTCTAGCAGTGATGATGCCATTATCGTTCGAGCTTTGGATCGATTTTACAGAAGAGTTCAAGCTATTAACAGGCTACTTCCACACATTGATTTCACTATGTAAGTGGTTTTTTGTAACAATTTCAAAACATTATTTTGTGTTTATACATTTGTAATCTTTACTTCAATTCAATGGTTTTCAGAAGGAATCTTAAAATATCATTTAAATTTGAATAATTCATTGAAATTTTAGTAAATTTTTTCTTACTTGATTTTAATTAAAATATATAAATGTGTCATAAAAAATTGATTAAGTACAAAGTATTTATTAAATATATTTTCACTTTCTCCCAAATTTAAAAGATTATCTAACTTACATTAAACCAATAATAATAATGTTTGATATAAGTGTATTAAAATGTTCTTTGAATATACTTGAAACTGGTTGAAATTCCATGGCTCCAAAAATCTAAATCATTGTTAATTTTGCATACTGGCAGTCTGGGGGGAAATGTGCTTTTCTATACATCATTTTGCACATGCATACCCTCTTGATATAGAGCATTTTCAATCACATGACTCGGACCTAACAACAGCCTTAGCAACAGAAAATGTTACAGTTTTTTGCCCTACAGAGGTTAACAGTTACAGAAAATGACTGGCCGTGGAATTCTTCTATTGGAGCATTTGCAATCACGTGACCCCATACCTAAAAACCGCCTTAGCAACAGATAAACAACGGCCTTAGCAACAGTTAAAAGCCCTACAGTAGGTACACAGTTAAAAGAAAATAATCGGTTGTGACGTCACCTGAAAACACTCTATTGGTAAGTTTGGCAACCAAGTTGCTTAAAAGAAGCTCTTTGTGCATTGGAAATCACAAGATATAGTAGCTATCAGTTACAAAAAAGCTTTCCAGTGATTGAAAATGGTAGTCTGGTTGGTGACATTGGGGTTATTTTTTGCAGTTGGCAACGCTTGAGATGGGTGCTACTCAAAAATCATGTGACATGTTTAAGGAGAAGACATGACTCAGTGTATGTTTGACTATGACACAAGAGATGTGGGAGGTTTCAAAAATTTGTGACATCAAGTAGTTTTTTCCCCCAATGCTAAAAGAGCCATTTCTTAATCTGCTAGTTTTTGATTTAACTGTTGATCTTTGCTAATGAAAATTTTGGAAACAAATTTCAAAACTGGGGACAAGAGTTTGCTGAAATATGACAACTTGTGACATAACTGGCGCAAGTTATAGAATGCCTGAAAATAGTTTGTGAATAATGATTAGGGCCCGATCTCTGCATAAGTCATCCAGATTGTAAATGGTTGTTAAGGTAGACATTGAGTAATCAGGGTTCCTAGTTAGATCAGGAAATACCTAAAATTGTCAGAAAATTTAATATGGCCAAAAAAGTCAAAGAATAGTCAGGGATATTGTTTGTTTTTATCGGCTGGCTATGTTCGAAAGAAAGGGTTTAAGAAAGATTTTGGATGCTGTAAACATCGATGGTACATGGAGGCACCCATACAATAGCGAGCTGTATAACCTTTATAGAGAGGCAAACATCATCAATTTTATGAAAGTCAACCATATGAAACTTGCTGGACACCTCTGCAGGTTGAATCCTTCCTCTCTAGCTTCAAGGATCTTTCACTTTAAGCCAATCGTTTTAGAGGCAGACCCAAACTTAGATGGGTGGACTGCGGGATTTTAAAAAATTAAGAATTAGCAATTGGCTATCCAAGAAGAGAACAGAATGGAGGAAGATTCTTAGGAAGGCCCACAAAGGGCTGTGGAGCCAATAAATAAAGAAAGAAATATTGTTTATTTTTGCTAAAAAACCTGGAAAATTCTCACACTTTCAAAAAGACCAATTTTAATGTCATCATCCCAATTTCCCAAGAGAAGATAAAAAATATATGTCTGAAATATATGGCAAGAAACATCCTATAAATTGCCAGGGATAGCTAGTTATTTGACTGAGTAAATTTAAAAATGATGAATTTCATTTCCAAAATGGCACTGGTTATTTCCACGAAAGTAACAACTAAACTCTACTCTAATCTCGCTCTTTTTTGAAAAATTACAAGTGAAATTAAAGCAAAATACTCAAAAGTAGCAGCCAGGAATCGAAGCAGGGACCATTGGGTTACTAGATGCACTCTGTACCACTAGGCCATCAGTGCTGATGACAGAATTGATCAATAACGTAATTTTAATGTTATAAAACACGTAATAACAAACTCCTATTACTGCACATGCTACAAACATCGTGGAAATAGCCACTAAATTGAGCAAAACCCTGAGTAGTGGTCCTCTTTCCAGAAAAGGCATCCAGATCGCCAAAAAGGCTGCCAAGGACAGGTGCAGCCACTACCTGCAGAAGCTGAAAGACGGCTTCTCGGTGGGCATGGTGAACCTCCGCCAGAACATCGTTGCGCCCGAGGGAACCAACGGACTCACGGAGCTCCTCAACGAGTTGGAGTCCCAAGTCTCTCACAGCATCAACACTGTGCAGGCGGACCTACAGGTACACTAACCACAACTGCCGGACATAAAACGTCTTTTTGCCACTTGCTGTTAACTATTCTCCAAAATTAGTTAAGGGGCCATTCATTAATTACGTAAGGGTCCCGAGGGGGAGGGGGGGTTGGAAAAATCTCTACATACCCTTACTTGGGAGTAGGGGGGTCAAACCCATTCTTACGTAAGATTTTCCAAGTTAATGTAAACAAATTCCAATTATTCTAATCAAATTGCTATTGAATAACCCCAAAAAAACTTAAAAATGCTGTATATTATCGCAGCTTTAATTTAAAAAAAAAAAAAATGAAGGTATTGTATATCAGATGGGGGGTATCTTTTTTATTGGAGTAGCATTAAGTTAAGATAAAAAATAAAACTGTTGAATCCATCTTCCAGTAGTCAAAAGTCGAAACAAAACAAAAGCAAAAAGTTCATTAGTTTTGGTTTCAACTTTTTAACTTTTAAGTGTGACTGATCCTTTTCTAACATTTTGTTATTTTGAAAAACGAAATGGAATCTTACATAAGAATAAGGGGGGAGGGGTTTGAAATATCTTACGTACCCTTACATGGGGGTAGAGGGGGTCAAAAATTGCCAAAATCATCCTTACGTAATTAATAAATGACCCCTAACTAATTGCCAGCTATTCATATTTCATAAAATCAAATCACCAACCACAAAAAGGAATACATGCAATATCGTTCCGTAAACATACATTTTGACAAAATGCACAACACTCACCATAAACGACTAGTTTTTTAAAAAGGAGAATACTGAAATATCCAAAATTACTCTTGGTTTGTCCATGGGTTAGAGAATTTCATATAATCATAAAACATAATAAGTAACATAGTAATAAGAACAATTACAGTGTGAAAGAAAGATGGCTAGGCTGGCAAAAAATGGTTAAAAATATCTTCTAAAAAAACAATTCTTCACCTGACTAATTTGAATATTTCTTCAGTTTGTAAGCTGTTAAGAATAAAAGTAATGAAAAGTTTCTTAAAATAATGTTAGATTCTGTTTGGATTTCATAAGGTAATTTATTAAAGAGAGTAACTGAAACATCTTAAACATGAAATCTTAAAAGTAGTGAGTTCTGAAGTTGCACCTGGGGAAGAGAAGTGCTCTTTGTAAGTTCTTTTCCTCAGTAGAGTCCTTCCTGACATTAGTAAGAGTCCATGTCACATTATGTAGCACTTAGTTATACCATGCTTTGCATCTAACCCTTCTGTTTTAGGCAAAACAAATCTGCCAGTTATACCGGAGATAGAAGGCCCTTCGGGCCTAGGTGCTCCATCGTGTTCCCCCCTCTTCTTCTTATGTAGCACTCTGGGTGCTTGCAGCAGCCCTACACCAGTGTTCCCCAACCTTTTTACCACCACGGACCATTTGATAATTTTACCGCGGCCTGCTGAAGGGGGGGGGGTTGATTCTTTACATTCTAGATTATTTTGATTTATTAATTTTAATTTAATTGTATTTAAACATGCTTTCAAAATAAAATACAGTTACACCAAAAAATAAATATTAAGTGATTTATTATGTTTTTAATTTGGTGTATAAACCTAGGAATTTGAATTCATTTTCAATGAAATGGTCGGCCCGCGACCCGGTACCATTTGATCCACGGACCTGCACCGGACCGGGGGTTGGGGACCACTGCCCTACACAATCAATATCCCAAAAGTGTACCAGTTTTTGGGCTCTTCTGTTGTGTTTAATACTTAAAAACTAATTACATATTAATTTTGAATCTCTTTGTTTGTTTTGTTCTGTACTATTGAAATTAATTTCGATCTTTTGTCCCATTTTTACAGCTGTTCATTCAGACTGATATCACTTTTGCCATGAAGGTTCAATTCAAGGAAGAGTTTTGTAGGGAGTACGTGCGCGAAGGAGTCGTTATTTCTTTCCTCAGGCACATCAACAAAACCTGCCAAGTGAGTGTCATCTCAAAAACTGTGGATGAGACATTTCATTTGTTTCGTATGAAAAAGAAACTGTTATGAAGTCTGTCTGCCCCGGCTGGGCGAGAATGGTAAACCCAAACAGGGAAGGCCATTCTCTTCCAGGGTTGGATAGGTATGGAGAGAGAGCCAAACTGGTTACTTCTCGCCAAGTACTCCTTCCCTCTCCTTTGAAGGAGCCGATATATCTTATCGCCAATGGGGTGCTTAAGTAGCTACCCTGATTTCCCACACCCCTACTCGGACTTGGATTTTCCCGCTTCCCTCCGCCAAGCGAGGACAGACAGACTTTATGCCTTCTGCATGTTGTGCTTTTTTAAGTTAAGGTCCTGAATCGGAGCTCTGGATTTTGTTACATTTTCCCAGTTTAGATGTACAGTATTTATCTCATTCGTTATTCTTCCCAGGAATTCTGCTCTAGCAGTGAAAAGAATGCTGTGCCTACCCAACTGATATTGGTCTTGTCAAGGTTCTGTCTCAATCTTGAGCAATCATCCATCAACAAAATGGTAAAGTGGGTGTCTGCATTGATTGGTTTTCTTAATCACATGGTCTATTAGTATGAGGGTCTTATCCAGTGTTATTCCTAGGATTTTTTTGGAGAAATACTCCTTGACTTTTTTTTTAGGAGGAGTGAAATACAGAAATAGCATAAACTACTTATACAGAGACAAAATTTCTATTAAAGACACTTACTTTTTAATGGACAAAATGAAATTTAAAAAAATGAGGATGCTATTTTTTGGGTTTCAATCCATCAAACTCCCTAAGCATCAGAACAATAAATGAAAAAAAATACTATGGCTGTATGAAAACACAATTAAAAAGTATGATAATTAGGATGCTGTGGCTGAAGGTTTAAGCTAAACCTTTGTGAAAATACTCCTGTCTAGTTTTTTAAAGTGTAATTCCGATTTTCAAGGACTTACCCCCACTTGCCTTAAAACCCACATTTTAAATGTGGATGTTAATATTACTTACATATTAGTAATTAATTTTTGAAAGTATTTAACCTGAAATCCAACCATCTGGAAAAATTGGAAGACTAAGGAGTCTGTAAGTCAAAAAAGCAAGTTGCGTCACGCAAAATTTGTGCGATCGGAATACCTAAGCACAAAGCCGTACATTCAAGTTTTCTGCCAACCAGCTGGGGTTTCTTTGGATCCTTATAGTTTTTTCGGTTGCACGTGAGAATAAGGAAATATGTGGCAGCAGTGGTGTTGCTAGGGAATTTAATAAATATGTGCTCTTAGGTTTGGAACAATAAAACATTTTATTGAAACAAAAACTTAACACAAAGATGGTTAGTTAAAACATAACGATGTAGAAGCGATTGTACAGAACTGATGCCTGCTATTTATGCAGAATCTAGTTATTTGATTACACAATTTGCATAAAATTATTTAGAGCTAAAGATGAGGTGGAAAGTTCGACTCTCACAAAGGCAAAGATCATTTGTTCGATTAAATCTTTCGCATTTCCGGAACTAAACATTTCTCAAGGAGGAAGGGGGTGGAAAGGGTTTTTTTTTTAAACAAGACTATATATTTAAAAAAAATATTTTTATTTGATGTTTTCTTGTCTTTATATTTGATTTTATATCTGCGTTTTTCACGGGGGTTCATGTGCTCCTATGGACGAGCCGCCACTGGCAGTAGTAACCAAATGAACTTTCATCTTACAATTTTATGAGGATTTTTATTTATAAAGTGGTGGTCTTTAAAGTTTAATATTTCAATCTTAATTTCTATGAGTTTTTTTTTGGAACCACTGGTGTGAAGGATAATTTTTGTACACCCAATCTGAAATAAAAATTTAATTACTGCCTATTAGTAAACTCAGTGGATTATAATTACATGACTCCTTTTCCCTGTGTAATTGGAAAACATTAATTTAATCATAAAAAAAATGATGATTGGAACTGAAGTGTGCTCATTGCCCATTAGGTATCTTTGATTGACGAGAACTTTGCCATTTCCAATGACAGCGGTCTGACCACCATTCCCGAGATATGTGCTGAAATGAAAGAAGCCGCTCAAGTGAGAATCTCATATTCATAATAAAGTGTATGCTTTTAAATCTATTAGTGCATTACCACACACAACATGAAAATTATTTAGTCTTTAGAAGAGACAGTTGACAATTTTATAATTTCTTGTGGCAAAAAAGTATTTCTGTTATACCAAGTCCCTTCTTTAGTTTTTTTTGGTTGTTGTAGTTTTTTAATTAAATTGTTCCTATTGTAGAAAATTATCTATGCTTCTCTTAATTAAAGTTTATACTATTATAACAATAGAATCTCTACAACAACCCCCGATATAGCAACCCCTACATTACATCGCCCAGCAATTGAAGTAGTGATCATTTTATCACAGTTGTAATTATATTAGTTGTAACTTTCTTTCATTGAAACGATTGTATATTGTTGATCCCAGAAGGAAGGTCGCTCTATTGAGGTTCTACTGTATTAAGTTTCTACTCTAATTCGGATTGTGTATGATGGAAGAAACATGAAATTATGTGAATATTTTTCAAAGATAAAATCTGCCCCTGCAACTTTATAAGTTTCAATTTCTTTAAAACTTTGAATACTTCAGTTGTTAAAGGATATCTTTGCTTATTATATTGTAAAAGGAATAATACAGAAATCAAAATCTAAATAAGGTGTTTTTTTACAGAATTTGATTGATCATTATGTGAAAATTCAAGGTTTGAATATATCTCAAGTAAGAATCTCATTTTTTTTTCACTTCATATTTTTATAAATGAGTGCAAAGGAATTAAGTCAACTTACTCGATACAAAGCTAGAAATAGGTGTTGCCACTCTTAAAATTAGTATAATTTTACAAAGGGTGAAATAATTTTAATTATCTCAAGAGTGCCACAACTGGGGTGAAGTTTCCCTTGTTCTACCCTATTTATCTTGAACATCTATTGAAGTGAGCAAATATGAACATTTATGTTTACTAGAATGATTGTCATTGCAAAAATGTGCAAAAGTTATATTTTTCATCAAAAATACAGTTTATTAGGACAAATTCTGTATTTGGGCTTGGTTAGCAAACTTAGAGATAAGTTGCCAAATCTGGGGATAATTCTATTCGTTTGCCTTTTCTGCCAACCCTGTGTTATTTAATTAAACACAAAAATCAGGCTGCGAGCCGATCTGAAGGTCTGTGAGGATACCGATCTGAAGGTCATACGACTCAAAAGTATACTTCAGAGTTATAATCGCTTCAGTCGGTATTTATAACCCATTAGAACAATCTGATTTTTATATATGTACTTTTTTAGCAATTATTTTTTCTAGTTACCCAAATTATGCTTATTTTGATATTCAGGAGTCTGAAATAATAAATTATATTAATAGTTTGAGCAACAGGAAAAGTAGTGGAATAGACAATATCGATGTCAGGGTTTTAAAATATTTCCTACATACCACTCTAATTATCTCACGTTAAACATAAATAATATAAAAGCAGGTATTTTTCCGGACTTTAATTTGGGACATCTATTGTGTTGTATGTATTTATGTATTAGTTTTGTTTTGTTCTATTGTTTCTTGTTCTTGTTCTTGTTAATAAATTTGTTAATAAATAAATTTAATAAAATTTGACTTCCTCAAAATTGCAATTGTAACACCTGTGTAATGAAAAGGAGACATTAGCAACTGTAGACCCATCTCAGTCCGGCAAAGAACTCTAAAAGATGAACTGTAAATAGAAGAGAAGATCCTCCTTTTCTCAAAAGCAGTGTTGTTGCAGATGCTGCGTAAGAGCGTGGAGACGCGCGACTGGCTGCACGCGACGGAGCCGCGCACCGTGCGAGCGGTGATGAAGCGGGTGGTGGAGGACGCCACGGCGGTGGACGCGGAGGTGGGGCAGCTGTACGAGGAGGGCGTGCGGCACGAGCGCAGCAGCGACTCCAGCCGCAGGACCTTCCCCAGCACTGTGCAAGGGAGAAGGTCCAAGTACAACGCATACGCTCCCAGGTAACCCTCTTTGGAAAAATTTAAGACAGGTTCAATTCCATTATGCTAAATATCGCCCACTTCTTTTAGACAGCAAAAAGAAGAAATATTCACAAATAACTTCAAACTCCTGAATTAAAATGTTTAATTAGATCAATAACTATTCAGTTTATAAATGAAAGTCGGAAAAATTTGTTGATATTTGCATATATTTAGCGATTTGGATATTGGTGATCTTTAGCGGGGACTCTAACAGAATTGTACCGAAATTTATGACTAGTTTAGCTTAGATAAGATTTACTTTGATGGATTAGCTGACCTAATAATTTGAATCAAGTAATAAGAATAAGTGAGATTGCTGAGATAAGTGTGACTCTTGGGAAAAACAGTCTAGTGGTATGGATGAAACTTGTGCTTGCATTTCTTTAAAAAAAACCTTCCAATTTGCAATTTTCAAAAATATTTCTTATGTTTTTTATTTTAAAAGATAAAATATAACTAAGGCTTTCAGTGAAAACACTATCAATAGAAGTATTATTAAATGAACTTATAACTTCAGGCAATATATTTTTTTTAATAATCTAAGATATTTTATTTTAAAGCACATTGTATTGAGGATTTAACCTAAATTATTTTTTTTTGACTCGTTTATTTCTCTCTCTTTTTTCCAGCACTATTGATAACAGCCTGATGAGTAACATCCAGAAACTGTTTTCTGAGAAGATTGAAATTTTCAGCACAGTCGAGTTTTCTAAAGTATCCGTTCTTACGGGAATAATAAAGATTAGCTTGAAGGTAAGTTTTTTTTAATAGTTATCACAGGAAATTACAGTTGATTGTGACTTGTCAAGGAACTTTGTATTGCTTGAGACATTTAGCAATTTTGATCTTTACCTATATTTTTTATTTTTGTACATGCATAAGTTGAATATGAAAAAACTAAAACATAGTTCGCTGGGCATGATGAGATCCCTGCCTTGGACCTAACAGAACCCAAGTCCTCATATTAAGTAAATAAATTTACTTATTTTTCCTATGGTTAAAGAAAAGTAGTTTATTTTCCCTTGTACATCATGAGGGTAAAACAGTTAAAGGAATTTATTTAGACAGAAAAATATGAGGTAGAATTTATCCTCGTTATATTCAGGATTTGCTCATACAAAGAAAGTTGTGTTCTGTCTGAATATTTAAAATTGCTCCTACAAAATTATTCTATCTATATTCTATTATTTGCAAAACACTGATCATTCATATTTAAGCTTCTTTTTAAATCTGGTTTGACTATAATGGCAAAAGAAACATTAAAAGTTTGAAATGAAACTGCTAGTAGTTGCTTATCTTTTAGTAAGAAATAAAAGAATAAGGTCAATAATGTTTTTTTTGTTTCTAGACATTTTTGGAATGTGTGAGGTTGCGTACTTTCAGCAAATTTGGACTCCAGCAAGTTCAAGTCGACATTCACTATTTGCAACTATATCTGTGGCACTTTGTAGCTGACGAAAAGTAAGCCACTCTTACTAGCCTACAAATTTTGACTGGAAGTTGATGGGTTTGAGTTTTTAAAATGCTGTAATGACAATTAGTATTACAAATTCAAACTATTTCCATCTCACAAAATCTATATTTAATTTTAAACTGAGTTCAAGCATAAGTTTTGATAAATTTAATTTATAATTGAGATTGCAATAATTTTATTGATTTTTAATTTTGTTTTATGCAACTTTAGCAAATCAGTTTGAAAATTCAAAATTGACTTAAAAATAATGTTTCTTTACGCTTATAGTTATTAAAATTTTTAACTAGAAAAGTCTGTACATTACTTACATACATACTTGAAATTATCATAGGTCTTTGAATGTAATGTAGTACATGGCAATATTTCAGGATGCATATTATGTGTGAATCAAATCTAATATGATTCCCTTGGTTTTTAGTTAAGAATAAAAAATACAGTAAACTCCAATGTATGGTTAATATGTTGAATGTGTAGTGTTTTATTTTTGCAGCTTGGTGCACATACTTCTGGATGAGATCCTCAGCAGTGCGATCAACAGGTGCTTGGATCCTGTCCTGATGGAACCGAGTGTAAGTTACTCAATTCTGTGGCCAAAAGGTTCTATATACTCGGCGTTCGAAATTGTGGTGGACAACTAAAAATTGGCTCTGACGAATGGAATCACTGGTCTACCGGACCAGTGTGTGTGTGGATAAAAATACCCCACCCTCCAGTTCTATCATCATGAAATGTGGCGATATGGGATAGGGGAGCCCCCGGGGAAAAAGAAAAATATTATTGTGAATATGTATTAATTTTTGTCATTACTATTTGGTACTCACATTCAGTGCAATAGTTACTGTATAATAATGTATAAACCGGTCTTTTTTAATTTGTCGGACCAGTGATTTTTGTTGCGGACCAGTGTTTTTCCCCCCAATTTTAATCGCTGTATATACCTCTCAGAAGCCCGGTGGCGCAGTGGTAGCGCATAGCTCTTCCGTGCCACAGGTCCGGGGTTCGATTCCCGGGCTGGGCAAGGTCCACTCAACCTTTCATCCCTTGAGTGGGTCGATAAACTGAGGAACTAAACACTGGGGGTCTTGCGTTAGACTGACCACCTAACCATATGCCTTGCACCCCAGGGCCCCACGGTCAAGAAAACCGTAGGACTTGCCCCACTATAGGGCTGTTGCGCCGATGAGTTTAGTTTTTTTTTAGTTTAGTATATACCTCTCATCACTATTTTTTCAGGAGAGAAGAAAAACTAAAGTTTCAGATTTCAATTCGAATTTTTGAAGGGGTAAAGTTTGAAATGACTTAAATTGTATTGATTTATAATAAACCCCAATACCTATCTCTTAACAAATGTGCCACAATAACAACAACAAAAAGAAATAGCAAAAAAACGCTAGTAATATTATGAACTGGACATCACAGAGCAGTGAAAATAAACCCTGCAAAACCACATAGAAATTGCAACAATGAGGGAATTGCACATTTTTTTTTTTTAATTTTATTATGATAGAGGATAAAAATCCATGAAAAATGACGTAAAAATTATTGAAATCGGAAAACTATTCCCCAAGATATTAATTTTTAAAATGTCGTTTCCAGTATTGGCGGGAAAAACAGTAATTTCGTTATGGCTGCTGTGTGACGTCACAGCGCTTGGACCCGCTATGTTATTGTATGCTTAGCTTGCTTCATTCTGCTATTCTTCACAAAGTTTTAACTAAAAAACTATGATATTTGAAAGACACATACAAATATTTTTTATAAAAAGATTGGCATTTTGTTTTTCAAAAAATATTAATTGGTTTTGGAATTATTAGGATTCAAAGTTTTAATTTTTTCTTTTTCTGGCCGTTCACTAGAGAAAAAGACGAGTTTTATGCATGTTTTGGTTTTATGATATTTCTTTTATTTTCAACAATTCACTAGTTTCGACGGCGCTGTGACGTCAAATCCCGTTTTTTGATCACATGACTTTACTAGTGTTTTGGCAAAAATAAAATTAAAACTTATTTTTGAACTTTAAAATCTGATATTTGAGAGTTTTAAACTATAACGTATCAAAAAAGTGTAAAATTAAGCAAATCCCTCACCTATGCAATTCCCTCATTGTACTAATGCCAAGCTGACTCTTTCAGCTGCCCTGCAATTTTTGCTACTATTCAAGGCATTAGAACAACGGTGGGCAACCTCCGGCCCGCGGGCCGGATCCGGCCCGCCACGTCATTTGGTCCGGCCCGCGGAACATTTTAAAAATTGTACTCAAAAATCACATATTATTCTAGTCCAGATTTTTGTAACTTTAACATAATTTTTGTTTCTAATCAAAATATTAATCTATTGTAGATAATTGTAACTAACTTTATAATTATTGTATGTAATATTATTCTAGTCCAGATCAGTGGCGGATACAGGGGGTGACACTCTGGAAAGTGCCCCCCTTGGACCCAAAAATCATTCATAAGTACGAAAAAAAGTCCCAAAAAGTACTCAAAATGAGTTAAAAACCTACTTTTACCGGTCAAATTTCCAAAATTTTTCTGGGGGGGACCCCCAGACCCCCCCCAGCGGTACCAATGTACGGTACCAATGGACAGCGGTACCAATGGACCTTGAGTGATACTTTTTAGAGAATTCCCAAAATGTTGGCATTTTTTTCAAAAGATAAAGATGATGGTCTGAAGAAGCCCCACATTGGAGCCGTGCTGGATCCGCGCCTGGTCCAGATTAATGTAACTTCATTATAATTAGTCTATGTAATCTAGATATTGTACAAGTCCAGATTAATATTTAACTTTATAATTAAACGTCATAAATAAATATATATAATAAAAGGCCTCATTTTTTTACTTAAAGAATATTAACTATTATCAACTCTTTGGCCCTCCACGACATTATAATCTTTGAGTCCGGCCCGCGGATTCGAAAAGGTTGCCCATACCTGCATTAGAATGTCCTTTGACACAATAATAGACCTCTGCCTGGACAACATAATATAGTTAGCAAATGTTTTGTCATCAGTGCCCACAGCAAAATTTAAATTAAAGTTTGATGAAACAATTGTTTCGAAAATTGGAATTAAAATCTAAAATTTAATTTTTTTCTCTTGGAAAAACTAACAAAACAGACTTAGGAAGTGAACCAGATATAAAAGAAAATTAGTTATTCCTAGAAACTGTTTTTTACTTTTGTTGTTTATTGACCATTTAAAAATTTCCATCATACTGAATTTGCTGCCATAAGCTATATCCTGCAACGAAAACAACAGATGGCGCACCCTCTACAATTTTGAAATTTATAAGAAATTTTATAAGCAACCAGATATCGTCCATGTTAAATTTGTTGCGTTGGAAATAAAGCTAATCGTATTAGATGGCTAGGACACCTCTACCGATCGGACGACAATGAACAGGGTGTCTAGCAACCTGGAAAACCTGGAAAAGTCAGGGAATTTAAAGTTTCTGGAAAAATCAGGGAAAAGTCAGGGAATTTGCTCATTGATCTGGGAATTTTTTTTAGTTTCTAAAATCATCAAAGGAGTGAAATTTCCAAGATTTGAATGGAAAGTAGAATTCCGTTGCAATCGATGCTGTCATGACAGGAGATTGAATTGTCAGGACTCATGACAGTGGAGGGGGAACTGGTTTGAATTGAATAGGAGGCGGAGTTCGCGGAGGGGTGTTAAGAGTATTCTCGGCACAACTTGGTTTCCCCCGCCCCTTCTTTTTTTCTTGTTTGTTCATAATCTCCTAGCAAGAGTGCTTAGTTATTTTTTTAGTGCTTAGAGGATTAAATTGTTTTTGTTAATGTAGCATAACAAAGATCAATATGTCGAAGACGACAGTGTTTCAAGAAAACTGGTTAAGTGAATCTTTATTTAATTTATGGCTGGTGAAAGTACCTAATGATAACACGGTGGCAAGATGCAAACTTTGCCAGACAACTTTCAACTTATCAAACATGGGTCGTCAGGCATTAACTAGCCTTACGAAAAAAGGAAAGCATCAAAGAAATGCCAAAGCAACAACACAGTCTGCATCAATGGCATGTTTTTTTGGCCGTTCATCCAAAGTTCAAAGATTTATGTTTTTAACAAACATTTGAAGGTATTTTTGGAGCGTATACTAATGCGCGTTATTAGTCAGGGAAATTTAGTTATTGGTCAGGGAAAAGTCAGGGAATTTTGAGATTGATAATCACTAGACACCCTGATGAACCATCCAAGAAATTGACCTTATCAAAACCAGATGGAGCCCGAAAAAGAGGCCGACCACCCATTAGACAGCGTAGAAAAAGACCTTCAAGTGATTGGTGCTGGAAGATGGAGGACGGTCGTATCTAATAGGGCGAGATGGCAAAGACTTGTTGAGACGGCCTTGGCCTGTCCTAGGCTGTAGCGCCAAAGAAGAAGCTATATCCTAGTTGATGTTTAAAAGTCTACCACTGGATTTCAGTGTATGTCTTATCTTTAATTGAGAAAGTATTTGAATTGCTTGACATCAAAAAGTGCCAAACTAAAATGAAATTTCTTTTAATGACGGGATTGAAATTCCTTTAAACCAATATCATGGCTAGGCCATCAAAGATTAAAAACTAAATAAACACCCAAACTAAAAAAAATATCATTTAAACTGAAATAACATACTTTATTTAATCATTTGTACTTTTCACTTGACATCACTTTTGTCAAAAATTCTTTGTTAGATTTAATTAAATCATAAAATTCACAACAATTAAGTTCAGAGTTTATTTTCACATTTAAAAGGTGTTTGACAGTACAAATAGAGAGTCTGCTCCTTTCAGCAGTCTAAATATGAGTAAAGTGAAGCCATAGAAGTAGGTAAAAAAATGCAGTTCGAACATTTTTATCAAACACTAGCTGATGGGTCATTCCATTTCAAGTGGTCCAAAAAAAGTAAAATTGGTTGCTCGACCATTTTTAAAAAATCTGAAATTTTTTGTACATCAACCCTAACCTAAAAGAAGATCAAAACAACCATTATTTTTAATTTAACCTATTTTGCTTGTCCGCAGCAGCCATGCAAATTTCGACGTTTTAGCGGTTTTTGCTAATTTAGGCGTTTACGGGATTGGAAATATCTCCCCTTTAAAATCTCCAATTCAAATGGGGTTTGAAGCAAAATTGTTTAGAATAAAATGGTCTAAAAGACTAGAGCAAGTATATTTTTCTACAATAAACCCTTAGGGGGGAAATCTTAGTTTAAAGTTGAAATTTTTTAAAAAATATCTACCCACTTTAAGAAGATTTTTTTATAGGAAGGAAACATGTCAAGGCACCAATATTTTTTTTATTAATAGTCCAAATACATTTTAGGTCATATGCAAAGATTTGGATCTGAGACTCGATTTGTCTTTATTTAAAAAAATCTCAAAGTCAAAGATTTGTCAAAATTTGCAGTTTTGAGGGTTAAATATCTCTGGTGGGGGACCAGTTAAAAATTTTAAAATGGTTCATTCTAGAGTACTATATATTAGTGTTAAGCTCAAAAAGTTTTTAGGAGGAGATTTGACTACAAGCCGAGGTATGATTTTTACAAGGTGCCCCCAAATGTCGCAAAATTTGGAAGTTAAGGATTTCTACAAAATTTGTCTGTTTTCAAGGGGACTTTTTTAAAGGAAGGAAACCTTTCAACACAACACATATTTTTATACAAATAGTCCAAATGTAATTCAAGTTACACGCAAAACTTGAAACCTGAGACTTGGTTTTTCTTTGCTTAAAAAAAATCCTAAAATCAACGATTTGTCAAGATTTGCACTTTTTTAGAGTGATATCTCTCTGGTGGAGCACGAGATAAAAATTTGAAACTTTGTCATCTTAGAGCAGTGGTTCCTAACCTGGGGGCGATTTGGGTTATCAGGGGGGCGATAAATAAGTGGGGGGCGATGAGTTTTCAAAGGGGGGAAAATTAAAATAGTATATTACAAAAAATTTTGTCCAGTCTTAAAATTACGAAAACCCAGGACATTTTGGGACCCAGGACAGCCTCCAAAACCCAGGACTGTCCTGGGTAAACCAGGACGTATGGTAAGCCTAATCATGGCACATTTTTTTTTAATAATAATAATAATAATAATTTATTTATTTTCAATTTGGACGGTACATATGGGAAAATTTGAAAAGAACAAAACATATGAGTCATCTGGGCAGGGCCGTAACCAGACTTTTGTTTCGGGGGGGGGGGGCTTGACTCAAATATTTTCTGAGGTACCTCCTTACGGGTACTTTTATATATGTTACGTTTTGATGACAACACTGGATTGAAATTTTGATGCACTAAATTTCAAAATTGCATAAACAATATGAATTCTAAGTAAAAGGGGGGTCTGGGGGGTCCTCCCCCAGAAAATTTTTGGAAATTTGCCCCTCAAAAGAGTGTTTTAGCTCATTTCTGAGACCCTTTAGATTACACCCATAGAGCACCACTCATTGTAAGCGGCCGAATTTTCAAGGTAAAAAGAAGGTATATTGTAATAAATGGCAAAATGTTAAGGGGGTTTGTTTTTAGGTTCCAACTCCAGAAAATGTTTTGAATTTTTCCCCTAAAAGTGGCATTTTAACTCATTTTGAGACACTTTAGGTTTCATTGAAGAGGACCACTCCTTGTAAATCACACAAGTTTGAAGGAAAAACCATATACTTAATAGATTTCAAAATTTCGAAGGGGTTTGGGGTCCTCCCCCAAAAAAATTTTGGAAATTTTACCCTTAAAAGTAGGGTTTTGACTCATTTTGAGACCCTTTGGGTTATACCCGTAGAGGATATCGCTCTTTGTGAGACATAATTTTCAAGAAAAATAGCAGTATAAAAATTGATGTCAAAATTTCGGGGGGGGGGGGGGTTGAACCCCTAAACCCCCCCCCTTGGATACGTCCCTGCATCTGGGGATTAAAACCCATTTAGATGACCAAAAAAGTTTTTTCTGATATTGATGATAAAATTGACAAGGGGATAACAAAACAAGAAAAAAAACACACATACACACAAAAAAACAATAATAATAACATACAAAAAGTACAAGATTTTTTTTTTTTTTAAATTGAAAAGAAAAATTGGCACAGCAGCTAGGCGTAAAAATTACTCTCTTTGACTTTGCTTCTTTAATTTAAAAAAAAAAAAAAAAGTCATCTAAATCTTCAATTTCAAGAAGAAAATTAAATAATGAGTTCTTGAATTTTTGCTTAAGTGGAATGTTTTGTAAATCAAAAGGTAAGGAATTGAATAATTTAGGAGCTAGATAATAAAAATGTTTACGGAAAATTTCCTTTTTAAAACGGGGGATTTGAAATATTTCGTTTGGTCTTCTATTAGAAATTTCTTTTTTTTTTGTACACAGATATTTTTATTATTGTATAAAAAGAGAATCAGGCGAAAAAAAGTGTTATGCCGTAACGGTTGAAATTTTAAATCTTGATAATTATAAGGGTGTTGAGATTTTAAATTTAGAATTTTTAAGCATTTGTTTTGAAGAGAAATTAATGGTTTTAAATTACTTTTGTATTCCCCACCCCAGATTATTACTCTGTAATTTAGCAAAGAATAAAAACCAGGAATAATATAATGTTTTTAAAAATGAGCTATTTGTCTTGTTCTTTAAAAAATAAAATCTAATTAAAATAGTGGATGTTTTTTGGAATTGGGTTAAATTTGTTTACTGATCCTCTTTGATAACATTTTTCTGTTTCCAGGTTGTGGATGTGATTTGTGAAAGAAGCTAGAAAGAAGTGTTTTGTGGTTATGGAACATTTTTGTATGAATATTTTATGTAAATAAATTAAGGTGGCAATGATTACCCTAGTTCATTTATCCTTATATTTAAATGAGTTACAGGTAGCTTCACCATTCTTTTAGGTCGAAATAAAACTTGCTATGAACAAGAAACTTCAGACTTTTTCCTTAAAAAATTTTACTTGGAGCAAATTTAAAGATTCAATAAATAGTATACTTCCCCAAGAATAATATTGACAGAAAATATGCAAGAAATTTAATTACAACTTGTTTTTTATTTTAATTTTTGTAATAAGGAAAAAAATACTATAAAACTTGATGCTATGTTTTTGATGAGTAATTTTTTTTCTTCTCAACTTTAAATCATGCTTTTTGAAAGAATTATCTTCAGATTTACAGTTATCTTAAGTATGTATAATAGAGTTTTTGAGTTGAATGATATATCATCAATATCAGGGCTGCCCAGAACGAAACTCCATTATTAAAACGCACGTGCTAAAGGTTGTAGTTCAGGGGTTCCCAAACTTTTTTGCCCCGTGGACCCCCTGACGACATTTTTCGTACACCATGGACCCCCTGTCTTAGGAACCGTTCGAAACGTAGCTAAAAGTCTTATGTTTATGATATTGTAAACCACTCATGAATTTTGTAATTTTTCAAGTGTTTTTTCGTGCATTGATTTACATATTAAAAAAAAAGAATTAGTTTTGCCATTCATATGGTTACACAATATTTTTAAGGAAATTATAACAATCAAACGTTTGAAATAAAAACAAATCTAAACTTGTAATATCACTACATTTTAAGATACAAAAACTTTTAATTTTAAGAATAAGTTTTGGTCGAAAGCTTGTCAAAAGTTAATGGCTTATGAGTGAGTTTTTCATTTACCAAATCATAAAAATTCGGAAATAACTACTACGCAGTCAAGTGGCGGGCCGCAAAGTTATCTTTATCCGTAATATATTTTTCGGGGGGAGAGTATTTAATATGGAACTTTTTTTGGCCAGAGAGGAAAGGTTATTTACTTATTGTGAAGGACTACTATATTTTCAAAAATTTCAAAGGATATATAAATTTTTGACCCCTATACATCTTTTAATAATGAAAATGAATTAATGTTTGTAAATTTTCCTAAAAATAGTCTAAGCTTGAAAGTGGGGGGTCTGGGGGTCCTCCCCCAGAATTTTTTTTAAAATTTGCACCTCAAAGTAGTGTTTTAGCTCATTTTGAGACTCTTTGGGCCAAACAGAACTGCTTCTTATAAGCCACACAATTTTCAAGGAAAATTATGTACCATTGCTTGAATAAAGTTTTTCAAAAAGAATAAACAAACTGAGAATTTAGGGGGGAGCAGCTGCCCCTATAACCCCTTGCCGCTCAAGGGAGATCAACCAAAGCTACTCCATGATTTAAGAGGTAAATAAGGGGGATCGGGGGTCCCCCCCCCCGAAAAATTTTTGAATTTTAGTATGCTAAAAAATGTTCTAAAGCTATACTTTTCGGCCATCAAAACAAAAGACAAAATTTTTAAAACATATCAAAATTTTCATTTTAATAAAGTTTTTCCCTTGGACCTCTGAAAGTTGCTGTGGACCCCCTAGGAGGCGCTGTGGACCCCCGATTTTCATTTTCATGCCCATGGACCCCCTGGAAGTCGCTGTGGACCCCTGGGGGTCCATATGGACCACTTTGGGAACCGCTGTTGTAGTTAGTTTAGACAGCGCCATCTATCGGAATAGACAAATAAAAAGGTGAACTCTCTGCAGATAATAAAAAAAAAAGAAGCAATGAGAATGAAGCGGCCAACGTAGGTCAGCAAATGTCCCTACCCTACTATCAACTTGAACGACTTCACCGACGTATTGTTTTGTTGTGCAAATTCGCGTTCGAACACGTGCTTATATAACCGAGTTTTTGAATTCGAGTTTACTTTAAAAGGCTGATCTTGCTTTAAAAGCAAAAACTACTAGTTACAAATTTATGATAATTAGAAGTGTTTTTAAACTCTACGACAGTGCTCTCTGGAAATACTTCAGACGAACAGCCATTGAAAAGATGAATCAATTAAAAAACAATCACGAGTTGAAGCAGTTAGATATGACGGCTGAATTCCCATCCCATGTGAAGGATAGTGGTACCCGCAGATTTTATTCGTTACCAGATAATTACAGTCCAAGAATAACTGACCAAGTGACCAATGAAAGTGAAACTCTTTTGAATGAAGTAAATATAAACATTGCAAGTCGTGGGGCTACATTTCATGGACCATATGGCTGGAGATCAGGTATTTGTGTTTTCGAGTGCTTTTGCATCAGTTAACCCATATTCGACCACTCTTAGAAAAAATCATAATCAAATTCTGCCCTGGCCTAGCGACCCATCAGGAGGTGCCCATCTCAGTTAAATTACATTTGGGCCTGGGGTGCTACCCAGGTAGCACGCTATATCAATATATATCCCTACGGTATCAACCGATGACTTAAGTCATCGGTTGATATAAAATGATAAAGCTGTGCTACCTGGGTAATTACTTAGCTTGTGTCCAGGCCGAGTGGTTCCCAACCTTTTGTGGCCTATCGCCCCCTTTCTGGAGGTTGACTAACACCTATTGCCCCCTTTTCATTCTCATTGTATGTCTAATTTTAATTTGAAGTAAAGTGACAAACAATAAAGCAATTTTATTACCGTATATGTTATATGGGCAAAGTGATTAATCGCGCATTATTAATAATGCCCGAAGTGGAGGTGGGCAAAGTGATAAATTTCATTCATAAATTTATCGTATTGCCCAGGCATTATTAATAATGCCCAGATTTATCACATTGCCCGTAACATATATAAAAACAACCAAAGCAGTTTTATCAGGTCACTCTTAAATTTGAATCTCGAAAAATTTAGAAAGTTGATTGTTAAAATTTGTAATAATAAATGAAAATTTGATATTTTATTGTATTATTTATTGTTGGAAATTTAAATTATCTTTTCAATGGCTGCCTTGTGCTTGGTGGATTTAAGTTAAAGCTTGAATATCCGGCTCTATGTTTGTTAAGTTCAGGCACAAGTCTCCTTTGAGGTAAATGTCCAACTTATTTGTTTTGTGAGGAGCTGGACAACAGAATTGAACCCTTTTTCAACTAAAAATGTTGACAGGAACAAGATGAGAAATGGATCAGTTTTTTTCCACACGGTTGATGATCCACACTAACTCGTAACCGCTCTTCTTGAAAATGATTTTCACCTCACAGTTATACTTCAAGTCTGGAAACTTATTCTGCTATGAGTTATCAAGCTTATCCACAGCTTCAAACGAGAATGGATCTAGAATCCAATCCGGAATTTGTAACTTGGTCAAATCTTGATTCCATGTCAGTTTTAACTTGTCAAGGTGATCAGTAAACCTTACTATACTGTTATTTTAATTTGAATATTCATCGCCCCCTAATTGCCCCCCTGATAAACCAAATCGCCCCCAGGTTGGGAACCACTGGGCTAGCCCAACGCTGAGAAAAAATCACAGGAACAACATAAATTTTTTAAAACATGATCGTTTTAGCTACTTTCACATATAAAAAAGAAATTTTTATAAAAATTATTTTCTATGGACTGTCCTATAAATAGGACAACGGTCCAATACACTACAAAAAGTTACATAGGTTGACTTAGCTTACAAAAAGGGTTTTTATGAATGAAAGTCCACAAAACAGTCCCTACATAGTCCAACATTACACTTTTTACAAATTGTTATTGATTTCTTACTTCAAGATTTTAATTGGTATCGTAATATGTTAATCTAGCGAAGGAAGAGAACATGGTCTAAGCCAGGGATGGCTCACCCTAATGATCTTCAGGGCCACTTTGGAAAACCACAATACTCCCGCATATAAAATTTTAGGATATGCTCAGAATGATAGTGACCATACTTGTATAAAATGAAAAACCTTTCTGCAAACTTAAATTTTTTCCAAAAAATTTTCTGCAAGAATTTACGCATTTTTAAATCTTAACATTCTTTCTTAAATACTCAAATTGGTACCAAATCATTTTTATCTGTGCTACCTGACTACAAGGGCGGGTTCAGACCAGATTTTCAGGGGGGGCATGTCTGAGGGTATTATTTTCCAAATTTTCAGGGCCTCGGGAAATTTTTTGAAGAGTGCTTGCTTTTTAGAGGTTTATACTAGTAACTTAAAGGATATCCAGGGCCCGTAACATTGTTTTAGAAAGTGAGGCGGGGGACATTTTTGTAGGGCCATAAGTCATAGTAACAATACTTTTATTTCGCGAGGTGTTTGGCTCCGAATTTTATCCAAGGTGTTTTCTGAATAATGAAATGCAAAACTTTGTTAAAGTTAAAAAGGTTTTATCTAGAGATGTGAGTCGAGAATATTCTCCTGAGAATATTCTCGGAGAACGAGAATATTCTCCAGGGGCGAGAATTTTGAGAATAATCGAGAATATTCTATTTTTTGATTGATAAATGGAAATAAATGTAAAAATGTTTGATAATATGAAATGTTCATGTAGTATTAGTGTTAGGAACCCGAAAATAATAACAAATTCAATGAAACTTACCATTTAAAAGTCACCCTACAGTTCAGAGAATATTCTCTGAACTGTAATTTCATTATTTCGCAAGATTTTTTTTAATAAGTAAATTTTATTGAATACAAAATAAAATATATTTTTTTAAATGTTAGAAGCAAGTTTTAGTGGGAGAAAATACTCATACAATATTAAAAGAGGATTCTAAATTCTTATCATATTTGTTAAATTTGTTAAATGTTCTTATCATATTTGTTTAGTAATACCAATAGTTGTCAAACTCACAGAGAAATATCCTAACAGAGGGTCCACGAGGCTATTTTCAAATGCGTTACTGATGTGAGGGCGCCACACTAGATTCTGGAACGTATGCCGGCCGCTTAAATCTCTCGCCAAATTAGAACTCAGCGCATGCGCAAAAAAGTGTTTTCGATCTCTCATAGGCAGCCGGCGAACGATTCAGACTGGATCCAGACGCTAGTGAGTTTAATGCGATCCCAGCGCCACAATTCTCCCAACCTGTAACAAGATGTCATGATTTTCGATTTCCATTATGGCCTATGGCCGTGGACTCTCTGTTCTAGTACTCTGTGGTCAAACTGAAGGAGCTTTTGAACCTGACATTTAGTTATTTTTGATAGAACTTTGTAAAATTAGGAGAATATTCTTAAAAGAAGGGATATCACATTAGAATTATCTGTTGAGAAAAATATTTGAAATAATTCTTTAATATTTATTTTACAGAGAATAATTTATTGTGAAAATATTTTCAAAGAACTCTTAAATACTCAGTATTATAGATGCAGTTTAATTTACTTTCTATTGTACTTAAAATTATTTCTGAATCTGAAAGAATAGTTTAAAATTTTTGTTTGCATAATTTAAAATTCAGATTGATTAATATTTCCCTTCTTGAGAATATTCTCAATAAAATTCCACAAAAATAGCTACCACCAGAAAATTAATACGTATTTTTAACTTTCTTCAAAAATGTTTTAATTTATAATACTTCAAATTTTCTCTCAATTAATTTATAACTTTAAGTGCATCTTAATCACCTTTTCTTAATGAGAATATTCTCATTAAAATTCTACAAAAACATTTCTATGTACAACATTATTTCCTTCAAAAACGCTATTTAATAGTTGGAAAATCATAAGTTAATAGAATGTAACTGGCTTACCCTGCTTTACCTATCAAACATATTGTCTTATCAATTAAGTAGTAATTTTAAAGTATTTTTCAATTTAATTTGGCTTTCTGTTATGTATGATGACTTCTCATTGTAAAACCTTTAATATTCTTCTAATTTGAAGTTAAAATATACCTTATTTTTTTTCTTCAAAAAATAAACTATATTATAGTAGCTTCTAGGAGAATATTCTCGAAAATTCTCCGCTCGGAGAATATTCTCAAGAATATTCTCCAAAAGATTATTACCGAGAATTTTACATCTCTAGTTTTATCAGATAATGTTAGCTTGAAACCAAAAGGGGGGTCTGGGGGTCACCCCCTCAGAAAATTTTGCGAAATTTGGCTTCAAATAGAAGTTTGTTTTACTCATTTTTGTAAATTTGGTACCCATTGGATAACACCTAAAGAGTATAACTTGTACTCCTAAAAATATTCAAGGAGAAAACAGTAGGTACATAAGTAACCATGAGAAATTAATAGGGGGTGTCTGGGGGGTAACCCCCTAGAAAAATTTTGAAAATTTGCCTCTAATAATAAAGTTTCAGCTCATTTTGAAAGCTTGTAAACCACAGAATTTTCAAGGATGAAATTATAAATAGACGCCAAATTTTGGAAAGGGCTGGGCTGGGGGTCCTCTCCCAGAAAATTTTTGCTAATACATTTGCCCTTTTAAACTATAGTATTTCATTTATTTTAAAACTTCCATAAAGATAGCAGCTTCTTTTAAGCAGCTGAATTTTCAAGGGAAAAACACTTACTATGCGATTGGAACACGAGAAGAAGCAAACTTACCGGGTTAGCACTCGTCAAGACTTGCTAGCGAATCCGAAAAAGACTTACAAAAAAGAGCTAAGTACTCCCCAATAAATTATTTCACAAAACCCAATGAAATATTTTTGAATTTTTAGAACATCTTAATTAATAAAAGGTTTTTTTTTTTAAAAAATAAAGCTTTTTTTACTCATGTATAATTTTTTTTCCTTGCTTCCCGAAATTTTAAATCTACCCTTACCAGAGCTGTGTCTTTTGAAATCTCAACTTTATTTATAATCACCCTGTACATGCACCAGTTGAAAAAGTTAGTTTGTAGTTTCTAAATTATTAAGTCTTTGAAATGATTGTGGATCATCCCATAAGATGTTTGATTGTTTTTTCTAGTTCTGTATTGCGATTATGCTGCCTCGGGTCAACCTCTGAATTTCATTGAAGATTACATCCGCACACAAGTTCTCCCTTTCTATGGAAATACCCATACTACGATCACAGCAACGTCTCTCCAGAGTACTTACTTCCGCCATGAAGCTAGGTAATTCTGTACTTATTGTTTCATTTAGGTCTCAATTTGAGACCACAGTTGGATAAAACAAAAAACTCTCTGCACACAAAAATCCCTTCATATATTTTCTTAAAACTAATGAAAGAGAAGCTTTTAAAATAAAAGCGTTTTATATAAACATAAACAAAAGATAGTGCAAGAGCATAGTGCATCTCTTCTCATAATACAACAAAAGCAAAACAAGTATTTATGTACTTGGACGACTGCAGGACTACAACCTAATTATCATATACTTAAAATAACCCGTAGTCATCTTCTTCCCCTGAAAAAATAACAGGCTCATCCCGGAGTACTTCTCCGGGAACTGAAATGCGACACGAAAAATAGCATCACCCCAACAAAAACTAATTAAATGCCCCTGGTCTTTTGAATTTTGACTTAAAAACATATTGACAGTCCCATTGTTTACCTAAATACTGTAACAATGCTTCATAAGCAACAACAGCAAGAAAAAGTCAATTTATTTACCAAAAATTTAAATTATTTGAAAAGATTTTCTGCAAAATTCTAAAACTAGCTGCGCTTGGCGTGCGCTTCTATATTATCCAAGTATGTTTGAGACCCAATATTCTGCATTGGTATTTCAGTACCTCTCTTCAAGATTTAGATTACCCTTTAAAATCACCCTAATTTGGAATACCCCCACCCACTCTACTCTACAGAAGGTTATACCTACTACTTAAACTAATTAAAAAGTGCACTTTTTGCATGTCCTATATTTTTTAATGGAGAATCCTATATTTTTCTTTGATCTCGCTGCTATCACTGTAAAAATGTTAATTTTCAAGTTCCTTCATTTCAGATTGAGGAGGTAAAACTGTCGTTCATTTTAATGCCGTTTTTTTGCTCCACCCTATTGTGCATGCTTCAACTTTCGTGGAAATAACCACTTTGAAAATGTAATGTTCATAACTAAGATGGAGATAAAAGGCCTTAAAGACCTCCTTTATCCCCCCTCATTGTACTTCCTTGGGCTCGAAGGGGTATCTGAACACCCTTTTTAAGACTATTGCGGTTGGTGTTTCCAATGTAACTGTTTGAGACGACTTGAGTCAAATACATTACCTGATGTTGTATGCACTTCAAGCAGTAATTTAAAACCTTTTAACTTTCTGATGCAAATAAAAATGTCTTTTTCATCATTTACAGAGTTGTTTTTCAAAAACTTATTGTTTAATATGAAATGGTTTATGTTTGTAGGGACATCATAAAAAAGGCAGTTAATGCAAGTGAACATGATGCTGTTCTGTTTACTGGGAATGGATGTACTAGTGCTGTCAACAAATTAATTCATGCATTGAATTTCAAACTTCCTGTTGTAAGTTCTATAATTTAATTACGATTTTTTTGAAAACTCAAGAAGTTGTTTAGAAATTTCTTTGAACAAAGTTATCTCTGGATAATCAGTAAAGAGGAATTTTTATCTACCAATCAAAGATTTATGGGATAACCATTACAGACTGGAATAAACTCAAATCAAATTTAATTGCAAGAGGCATTTATGGTTTGTTAATTGTCTTAAAATGTGTAGTGCTTTGAACTCCTATGCCACTGAGCTATGGTTCGATCCTCTGGCTAGCCAAGGTTGACTAGGCCTTTCATCCCATTAGTGGGTCGATAAACTGAGAACCAAGCATAGGGCCACTACGTTTTGTAACGGGCTAAAGATCCGGCTTTCGCCCTAGAATGGCCTATCCCTAAACATCTGCTCCCGAGGAGACGCTGAGCAGGGCCGGACTGGGAAGAAATTAAAAAACTGGGAAAGTCTTAACCGGCCCACAGTAGAATTTTTCATGGAAAATAAAACAAGTTATATAGAATATGTAAATTCAGTAGGGATTGGGGGACATCTCCAGAAAATGTTTTTAAAATTAACCCTTAAGAATTAGTTTCATAACTCCTTTTGAGGCCCTTTGGGTTACATGCAAAGGGGTGACCCCAAACGTTTTTTGAAATTTCAGCTCATTTTGAGACCTTTTGGGTTACATCCAAAGAGAACAGCTCCTTGTAAACCACAGAATTTTCAAGAAAAAAAATTAAATAGTATGTCAAAAGATAGAGGGGGATAGGGGGTCTTCTCCCAGAAAAAAAATATTGAAATTTGCCCCCTTAAACTAGTTTTTTTTTTATCTAATTTTAAATTCTTTGGGGAACATCCAAAGGGAACCATATTTGTTAATATGGAATTCTTATTGTTTGTCAAAATTTAATAATTAAGTAAACAATTGTCAAATAAGTGCACTTTACCTTTGAGCAAAAATATAGCCTTTGACTTTTCAGTGATGTAAAATTTTTAGGAATTTTCTTGACAGTGTATTTTGAAATCTAGGTTGTGTTTGTTGGACCATATGAGCATAATTCAAATTTACTCCCTTGGAGAGAAGCTAACTCAAAGGTATGTATGATGTTGACCATAAAGTAAAATAAAGTGTTATTTGTGCTTGCTTTCTTTGCCATTTTCAATCAAGGATTATTACAGATGTTGTGATTTTTAAAAGTGTCAAAAAGATATTGGACATTTATTTAGTCAATTTGTGGTGGAAAGTAGTTCATGATTATCCCATGGATGAAAAAAATCATAAATTGCTAATTTAAGGGGCAAAACACACGGGCCGTCACCAGTGGCGAAAGCAATAAAAAAGCCATAAAGATGGTTATCTAAGACAGGGTATCCAATAGAAGTGAGATAACCATCTTTATGGCTTTTTTTATTGCGTTCGCCACTGGTGGCGGCCGGTGTGTTTGCCCCTAACATGATAATTTTAAAACTTCTTAAAAATGCACTGGCAAGATTTTTATGAAATTACTGGATATTGGAGATCTAAACCAATGTGATAATATTATGTTAATATCCATTTAAATTGATATTTTTTAGATACTTTCATTGTTTTTTCTTTTTTTTGTAGATTGTAAGAATAAAAGAAAGTGCTTCAGGCCTTGTAGACTTAAATCATTTAGAAAATGAATTGAAGGTAAAGTAATTTAAAATTAAAGCTTTAGCAATCAAAAGCAAAGCAATTGAAGGTTTACTTGTGTACTTGAAGGTGTTCTTATTGGGTATTTTTTTGTAGATAGCGTTTATACCATGTTTTACATCTGATGACATGATCGTGAATTCAATACTATTTATGTGTTTCTGAAAATAAGTTCCATTATATTGTTTGTATGTTATAACACCTAAATTTTTTCAGAAATACTCTACAGAAAAATGCCATCTGGTCGGAACTTTCAGTGCAGCTTCGAACGTAACGGGTATCATTACCGATGACAAAGCTGTGTCAGTTTTATTGCATAAGTATGGAGCCTTTTCATTTTGGGACTATGCGGCTGCTGCACCCTATGTTGAAATCAATATGAATCCGATAGAAATGGGGTAAGCTTTCTTATCATAAAACTGTCTTCCATACTATGATAAACCAAAGTAATTAAGGGGCCTTTTTTTACATGGAGAAAATTTTAAAGGAATCAATACTCAGTAGGGTGTCCCCCTTATTTTGACTTTTTTTAAAAAGTAACCTGTAACTGATTTCGTGTGTCCTTCAAGGGCAATCTCCCACCTCCGATTGGGTTTTTTATCTTGCAAAAATCTCAAACCTCTTGAAAGAGCATTTACACTCGACAGCGACGTTTCCTGACCCTATGACGTGTATATAATGGGGGTCCAGACCCCCTTAGTCTAAGCTACAGTTTTTTTTAAGAAGAATCGAGTGTGCCTGGATGTAGTGGTGGTTGCTACGACAGTTGAAGCAGTTATAGGATCTTGTTATTACTTGTTTTAAAACATTAAAGTTTTGTTATTGATCAATCCTGGCATCGGCACTGATAGCCCAGTGGTATAGTGCGTGGCTAGTAACCTAATGGTCCCTGGTTCAAATCCTAGCTGTCACTCTTGTTATTATGCTTTTATTTAACTTGTAATTTTTCAAAAAATAGCTAAAATAGAGTAGAGTTGAGTTGTTACTTTCGTAGGAATAACCAGTGCCTAGTTAAAAACATCTTTGCATACCTGCCAACTTTTACAAATTTTCGTTTGTTTTTACGTTTATGCTGATGGATCTGAAATGTTTACGGGTTTAGTCAGGCCCGCCGACAGGGGAGGGCAAAGGGGGCACTTCCCCCGGGCCCGGGGATTTTCCCAGCCCTATAGGGGCCCGTAAAGATTCTCCATCTTGAGATACACTACTAAATGTTCTGAAACAAGAATACCCATTCATAGATTTTCTCTCAACTATCCTTCTTCCTGAGAACGGGCCTCCCTCCTCCCTGGAATGCAACCTTCCAAACCAAGATAATTACCTCCTAAGATAATTACTCCTCTAAGAAGTTAGAGGAATATACTAATTTGGAATATTTTGTAAATTAATTTTTCATACTGAAAGCCGCTGAAAATGAGTAAATTTCAGTTTCCAAGAGGCGTATTTCCAAAAATTTTATGCCCCCTAAAAGAATTCATTACGAAATGGAGTTACTTCTCTCTAAAATTTCATACTCAAGCTAAATAATTATTTCAAAGGATCCTAGGCTCAACTTCATAACAGAAAAAGCCCATCCATGGGTGTCTTTCAATTGTTGAAAAGTATCCAAAAATGAGTTTAAAGTTTCTTTTTTAAGGGTCGAAATTCCAAATTTCCTGGGGATTCCCCCAGACCCCCTTTAGTGCTTGTTACTCATCCTATAATAAAGAAAACGAAATTGTAAGGTTTATCAAGATTCAAATCTTGCATAGAAATGTTCGAAACTGTATTAAGCCTATGATGCATTTACGAGACAATTTTTGCACTCCCCCTCAAAATAAGAACTGGGGGCCCGCTTCTCAACTTTGTCCCCGGGGCGCGGCTTGACTCTCGGCTTCCCTGGGTTTAGTGATTTTCTACCGATAACCATCGGCAGAAACATTTCGTGAAGCTAACGAACAATTTTCTGTTATCTGTCTCCCTCATAAACCAGTTTCCACAATTGCTTCAACCCTACCCCCAGCAGGCGCGGATCCAAGGAGGGGGGTACTTTTCCAGACCAGGGGTTCTCAAACTTTCCAACATCACGACCCACTTTTTATAAATAAACTCTAACGCGACCCATCTCATCTTCAGTTAATTTTCCCATACCCTCTACAAGACTTTAGCTTCATGTGTGTGGGGTTTGGTCATCTACTATTTTGTTACATAAATAAATTACTTTAGTGATTATATTAACTTTTTAGATATTTAAAAAGAAATATTTGAACCTAAGCGTATCAAATTGTTTGATTGTGGGAACAACAATGAGTTCCAGAGTTCGAAGGGGGGTCTGGGGGTCCTCCCCCAGAGAAATTTGACTTTGAAAAACAGGATTCTAACTCGGTTTTTTTGGTTGTCAGGGATAAATTGCAATTACAACATCCTTTCCTAAGGAAATTCTTAAATTCAAAAACATGTCGCGACCCACCAAAAACTAACTGGCCACCCACAGTTTGAGAACCTCTGTTCCAGACCATCACCTTTACATTTTGAGAAAAATGTCAAAGTGTTGGGGATTTTTTTAAAAAGTATCACTTAAGATCCCCTTTTGGTACCGCTGGGTGGTATGGGGGGTCCTCCCCCAGAAAATGTTTTGAAATTTGACCTGTAAAAGTAAGGTTTTAACTCATTTTGAGTACTTTTTGGGACTTTTTTTCGTACTTATGAGTGATTTTTTGGGTCCCATGGATCCGCCACTGACCCCCTGTAAACAAACATTACGAATTCTTTCCTCCTCCCTCTGCGAGTTGATTGGTGTTGGTTAATCTGTTATCACTATCACTTCCTGAAATTCCACAGAGAGGATAGGAGCTCTCTCTTGCGAGTGCTTGACCAAACTTGCCATCCAGTGTGAGTGTGTTGCATGTTTTCTCTGACTCTTTGATTGCTTCCATCGCTCTGTTTGGTTCCGAGTTGTTGTGCAACAGGATTGTGACTTAGAAAATGGGATCCAAGAAAGTTTACTTTCAAGTTTGTAAAGAATCATACTCCAAAGAATTTTCTTGCATCAAAAAATCGTCAAAAGGTGTAAAATGCGCATTTTCTGATATGTCGGAGTGATTTTTTGGAAAGTTCAGATGGCAAGTTTTCAAAAGTTGGCAGCTGTGTCTTTGAATCCTTAACCTGATTATTTTAAAATTCATGTTTTCCCTTTATGACCGTATTCACCACTAACCTGAGCTTCTGATTCAAAACCTCTAATTGCTAGTTTAAGAAGGAAAACTAATTTTAAGCTTGATTCCAGGTTAACCTTAGGTCAGTGGTGAATACAGCCGTTAATGTAATCTTTTCCCCAATATATTTAAAAGCTTTAATTTATAGGGAGCATGAAGGCCTTGCATATAAAGATGCTGTTTTTATATCTCCTCACAAGTTTGTCGGGGGCCCTGACACTCCAGGCAAGTATTGAGTTTATAAATTATGGAATTTTGAATAAATTATGAGGTATACATTTCTTGGTATACATTATGATATGGCAGCGTTAGAAATTGGGTTTGGTCCGCCACAAAAATCAATGGTCCGACAAATTAAAAAGGACCAGTTTAAATATTATTATAAAGTAACTTGAAGTAAATTATTGTAAAGTAAAGTATTGCACTGAATGTGAGTACCAAACAGTAATGTTAAAAATTAATACATATTCAATAATATTTTTTCTTTTTTGCCGGGGGCTCCCATATCGCCACATTTCGGGTTCTGTCAAAAATATGTACTTGATTCACCAAATGCAATCATCAAATGCTGCTAGAACTGGAGTGTGGAATATTAGGGTGTTTCAAAAAAAAAAATTTTGAATTTCCCAGATGCCCCCCCCCTCAAGTTGTTACAAATACTAAAACATTATTACCTGCAAATTTTCAGGTCTCTAGGACGATTTTTGACCCCCGCGCCCTTCCAAAGTAGGTTTCCCATGTTAAAGTATAGGGAAAATATTGAAAATATCGTCATTTTTGGTTCTTTTCAATTTTACAAGCCCGAACGCAGTCAATATCGAATTAAAACCTATACATCATCTTTGGGACATCATTGCCTCAAGATCCTATCGGAAAAATATTCCATGGCACCTACTAGGGGGTAGTTACACGGGGGTGAAAAGCGAGCTTTCACCGAAAAACGAGGATGCTTGCCGGCGCTTGCGGCAGGAGCTGGATGAAGGCCTCTCATGGGGGGGTCCAGACACATAGAAACAGAATAGAACGAGGTACCTTAGGAAAAAGGTTCAATAGAGACTTAAATAGGCTTTTATCCAGGTCCCTCCGCAAACGCCGGCGAGCATAACCAGCACCCGCGGCAAGCGCCGGCAATCATCCTCTTGTTTTGGTGAAAGCTCGCTTTTCACCCCCGTGTAACTACCCCCCAGTAGGTGCCATGGGATGTTTTTCCGATAGGATCTTGAGGCAATGATGTCCCAAAGATGATGTATAGGTTTTAAATCGATATTGACTGCGTTCAGGCTCATAAAATTGAAAAGAACCAAAAAGGACGATATTTTCAATATTTTCCCTATACTTTAACATGGGAAACCTACTTTTGAAGGGCGCGGGGGTCAAAAATTGTCCTAGAGACCTGAAAATTTGCAGGTAATAATGTTTTAGTATTTGTAACAACTTGAGGGGGGGCATCTGGGAAATTCGAAAAAAAAAATTTACCATAGACTTTCGAAACACCCTAGTGGGATATTTTTTCACCTCACACACACTGGTCTGGCGGACCAGGGATTTTCTGATTCCACTTGTCCGAGCCGTTTTTTAGTTGTCTCGGACCAGCAATCCACCGCAATTTCGATCGCTGCATTTATGCCGAGAGCAAAGTTTGTATTTATTTACATAGTACAGTTTCAAGCTGCCATCAAATTGTTGGTAGTAATATTGTTAACATTTTATGTATAAATAATGTTTATAAGTATAAAGCATTGCTTGTTTTAAGAACATAGTTTTACTGTGATTAGTATAGTGTAATTCAGAGTATACAGTATATTTTTTGTTGAAGCAGAACATTTTCCATTAGTAACTTCATGTGATATTTTTATAGGTATACTGGTAGCTAGAAAAAGTATCTTAACCAATCCTATTCCTCATGAACCTGGAGGTGGTACCATATTTTTTGTGAGTACAACAATGAAATGATTTTTAAAATTGAAATAATAGCTTTTATGTTGTTTAGAAAGCTTAAAATATGGATAAAAAAACTCAATGCATTGCAATTAGGGCTAGAATATTAAATGGCTATATAATTTTAAAACAAAACTGTTGGATTTCTTACCATACAAGGACTTTTTAAGTAAGTGACGTTAATAAAATGATGATGTAGGGAATAATTAATTGCAGGTTACTCGTGATAGTCATCGTTATCTGAAAGACGTTGAAATGCGAGAAGAGGGAGGCACTCCATCCATTGTCGGAGCCATTCGTGCTGGCATGGTGTTTCAGTTGAAAGAAGCGATTGGTTCGTCGCTGATAGCAAAAAGAGATGAAGAGATCTGCAGGTATGGAATGGCCATTTGAATGGGTGGCTGGAAAAACGTTGCATGTCTTTTTTTTAACAAAGACTTTAACTTTGTTAAAAAAAAAAAAAGACATGCAACGTTTTTCCAGCCAACCATTCATTTCTGCCTTGCTATATGACATTTCAGAGTTTAATTTTTTTTCCATAATCATATTACCCGAATAGAATGGAGATGGTTGCCTTTACATCTTTAAATTTATGGGTCATTTTCAAACTGTTCTTACATTTGCTGTCCCAAAGGTAAAATACATGAAAATTAAAAGTAATCATTATTAAAATTTCTGTTTGAGCTTTGATTTAAGTATAAACCAAAGTTAGTGCACAAACCAAAAGGAAAGTGCTGTAAGAGCTCTTTTGCAATCTTGGAATACTGTTGTGACCCATCTTGAATAGGAGGCCTGTGGTGGAAAAGACAATGATAGTGCTAAAGCTAAGGGTGTGCTAAAAAGTTTGAAGGATTGCAAATATATAAAAGTGCTGTACTTCCTGTCAGACTTTTTTAAGGAAATTGAACCCTTTAAGTGAGGCTTTACAAAACAAGGAACTTGTCATCTTTGAAAATAAAAACTGAACGTTGCATCTCGGTTCTAACAGATCTTGAATCAAGTGTTGGTGTTGGACCTATTGAACCAGTGGCGGATTAATGCAATTTTGTGGGTGGGGGATTAATACGCAAGAAAGGCACATTTTTCTAACAGTACCCTATAAAGTTAGTAATATTTATCACTTCTACACATGCTGTGTGATTATTTTTTAATTAATATTTTCCTTTCTCTTTACAGGATGGTTTTTGAAAAATGGCAAAGTATTCCCGAGCTTCTGATTTTGGGAAGTTCTACTGTCAAGAAATTGCCCATATTTTCTTTTGTCATTCTTCATCCTCAAACTGGCTTGTACCTTCATCATAACTTTGTGTGTGCCCTTCTGAATGACCTGTTCGGAATCCAGACCCGAAGTGGATGTGTATGTGCCGGGGCTTATGCTCTCGATCTCCTGGGAATAGATGAAGTTCTGGCCAAGCAGTTTGATGAACTACTGGCTGAAACTGCGTAAGTTCCACACTCAAAGTCTCTCCTTCATCAAAAATTCTTGATCTGTTTTCGATCGTTTTGCTAAAAAAAGTAATAGAAAAGTTAGAAAGAAAATTTATCCATTTATGAGTAGGTTTGTTATATTTAAAACACTTTGTTAAAAACACTTGTTTTAAACAAATTTAAAACAAAGCAAAAAAAAACAAACAATGTTTAAAACTTGTTTATTTTTTAAAAGTTGCTCCCTTTATTTATGCAATGAACTCACCATTTCTGATGACAGAAAGTATCCTTTACAATGAATTAAATTATTCTTCAATCCAATCTGAAACAACATAAAGGAATTAAAAACATGGGTGTTTAACCCTTTATAAGCATTCATGAAGTTGCCACTTAATCCATCCATCCCAGTATACTACTTTGTAAAAAAGGTTCTTCAAAATTAACGGTGTTTTAAATGCAGACACATCAATTAGTGCAGACTGATGCAACTGCTTTTCCCACTGATACTAATAAAACATCGCAATTCATTTACACTTGATACGAAGTTAATTAATACTAGTTTTAAAAATCAGGTGTTCTTGCAATAATGCAAAAAAAAAGTACTTGCAATAATGCAATTTACTTGGTACAAAGTTAATATGAAAGCTTTCAACCAAGATTGCATTTTAATACTAGTTTTAAAAATCAGATGTTCTTCAACTACTGGAAGAGAAAAATAAGAGGTTAACAGGGATGCAAGTGCTGCGCCAAACTGGGCCAATTTTTGAATCCTGCGCCATCCTGCTCCAAAATGCAATTTTGAGCCGAAATTGCGCTATACTGCGCCAAAACGAGAATTTTCACGCGAATTTTGCCAAATCATATACTCCAGGTGCGAGAATTTTAAGAATAATCGAGAATATTCTATTTTTTGACTGATAAATGGAAATAAATGTAAATATGTTTGCTAATATAAAATGGTCATGTAATAATATGTGTTGAAAACCTGAAAATAATAACTTTGATGAAACTTACCATTAAAAAGTCATTTTTTGTTCAGAGAATATTCTTCTTACTATGCATTTTACTTAAGTACTTTACCTGATTTTTAGGGAATTAGATAGAATTCACCTCCGCAGAAGAGGAGAATATTCTGAAAGGGAGGTGCTTAGACCGGGATTCGTGCGTCTCACTTTCCCGTTCTTCATGCCAGATGTCGACATAAAGTATGTTTTAGATGCCATTGCCTTGGTGGCAGAAAATGGATGGAAGCTTTTGCCTCAGTACATTTTCAATCCTGAAACAGGCGAATGGAAACACAGAAATCGACAGGTAAATTTGATTTGCTGCTGAGTACGTTAGTTAAACTTTGCTTTGGGTAGGCTGTGTTCAAATGCACACTCTGAAATTTTCTGCTATATTTTACACAAGGGAACAACATTTTTTGAATTTGCAATTGGCTCATTAGTTGAGCACAAAGTTTTAGTTTGAATGTACAGGTATAGTATTTTATATTAAAGAAGAGTTTTAAGATTTTTTTTAAAACTAACATCATTTGTAGTTTAAAAAATAACTACATTTCCAAATATAAACCATGGATATATTTTTTTTCCAAAAACTTGCCTTAAATTCAAATCCCGCTGATAAGAAACAATGTCTGTTCACATAGCGTTCTGAGAATTGGTTTTGCAGATGGGTTAAGGCGACACTTAATATTGGCGTGAGAAGCTGGATATTTTTCTATTCGAACACCAATTTGGAATTCTCAGAAATTTTTTAAAAAAATTAACTTCCAAAAACATGCCAGTTTTTGGAATATTTCGGAATGCCGGATGAGGTGTCCGTTACTGTATACAGTAATTAATAAAAGTGAAAGTACAGTTTTTAAGGAGCTCCTTTTTAGTATGTTCTATTAAAGTTAAAGAATGAACTTTTGCCCTATCTACACACAGAAATTTAACTATCTCATTTTTTCTTTTTAATTGCAAATTGATGAATTAAAAAATTAAATTTGATACTTTTTATGTTTTAGGTTTCTTTAGGTAGAAAGTGGCTTGGATCAATATCTTACAAAACTGGAAAATTTTCTTTTCAAGAAGACAAGTTTGAAGGTTCAAATATATTAAATAATGAGGTACTGTTTAGTTATTTTGAACCAAATGTTACTATAAATCCACAAGAACATTAATGCTTTTGACTATAACCTCAAACTATGGGATGCGACCCACTGGTGGGTCGCGACAAGATTTCAATTTGTCTGAATATACTTTTTTTTATAATTTTTAGAAAAGGATTTTTGGCTTTTGTTTGGAAATGGACCAAACTATCATTTAGTAAAAAAGAATAAAAAAAATACCCTTCTAGGTGTCAAAATTTTTTAAAAGGGGGTAATATGCTGGAGTGGTTGACTGGTCGGAGTAACACCCCCCATGAGTCAGCTCTAGTTACACCACTGGAACAACCTGTACATCATATCATAAGGCTTTTGTCAGACTTCTGCCATTTTTGGTCCTTACTTTCTCAGGAGCCACCTCCCTTTGCCTTAAATCCTGTATGCCTTTGCGAAAGGAGCTTGGATATTCCAAGTGACATTAGAAACAACAATTTTTTTTTCTCAAAACTTCCATAGGGAAATATTATTTAAGAGGCTTAACTTTCAAGGGCAAAACACAGTATAACAGACGTGGGGGGGTTCTCATCTCTCAAAGTAATGTTTAAGTTCATTTTGAGGCCCTTTCGGTTAGTTCCTTGTAAAGGGAAAATTTTTCATGTTTTAGTAACCAACGATGCAATGGGGGGTTACATCCCCAATAACCCCCCTCGTTACGCCTATGCTGGAGAGGCGATATAGACTACATCAGAATGAGGCTTAATGCTCTGAAATTTTATGTATAATTTGTCTAGCCTGACGCTCTATGTCCTGTTGTGAGCCTCGTGCCATAAAAAAACCAACCAACCAATCTACAAATAACACACACTGCTTTTCATTCTAGGAAACGTTGAAACATGCTGCTAATGTCTTCAAAAATGCTGCTCTGGTAAGGAACTTATGAAATATTTAATGAATGTTTGTAGTCTTAGTGGTAAGGAAGTTTTAAACAATGTGTAGGACAGAGATGATTAAGGTATTATGACCTTAGGATATTTTTTATTTGTTTGGTATTCAATTTTGAAGAAAATTGCTCCTGTCTGTGCCAAAAAGCGAATTTTGCCAAATTTTTTTCGAGAAAATGCGGTTTTGCCCCCCCCCCTTTTTTCATTGTATATTTCCTTTTGATGCGCTCCTCCATTCAAAATCAAGTTACGAATTTCTTGAAGCATTGGTATTGCATAATCAAGGCAGACGGATCTCGGGCGGGTGAATTGTGAAACGATTCCATCTCACCCTTGATAGCTTTTGTTGGTTTAGGTTTATTATTCTTATGTAGTGGTGATATTTTGACAACTGAGTGTATCTGTACCTATAAATTACTCCAGATTATATTTAATTTGCATCCTAATCTGGTGAACCAGGGATTTTCTGATTCCACTGGTCCGAGCTGTTTTTCAGTTGTCCCGGACCAGCAATGCACCGCGATTTCGAACGCTGTTTAAAAGTCATAAGCTTTCTTTTGAAATTAGTTTTGTCATTTTAATTGTCCTAATTTAAGGTTATTTGTTTTAAATATAAAAGTATTATTGATTGTTCTTAATAATATTATTAATGATTTTGTTCTAGGAAGCTTCAAAGAAGTTCACCCCTGATCAGCAACTGATTTTCGATGATAAATCCTCCAGTTTGCGGTGGTTTTTGTTGCCTAGTGAAGCGAAACAAATTATTCTCGGTGAACATGTGAAAAGTTCTAAAAGAGTTTTTACCGTTCGTAATTTGTCAAAACTTTCAAAAGAGTTGATGTCCCACAGCTCAAGTCAGCACCGATCAACGACTCAAACCCTCTGTGATGATGACATACTCCTCAATGGAAATGCTCTTGAAACAGAAGAATTAGCTAATTGTAATTTAATTTGTAAACTTCCTAAAAAATCCAAAGAAAATGTGATAAGGTCCATTGACTTACAAAAATGCAAATGGCATTCACCTCCTGGTAAGATATTTCGTCCATTCTTAAAGGTAAGTCTTTTGTCACCCTGAAGTATTCTAATGCGATTTACAGGATGGATGGTTCCAAGCGCGGATCCAGGGAGAGCAACTGGTCAATTTGCCCCCCCCCCCAGTGGGCTCTGACCAAAACGAGTTAAAACCCTGCTTTTTGAATCAAATTTCCCAGCCCCCCCCCCTTTTGTGTTTGTAACAATATTATTTACTACTTTTTATATTAAGTTCTTAAAGATGCAAATACTATTTAAAAAGCTACATTGAACCTATTAGGGGCCGTCCATAAATGATATCGAGCTCGGAGGTAGTATTCAATTTGTGACGGGGGAATGCAAAAGTTAAGGATATACGGCAGAGATGACCGCTCATTTCTGGGATATCTCTAGGACAGCGGTTCCCAAATGTGCTCCCAATTTCTGAAAATTCATAATTTGTATTGCTCTGATAAATATCCATGTATAAATGGATATCTTTTTCTTTCTAGTTTTTCTTTTTAAGAACCCTTTTTTGCCCCTCCCCAACTTATAAGGAGCAATCCTCTTCGTGTATAGCCCAAGGGGTCTCAAAACGAGTAGGGGAGACCGGGGTACAATGGACCACGGGGCACAGTGGACCACCCCCTGTTTTTTATATTTATTTTATGTATATTTGTTTCAAATTTTGTCATTTAGATGGCCACCCTAAAGCAGTTAGAATAAACCAGAATTCATGTTCTTATTTGACTAATTAGTCATTTTATTCCTGATAGTCTATTTAAGGTATGCAAAAGTAATTTTTCCCTTCAAAGTTAACTGCGTTTTTTTTACTGAAAATTTTGGATTTGAAAAATTTTGCTGAGCTCCAATCATAAGATAAGATACTAAACTATTATATTCAATTTAAGTTAAAAGGATACATTTACATTTTATATATTTTTAAGAATTATATTTGCTAAATCTCTAAGCGGGGTACAATGGACCACATAGGTGCGGGGTACAATGGACCACTTAGTTATGCATTCATTTTTAAGTGAACAAAATTAGTGGTATTAAGAGTTTACTTTTTTCTTGCATAATAACTAATTTATTCATTCTATAACATTTTCCTTTGTTTTTACACTTAATTTTATTTAAATGTAAGGGCTTCAGAAAGTTAGGTGCTGAACTGTTTTTCTTTACTGAACTGAGTCGTCATAAATTTAATCCCATTTCATATTTAAAAAATAAATATAATCACAAAGTGAATATTTGTTAGATAATGTGGTTGGCAATTAATTCTGCTACTATTTTATTTATTTACTAACTATTACTATATTTGAATAATGACATTTTTACTGTCCTTATTGAGTGTTTATTATTGATTGGTTGTTTAAACCTAACCAAAATGTTTTTGTTTTCCCTGAGAATGTTGATGAATATCATGTTAACCCCTTCAGTCGGAATTTTGAAATTTTAGTATGAAAATATTTTCTTTTGGTACATAGTATGCTATGATGATAAATATCTCTGTCACAAATTTTGAAGTGTCTGGTATAATATTTAAAGAAATTACAGACAGAAAAAAGTAGCATTTAAAATATTAAAAATCACTTAAATAAAATATTTTTTAAATATAATAAAGCAATAAAATGAGAAAACTTGCATGAATACAGGTGTAAGTAAGCTTAAAACATGTTTCCTCCATGTAAAACAACTTACACGATCACGAGTAGCTTTTACTTACGTTCAGTACGATGTCCGGTATAGCGGACATCCATTTTAAAAAAACATTCAGCGCCTTAAAAAGAACTTATTGGTAATCAAATTTTATGTTTAAATAAACCTTGAACAATAGTACAGATGTGGAGCATCAACTACAACAAAATCGGTGTTATTCTAAAATATTTTAATGAAGTTAGTAGAGTTTAAAGTTGATGTCCGGTATACCGCACACCAGGTCCGAAGGGGTTAATGTTGAAGATATCATTATGCGTCTACCAGACCCAAAATAGAACAGTAGGCTATCAGTCACAAAAATCCTTCGGATTTTCATTTGCTGGGTTAACCATCCGTTAAAATTAGGATAATATGATTAAATAAATTATGTAACCAGAATAAATTAAATAATCAGAATAAACCAGATTATCATTTACTATATGTTTTGCATTATTAAAAAATGTATTTACTTCATTTATTGCAAAAAAAGTCCTAGTGGTCCATTGTGCCCCGTCCTGTGGTCCAATGTACCCCGGTACCGGGGTACAATGGACCACTTTGTCACTTTCCATTTAAAAATTTTTATAAAAAAAAGTAAGCATTACTTTTACTTTTCAGTGGATGTTTTATAAACTTGAATATATGGTTAATATGTATACATGTTATCTAATTGAAAAAATAATTATTTTGCCCCTAAAGAGTCAAAAGTTTCAAAAGTGGTCCACCCTGCCCCGGTCTCCCCTACTTATGAGGTCCACTCAGAGCCCTCTCGTGGCGAGAATTTTCCCTAGTGAGGGGCACCTATTTGCTATTGTTCTCGATTCAAATGATACAGCCTGTATGCAAGAGACAGCGCTGCCAGATGTTGTGCTCAAAATAATGCGATAAGCAAGTTTAGCTGTCTATCAGCTACTTCCAATAAAAACTATTTCAAAAATATGCAGAGAAACAACTTTGTTGAAGGCATAAAAAATAAGTTACATGTCCAATAAGTGTTAGTTTCGTTTTTATAAAAAAAAAGTTTAAATTCTGCTTTTTCTTTTGATATAATATTCTTTCTTGAAAAATAGTGTTTCACAACATTTTAAATTAAATTGGCTCTGGTAGCAGTGCCATGGTTCCAATCCAAAGGTGTCCGCTGGGTAATTCTGAGTAGGTACTTCTTAAAGCAATTAATTCAGTGGTCAAGGATAATAAATTCCAGTACACCCCCATTGGTTAAAAAAAAAAACATTTTAAATTAAATTAGACCTCACCACATACATCCTCTGGCTTCTGGATTTGACATTTTCAGTAAAATTTTCTTTATAATAATTAATTTTACCTGGATATGGGGACAAACATGGGAATCTGGTGAGAATTAGTAGTGTTCGGCAACTAGTGGTCAAAAAATAGTTAACTACCAACTACTAACTAGTCTGGGAAAATCTAGTTGCAACTAGTAGTTAACTATTTTTTCCTGGGACTAGTTACAACTAGTAGTTAACTGTTTCCCAAAGTAGTTAACTACTAGTTAACTAGTCTATTTAATTTCATAACCTATTTTTTCTTTCTTATCTATATCACAAAAAACGCGCAAAAAGGGCCTTTAATTCTGGTTATGGTATTTTGAGTACTCTACCATCTTAATTAAATTTGTTGCAGTACAATTTTTTCTACATTTTGATAAAAATTTTAATAAGAATTTTTTTGAAAGTAGTTGAAATTTTGAAAGTAGTTTCAACTAGTAGTTATTAAAAAAAGTAGTTTAACTAATAGTTGAACTAGTTTAAACCAAAAGGAGTTAAACTACTAGTTAACTACTAGTTGCAACTAGTTCTAGTTAACTAGTGCCGAACATTAAAAATTAGTATAAATATCTTTCCTTATAACGTAAAATGAATTACAAATTTATCGTTATCTTTTAGGCTGTTAATCAATTTCAAATGATTAAAAATGGAGATAAAGTTCTGGTGTGTATCTCTGGAGGAAAAGATTCTTTATCATTGTTACACACATTGCATCAATATCAGTTTTATGCCAAGAAACAGGTAACCTCTCTTTTTCCTTTGTCCATTGTCAGGGGTCTGTTTAGAAGAAATTTGGGTCCGTTTTCAGACCCTTTACAAAACATTTTACCTTAAAAACGGACCCTTCACAAAGAATTTTTGCCTATAAACAGACCCTTTTTTTTTTCATTATACTTCAAATATTGGACCCTATTTCACAAAAACAGGCTCCTGGCTGAAAAAACTATTTAACTTCAAATTCACAAAATTATGAGTAGATTTTCACAATTAAAAAAAACAAACAAAAAGGAACCTTTTTTTTGGAAATTCAAAAAGGCATACTGAAAAAAAGTTGCCTCAGGGGTCACATATTCTCCAGAAAAAATTTCAGCGGGATCAAAAAATATTTAGGTCCCCTGGAATTGAGTCAAAGTTTATGAAATTTCATAATTTTTCATTGGTTAATAACAGATAGTAGTTTTTATTAAAAACCACTTTAACATAATTGCCCATTAAGAACTAAAACCCTAACTTAAATCTGACTTTACTTTTGAAACTTATTATAATTTACACATTTACTTTCTTCAGGGCGTGCAGTTTGAAATTGGAGCAATGACAGTTGATCCTAAAAGTCCTTTCTATGACCCAAGTCCACTGAAACTGTATTTAAAGGCCTTAAATGTTCCATATTTTTACGAAGAACAAGGTAAAATTTTAAGAGTCTTGAAACTTTTTAATGACTTGTATATCCCAAAAATGCATTGTGTATATGTTCATAAAAATTGCAACACCAAAAAGGAATTGTCCGATCAACATGCAATTTTTAGGGTGTTAATTATGGTACTAAACTGATTAAAAATTCAGTGTTATAGCACATGATTGAGCTGAGCAGTGCCTTCTCAACCACTAATCTAGTCCTATTAATGGAGGGCTGTTACAGAACATTAAGAGTTGAAAGGTTAAGGGCTGTTTTTGCTTCAAATTTTGAACACCTTATTTAATTGCAATAGAGCACAAAATGAGGGAATATGTGAGTTTGAAACAAAATATTACCTACTAAAAAAAGTAACTTAGTTCTTGAATTGCCGATACAAAAATGGTATTTTGAATTTGCTTTAATATAAATTTTTTTCAACTTAAAATATTTTTTGAAATGTAGTGAACAATTATTTCCTAGTACAGTAGAGCCCCGATTATCCGCGGAATGGGGTGGCAATCGCAGATAACCCGAAAAAAGACTAAAAATGAGGTGAAAACATGAATGAGAAATGAGAAATTTTCATTTTTATGATCTAAAATTGTTTTGTCATTTACCTAAATCATAAAAATGAGAATTTCTCATTCGGGGTTCATCGAAATCTAACAAGTTCTTCGTGGTGTTGCATTTTTTATGAACAGGAGTTGTGCAGTAGGAGAACTACAATATTGTTGTTTCAGATATAATAAGTCAAGCTGCAAGTTTAGAAAAATGTACATCAATCTGCAGTTTTTGTAGCAGATTAAAACGTGGAAGAATTTATTCCTGTGCTCGCAGAGAAAATTATAATGTCATTGCCCTTGGACAACATTTAGATGACCTAGCTGAAAGGTTCCATTATTTTTTTCTATTTCAATGCAGGGATGCAAGTTCTGCACCAATCGTTGTTGTACCCTGTGCCAACTTGCTCCAAAAAGTACTATTTTGGCCTATATTGCCCCATAAAGAGAATTTTCCTCCGAATTTCAAATCGTACACTCCGACCCATCCAATAACCGCCAACATCTAAAATTTGGCGCTTCAGAGCAACCCTCGAGAAACCAGTTTTGTAACCCTCCCGAAGACTCATATTCAGAATCCCTAGATGCCACAGAGCATTTTTTCCAGAGTGCAATGATAAGCGGGCTTTTGGCGTGAAAAACTTACAGCTTTCCGCGTGCGTTTTTTGTGTTTGCCGCTTGCATCCCTGCAATGACAAAATTTTGAAAATTACTTTCTAAATATATTATGTAAAGTAAACAATCTCTTATATATTTATTCTTCTAACTATTTCAACCCTTTTTTAAGTTATAACTTTTTCACTATAACTTAACGGCAGCGTTCGAAATTGGCGGTGGTCCGCTACAGTCAGAAAATCACTTGTCCGGCGGACTAGTGGTGAAAAAATATCCCTTTATCCAGTTTTTTGCTGTGAATCAATAAGTAAATCAATTTATATCAATAAGTGCAATAGTAACATTTAATCAAGAAAGTATTTAATAAATAAAATATTTTTAAACTTATTTGTTTATTTAGTTAGTTTTAGGTTTAGTTTAGTTTTTTAAAATTAATTATTGTTATTCACGTTTAAGTGCAGTATAGTTACTTTAAAAAAAATTGAAACCTGTCCTTAATTTGGCGGACCAGTCATTTTTGTTGAGGACCAGTAAGATTGGTAAAGGCAGGGTTCGTACACCTCCTGAAATTCCTGAAAAACTCCTAAAATTTGCATTAATTTTCTAAGGGCCCTTAAAACTCCTGGAAATTAAGTTTTTCCTCCTGAATTTTCCCTTAAACTCCTGAAATTTATCTATCCAAGAGCAAAAGGAAGTTTAAATAACAATATAATATGGTGGAAGTTATTGTTTTTTTTTTAAATCAGTGAAAAAAAGTTATTGTTTTTTAAATCAGTAAAATACTGTTGAAAGATAAAATTCTAAACTTTTTTGCACTTCTTTTTTCAATGATTCATTCTGAACTCATTCTGCTCGTGATATTTAAAGAAGTCAGGTTAATAATTGTTCATGTTACCTCCTAATTTTTGTGTAATTTACTCCTGAAAAACTCCTTAAAGACTCCTGAATTTTACTATCTTAGATAGAGTATGAACCCTGTAAAGGACTGGTGCGCAGGACCAGTGAGCAATTTTTCCTATTTCTAACGCTGCTTAACGGCAGATTTATACTAATTTGTTTCTATCTTCATTTTCCAATAACCAACTGTTTTATTTTAAATCTTTCTATCTAAACAAAGATATTCAATTTCTTTAAATACAGACATTATTTTGTTTTATTTGAAAAATCTGCATAGTTGAGGAAAAATCTAATGTTATATGCATTTCTTTTTCATTTCTAGTTTTGTAATGTCAGTTTTTCACAATGGTCGGCTGAGAACTATGAAAGCACATTATACAGACCAGTAAGTTACTTAGCTACTAAATTCAGAGTTGTAAATCAACTTATTGAAAATATTAAGACTCACAGTCGGTGTCAACAAAAGGCAATGTGGAATTTTCCCGGATGCTGGGTCGTCAATGATCGTCTGAGACTACAGCGATCGCTGTATTTGCATTTTATTTTTTTATTAGCTTTTACATCACTGATAAAGTCGTCCACAGAGAACCACGAAACGTCTGATTTTTACCAAGATTGACCCCGGCCTAGAATCCTTGAAACTTCTACATTGCCTTTCATATTGAAAGTTTTTATAGTAAAATTTGTTTATTCCCATTACTGGATGGGTAGCCAAAAATTGAAGCCTGATATGTTTTGAATTTTATCATAGGACTTCACCTTTCTTGACAATTTAAGTAAATAAGGTAATTTTTCAAGAAAAATGAAAGTATTATTCAGACTAATCATAATAGAACAAAAACTTTACCTAAAAATCATTTTTTGATGTTTTTTGGTAATCTGAAATTCCCATAATGGCTATCCAGGCTAACCCCTAAATTACTAACATTAACTTATTTTCATGACTTTTATACTTTGGTTATAATTTTTAATGCACAATATCTTTCTTAGGTTAAGTTCTTTGCGCATTACAAGACCTTTTGTTTATGTCCGTGAAAAGGACTTGCGAACTTTTGCAGAACAGGTAAATACTTATTTAAACTTAGACACTTGCGGCAACAATGACCTAACTCCAACAGCTTTGCATTTAAGAGAAAACCTTTGATCCCTTACTTATTGTTTATAATCTAAATCAGTGATTCTTAAACTTTTGATCACCGCGGCCTCCAAAGATTTTGAACACCCAGAGCAGTAACAGAGTGTTTCAGAGCAGAGCAGTTTCAGGTGATTGACTCAATGTTATTCCTAAGGTACCCCATAATATTCCTAAAATTTTACAATTAGTTCAAGTAATAAAAGGGGGTCTGGGTGTCTCCCCCAGAAAAACTTTGAGAATTTGCCTCATAAAGGGGTGTTTTGTTTTAGTTTATTTTGAAACATTTTTAGTTCCACCCAAAAAACAGCTCCTTGTAAACCACAGAATTTTCAATGAAAAAATAGAGTATAAGTAGTGGTCAAAATTTAGAGCAGGCCAAGGGTCCTCCCCAAGAAAAAAAATTTTGAAATTTGCCCCTTAAAACTTAAACTTTTATCTTACTTTGAAAATTGTTGGAAAACTCTCAAAGGTAACTTGAGTGTTCCCCAAAATTACTCACGGACCCCTGGGGGTCCGCGGACCACAGCTTAAGAATCGCTGATCTAAATGAATGATTTTGCAGTATGAAATCAAATTGAAAAATTATTACTTATGACGATGATACAAAAATATTATACTCGTGTTTAAATAAAAATTTAACTAAGCTATTTAATGATGATCTTCTGATTCTTAAAAAATGGTTTAATACGAATAAATTGTCAATTAACTTGAAGAAAACTAAGCCTCTTTCACCCTATTTATACTTAAATGAATGGGATGTCATCCTTTTCAACAAACATAAAGTAGATAATGTTTAGTTTTAAATGTTGACTTTGTCTCTAAAAACTCACATAAACTATCTGACAAATAAATTATAGTACAGAAGAACTCCAATTATCCGAACTCCGACTATCCGAATCGCTTAATATCAAAATTACGGTTAATTTCTCTTCTGGAACCAAATTAAAATGCCACGAAGCTCTGAATTCGGTTCTGGAATGGAAAAATGGTTAAAAGTCACAAATTATGAGTACAGTTTGGGTTTCTTTTGCCAGCCCTGGTTTAAAGTGATTAAAAAAATTTGGTTGGCTTACCAATTTAAAAGCGTCTTGATTTTTTTGATAACTACAAACTTGAAAATTATTATAAGGTATAATATGATATTTTGTCCTAAAATTTAAAAAAGTTATTTTGAATTTTTATACAGAAATAGCTTGTTTGAGGTCTGTAAATAGTTTTCGTAAGTTAAATTCATTTAATTTTGTTTAATTCATGATTTGCTCCATTTTCCAGAAAAAGTTACCTGTGATACCTGAAAATTGCCCAGCTTGTTTCGAAGCGCCTAAAGTATGTATTTTGTTTACTGTGACATGTTGTTTGCTAATTATATTTATTACTTAATACAGTAAAACCTCTCGAGCGACCACCCTCCGTTCTCGAAAAATCGGTCGTTGAAGGGGTGGTCTCTCAGAAGGGGTAACCTCAGAAATCAGAAAGGGATTGCTTTACAACTTAATCAAAGCATTTTTCAAACTATTATTTGTAAAAAAGAACACTATAAAACAGCTCATTATATACAACTATTTATTCAATAAGAAAATATGGGATAAAAAATTACATTCTGCTATTCTGATTTTTCTCTGTAAGTACCTGGTTTTCCAAGATATGTTTTAGTTCCAAGAAATGATAATTAACTTTACTGTCCTCTTAGTTTTAAGGAAAAAAATTGCACAACTTTTAAACAGATACATTTAAATATGAAATATGAAAAAAGCTTTAAAATTCTTAGGAAACTGCTTAATTTAAAAAAAACAACAAAAAACATGTTTTATTTTGAAAAAATACTTTTAATATGGAAGAACTTGCTAAAATTGGGAAAAAAAATCTACTTACTTTTAGTAAAAACTCACATAATTTTGAAAAAACCCAGTGTTCCGTGGGTTTTTTCAGGATTATATTGAAAAAACACAACCCACTTGGGTTTTTTAAAAAAAAAAACGAGTTTTTGCTAACCCTGGTAATAACCCCTTATACCTATCCATTTGCTACAAAATTTCGTACTTTAGAAATTTCAACCTTCCTTGTCCCTTTGACCCTGAAAATCGAATTCAAAGTTATTAAGTCATCAAAGAACGTAAAAAGGGGGAGGGGCTGTTTCCTCGAAAATCCCGAGCCAATTGAGAATTTTGATGGTGATTTTTCGTGTTCAGCGACCCAAAATCTATAAGATATGACTATTTTCATCAAAGAAATTTTTTCATTGTTGAACAGTGTATTCCATTACTTGTACAGTTTTTTCAATTTTCTCAAAACCTTGTTTTTGCATAAAATAAGTATGAATAACCCCCTGTCTCACCATCGTCTCTAAGCGCAATTACATAGTAGCTTGGGCGCGTCATAAGTTTTGTGAAAAAACCTTCAGAACAAGAAAAATATTTTAAATCTGTTCCGGATAAAAGGTTCACTATACTTGACAGCAACTTAAGATGACCCTATGACTTCACTAATAAACAAAGTAGTTCCCATCGCGGTGTCTGAATTTTGAGTGAAATGAAGAACATGAATTTAAAAATATGATTATTTTGTTAAACTCATGTATTAATAGTGCTTTTCAATCACGATTTGCATACCGAAACTCCTCCTATCAACATAACAGGCTTCGTGTTTACCGATTTCTCCTTCCGCATTTGTGACGTACTGGGTTCAAGAAACGTTGCTGTCGAGTATAGTCTAAAAGTTTTCTGGATTTTGAGTTGTGAAGTCAGTAGCTGGGTGAGGTTATTTTATTCTTTAAGAAAAATGTTTTGTAACTAATACTTTTTAAAAAGATGTTTTCCTATGCAGGAACGCCATCGTGTGAAACAGCTTCTGGCATCTCAGGAAGTCCAATTCCCAAATCTGTACAGAAGTTTGAAAACTGCAATGCACCCTCTTATGGCTATTAACATTACAGGTGCAGAAAACAAACTCTTCGGCAAGCATATATCAGAGTTTGAAATGTTGACTTTAGATGAAGAAGATTAAATAAATTCATTTTTTTTAATAATGTATGTCAATTTTTACGGGATTTATATTTACAAGAGTCTTATACTGAATCAAGTGCGGATCCAAAGAGAGGGGCAACTGGTCAATTGCCCCCCCCCCAGTGGGCTCGGACTAGGTGTGCCGAAACAAGTTAACCTGTTTTTTTGGGTCAAATTTCCAAAATTTCCCAGACCCCCTTTTGTCATATACATAACTCATTATTATTTAATATTATTAATTATTAATATGTTCTTTGAAATGCATATGTTATGGGCAAAGTGATAAACCAGGCGTTATTAATAATGCCCGAAGTTTAGGCGGGCAATGTGATAAACTCAATAGCATTTATCAATGAGTATTTTTATCACTTTGCCCGAAATATGCGGGCATTATTAATATTGCCTGGATTTATCACATTGTCCGTAACACATATACTATCTAAAGACATTAAAAAGCTACATTGAACCTATTAGGTGCCGTCCATAAATGATGTCACGCTCAGAGGGTGGAGGTATTCCATTTGTGACTAGAGAGAGGAGGGGCAAAAGTGGTGACATCACGTCCTGCAGTAGAAAGTCAACCAAAAAACAAAACAGGATTATTTTCTAAAATACTTTTTTTAAACAAACCAATTTAAACCCCATGAATGAAAAATAGAAATAAAACTATAAGGTGGGCAGGGCATTTAGAGTTGGTCCCTAGGTCCCTAAAAGTACCTAAAACTTTTTTAGGTCCCTAAAAGTCCCTTTTTTTAGCTTTTGGTCCTTAAAGTACCTTTTTTTCTCAAATGTAAAAATGCAGATGGCCCTCCTCAAGAAACCCTTGAAAATAGCTTAAAAAACACTTTTAAATACTAAAATTCTGAAATTTTCTGGGGGAGAACCCCCAAACCCCCTTTAAAATGTTGACACCTGTTAATTGTTTTCCCCTCGAAAGTTCTGCTGCTTAGAAGAAATTGAAGAAAAGGTCCTCTTTTGGGTGTTCCCCAAAGTGTTTCAAAATAGATATAGCACTAGTTTAATAGGGAATATTTTAAAAAATTTCCTGGGGGAGGACCCCCAGCCCCCTCTAAAATTTGTGTCTACTTAAAAGTTTTTTTCCTTGAAGATTCTGTAGTTTACAAGGTTTCAAAATGAGCTGAAATTTACTTTTAGAGAAAATTTTTCTGGGGGAGTGACCCCCCCCCCCAGTTTTAATTTCCAGCTCAAATTGTAAAATTCTGACATGTGTAAAATGATTCGATGGTATCTGAGAAGAGATCTAAAACTTTAGGGTACCTTTAGAAGTAAATTTAGAAGTAAATTAACGTTGAGTCAACCTCCCCCCGAAACAAAAATTTGGTTGCAGCCCTGGTGGACTATTTTAAGCCAAATTTCCTGGGGGAAGACACCCAGACCCCCTCTATTGCTTTTAAACAATCATTACTGGAATCAAAAGTCTTTGTTTTAATGTTCATATGTACTCATAGATGGAGCCACCATCCCACACTAATGTAACTGCCTATATAAGGTTAACTTCATGTAATAAAAATTACTATACACTTGGACCATTAACAAGGAGGTATGTGTGTTCATTTGCTCTTGCTTTCTGTGTAGAATACTTTCCTTGTACTGAGATATAATCTTATTCCATCAGGTTATGGGCTTTATTGTGAGATTATAAATGAGTATTAACCTTATTGTTTAAAGAAAAATAATTTTTCCAATATAAAATTTTTGGAATTATTTAATTTTTTTTTATTTATGTGTGTGTCTTGTGAAAACCACATGGTTGTTAGGGTTAACTGAATGAAAAGTGTGTAGTCCCTTTTTTGGTTTTTTGAATTGTTTTAGCTGTTTTGTGGGTTAATTTTCTTTTCCTATTAGATATATTTAATACATATTTCAGTAGAAAATTTATTGTTATATTTATATTATCTTTTGAGGGGAAATGATGAGTGAATTCAGACACAGGCAGTTACTAGGGAGAGAAAATTTCATGGATTGGAAATTCGCCATGAAAATGCATTTAACTAAGAAAGGTGTCTGGCCTTACGTTGAAGGCACAAAAGAGGATGCTTCAAAGGATATGTTGGCTCTTTCTTATATAGTAGAGGGGGTTTCTGAAACAATTTTCAATGATATTAGAGACCTTAATAGTGGGAAAGAAGCATGGGCTGTTCTAGTTAAAACCTACGAAGATAAGGGAATAGGTCGTAAAGTGTCCATTATCAAGCAACTAGTAAACACAAAATTCACTGATTGTAAGGATATGGGAGATTACCTGCACAAAGCCATTTCTGCGTACCAGCAGCTTAAAAATACAGGCATTCAGCCTGATGAGGAGCTAATTGCGGGAATCATACTGGCGAATCTACCCGATAGATTTGATCCCCTTATTATGGCTTTAAAGAACTGTGGGGAAGCGATTACTATTGACAATATTAAAAATAGATTGCTGGCTGAGGACAATGCACCAGGAGATGACGAAGGGCAAGAACGGGCTTTGGTAAATGAAAGATACAAGAAAGGGCATTTTAAGGGAAAATGTTCCAAGTGCAATATTTATGGTCATAAAAGCTCTGAATGCACCAAGAAACAGTTCAAAGGGATAAACAAGGGGAATAGACAGGCACCTGGGGCTAAGAACCATAAAAAGGAGGAAGCTTATGTGGCCGAGGTTTACATGGCTAACTCTACTCCTGATCCAAAAATTTGGTTTATGGATACCTGTGCATCGTATCACATGACTCCACATGGAGAGTTGCTTGAAAACTATCATGAAAGTGGTGTCCAACAGATTAGGACAGGGAGTTCTGTGATACAAGTAAAGGGTGTAGGAAGTATTACATTTCTTTTAGTAAGAAATGGGGAGGAAGTAAAAGTAACTTTTAGCAATGTTTTGCATGTGCCAAAATTGTCAGCTAATTTACTGTCAATAAAGTACTTAAATAAAAATTTTGGTATGGTTGCTACTTTTACTGGTGAAAGGTGTTCTGTTTATAAAAAAGACCATTTAGTAGCTTGTGGAACTGGAATAGGTGATAGTCTGTATTCATTGGATTTAGGAAGCGATTGGGCTTTGGTTAGTTCTATAGGTGTCCCAAATGAATTGTTACATAAACGAGTTGGCCACTTAAGTGAAGGGGGTATGATAAGATTAAGAGACATGGTAGAAGGATTTTCTTTCAGTGGAAAAATAAATGATTGTGTATCATGTATTAAGGGTAAAATGCATAAGCAGCCATTCCCCAAAAGAAAAGCTAAGCGGGCAAAAGAATTATTGGGCATTGTGCACACAGATTTGTGTGGGCCCATGAGTGTTCCATCGATTGGAGGTTCAAAATATTTTTTAACCTTCATTGATGATTTGTCCCGAATGACTTTTGTCTACTTAATTAAGTGTAAATCTGAGGTATTTGGAAAATTCAAAGATTTTCAGGCATACGTTGAGAGGCAAACTGGAAACTCTATTAAAGTGTTGCGTTCAGATAATGGGACAGAGTTTGTTAATAAGGAAATGGATGGATTCTTAGCCTCAAAGGGGATACAGCATCAAAAATCCATTCCTTATACTGCCGAACAAATGGGGATAGTAGAGAGATCAAATAGGACTCTAGTCGAGAGGGCAAGGTCAATGTTAGCAGATGCCAATCTTGATCAAATCTATTGGGCTGAAGCAATTCAAACTGCAAATCACTGTAAGAATATATCCCCTACCATTGCAGTTTTTGGTATGACCCCTTATGAAAAATGGAGTGGGGAAAAACCAAATCTTGAGTATCTCAGAGTGTTTGGTTGTCGAGCATTTGCTCATGTACCAAAACCAAAGAGGTTGAAATGGGATGATAAGGCAAAAGAATTAATGTTCATAGGGTATTGTCAAGATAGAAAAGGGTATCGCTTAATTGATCCAATAACCAAGGAAATTATCAATGCTAGAGATGTACATTTCTTGGAAAATCAAATGTATCATCAAACAAGTAGAACCAATACACAGTTTTATGATGACTCCTTATTCAGTGGGAGTATTAATGTTAGAATAAGTAGCTCATGTAATGAAACTGATAGGATAGCTGAAGAAAATAATGATGGGATTAATAGGATAGCTAATGATGGGATTGATAGGATAGCTGAAGGAAATAATGATGAGATTGGTAATCTTGATGATCAAAACTACGATCAAGAAATCCCTAATGATAATCTAAATGATAGTGGCAATATGGATACTCCTAATGATAATCTAAATGATAGTAGTAATTTGGATCAACCTGAAATAAACAGACCACAGAGAAATGTAAGACTGCCAAGTCGTTACCAGGACTTTGATATGGGTGATACACCAGGTATGCAAGAGGCTCCGCATTTGTGCTATGTAAGGGCTTTGGCAGCTGTAGAACATCAAATGGGTACTGAGCCTAAAACCATTAAAGAGGCATTAAGTGGTAAGGATTCAGAACAATGGGAAAAATCCATTGCTGAAACAATTAGAGGCCACATAAAAAACAATACTTGGGAAATAATTGAAAAGCCTAATGGTAAAAATGTAGTTGATTGTAAGTGGGTATTCAAAATTAAGTGCAACTCTGAAGGCCAAATTGAAAGATATAAAACTCGGTTAGTAGCGAAAGGGTTTTCACAGATTGAAGGGATAGATTACAATGAGACATTCTCCCCTGTTGTTCGCTATGTAACTTTAAGGGTTTTATTGGCATATGCAGCCATATATGATTGGGAAATCGATCAAATGGATGCAGTAATGGCCTTTGTGCAGGGTAAACTGGATGAAGAAATTTATATGAGGGTTCCAGATGGATTTCAGGAGTTTTATGGGGAGGATTTCACTGGTAGAGTTTTAAAATTGAACAAAGCCTTGGATGGGTTGAAACAGAGTGGTAGACTTTGGTATCAGTTATTGGAAAAAGGGCTGGTTGAAATGGGACTGCACCAAAGTTCTTTTGATAGTTGTGCATATGTTAAGTTAAATGATAACAAAGAGATAGTTATTGTGACTATTTATGTAGATGACCTTTTAATTTTTAGTAACAGTGTTAAACTTAAAAATTGGGTTAAAGAACAACTAAATAAAAGGTTTGAGATGAAAGATTTAGGTATGGCTAGCTATTGCTTAGGTATCAAAATAGATCGTGACAGGGCAACAGGGACCATTAACCTGAATCAATCTCAGTACATTGAAAGTGTTCTACATAGGTTTGGTATGCATGAGTCACACACAGTCACAACACCTCTAGACTCTAAACAAGTCTTGTCCAAATTACAATCTCCTCATGAAAGTTCAGAGGAACAAAAGACTGCAAAAGTCCCATACCAGGCTGCTGTTGGAAGTCTACTGTATGCTGCCCAGGCAACCCGTCCTGACATAGCTCATGCAGTCAACCTGCTATGTCAGTTCTGCAGCAATCCTGGAAAGGTCCACTGGACGGCAGTGAAGCGTGTAATGCGCTATCTGAAGGGTACCGCAGATGCTACTCTGTCTTATTCCAGAGAATTCGGCTCCGGTTTACTGGGCTACTGTGATGCCAATTATGGTGGAGATATAACGGATCGAAGATCCACAACTGGGTATGTTTTTGTGCTTGGTGGTGGGGCTGTGTCATGGTGTAGCAAACGTCAACCTACTGTTGCTACTAGCACCACCGAGGCAGAATACATGGCCCTCTCAGCTGCCGCCAAGGAGGCTATTTGGTTGAACAAAATAGTCATGGATCTTAAACAGTCCCCACCTGAGAGAATCGTTATCCGCTGTGACAACAATGGGGCTGTCTATTTGTGCAAAAATAGTATGTATCATGGCCGCGTAAAACATATCGACATAAAACATCATTTTGTGCGCGAGACCATCAAAAATGGGCACATAGAAGTGCAAAAAGTGCATACTTCAAATATGATAGCGGATTACCTTACAAAAACTGTCGATAGGACTAAACACCAACTGTGTGCCAAATCGATGAATGTTTTGTACCAATAGAACTACAAAAATCTAAAAAAGTGGGAGTATTAATAATATGTTTTTAGATATTGTTAATTTGTTTGTTTTAATGTTCATATGTACTCATAGATGGAGCCACCATCCCACACTAATGTAACTGCCTATATAAGGTTAACTTCATGTAATAAAAATTACTATACACTTGGACCATTAACAAGGAGGTATGTGTGTTCATTTGCTCTTGCTTTCTGTGTAGAATACTTTCCTTGTACTGAGATATAATCTTATTCCATCAGGTTATTGCCGTACAAAAATGCTACGCCCCCCACTTTCAAAATGTTGCCACGTCCCTGGACATACTCACTGAGATAGGAAACTAATAAAGGTTACAGTGTAAATTTTTAAGTTACTATAAACCCCTAAAAAGCTGCTTAAAAACACTCTTTGAAATGCTAAAATTCTAAAAATTTTCTGAGGGCTCTAAAAATTTGGAAAGAATTACATACCCTCTAATATGCCCCCCCCCCCCGAAAATCTGGTCTTGACCCGCCCTAAGTCCCCTTAACCTTGAAAAATGGAAATTTGTAGTGTTCAGTGGGTGTACAATTAAAGATATAAAACGTTGGTATCAGATTAAAATATTCTAATGTGTATATTTTTTATTATTGTTTTAGTATTTTTAGATTTGATTTTTATGTGTTACCAATATTTAATATTTGCAATACATTAAACTAGCCAACTAGTAATTTGTTCTGTTTGAATTACTGAAGAAAGTTTCTAGTCATCAAATTTTAGCTAAAAATTGAACTTCACTGTTTGTTAGTTTTATCAAAAGAAAACAGCTTTTAAAAGATGGTCCCTAAAGTCCCTTTTTTTAAGAAGTTTGGTCCCTAAGTCCCTTTTTTTTAAGTACCAAGCTGCTAAATGCCCTGGGTGGGTAAAATTGAGCTTAAATTAAAAACAGTTGGTTCCGGGCACTTTCAAACTGTGTATTAGACATATTGTAGAGGTTTAAGAGTGTGACATAGGAGGGAGGGGGTCAAAAAGGAGTGATATCATTTGAGGAGCCTAGAAGCCAAGGGGTACAAGTGCAGGTTTTTTTAGTATTGGAGTTAACTGCGCTAAGTAGTTACTGTGTGGAGTCAAATATTGTTGTGTTAAAGGGATACAAGTGTATCTCTGTATGGGGCAGCCATCTAGCCAGGGGCATAACTAGGCCCCGGGGCAGGTTGCTGGAAAGGGGCCCCCTATATATTGTCGCTGTGAAATCATACCGGCATATCTGCAAAATCCTCATTTTTCACCAGAGCGCTTTAAAGTTTATGCTCGTGATATTTTCCTTTTAACGCCCGTTTGGTTGAATAAAATTTAGATGATGGCTGCTTATTGAAGTAGTAGTTGCAAAGCAGATATGCCGGTTTTACTTTAAAATCGGTGTTTTAGGTGGGTAAATAAGTTGATGGTATCAACTGTAAATAAACTCGTATAAAATAATTATTTTTAAATATTTAAAAAAATTAAATTTTTATGAGATAGAAAAGGTTGCATTTAAATGTTGAACTGGATGAGAGAGATATTTTCCCTTTATTTATTCTACCCAAAAAGAAGCAAAACAATTTCTTTTTACCACGGTCTCCTTTAAAACAAAATGAGTACAAGGGGCCATTCATAAATTACGTAAGGATGATTTTGGCAATTTTTGACCCCCCTACCCCCCATGTAAGGTACATAAGACTTTTCAAACCCCTCCCCCCTATTCTTACGTAAGATTCCATTTTGTTTTTCAAAATAATAAAATGTTAGAAAAGGATCAGTATCAGTTACAGTGTTACATTAAAACTCTCAGTTTGACGTAAATCAAAGATTTTTATTTTTCAACAGATGGTTCTGGTTGCTACTAAGATAACTTGAGTGTTCCCAAAGGTATCTCGCGGACCCTCTAGGACGGCGCCAAATCATGACATTTTTTTAAAGAAACTTCATGAATACGCTTATGGTTTTCTCTTAACACCAGATCAAAAACAAAAAAATTTAGATAGAACTTGAGCAAATTATAGAAAAGTTTTGGTTTAATATTCCGCCATCTGTCCCGCTTAATATGCAATCATAAAAGTCTCCGATTTAAATAAAATGAAAAACTTACTTTATTGTGGCGGAAAATCCTATACTCGAACTCGATGAAAACTGGATTTGTAATTTCTTAAAGTTAATTTTTTTGTAAAATAACTGCAGAAATATTATTTAATTATAAACAAGCTATTAATATTAATTTATTTAGTGTTAATACAATAAATAATCTTATTTAGAAGTTTCCCCGTCGTCGTCGTTTACTTAAATATATTAGCTCCGCCTACTTTTTCTAGTTTCTTTTTTATAGCTTACTCTGGGAGTTTAAACAAACAACCACCGTGTAGTGCTTTGCAAACAACCAACCAACCAAATGCGGCAAATTTCAATTTACATGCGTTTGCAAATCAATCTGTTTTGTTTTCGGTCTCGTCTCTCTCCGGTATTGGTAATATTTTATAAGATAAAGCCTTTTAAGCCACAAGAATTTTACAGTATATTACATAATTCGAATAGTTAAAGTAACTGTTTTATTGGTCATCGGTATGGCGGAGAATTCAAGTTATCTGGAAGAAGTTATGGAGAAGCGTAGAAGGAATCTTGAAATTCTTCAGTCTTTGGGGTTATCTAAAGGAGTATATATCTTTTTGGTTAATTTAAACAATCCGGGCCTATCGGCTAGGGTTGGCGAATTTGCCCTTTTTATTTTAATAGAAGTATAGTTTGGTTTCCCCTAGGTTCTTAAAACAATGTTACTACTATACACACTAACTGCTATTCAAATGTAGACAAACTTTATTTTATTTATTTTTTTCAATTGAATTGAATTTATTGTCACAAACACAGTATTACATAAAATACAATGAAATGGCAACACAAAAGAAAACAAATATTAAACATAAAAAGACAAATAAAAATAATAATTATTATTTACCTATGTGATACCAAAAAGGCAAAATTATGCCCGTATATAGTATCAACAATGATATCTACTACAATATGATCCCTGGCAACAGTTGCTTATTACTTAACTATTGTAAAGAGAATTTCTATTGATTCTTGCGCCTCGATAAATTTATATATAGTATCATATTTAAATTCTGTAAAATTATAAGTTAGTTTAGTAGTTTCGTTTAATTTATTAAATATATATGGACCCAAAAAAGCATCTGATTTGTGAATAATCTCCTTAGATGATTTTGGTACAAAATAATTACCTTTTGATCCTCTAGTTGTATATTTTATTTGTCTAATTTCATAAAAACTTTTATTTTTAAATATAAATATTAATAGCCTATAAACAAAAAGCTGGCGTACATTAAAGAAAGTGATTGACTGCCGAAAATTTCTGAAGTGGGAAAATATTTTGTTTTGCATACGGAGAAGTGGTTTAATATTATTTATGTAATCAGATGCGTATACAGTAATACCATAATTTAGGAGCGATTGAACCCATGAAAAATACAATGTCGTTAAAAATTTCTGATCAATCACTCTCTTTAATTTATATAACATAACATTTATAAAACGCAGTTTATTTAGCAAATTATTAACATGGGATTTCCATTTATAATTATTGTCAATTTGAAGACCCATGTACTTGATCGTGTCAACTCTTTCTATTACTTCACAAACACATGAACTACACAGAAGGTTACAAGTACAATTTACATTAGTACAAAATATCCTAGGGGGTTATAACCTCCCTAACCCTTCTTGTTGTATTTCAATTCTCAAAGTTAAGTCCCTAACCTCATAAAATTTTATCTCTTGTTTCTTAAGAACTGTTTTTTAATAAACTAAAACCAGGGGTGCAGAATATGTCCGAACGCCCGAACATGGTTCGGGGGAAATTCAGGCAGTTCTGGGGAAATTTTCGCCTAAGTTTATAAAAAAAAAACTCTACAAATCCAAATTGTTATTAGAAACAAATATTTTGGATGGTTACAATATCATACCCTCCAAATTCTATGGAAATTAGATGAAAATTACGGATGTACAGCGGAAAACTACGGAACTAAGTGCAAAAAAAAAAAAACCAAGATTCCTTGGTGAATACCTGAAAGTTGGCTTTTCCTTGTGGTTTGATTGATATGCAGGAAAAACAACGTATTCGTGGCGAAATTGGTGATTCTCACTAAAAATTGTGCTCTTGTTTAATCACATCAATGTTTCTGACAAAAAGTTTTAAGTTGAAGGCAGGAGAGTTTTACTCTACATCAAATGTGGAAGTGACAAGCATATAAAAAGATATAAAGTCTATAAAAATTAAAACTTATGGATTATTTGGTAATTATTGAACCTCACAGAAGTTCAGTAATTAAGAAAACTATATTTTATAATAAAAACTCATTGTACTTCAGTAGTTACAAAAACTGAAATGAAAATATGGGGACAATTTTGGGGTAAATTTTAATGAAATTATGGAGACATTTTTTGGGGAACAAAGTTAATAGTGTTCTGGGGAAATATTGGGCCCTGGAACATTTTCTGCACCCCTGACTAAAACAAGATAAGGTAAATAAGTGTCTATTTGAAACAGCAGGAGAAAAACTGCTTATAGAAAGTAATGTCAGTTGGTTTGAACTCTCCTTGTCACATTGTGTCTATCTAATGTGCTAAAAATATTTTCTAGCCTGAAGAAAAAACGCACAGAAAGCCTCCGAAACAAATTAAGAGAGTTCCATTACGTCCAAAAGCAGTTCCTCAAAGACGATCTATACGATTGCTTGGAAAGGTATCATATTTGTGTTAAAATTCAAATACCTATACCTTATGAAAGTCAATTGTATTTTTGTGGAAGGTTTTTCAAAATCCTAATTTATCAAAATGTTACAGAGAGGTTAGTAACATGAATTTTAATGATCAAAATCATTAGTCTTCACTTCTTTATAGGAGGTCTTTTCCTTTTTCAATCATTTTTCTGTGAGTTACAGCATATAGCCTGATTTATTAATGAGAGTTGACAGGAATTGGAGAATTTTGTGTTTTTTCCTTGATTATAGTCATGTGAGGTATCATTTTTAAAGATTGCTTGCATTCTAAACCAATAAAATAAAATATTTGGCAAAATTAAAGAAGTCTTAATATTAGGAGTTATGATTATTTCATATAAAACAAGTTTACTTACGAGGAGGAATCTTTCAAGGAGTTTTAAGGGTACTAAACATATGATAATTTATGCAAGGTATTGTGAAACACATATTTTGCCATTTTCAGTGCTTTAGTCCCCTGCCACACAAACAAAAGAGATAAACATTTAAAAACTATACCCATCTGATTTTTAAGTTGTACATATTATATTGGCCCCGTTTACATGGACCATATACCTGGGTAAAAGTGGCCGGTATACCCTACAATCCCTATGAAAGGGAAAAAATGCAGGGTATAAATAAATCCACCTATTTACTCGGGAATTTGAATACCCGGCTTTCCCATGATGCATTTCGGTCTCACTCAAAACCAAAGTCATCCATGTTAGGCTTTAGTAGTGATTCTTCTTGTTCTCGAGTTTCTCCCGAACGGTCTTTCATTTATAACTCTTTCGATTACTATCTTAAGTGTCGAAATAACTTGAAAATAATCCATTATGAATGCAAAATTCCAAGACGAAAACAGATAACAGAAAGTAAACAAACACAAATCGCAATGAATGATGGGACCAGTGACGTCTATACCTGGGATTTGAGGACTGCCCATGTAAACGGGTTTATAGCACGGTTTTTAGTTTCCCTTTCCCCTGCATTATACCCGGGTAAGAGTGGCGCATGTAAACGGGGCCATTATGTACAAAAGTGAAGAAAATACAAAATGGTGAGGTAAAGTCATTGGGTTCACTTGACGTGGAACAACCTAACTTTGAAATAGTGCATGAAAAAAGTAGGAAAGAACATTTAAGGACTCATTGCTTTTGTTAGGTTGAAGCAAATGTGGTGATCGATCGTTCCCTTGCCTGAAACCGAAACTATCCCTTCTCTGCTTCAAAATTCTCTTGCTTTAGCAAAGGCTTAGGTTCCGAGCAATTGCTATTCTTTGATGTGGGCTTGTATCATTTATTGTAATCAATGCATGCTAAGTCAAAAAAGTATCTTAACACAATATAAAGAATGTTATTCACAAAGCATGGGTGCCACTCTTCCGTCCCCAGGACGGAATTCCGTCTTTTTAAAATTTCAATCAACGGAATTCCGTCTCAGGTATATTATGAAATGCAAAATTAGTACTAAATTCCAACACCTACATTGCACATTTGGTTCAATTCCGTTAACGTTACTGCTAAATATTGCCATGCTTTTGAGAATGCCATACATTCAAATATCAACATTTTTTTTTATTGAAAATATGAATAGTTTTTGATCCAACTAAACATTTTAATCCGAGTCTAAAATTGTTTTAGCAATATATTACTACTTTTTTGGTACCCAAAAGAGCATAGCGGAGTTTAGCGGGAACATTAACGAAATTGAACTGCACATTTTGACCACAAGTAACATGGTTTTACTCACATACAGCTTTATCTTGATTTAGAATTTAAAGAACTATGATAGTCCATGATATTTTATGAATTTTCATGCAATTAAAAAAAATTGCTAGACTGGATGAAAATGATTAATTCGATAGTTCAAAGTTCCGTCTTGCAAATTTTGAAAAGTGGCACCCATGTCACAAAGGAATTTTGGTTCTTGCGTATTAACCCACTGACTGTATCGCTGAATTCAAAAACGTAATCAAAGCTCATTGACTGTTCTGTAGCTGTGCTGCTGAATGGTTGATGAGATATTATGTACGTACTGGAAATTTCTTACAAAAATTAAGTCAAAGAAAGGTACTTTTTGTTTATATTGCGGTATTGACATTAATGTAGCTCATGGTGGAAGAGGAGATGTAGATAATTTTCGTTCCAAGGTCTATTCTTGCTGTCTGTTATTTTATCTCTACGGAGATTCAATACTGTTTCAAGAAATGTGTTGTGTAAAGATTATGTGTTTTAAAGTTTCATGCTTTTAATTATGATGAAAGTTTTACCCAAAAGAAATATTCTTTGTAGGAAACCAAGTCTTACAGTCTGTCGGATGTTGAAAATGACTTTACTGCCGAAAAAAGACTTCCTGACGTCGAACCTATAGTTGTGAAGGAGAAAGTAATAAGAGATAATACATTTGGAGCGATACCTGGAGTTGCCGTGGGAACGGTGTTTTTGACACGCTTGGATGCATCCCACGCTGGAATACATAGGTAGGATGAAATAAGTTAACATTGGCTCGTTAGGAAATAAGCTTGCATTTATTTACCTAATCATATAGTTGTTCTATGATAATATAAAGCATCCTGAAATGTTTAAGTAACTAAAAGATTAATTCAGTAATTAAATTCAGTAATTTGACAATTTTAATTGGATTTTACAGTGTTTTGAATATGAAAGAGCAAGAAATGTTTTGAAGCTTACAAATAAAAGTATTATAAGAGGTTGGAAGAATTACATTTAGATAGACCTGTACTGAACATTTCTGAAATAATACTTGCAGATGAAATGTTATTCACAATTCACAGCATCTACTGATTTCATAGCTCCTTTCATTTTGATACATTGTAAATTTTTAATTGAAAAACTGCTAAGTTGCTGGCAATAAAATTTAAATAGTATAAACTATTGCACCTAAATAGAGCTTCTACTGATGTCATTTTAATCTTCCTTTTGAATTTTAAGTCAAAAACACTCCTAAAGGGGTTCGAGGGTTATCCCCTGAAAATTAGACCCAAAAAACTGGTTTTAGCTCATTCCTGTAATAAAACTGAGATGAACTTTTCCAATCAAGGAAAATCTCTGAGGGTTGGGCCTAGAGATGTGAGTCGAGAATATTCTCCGGAGAATATTCTCGGAGAACGAGAATATTCTGAGAATATTCTCCAGGAGCGAGAATTTTGAGAATAATCGAGAATATTCTATTTTTTGATTGATAAATGGAAATAAATGTAAAAATTTTTTAAAATATGAAATGGTCATGTAGTATTAGTGTTGGAAACCTGAAAATAATAACAAATTCAATGAAACTTACCATTTAAAAGTCACCCTACAGTTCAGAGAATATTCTCTGAACTGTAATTTCATTATTTCGCAATTTTTTTTTAAATAAGTTAATTTTATTTAATAGAATATAAAATATTTTTTAAAATATTAGAAGCAAGTTTTACTGGGAGAAAATACTCATACAATTAAAAGAGGAGTCTAAATTATTTTTATATAGTTGTTAAAAGCAAATGTAATAATACCAATAGTTGTCAAACTGAAGGACCTTTTGAACCTGACATTTAGTTAATTTTGATAGAACTTTGTAAAATTAGGAGACGAGAATATTCTTAAAAGAAGGAATATCACATTAGAATTATCTGTAATATTATCTGTAATAATTACTTTATCAAACATGTTGTCATATCAATTAAGTAGTGATTTTAAAATATTTTTCAATTTAATTTGGCTTTCTTTTATTTATGATAACTTCTCATTGTAAAACCTTTAATATTCTTCTAATTTGAAGTTGATATATCCCTTATAATTTTTTTCTCAAAAAAAAAAAAAAAAAATTTTTAGTATTTAGTAGCTTCTAGGAGAATATTCTCGAAAATTCTCCTCTTGGAGAATATTCTCGAGAATATTCCCGAGAATATTCTCCAAAAGATTATTACCGAGAATTTTACATCTCTAGTTGGGCCACACTGATGTAGATGATAACCTACTCCTCCTCACATTGAATTTTTCTCTTTGCAGGCCCACTGTGGCGGGTATCCACGGTAACCCTGAGCTGGGATGCTACTCCCTCACCCTGTCAGGGGGCTACGAAGACGATTGCGACGAAGGCGAAACGTTCATCTACACTGGAGAGGGTGGAAGGGATCTGAAGGGGACAAAGACCAATCCCAAGGTTGTTTATTTTTATTATTATTATTTATGTCGTCTTAAAAGAGAAACACAACTGTTTGTTTATTTAAAACAACAAATGGGTTAGTACTTGATGGAATCTTCAGTAAAATGTAAATAAAGGTGATCTAAAAAGTAACGCTACACTCCGCCAACACGTTGCCTCGATCTCAGGCGCTCAGCCTTGATTTATCTCTCGGTTGATGATCCCAGGCACACAGCCTTCGCTCCAACCGGCACACAACCGATGATCCTCTCCAGCACTCAACCGATGATCCACCGTGGCACTCAGCCGACGATTGCAACCCGAAAACTCACCACGACAATCACACTCTGAAACACGCTGTCTCCTCGCGCTGAATCCCTTCACGAAGCCTCCTCGCAGCTCCTCCGTGACGTGATCCCTCCTCTTCTTCCAAGAGGCAGTGGCTGCTCTCTTAGCTCGTGCTACTCAGTTCATAGGAGAAAGGGTGAAGTGTTCGAATCCCACATTTATATATTTTATTATGTTTTTATTGAAACCTTATTCAAAAGTAATTTAAGCACAGCTTTTGCCACTATAAGTAATTGACTAGCTTTTTGGGTACCTTGGACAAGCCCCTGGCTCTTTTGGTACTGCATAGCTAAATTAATGATTGTTGATTTGGTGGGTTTATGAACGATTTGTACTGTTTCTATCTTTGAATTTTTTTTTATTCTTGTCCATGTCCAAATAAATTCTATTCTATTATTTCATACATGCCAACTTGGTCCAGTCTGACCGAAGTTTCCCTGTGGTAAATCCGCTTGCTTCGCAAAACTCCAAAATGCTCTGCTTTTTAGAGATTATGTTCTTTAATAACCTTTTTACCAGAATATAGCATATATATGTGGAGGAGGGGGAGGCTATAACACACTCATGGTTAAAACAACAACACTTTATTGTAGACTAGACATTGAACTTGGTTAAAACACATCATGGCTTCAGTCTAAAATCCAAAGGGATCAATCTAAAATGAACAGTACACGTTGCAGTGACACCTCCGCGCCACGATCATCTCTCTCAGTGGAGCCGTCTGCTCGGTCACGATCTCTTCCTTCGGTGGAGCCGTCTGCTCCGGCATGCTCTATCTCCCCTAGTCGAGTCTTGCCCCGATCACGCTCCTCCGCAATCTAGCCTTCTGCTACATCGTGCTCCGTCAAGCCTTCTCCCCTCACTCCCCTCTCGCTGCTCTTTTATAGTAGTTGGCACGTGCTTTGCCGACTGTTGCCACTTGCACTAATATCAGGTGCTGCCCTACAGCCTCATCCATAGAAGAGTAAACGCTCGATTCCCACATATACATTTTTGAACGGTCTCAAAATACTGATGAAATACTGTTCATTTCGCCCAAAATGTAAATAGAATAGTCTAGCTGTTTGAAAAGTTGGCATGTCTGTTATTTAGTTAGAAATTTTTTACAAGTCATCAGCTGGAATTGCAACATTTTTTTTGTCCTCGCTATCAAAAGGATATCCTTGTATTTGTACTTGTGTGCATAAGAAAGTTTAAGTTTGTAATTGCATTTTAAATATTTCAAGCGGACCTCCTTGGATTCAATCTGAAAGATATTTGTTATTCTCACTCAGTTAAGTCTTGATAAAAGTTGAAATGAGGCCCAAGTTTTTTTTGGTAGATTTGCAGTTTAATGATTGGAAGTGAATTGGCGAATCGAATGAACTTGGTTTGAAAGTGGAGATTATTAACTCAATGGAGATGGAACAATTAGTTCTACTCATAAAGTTTCTTCTATTACATTATCAAAATTCAATATGTTCCGTATAAAATTATGTCTCTCATATATGAAGGTTATGGGGGGATTCTTGATAATAATTTTAATAAAAAAAGGTTTTGGCCAAAAAATTAGGGTCCCCTAACAAAACACAATAATATTTTCACAGTGATACTAAGTTTTTAGTATTTTTTATGTTAATGAGTTGTACTTTATCTAGAACTTGAGAACTGCGCCTCAATCCAAGGACCAAGTTTTGGAACGCGGGAACCTGGCGCTGACGAGGAACATAGAACGCAACGTTCCTGTCCGGGTCCTCAGAGGATACAAGCTGCAGAGTGAATTCGCTCCCATTGAAGGATACCGCTACGATGGTAGTGCAACTCTTTTCTCGGAATTTCATGTGCTTAGTCATTGAATAACTTTTCAATCATCTTTAAATGCCATCTCATGTAAGAAAGGAATGATAGTCTTCAACTCATTTTTACCACCTTCAAAAAAAGTTCCATTCTGCTTGTGGGAATTTTAAATGTCTTTGTTCAAGTGTTTTCTACTAATTCCTGAAATTTTCCCAAGACAGGTAACATTTCTTATAGTTGCTTACAATACAGTTTTGTTCCTATCTCAGAAACATATAGACCTGTATCCCAAAGTTGTAGATTTCTCCAAAAAGTTTATTAAAAAAAGCTGCCTAAAGCATTGCTTTATCAAGCTTGAAATTACAACTTAATTAATTTTCTTGAAGCTTGAATTAAATTTTTGAATTCTTTTTTAGTGTTTTATTTATAGAAATTTGGATAATCTTGCCGTGGTATTCCATGAAGGACCATCCCCATACTTTCGTAGCCTCCACATTTGATTGAACCAACTTCTTTGAAGCTCCAGAGCCAGTGAAACTGATCTTAAAAAATATTATTTAAAAAATCATTTTATTCCAACCCATCATTACATTACTCCCTTATCTTACAGAGGTTCTCTCGACTTTATTTTCAGAGGTTTTATGATCAAAAATTCGTTATTCCTTTCATTGGTGATTTGTTCAGCTCCCTATATTAAGATAAAAAGTGCTTCATTCAAACTTCTCTCTAATCTTTCATACAATGATTGCAGGTCTCTACAATGTTACTGACTATTACAAGGTGAGAGGAAAATCGGGATACAGTGTTTTCAAGTTCATATTGAAAAGGGTTGAAAACCAAGAACCTGCTCCCTGGTCCGAGAGTAAATAGGCAGTATGTTGCTTCTGTGTATTCATGTTCTATTTTATGCAGGGTGCTTTTGAAAGTCAGTTTCACAGCTTTTAGTTTTTCAAACATGTCACAGTCATGGAAGTATAAAATGTTCCTATAGTAAAGTCACCATGCTGGAATTTACCACTTTATTTGATTTTTTAAATTTAAATTTATGGTAATTTAACTGAAAAAAGAACTAAAATGAGCACGGGAAAAATATGTCAATTTGAGGAATGATACTTTGAGCTTTGTTATGATATTGCATATACTTTTCCTAACTGAAGTTTTAGTCCTATATTCTTTCAGATTTGGATAAAACGAAAAACTTTCTGCTCACAAAATTTCTTTCAAATATTTTCAGCAGATTAATTGAGCGTTCCCAGTCCTTCAAATTTTGACTTATATTTTCAGTCACATTACTGACCTTTGTACTGATATTAAAACCCAAATATTTTACTCTAATAACTATAAAAACACAGCACTGAAATGGTATTAGGTAGCCCAATTCCCCCCCCCCCCCCCCCAACATGTCAGTTTATGGGGTAATGGGGATCGGGAAGTCTTAATTGTAAAAAAAAAAAAAAAAACCAGTTAAAAATATACATATTTCACAATATAAAATATATAAAAACGGCCAGATATAAAATAATTTTTATTAAAAATACAGCCCTGAAATGATAACTGCACCAAAACTAAATATTTCAATTTGGGCCAATGAGTTATTCTTTTTATTAAATTACAATAGTTATTTTTGTGTTTATGCTGATTTATAAAAGTATTTTGCTTCAAGGAAAGGATTATTAATATGTATAGAAATTTTAAATAAATTAAAATGAAACTAGCCAAAGACATAAGTGCAAAATGCAATTTAAATGTAGATTTACCTTACCCTAATTTAATTTTGATCTGCATTTGTTTTATAAGGTTTTGCTTTTCACATTAAAAGAATCTACATAAAATCAATTGAAGTGCTGCAAGTTATTAAAAATTTTTGTACAGTGAATTTCTTAAAAGAAAATTTATCCCCTCTTTCATTTCCAAAACCTAAGTGCCTGAATATGAAGCATTAAGAAAATGAGTAATGCGTCTTACCCGAATTTTCATAGTTGGATCAATTGGTTTGCTGTTGAAATAAGCTTGATACTCTTGGTAATCCTATTAAAAATAATAACAATACAAAGTTTTAGGTAATTTTCCTTCTTTATTAATTCTGGCCCTTTGCTCATTATATTGAAGTTAGTTTGGCACTGATCTACTATATTATATTAGAATAATCCCTTTTTTAATCCAAAATAGTGGAAACCTATAGCATAAAACAGGAATTAAGGTGTCACCTTTTGTACTACATTTATGTAGTATCACTTTTAAACTGAAGTCAATTTTGGTCAAAAGGCACCAAAAAATCTGCTATTCAAAAGTTTTGTTATCGTACAGGGTGATCAGGATAAATTTTGGACCATTAACAAACTGTTTACAAAAATATCTTATCTCAAAAACAAGCCTTTTCTTAATAATTTTAGCTATAATAAGACCTTTGCAATATTTTGAAATTATGAAAATTGCGTTTTTTATTATAACATTACATTGCAATAGAAGTTAGTATCTTGTATATATATATTAAGCGTTTATAAAAATTGCAAATTTTCGAAATACAAATGGTTTGTGATTTTTCACAGTTTCAATAAAACAGGGCATATGCAACTCCTCTAGACATGTGACATAATATGTAAATGGTCCCTTGGGAACACTTTTCCTGAGATTTCAGTATAGTTGGTTAGAGTTACATCTTGAGTTTATTGACGTGCTTTCTTTTCCAGGTACTGATGTCTTCCAGTACAATAAATCCAGAAGATGAGCTGCTGCTCGAAACAGCAATATACTTTTCTTTTAATTACTTTGTAAGTGATTTATTCCATGTTTGGTGCTAAGACCTCTACGTGTGTTCATTGACAAAATATTTTTGTAATTTTTAGCATTTATCATAAAGACTTTTTTTTGACCCACTCTTGTGTACTTTCAAATGCCATTCTACTTTATTTTAAATGATGGTTATCTTCAAACTTTTGGAGGAATATCAAGACACTTTTTTATTTATCTCTGTTGCCACTGCTGTTTCAGAAAATTTTTCGCTTTGAGAGTTTCGATCTCTCATTTTGCAAAGACCATTCATTATTGGAAAGTTGTGAAATTTAAAACATTGGTAGAAAAATGATTGAGGAACTTTTTTGATCAAAGAGCTAATTGAGATAAGACTATTACTTGAGATTCAAAGTCTAAAATTATTTTTTCTGCGCAAGTTTGCCCCCAGGAAAATCTACTAGCAGCAGAATCATGTACTTTTGGGTGTGAAGTTTTGAGTCTCGTCGCTCTTTTTTTTTTTTCAAATTAAATTTGAAGAACCTAAATTTTAAACTTTTTGATGCTTTTTCCTTTTATAATATAAAAGGAAAACTGATACTAGTTTTTTTAGACAAGTTATTTGAGGATTTTTCATTTGTTTGTAACGTTTACAAGGCATTTATTTATTGAATTCAAAAGTTTCGTATTTTATTTATATATTTTCTGACAATAGTTATTAGTAGACTTGATTAATAATTTTCATAAGTTTTCTGAGGATTGAGAGTAATAAATATTTTAGCTTTTACGTGAGTTTTTTTATACAGATGAAAGGTGAAGTTTTTTTATTGTTTTCTTTGCAGAAAGATTTAGTGGTATGTACTAGGTACATTGGGCTTTGAAATAAACTTATTTTGTTATAATTTTTATGGAAGTATAGTTTACAGGTTTTTCTGTAAAATAATTGGAGAGAAACAAAGTATGCTGGGGTGCTACTTTCCAGGGTAGCCTTGGAAATCTAGAATTTGACTAGAAAGCACAAAATTAGGTCCAAACAGAAAAAAAGTGCTGGGGATCTACTAGACCTATTATGAAGAATCCGATCCCACCATAAGTTCTAACTTACAAATTCACTCATTACATGAAATACTAATTTTGATCACATTAAATTATGTAATCCTAAATTGTTTATTTAAAAAAATTTCAGATTTCAAGGGGTACCCCAGAAAAATTTCACCCAGCACTGTATTTTTCGTAGTTCTGACCACAGCATGTCAGTAGAAGGTAGGTTTACTTTACTCTGTAGGGGTTTTTGCACTCTTCTGTCTTCAAACAAAGAAAAATACTTCATTTGGGGGGTTTAAAAAATTTCTTACAACAGTAGTTAGCTCAAGTGGGGTGGACGAGTTTAAAAGAAAAGTAGACGAATACTGGAAATCGGGTGGGTTGAATTGAATAGACTGAATCAACCTTGCTGGGCTTTTAGCCTGTAGTTGATTGACTATATTTGTATTTATAGGTTTTCCAGTGGTTGGGGAGAAATTCAGGTAATTTCTGCAAAATCTGGAATTTTTATGAGTGGCCAATTTTTATATCAGTGTCTTATTTTTGTCTCTGAAGAAAGAAAAATTATACTATTTACTCTAAAAATATTTGTAATGAGTTAGAAATATTAGAGCCATGCCAAGTACAACTTTATTTTGCAAGCAATTATTATATGCTTTAAAGTAACTGTATTCAAAATTATACCAGTATGTTTTCTCTCATCCGCTTTGATGTTTTTTCTACATAATAAAGCTCTGTCTGATATCTGCATGGGTGCCACTCTTCAAAATTTATCATTTTTAATCATTTCCCCCTTCTAGCTTTTTTTTTAAATTGCAGAAAAACTTATAAAATATAATATGAACAATTTAATAGGTCCTTAAATTTTAACTTAGAGCTGTATCTGAGTAAAACAGGCTTATTTCTGGGCGTGCGATGTAGGTACTGAAATTTAGTACAAATCACTGCCAATCGATCATCTGATTTTGTGGTTCGTAATAAACCCAGGATGGAATTCCGTCTCCAGGACAGAAGAGTGGCACCCATGTATCTGTACGATGTATGTGATTGGTCAAAAAATCTTTCTCCTCGCAAAGTGATAAAAGTTTTTCCCCCGGAAATGCTTGGGTTTTTTTAAAGCATTAGCATTCAATGTATTTCTTTTTGCATCCTTTTCAAGTTCTTTATCTGGACAGGGCTTACAGGTTAATTTGAACCAAAAAGGGTTTCAAATGGGTGAAGCCCGTCTATATCAGGGTAAATTGCACTGTTTCAACTTAATTCTGCCTGGGTGCAATGTTTTAGCCCTAGTTCTTTTATAAAAATTGAGTTTTTGCACCCCTTTTATTTTGTCCCCAAGAATTTGGGGCTAAGTTGCAGGCAGCCTTAATTTTAATTATAAATAAATAATTAAATAAATAAATTATAAGCAGAAAAGGGTATTTTACTGGTTTTTAGGAAATCAGTTTGAAATGAGGCTTTTCAAATAATACATAAGCATTTTTAAGGCCTTTAAACATCCTTAATAGTGCATAAGTAAACTACATATTTGGATGGTTAAAACAAATGGCCCATGAAGTTATTTAAAGATAGTGTAAAAATTCTCAAGACCTTTTACAAAAATTTTCCTTTTTTTTTATTTTTTTGATCATGGCAATTCATAGTGACACTATTTAAAATTTGTATCCAAACAAGATATTTTAAATTATCATTGGTACTATATAATTTAAAAAGATAAAATCAGGTTCTAATTTTAAGTATGCTATAATAAGCAAAAGTTTGGGGAAATAGTTTCTTTCCTTTTCTAAATTCATTAAAAATGATAAATGCAAATAATAAAGTAAATAAATAATTTAGGACACAAGTATTCTTTATTTACAAAAAAAATTTACACAATTTACACTTATATTTTGTTTTAACACATAAATATAAACGGAATAAAAGTATGTGTATTTTTTAATATGTTAACTGAGGCTCGTTAAAATACAAATGTTTTAATATTTAAGTGAAATATGAATTGACACTAATAGTATACAAGATATTGAAAATAAAATTACTTTCATTTTTCTCTTGTATAAATATAAAATATGTTTAAAAAAAAAGTTTTCCCTATCAAGTGCCATACAAAGTAGCTATAGTTTGGTGTATAAACATCAAAGCTTTCAAAATTGACAAATTATAGTAACCAGATACCAATCCAGGATTTCTTTTTGTGAAAAATTGTAACAGTTTCTTAATTTATGTGAATTTTTTATAACTATTTTTAATGGGAACTACAAAATTAATGAAAGCAGCATTAATCTACCTATTTCTTCAGTTTTATAACAATTTAAATACTCAATTAAATATTAGCAACTTGTATAATTAAAAAATAATTTTAAAATAAGTCAATATTTTGCCGCCATTTTCAGCAGTATTATTGCCAAGTGCCAATAAACAGTACCAAAATTGACCTGTATTAGCCCCTGGTTACTCGCATCAAAATGAGTTTGAACGAAGCACTGCTTAAAAGTTCTAACAATATCTATTTAAAAGATTTTGCTATTTCCCCCTTCATTTTTAAGCTGGAGATTAAATAAAATAGCTTTAAAAAACATTTTACTGAAACAGATTGGCTGAAAATTTTATAAAAAGAAAACAGTGTTTTGGGTTGGTTGGTATCAGTTTCATAAGTTGCCAAGTTGTTGCTTTTCAATCAAATATTGTCACCAAACAAGTTTTGATTTTTTTACACCATTAAAACCCCTAAAATTAAGACACGTGTTTTGTTTTTCCTTAAAAAAATTTACAGAGGTTATATCTTAAACATCACAAAGTTCAGAAATCACAGTAACTTTAATATCGACAAACTGAAATTCAATACCTTCAAAATCGAATTCAGCTGCCAAATGGCCTGTAAGAGAATTAAAAACATGAAATGCATGAAGTTTTGCCTAAAAAATTACAAAATAAGGTAAAACAACATCTATTTGAAATTTAAAACTTCTGAATTCCTGCAGCATTGTTACAAGTTTATTAGAAATTTCCCAAAAGTAAAGCTTTTTTTTTTATTCTTGAGAAATTTGTACATGCATTACTATTAATCAATCAGTTTATTATTACTCTACTTGTGTACAGACAGTAAAAAATAAACTATAATGTATCAAAATTTAATAAAAATTAAACCTCTTACATGAAAATCTGCGAGTTTACTTGTACACCAAGAAATTGTCCGTTCTTGTGTACGATGCGGCAAACTGTCGACCATCGGGCGTGGGGTCTGTGAATGCCAATTCTGTCAAGCTGATGACGTGCCCAAACAGGAAATTTTGTCTGAAAAATTAAGCATTGGCTTAAACATAATTTAATTTTTAGTGCAGTCACAAATACTCCACCCCTTCATCAATACTTTTTTAATACAGGGTGTCCAGTGCTGAAATTGGAGAAAAATATTTGGGGGGGACTCACCTTTTTACAGAGTAGATGATTGATGGAGGGTAAAGTATGACTAATTTTTGGTACCTACTCGAATTAATAATCAAGTCATAGATTACTTAAAATTGCATAGTTAGGGGAAAGTGAGGGCTAATGGGACATTTTTTTAAATGCTAGAATAAAAGCACAAATGCAGTTATTATAATTTTTATAACCTTAAATCTATGTAACATTTACATCTTTACAAATATTGATGGAAAGTTAAATAAAAATAAATAAAACGCAGTAGCGGATCCAGGATTTGGTTTGGGGGCTTAAAATTTGTTAATCGAATTGAATCCCTTTGCTCAACGTAATGTTAAAAAAGTTGTGAATAATCTAATTCCGAGTTAGAAATGGGGGTCTGGGGGTTCTCCCCCAGAAAATTTTTGGAAATTATACTCTAAACACCAGGTTTTAACTCATTTTTTGTGTAGCAAATCGTGAGTAATAGAGATTAAAATACTTAAAGGGGGTCTGGGGGTCCTCCCCAGAAAGTTTTTTGAAATTTACCCTAAAAATCCGAATACAAATATATTTGCGAATCGGGATAATGGGAGACTGCTGGCACGCTGATAGACGATTCCGAACACTTATTCGAATAGGAATTTAGGTCAGAAAAAAATTCTTTTTTTCTTCTTTTTGCTTTCGTATTTAAATCTTACCTTAAATTTATAATTTTTTTTCGCGAAAACAAATATTCTAGGGAAAGGGGACGGTAAAAATATTTCGGGGGACGGTCCAATCATTCCGGGGGACAGCGTCCCCCTCCAAATTCAGCACTGAGGGTGTCCCAAAAAAAGACTGACACATTTAAAAAACTAAAAAAGATAAAAATATGCGGGGGGGGTTTTTTTGCATCCTACTCTGAAGACCAAAGAATTTTATGACACAAATTTTCGTAAATCATTGTTCCCAAATCTCCCTACAGGGTATAAAGTATCAAATCTTCCCATAGGAGATAGTGGAAAATAGGGCTGCCACCTGTCGGGGGATTTTTGAACTATGATTTACGAAAACTTGGGTCATAAAATTATTTGGTCTTTAGGATGCAAAAAATGCATATTTTTATCTTTTTCAGTTTTTGAGTTATGGATTTTTAAAATGTAATGTGTCAGTCTTTTTTGGGACACCCTGTATATATAGTGCTGTCCTTTAAAAACAACCCACTGTTTCATATTTTCTTCATTAAAAGCTTAATAAAAAGGATAATTAAATCAAACAAAAAACTGTACTAGCGGCTCATCCTCCCTAACATTTTAGTGCTAAGCATTTTTAATTCCAACTATCCATTACAAATCGGTAGCCAATTAAGTAAGAATTTGAAAAAAACCCACTTTTTCCTAGAAGGACTCTTAATTGGCGGACTGAGCTAAAACTTTAATATTTTATTCTCATAGTAATGGGATAACATAAAAATGCTCTAAAGTCTTTATAACATACATTTTTACAAAATCTGTAAATCTGAAGAACATTTTTTGCCAAAAATCTACATTATCTCATAAAATAAGTAAATAAACCGTTCTTTGACCAGTTTTTACATCCCTGACACTCTTAAGGGCATAGAAGGACAGGGTATATGAGATGGCAAAATTACTAAAAAATCTCAATGGGTTGTTTTAAGGGTTCAATTTGGAGTGGGGTTCCTTGAAGAGACCACCAGGAGAAAAACTTTTGAGATGTTATACAATATTGTGGCTAAAAGGAAAGAATTTTTCCACTCCATTTCAGGGGTTACGGTAATTCATTAACGCTCTAGAAACGTTTTGTGCAAAATCTGCGTGGCTATCATTTGGCTTTGTACTCTTCTTTTTGTTAGAGTTTTGGTTTTTCTATCCAAGTTTTCTCCTGGCAGTATGACTATACTGGAATTTATTTTAGACTCCAACAGCCTTTAAAGGTACTAGAATTTAGTGCAAAGTACTAGAAATGTCTGAACTTATTTAGTAAAATTTTTATTGTGGAATATTCTTGAGTATAAAACATTTGTGCCTCACTAACTGCCTAGAGAAGGCATGGTTTTGTTTAGGTTCTAAATTTTATTTTGTCTTTCTTTAGTCCTTGAAATTAGCATTTTTCCCACAAAAAAGTTGGAACCATGATTTCCCATGCATAAGTTTACAAGGATAACCCACAATCTACTTACCCTATTCTAACCAACTCTTAATGGCCAAAGTTATTAAATACTGGGTATTTCGCCCTGTATAATTTAAATCCATCAAATACTGGATATTATTTAGAGTTTGGTGCTCATACAAACCTACACGAGAGGACGAAATAAAAGTGTAGTTTTGCCCTTTCAATACTAAACCGCCCGATATTGAATCCTACAGAAATTTTAGCACAGCCTGGACTGAAAGGGTTAACAAAGGAAATAAGAACCTGAGGGTTGAATAATTATCGGGGCAAACATTTAAATTCCCCCCCCCCCCCAGAATTTTCACATTTCGTTTTGGGCGACAGGCTACTTAAAAATTAAATTTGGGCTACAACATTTTTAATCCGCAACTTTTGTGTTTTGAGAAAAAATTGACTAAAGTATAACAAATTCACACTTCTAGTTTGGTAAGGTTCCGAAGTTCCTCCAAAATTCGAACTTGGCGTACTAATAAAACAAGTTTAAATCCCTGTTTTTAGTCAAATTTCCAAAAATATTCTGGGGGAAGATCCCCTTTTGACTAGGAATTTCATTGCTCACAACTTTCCTTATATTAAGATTAGATTATTTCTTATATTTGAAAATTAGTTTGAGTTGAAATAGCTTTTAAAAAATTAATATAATATTTTTAAAAATGAATGAGTTTACATAATAATAATTAATTTACTTTGTTAAAAGTGTGTACCGACAATATTACTACTGATTTTAAATTTGGGCTCCCAAATTTTCGAAACCGCCCCTTTTAGGGCTGCGACTTTTTCGTCCAAATGACTGGTAACACCTTCTGAAACTGACCTCAAGCAGTCGAGCATTCTCGATGCCACCTTCTTCCTCCTGAACTCCTTGGCCACCCAGATCCGGTTGACGCCGCAAATGGCCTTGACCGGGGTGGTACTGGCATACCAGCTGCCCAGACGCCAAATGGAACTCTCGTCCGCTTTGTCCGTTTCCGAGCCCAGGACCACCGGACAAGCCTGGAAAAGAAAAACAACCCTTATGTTACAAAAATCATACAAATTGTGACGTCCAACAAGTTTGGTCTATTTAATCTGAACACTCAGATTCCTGGTAAATTTCAATTGTATTCTTAAACTCACTCCTGCAGAGTATACTATTATTAACAATTTATTGAATCTATATCCACAACCCTGTTAGAAATAATAATGCTTCCTGCCCTCCTGATTAAAACGAGCTCCTTATTTTCTTTTACCTGTTACTCAAATCAAAGCCTCCCGTGCCCACTCGTTTCATCATTTTTTAAAAGTAGAATCGAATCCCCTCAATAATGTTTGCTAGACCGTAAGTGTTTAACTCTAGACTGTGTTCAAAGAGTGAACTAAACTAGTGGGATATTTTTAGAACTAATTTCTTATCAAAAGTTTGAGGCTAGTGTACGTATGACCAACATTAAAATTCTCATGAGTAGGTAATAATATTTGTCGCTACTAAAGAGGACAACTTACTAAGTCAATGGATTCGGCCACAAGGCACCCACCAACTCGCTTTTCGTTTGATATGAAGAGCAGGAACATGATATCGGGCTTGGTCGGAAAAGAGGCCGACTGGAAACCCAAGTCTCTGGAATAAAAAGAGGAAGATTCAATGAGTGATTTTGACCGCCATTTTTACAAATAGTCACACAGAGCTACACAATTTCTTTCTCAGCCAGCTTTCACGAATTCAATTTAAAATTTTTCCTCAACGGAAATAAAACTTTACAGCTGAGCCTATCTAAACCCTTGTGCAAAAAAAAAAAAAAAAATACAAAAATTTTAATAAGATATAACAGCTTTTTTTTAATGAAACAAAAAAGTTCAAGTCGATTATTTTGAATTTTTAACTGCATTTTGGCATACTGATTATTTGATAGTACAGGATATCTTGTTTTTATTTTGCTAGGGCCAAATTAAAGCACATAGCACTAAGATCACACACTTGGTCCATCTTCCTAAATCCTTATATGGTCAAAAAATAATTTTTTCAACGGTTTCACGATTGGAAAAAGAACATTTTTTAACACCTCAATCTTCTTGAGATAAGAAGTATTATTTATAAACAAGTGATTTTATTTTCACAAATTTTAACCCGAATAAACCAAATTCTTAGATTATTTATGCGAGTCTAACAGCCATCAGCGTTGATGTTAAATCCTTGGTCAAGGAAGGATTCCACTAATTAAACAGCAAAAATCTAATGTTTCTTATTTTAGCTGCTGGTTAACAGACATCAATCGCTGGTGTGCATATGGTTGTAAGTGTACCAAACTTAAGGAAAAAAATTACAATAAGAAAACTCAAAACTAACAATCTGAAAAAGAAAGTCACAGTCAAATACCAAATATTTTTTTTAGCTGACCTGTTGGCAATGAAAAGGACGTCTTGAACTTTCCTCAGTTTTGAGTTCTTGTCTGTGTCTTTGACCAAGATGACTCTGCCATCGACGAAGTCCCCAATGACGTTTTCATTTAGCCAGCCCTGAAGGAGAGAGAGGTAACAGTAATTCACACTACTCATAAATTCAGTTTTATTTACTTTAATATTGACCGTAAGTGAAACAATTCATGCGTTTTTGAAGAAAACATAATACCTTCCCTTTTTTTTATTTATTTCTCAAATTTTTAATCATGTCATAGCCCAATGATTAGAGTACTCAACTACCACGCAGTAGACCCAAGTTCGATTCCCAAGGATGACTTTTGGATTGCATCTCGCTGCCATATGCTATAGGCCCGAGTTGAGCAAGGCAGACTTAGCCTTTCGTCCCTCTGGGGTTGATAAAATGAGGACCAAGTTCGCTTGAGGGAAACAAGGGGCTTAGCCTCAGCTGACTGACTTTCAGTCATACATACTGTAACAGCTCTCCTCACCTAGTGAGGCTGGTTATCCTGGAGTTTGAAGGTCCCCTTGTTTTTTAATACTATCAATCCGCCAGAGATTGAATTCTATAGAAAATTTGGGGTGGCCAGGGCTGAAAGGGTTGATGTAATGAAATGAAAAACTGGTTTGGACTCATACTATTATTAAAACTATCAGCATATAAACACAGTATTTTAATTAAAAAATAATAACTCTTACTGTATTGGGTAGTACTTAATATTTTTTTATAACTATTCAAATTCAGTTTTAACAAGTTTTATAACTACTTAAGAGGATTTCTCACAAATCTTTTCTACATAATATAATGGAATGCCTATGATTTTAAAGAAAGACCCGTTAAGTTGGGGCTTCTTTTATAAAAAATGCTACAAAAATTGGTCAGAGCATTGAAACTACAGTTCAGAATAATCTCAAGGTGTGTACTAACGGGGAATTTCAAGTTTGTCAGATACGTATTATGATATTTTGAATGAAGATTCTCGTCTTGTTCTTGGGCAACTGTGTATATCATGTTGCAGGTGGGGCACACCTTGGCACCCACTTCCTTTTGGCCAGCGTCTATGTAGGTCTGAATGCCCCCGTTTGAAGTCTCTTTAGCAAAAGAAGGTCCTTTATTCTGGGAAGCTCTGTAAAAAAAATAAAAAAGTTTGTTTAATTTAACCCAAGGCATATATAATATAGTAAATACTGCATTAAAAACTAAATGTTGTAGATAAACCTTAAATTGGGTAATTTAACAATAGTTAAAATAAAATTAGCTTCAGAAAGATCTTATATAAACTTAATTGGCAGTCTTGGATTGTTTTTTGGATGCATGGAAGTTTTAGGCAAATAAAAGAAATAAAGGTTAAGTAACAAATCAGAGACTAAAAGTATACCTCTTGTTTTCAGTGTCTGCTGGTTTTTTATATTTGGCCTTCAGAAAAATTGGATACAACTTTGGTGCAGCTGTAAAATCAAATATTGAAATTACTATTTAATTAAGCATGAATAACATTCTTGGGTACTTCAGGATTAACCGGGCACAAGTGCCAAGGGTTCTGATAAAATAATGACCAAAAATAGGTAAATATCAAAATAAATAACTATTAAAATATTTCATCTAGCAGTGTTGCTTTTTAATTTTATTTGTAAAAAAGTTGCTGAATGTGTCCAAATTGTTGTAATTTGCACCCGGCTAATTCTAAAGTACCCAAACTTTTCAGCATTATCATTAACTTACAATCATCTTTATGTTTCTAAATTCCTTGGTTCATTAATTTTCCTTAAATAGGTAGGTACCTCTCTAAATGAGAGGAGAGCCAGAACAGTAACAAAAATGTGTATTCCAAATTGTATTTCTCCCCTAAAGCTTTTCTTAAGGACTCTTAGACTTAGAAGCATTTAGAGTAAAGTAAATTTAATTTAGAATTTTAGTACTTACTAAAATTCTAAACTTTTTCTTGAAAAAAGATGAAAAATTAGCCAATAAACCAAGTCTCATACACAGAAGAATTAAACACATTTCTATGAATACTCTTCAGAATTGTTATTCATTAAGAACTGAAATTAAATGAATTAAAGGGTACAGCTTCTTTAGAAAGAGTCCTCCAGCTGCCATGTTAACCCACAGCTCAAATTATGACTGACAAACATAGATTAATTACTATTGGAACCTAAAATAAATAGTAATTAGGAGATTATTGTTAGAGATCTAATAGTACTATTAGATCTCTATGTTGACAACCCTTAATCATGTTGCTGTGGTTACACATGGCGACTGGAGGACTCTTTCTAAAGCTGTTGGATGGTAATTTATTAATAGAGAAGTACTGAAATGTCGTTCCGCCACAAATGGAGCCCTGGTAAGAGCAACAAGCACACCACTCACATTCTTTAGGTTCCGTTTCTTTGATCTCCACATTCTCCTTCCGTTCTTCTGACTTGCTGCTCAACAGTTCCTCTCTCGCTTTCAGCTGCCTCTGCCTGAGGTCGGCATCCGAAGGCCACTCGAACTCGATCAGACCGTCCAGAAACACCTCCTTCTGTGTCTCCTCCTCGAAAACTTCTTCGTTGTTGTTGTTGTTCTCGGTCAGCACCTCGTCTGAGCACCTTTGGTTGTTCCCACTGTTCACCGGATTCAACCCAAAATCCAACCGGGCCTTCTTGTAGCTCAAGGGTTGGAACTTGGCCTTCTTCAAGTGTTGAGGGGAACGGCTTTTGAAGAATTTGCGGTCTTTGGGATCACTCGAGTTGCCTTTCACCAGCAGATCGGAAGCGATGCTTCTCGAATCGGGGTTTTTCTTCACCGGCTTCTTCAACATTTTTTTCTTCTCTTTGTTCGGTTTCGATCCGGGACCTTTCACCTTTTTGATGATTTTTTTAGGAGGCATCGGATCATTCTGCTGTGGGCAGTCGGAGAGTTCTAGTTTTCTTTTCTCTCTCAGTTTCTTCCTTTGCAACGGTGTTAAGTAGCCAGTCGTGCTGATGGGATTGTAAAACGAGCAAACCTCAGACATTTCTTTGATAGGAACGTTTCAACTTTGAATGAATTCAAGACCAAACTATCGAAATATTTAGCATGACATGATCGATTAAAGGACCGATTCGTACACAAAATTCGATATAAACAAACAGTACTTTCGCGCGTTTCGTTCTGTTGCCATCGCCATGAAGAAGATTGGAAATAGCAATTCAGCATTTTTTGTAGTTGGTTGGTTGTTCTTTTTTTACGAATGATTTTTTTTTGAAGTGATGATTCTAAAATCTTGAAATAATATTTGTGAATATATATTTTCAAATTCATTCCCATTTTATCAATACTTTACTTTTAAAAATCAATTTGAAAAATTCAGTTACTTTTAAAATTATATTTTTGAGAGTTTTGTTTCTATTGGTGGAAACACTTTAAGAGCCATTTTCAAAACAAAAATTTTATGCTCTCGTCGTTATGATTGTTTATTTCCATTTTCTTTTTTATTTTCACTATGTCCAAACACATCAATCGTCAACCCAGGTAAATTCTTATAAATATGACTGAGGCTTTTCAATACTTTGCCAATAGCTTCAAAGTTGACTCTAGATCTTTTGTGTATTTAAAGATTGGTTCTGGATTTGAGCTTATAAGACATTCCTCTCAACAAAAGCTATGTTAAGGTGAATCCAATGTAAAAATGAAGCTTAAAGTAGTTACTGATTTTCCAGAATCTTCCAATATAAACTTTAGCTATGGCAGTTAACCCCTTCGTAGATCTTGTGTTCTCCCTGTTCTTATACAAGATTTCAATCTTAAGCCGGCCGAAATTTCCATTGAATCCTATGAAAAATTTAGGGCGGTTAGGACTGAAAGGGTTAAATGCCAAATTAGCTGAATAGAATTATTTATTACTCTTTGTAAAGAAGTTAGCAATACAAAATGAAAACAGTTTTTATAAGAGAAAAGTTGAACCCCATGTGATATATTGAGATCCAACATTTTTCTTATATAACGGTAAATACATACATTACTTCTTACATACATAAGTAAAAACCTCTTTCACTTAGTTGGGGCTGCCGAGACATCAGCAAACCTTCTCTTCAGCAGATTCACATGCTAAATTCTTGATATTTTGATTTGTTATGATTGAGCTTTGAGCTAATGCTCTCAACAGTTTTGATACTGCATTCCGTATATTTCGGGGGGCTGAGCACCCAGGAAAAAAATCCATCGGCGAGACTTCGAGATGTTTTGACTGATGCACGGATTTATACTTAACTGGAGGCATAGTTGGATAAAATAAAAAACTCTCTGCACACAAAAATTCCATCAAATATTATCTGCTAACTAATTAGTGCCCCTAGTTGTTTGAATTTTGACTTAAAACATAATGACAGTTTCATTGGTTACCTATATACTGTAATAATGCTTCATAAGCAACAACAGCAAGAAAAATCAATTTATTTACCAAAAATTTAAATTATTTGAAAAGATTTTCTGCAAAATTCTAAAACTAGCTGCGCTCGGCGTGTGCTTCTATATTATCAAAGTATGACTGGAGGGAATGACTATTATAAAAAAAGTAAAGGAAAAAGGATAATTTTTTTTTAATTTGTAAGAGGAAATAAAATTAGGGTTAGGGGTGCCCCTATGGACGAGCCGCCAGCTGTGTAAATCGCTGTTTCAAAGTAAAGTAACTGGAGTCCTGTAGAGTGAGTAGAAGTCTGCTCCTTTCTCTTATTGCTGTGGAACTCGTTGCAGGCAGCAGTACTCTGACGAAGATGCGGGTCCCCAAGCCCCCCTCACCTCGACTCCTTTTGCTGGTAGCTCGGCTCTTCCTGCGTTCCAGACAATTCACAAAGGAAAAAAAAAAGTCATCAGAAGTGAGTTTTGTTCTCTTATTCTTTCTTATACAGGGTGTGGGTCCAAATGCACAAACATTGTTAGGGAGAAATATTTGTGCCAACATGAAAATATCTGCTTGGTTGGATGGTTGGTTGTCGTGTCCAATTGAAGTCAAGTCAAATTGACTTCTCATGAAAAAATGTGTGCCTCAGAAAAAAAAATCTATGCTTGGTATGCTAATGAAACATCATACCTTTCGTTTAAAAATGAATATTGAAGCTATTTGCCCCTTAAAAAAACTTTTTCGACCATGCATTAAGTGAGGTTATGTGTACAAGAACCATAACAAAGAAACACATTTTTAAGGGTTTTATTCTTTTCATTCTTCTGCACAAGCTGTCTTTTTGTATAAAATAGACAATGCTGCTCTACAACTTTATCACTAAAATTTTTCTCGTATCTCTACTAGTTTTTGAGGTAGGCACGCCAACTCCTAAACTTGCCACCAGGAATGGTAAAGTGGTGTCATCAGAAAGAGCATAAAGCAGTTTACTAAGGGTAGGCACCACATTTATGGAAATAGCTCCGAGGCGTTCTGGAGTAAAGGCCATGATAAGCGTTAAGACTGGACACCCTGTATAATGCTTTGTGTCCCAGGCTATTAAAAGCGTGTAAAACCATTATACCGTGAAATGGGGTAACTTTATGGGCTTAAGGGAAACTGGCCTTATAAAGTGTAAATTCACGATTTTGTGTCTTTCAAACTCTTTTAGCAATGACAAAGAGGATCCAAAGATCCCCATTGCCAAGTATAAACCTGTTCAGATTTAACTCTCTCTTTAGAGCAGCTTTTGCCTCTATTGATAAAACTAGAAATTAAAACCCGTGAAAAGAGCTAAATTAAATAATAGTGCAAAATTGTAAGGCTTCATGGAATAATGACTGGGTTCAGGGGCTTCAAGTTGAGCTTTCGGGTTTGACTTGCCGTTGAAATTGCTTAGACTGGACCAGTAGGAGTTTTATTTTGTGAAAGTTTGTTGATTATTGTTTTTCATGCAGGACTCCCCTCATCTCCTTCAGAAACAGATCCAAACGAACTTGCAGAGGATCCAGAGGAGGTGAGAATTCTGTTCATATTCAATGCCAACAAAACTTGTGAAATTCATGAAAACATAGTAATAACTCTTTTAGTTCCAAGTGATATTAATTAATTTTATATCAGGGTGGGCCTTAAAAACCTGGAATTATTAGGGAATTTCACAACATCTGATAATAATGTTAGGAAATTTTGAAAACCTCCCTAATAAAATTAATTCAACATTTATTCTGATTTTCAAGTCTATAAATGTGCATCTTCGTTCTCCTTCCTACAAAATAAAATCTCCAATGCATATAAATAGGTGTGGCTACAAATGTTCAAAAAAGGCTTGTGACAAAATCTAGAAATAGTCTCATTTATATTGTTTTACCCAGGGGGCATCAGACTCTCATTTTGCTTTCAGCCAGATGACGTCACTGGTTTAAAAGCAGGGTTAGCCTATTTATAATGCGATACATATCATGATATTTATCCGAAAACAAAATCAACAATTTTCAAGCTAATATCTCTCAAAATTTATTTTTGAATACTTTGTTGGCATGTTGATTAAATTAAGAAAAATTTTAACCTTGTAATCACAATTTAATATCTATAAAATTGTAAAGTCATCAAGTTAAATATAATATTTTATAAACCAGATCTTAGCAACAAAAACAAGTTAGCATAGGAAGTATTTACTTAGTCCTAATTGAAGTATTTAAAACGATTAACTAATACTAGTATGTATTTTGCAACTTTTACAATGTTAAAGAAAAGTATGTCAGTGGAACACTGACTCATTTTGTATGATTATGTATTAGAATTGGCCTTCAAACGGGAAATAAAGGAGCTTTTTAGGGTATTTTACCAGATTCACATAAAACGACACATTTTGCGTTAATCTAAATAGGAGTGATCGGGACCAATCAACTGTGATAACACATTATCCGATTGATAACATTAACCGTGATCACAATGAGCAGAGTCGACTGTACTAGAGTCTGTTCATTTAGCGCCTGAAGCGAAATGTATTAGAAGCAGTTACTATTGTAATTATCATTGAAAGCATTTTCTTCTGCAATGACAAGGCAGCCGAAGTAGTTCTGTAAAAGGTCACTGAAGTTGTGTGGTGACCGTAATGAAGCATTATTGAGCCTGTTTCAGGCGCCAATTCTAAATGAACAGACTGTAACAAAAGTGTTTGACAGTTGATGACTGAGTAATCAGGTCAATTTTGGTACCGTTTATCGGCACCTTCACAAAAATTATTATTAAACTGTATGAATTACTTATATTTAATTGAGTGTTTAAGATGCTATAAAACTGAAGAAAAAAGTTATTTAAAGTTGCTTTCATTAATTTTATAGTTTCCATTAAAAATTTCACAAAAATTAAAAGGCAGTGAAAAGTTTTCACAAAAATGGGGGTTAAGTTTAAAATCCTAAATTGGTCCCTGGTAATGCAGTCATTCTTCAACTAAGTTAAAAAGAATCTTGTTTGTGATGATGGAGAAGATAATAAATGACTAATTTGTGTTGTGTCTAGGATCAACGGTTGTCGTCAACATCGTCTTCTCCTCGAGGAGCCAGGCTCATTCGCCACCCTAGCGAACCTCAGCGGCATCAACAGGTAATCCTCCTTGCTTATTGGGGTCTTCAGTTGAATTAAACAGGGATGAGATTTTGAAGGATTTTCAGACTTTTAATGTTAAAAAAGCAGCTTATCAACTGGAATTTTCAACTAAAAATTACATCATTAAAATTTTTACTGTGCAAATAAGATAAAATAAGTAGAACAACGTTTGTATTATGCACATATATTAATTTAAAAAACAATTCAGGCGATCGTTTTGGGGATGCGTGGATCCCCCTCTTCAGTGTTTGTAAGATGTAAAATACAAACAATGATCATGCGACATATAAACGTTTCAAACACTCAAAAAAAAAAAATGCGACCATTGTTAAGAGTTGCACTTTAACACATGACCTCGACTTCCATGAAAGTTACCTAATTAATAAATTTGCGTCTTATCTTGTAAATGATTTGTCTAGTACGCCTTTTCTTTCTCCTATTTGGAAGTCTTGAATTTTTCTCTATAATTTGTTTTTATCTCACCATGTTTAAAATTTAATTAACTGTGTCATCTTATTTCTGTTCTTTGACAACATTTTTTGAGTGTTTGAAACGTTTATATATCGCATGATCATTATCTTACACTGAAGAGGGGGATCCACGTATCCCCGAAGTGATCGTCTAAATCGTTTTTTAAATAAATATATATATGTTACGGGCAATGTGATAAATTCAGTGGAATTTATGAATGAAATTTATCACTTTGCCCGCCTCCACATCAGGCATTATTAATAATGCCCGATTAATCACTTTGCCCATAACATAATACAAACGTTGTTATACTTATTTTATAAAAATTATATCTTTCTCACTTTGTGTGAATGTTCTTGACTCTTTCCTATGGTAAATTTTCATAATATGGGCAGCTGAATTATTTTATTAGGTTTGGTTTGCTACCTGAAATAAATTAGAAGGCAATGGGGAATTTAATCTAGTTTCTGATTTTTGCCATCATATTAAAGATTCTAAATGTACATTTTTAATTTTTGTCTATGTAGTGGAAAAAAAACCTAGCACACAAGAGCAAGACACTCTCCAATCTACATTTTGTCAGTGATTTCAAAAGAATTTGTAAATTAATCTTTACTTTTGGGATCACTTAACTTAGTTATTATTTTCTATAGTCAAATCATGATTTTTGAAGGGTAGTTTTATTTGTTTCAGTCCTTTTTAGGTGCAAGAATTTATTGTAATACATTAGCATTGATCATTACTTACTATTGGTTTTTCTGATTTATTATTATCAAATCAAATGTCGTTCTTGCAGTTTTCAGACTTTTTGGGGTTTTTTTGTCAATCTCATCCCTGATAAAACAAAAACATCAAAGTGTCTCCAATAGCAGTGTTGCTTTTAATTTTTGTTGTATTCTTATGTTTCCAAAACTAATTAGAATTTTTGAAAAAACAAAAAGCTTTTATAAAAAGAATTTTATAAAAAATATTTGTATTTGACTTTAAAATATCATAGTTCTACTATGATTAGTTTTGCTTTTATAACGAAATAACAGAAAAACCGTCAAAAATTTCGAAACTTTAAAACTTAATTACTCCAAAACTAATTCGAAAAAAGGGCGACGTGGTGCAAAACTGCACATCTAAGAGTATGTGTCTGCAAAAAATCATATTTCTGCTGCTAATAGATTTTGCTGGGGGCGAACTCGCAGCAGAAAAAATAATTTTCTATTTTGACATTAAATAACTCTAGAACTAATTATCTCATCTATTAGCTTTTAGAAGGAACACAATCCTCATACATTTGTTTACAAATGTTTAAAATTTTATAAATTTCCGTTGAATAGTTTTTGCGTAGTGAGAGTTCAAAGTGTTCAAAAATAAAATTTTCAAAAGCAGCGGCGGCGGTCACTGTTACTTTTTATTAATATACTAGAGAGATTCCAACAATTTACTAACAAGTAGCTAAAAATAAGTATTAAAAATTGTAAATATTATTAGGCATTATTGGTATTAGGGGACATCCATAAATTACGTGAGGTCAAAAAGGGGGGAAGGGTTTGGAAAAATCTCACCAAGGGGGGTCGATTGAAAATCACGTCAACTTTTTATGTTAGAAATTATTCGATTTGCTTTTTTTTAAGTATGAGGAAGGAATACACACAGATAAGATACTGTGGTGATGTATCAGTTTGAGCGAACCGTTGGCTTTTTCCATTCAAAATTATGCTGTTTTGCGTTGAGGTTACGTTTAAAGTTGTAGGTAAATCTCACGTGGGGGGTCTAGATTTTGGAAAAAGCACCTCACGTAATTTATTAATGTCCCCTTATTAGGTAAAATATTGGTATAATTGGGCAATAACTACCCTACTAAAATTCAATAAATGTAGGAGTGAAAGATTTGAGTGTTCACCCTTTGTTCCGTCATTTGTGAGTAGCTGTTTTCTTCAAAGTTAACTGTTTTGTGTCTAGGTCCGACCGTCAACCTCCTCTTCTCCTGAAAAAGCCAGGGGCAATCGCCGCTCTAGCAATCCACTGCATCAACAGGTATAATACCTGTTTATTGAGTAGATTTGTGCCCATTGAAAAAGTCAATGATAAGCCTTAATCAATGCTTTAAGAAAAATGTTAACAAGGAAACGTTCTCTTGGGTGAACTCACAGAATTGGACGAAAATTTTACAGGCATAAGAAGATGGCTCACAAAACACCTACTGTGAAAAAATTAGCTGCTAAATTTCATTAAGAAAGGAGTAAATTAACTTTGAAAATTGGGTTCTGAGATGCCAAACACATTCAGTTAACACCACTTAGCGACTTGGCGAATTTTCTATCAGATGGAATCAGATGAGATGATGGGTTCGATTTCTTCATGGATTAAAATTATCACAAATGAGGCTCATTGAAGAAATGTAAAAAGCAGAAAAATTTTCTGCACCAGCTACATTGAGTGAATATTTTGGTTGTACAATTTTGTTTGCATCAAATGCTAAAAATATCTCGATTCAGTTATGCATTTCGCTGCGCTATGATCCGGACTGGACTCAGTGATTTTTCCGCAAATCAGTTACTGCCTTGGGGGTTCGGAATGGGAATTCTTTTTTGTAGATGCTGGATCCTTTTTAATTTGCTTGTAATTTTGTATTGCTTCATGCGTTCTTTAATTTAATTTTCCTTCTTTAATTCATTTTTATTCCTGTTTTGAATTTGATGAACCTTTTTTTTATTCGCTCATTTAAACTGCTTCAGAAAAAACGCGGCAAGTTCATTCCAGCATTTGGCGTTCTCTCTGCGTTTCTCGCCTAGTAGGGTTACATTTGGCGTTAAATATGATAATTTTTAATAATTTTTACAGCTTTTCTACTGTAATTCAGCAGCTAATTTTTTCACAGAAGGTGTTTTGAGTCATATACTGTCCCCTGTAAAATTATCGTACAATTCTGCGAGTTCAGCCTGAGAACGTTTCCTTGTAAGATCATATGAAATAAGTGATACAACTAGAACTTAAACCTAGAAGGGATTCCCAACTGCAGACTTCATCAGGGGTCACCCCCAGTTAGGAAATCTTTTCTGTTAGGGGTCTGACAAATGTAAAAAAAACTCTGTGTGACAGCGTGATAAAAACATATACAGTCCTAAAATACTAAAGAAAATAAATAAATGCTGAACCTCATAAAACATAATCTAATATTAGGTAAGCAAGGTTTTGGTCATTTTTGCCCCCCCCCCCTTGTCAGCAAATTGCAAACTCCCCTCTCATAATTACGTAAGAAAAAAGTCCGACTCCCCTTTGTTCTTTTTTTTGTACAAAATCTTAAGTAATGCTAAGATTTCTGAAATTCATTGTTCTTGAACACTTAACCTATCATTAAAACTTTCCTTGTGAAAAATGCTTAAATTTTTTTTCCTCGTTCAGTTTTTTATGTGAAATTTATTTTTGGTTGAATTTTGAAATTATTTATGCAAGAAACGAGAGATTTTTGAAAATGCAGTGTTTGTAACTTCTAGCGTAAGCATCACTCATACTCCCCCTCACCCTTGTCAGGAAAAATAAGAAAATAGCAACCCCCCTCCCCTTTTTAGGTGCTTACGTAATATTTGAACGGCCCCTAAGGACATACAATTGTTAGGAGTAAAATCACTTTTTGCTCCCTGCCTGGCCCTTGTGTTACCCCATCTGATTTTCTTCTTTTTTTTTACACCTTGTAAATGTTGTATTACACCTTAATATTGTTATGTTTATGTTGTGTTTTATTGTTGTAAATTACACCTTGTAATGCTTGTTTACCTCCTTGTTTTTTACACCTCTGTGGTTTTGTTTTGTAGTGTGTTTTGTAAAAAAAAGTTATTAATTATTTTTAATTAACTTATTTAATTAGTTATGTTAAGAACCTATTCAACCTATTGTAATCAATATCTAGATTAGAACTGTAACTCAGACCAGGAGTCGGACCCCTTCCAACACAGTCAATGATGCAACAGCCTCACGAAGAACGATTAGAAAACCTCGGAAAAGGATACGCGAAAGCCGAACTGTCGTCATGGAAATACAAAGACTGCAGCGAGGCACGGTAAGTTCGCATAGTCGTAGTTCACACCCCTTTTTTTTTGTGCCTGGCGCGGATCCAAGGAGAGTACCACCTTGAACCCAAAGGGTCTTAAAATGAGTTTTAAAAAATTCTTTTAAGGGTTAAATATGAAACAAAATTCTGGGGGAGGATCCCCCCTTATATTCACTATAAACTGTTTTTCCATGAAACTCTGGTGGCTTGTTAAGAGCAGATCTCAATAGGTCCTAAAGTGAGTCAAAACTTTCAGGTTAAAATTCAAACATTTTCGAAGGGAGGACATCCCTGAACCTTTAAAAATTTGACACCTGTTTATAAACAGCCTTTTCCCACCTTGAACATTTGCTGTTTACAAGGAGCTGTGCTCTTTGAAGTACCCTAAAAGGTCACAAAATGACTTAAAAATTACTCTTAAAGGTTAAATTTCCAAAATTTTCTTGAGAGACCCCATATCAAAGTGCACTTTGTTGTGAAATTTTTACTCTACAAGTAAAAAATATCAAAGTTCTAATTCCTAAGATAGATTATGAAACATATTGTTTTGTTGGATTATAATTAATAATTAACGTACGTGCATGGGGCAAAGCAAAGTACCACAAGGGGTCTTAGGAGAGAATTTTTAGAACACCACCAACATTTTGAAAAAAGGCTTAAGGTTATCTGCAAAAATGCCCTCTCCTTGGAGGGGGGTCTGGACATTTTGACTATTTGCATCTAAAGGTCAAGGTTATCTGCAAAAGTGCCCTCCCATTGGAGGTGGGCTGGATCTACGCCTGACCTCCAAAAGGTCCGGTATTACATAATTGTCATGACAATTGCTAGTACTATATTCTCAATATGACAAATTTAATGTTGCAAAAACCTCTATTTTTCGGAATATGTTCCTTTGACATGAGTAATTTCTCTAATGTTAATTTCCTTTTCACTGAAAACCTTGGAATATGACAAATATTTTTTTGGAACCAAAAATAAATTTTATACCAACATTAAAATGGAAATTTTGGATTGATGAGAAACACTGTTTCACTTTCACTGTTCATCCTGAGTGAATTGCTAGTTTGCATAGAAAAGTGAAATGCCAATTCACACTTTGGAACAGTGACTGACATTACATTTAGACTGTTTTGACCTTATAAATTCAGCTCTGTCTAAAAATTTGAATACTATATTTTCGACCCCATACCTGCTTTTATTATAAATAATGAGGGTTTTTTTTGCTATAGAAAGGGCAATATAGAAAAAGTGATGCGATGTTTTACAAAAGTGACATCAGAGGAAAGTGTGTTTTTATTATTTCAAAATTCTCTTCAAGCTTAATACTTACAGCCTAATATTATTTTTCCAGTAAAGAGGATATTTTAAACTTTATGAAAAGGCTTTGTTTTATTTAAAAAATAATAAAAATTGAAATTGTAGAAATTTTGGAATCCTTGTGGCTGATGCTACAAACATTTTGTGACTGATGTTACACTAACATAAACTTAATTTTTAATGAATGATTAAACTTAATAGTGACATTAAATTTGCAAAAAAGGTGTTGCCAACATTTCAGTACAATTTTATAAAAATTCATTATTTTTTACTTTATTGAAGAAAAACTGAATAAGAAAGCTGGGTGCCACTCTTCTTGGCGACATTTTTGTCCCTAATATTGACATCATATCCACAATCTAGTACTACATCCACCGGGTTGCTAGAAAATTATTTATTGCCCTAGTTGGCAATGCCGAAAAACAAGTGGTATCCAGTGAGGTATTTTCACGTTTTGAGATTTAATTTTATTCAAATAGTAGATCGAAAACCATGAAGAATGACGTTTACATCAAGTATTTCCGTGGCCTAGTTTCTGAGATATAAATTTTTGAAATTTCGTTTTTCTTACGGCGCGAAAAACACCCGTTTTTCCAATGGCCGATCTGTGACGTCACGGCCCGTAGTAACAGCAGCGTCATGCGTTGCTAAGCTTGTTTGCGCTTGTTTACTACACGTTTCTACCAGTGTATTTCCCTCCGCTTTGTTTGCTGTCTCTTGTTATTAATTGAAACAATGAATGATTCCTATTCATCCTATAAGTACTGTTTAGTACCTAAATGCAAAAGCACAAGCGTCAAAACTCCAGACAAGCTTTTTTTTACGTACAGCTGAGGAAAAAAAAAAAAACGTTACAGTAGACTTTGCGGGCGAACGGGTGGGGTTAGAAAGATGCTGTTGGTGTCATTTTTCAGGATTCAGTGTATGCTTGAAAAAACTAATTGACTATTTTTCTCTCAGAGGTCGTCTTCTGGCGCAACGCAATAAAAAGTGCAACTTTTTTCATGGGAGACCCCAATTTTTATTCAATTTTATGAAAGATCATACTAATTTAACCCTCAAAACCGAGTTTCATTTAATTTGCTCACTAAGCATAGCCATGACAGACCGTCAAAAAATAAAAAATTCATATACAAAGCCTTAAATTAGTTGCCAACATCCGACCGCCAAGTAAGAATTTCTGTCAATCTACCAGTACTAGTAGTGAACCGATTTTCATTAATATTTCAGTTTTAAATTGTTGAAACATGAGATAAGTTTGTTTTATTAAATTTTTAAGTTTTAATAAGCATGTAAATACTATGGTTAAATTATTTTTTAAAAATTTGTATTAGTAATTTAAATTTTTTTTTTACGTGTGAATATATACACGCTTTCACGGAGGGAGTAAATGTTATATTTTTATACATTTTAGTCTGTTTTTTTAAAGGCATAGAAAATTACGTATATAAATGTTTCTTATTCAGTTTTTGTCTTATTTTTTTATTTTTGCCTCCTATAATATCAAAATACTTGCCAAATAACCTAACACTGTTCTCTAATCTCTAGCCCAAATTAAAGGGACAATCTCGAAAAACTCAGTTAAAATACTCAGTTTAAAACTCAGCTCAAATTATGACTGAGAACCATAGAGATCTAATTTTTAATATTATTATTAGATCCTAAAGTAATAGTAATTAGTGGAGTATTGTTAGAGACCTAAAACTGGAGGATACAATAACGGTACATTGTATAGATGTATGCTTATCTGTCTAAAAATCATTATTATTAAAAGCTGTATACCTTAAAAAAAACATTAATAGTGGATACATAATTAATAAAAATTCCATAAATTCTAAGATATGAGTAAAAACACAATTAAACAGTTTATTTTTTCCATTTCCTTTTCACAAAAGTTACATTTAAAACCATTTTTTTTATGTGATGATGTTTGTCTTATATTCTTAAATAATTTTTTAGACAATTCACATAATTGAGCGATTAATTTTATGCCTTTAAAAACGATTGATAAGTTATTGTTCATTAATGGAAAAATAGTAGAAGTGAAAATGAATATGTACCTCATGGTTTTCACGTCTCTCATTTCCGCACTCATGAAATCAGGGTTATTACCCAAGAAAGAGAACATGCAAACTGTATCTATCTTCGGCAAATTGTCCGATGATCCTTTTAAAAATCCAGGTAGAAAAGGCATTTCAAAAATGTTAAAAAATTTTGAATAAAATTGAATTATAATAGCACTTTCTCAAGAACGAAGCGAGAATACCATTCGAAGCACAGTAAACACACTTGATTTGGCGTGCCGTGACGTCACATCCAATAGAAACCCGTTTTCTGATCACGTGACTTTTCTGGCGTTTTCGCGAAAGTAAAATAGCATTTTAAATGATTTAAAACCATTTTTCAACCAAAAAATGTGAAATTTGATAGTTTTAAACCATAACGCATCGAAAAAGTGTGAAATTAAAGCGATTCCCTCACTAGTGAAAATACCTCGTTGTAGTATGAAACCGAAAACTTTTGAAATTTATTTAGTTTCAGTTCAAGAAGAGAACCACATTTTTATGTAAATATTTTTAAAACAACTACTACTTATTCTGAATTAATCGTATAGAAGCTGAAGCTTAGAATTTTGTGTTTATTCTTGATTCTATTTTATTTTGACTGCCATGTAAATAAAACGGTTTGATAATTTGATTATTCGTTATTCACCCAGCCCTACGAAAACAATTTTTTTGCTTCTGTGTCCCTGTTTTCTTGGAATGACCCCTTTTCTTTTGAAATGCTTCCTCCAAATTAAACACCCTAAGTAAAAAGTCTGAATTGTTGTATTAAGTAATATAGCCCTTGGCCTTCTCACCTTGCCTCAAACCTCATTTCGTTATAGGGAATCTAACACTTAACTTTTTCTTGGATTGAGAATCAACTTTCTTCTTTGAGCCGTTTTTGAACTGAGTTGAAGATAGCTTTTTTTTATCAGTGGCATAAATACTTCTGCTGTGTTGTTGTTGATCACACTATTGCACCTGCTCATCCTCCGGGAGGTCTTTTTCTTCTCTGTTCATTGGGTTTCGCTCATGATGGGCTGTCACTCGGGTCATGTTTTTTTTTAAAATTTTTCTCTATAAGGTGTCCATCCTATTATGACATGATTGAAACTTATTTCCTAACATGTTTAATGCCTATATTGTTGACATATGTATAGTTTTAACTTCCTCTGCTGATTATTGTGCCCCTTCAGGAGCTGCTGATCCCTCGGCTGTGCTTCAGCCGTGCGGTGCGTGAGGTGCTGGGGCGGCTGTGCGAGCGGCGGGACTTCCGGTGGACGCGGCAGGCGATCGAGGCACTGCACGAGGCCGCAGAGTACTTCCTCGTACAGATGTTTGAGGTGAGCAGCCTGCTCGCGCTGCACGCGAGGCGCGTCACCCTCATGAAGAGAGACATGCAGCTCGCGAGGCGCGTCTGGAACGGATACTGAGCTGCTCTTTAGATTCTTTTGTGGAATCGAAAGATGATACCTCTATTTATACTGTTTGTTTGTTTGTTGTCGATTTAACAGGGTGCAAGGGTCGATCCAATCCAAAATCCTTCACAAAATTCCACCTCCTGAAAAAACGGCCCTTTCACAATATTCAAATTAGCTTTGATGATTATTTGCAAGAAAACATTCACAATTTTTTTTTCCCCCAAATCAAAAATGTGGGTTTTTTTTACGATAATTTGAAAAATTTAAATGTAAATTGACTTCAGTTTTTCACAATAACAATTTATTTTTCACAAAATAGGGCCCCAAAAAATATAACCTGGATCGACCCATGCTACAGAACCTGGAAATCAAGGGTTTCAGGGAATTTTATTAATCTGGAAATGTCGGGGAAATTCTTAAAAATCTGTCAAAATCGGGGAAATTTCCTGATTAGAGAATGTGCAGGGTTCCCACGGGTCAGGGAAAACCTATCAACATGCATGACGCATGTGGAGCGGATACTGAGGGAGACCAACTTTTGAAATCGAAAGGTGTCTTTATTTATATATTGTTCGCGCTTGTTGTCGATTTAACGAGAAGAGTACCGAAGTTGCTCCGATAGTTATTCATTCATGCCATTTATGATAACGCTTATTCAGTGGTCTGTCCAGGGCAATTTTACTACCTTTTTGCAGTACCTTCACAAATTCCACCGTTTGATAAATAGGTAGCTTCACAAATTCAGTTTTAGGAAAGAAAGGTACCTTCACAAAATACATTTGTTCTTTAATTAGCCATATTCTCTTAGTTATTAAATATTTAGCCATTCCAGACTAAATTTTCTTTTGTTTTTTTATGTTTAAAAAACTGCATACATGTTTTCATGCTGATTTTGCACCTAAATTTTCACAAATTTACTTTCACAAAATAGATACCTTTTAAAAACACCTAGACAGACCCCTGAAATAGGTTTTTAAATTTTAAAGTGCCCGAATTATCAATTTAAATACTATCTGGACCGGATACTGAGCTCCAGACTCAAGCGTAATTTGCTTTAGATTTAACCATCTTTGAAATCGAAAGATATCTCTATTTATACTGTTTGTTTGTTGGGTCAATTTAACAGAACCTGGAAATCAAGGGCTGCAGGGAATTTTATTTCTGAAATTGAGTGGGAACGCTGTGTTTGTTTGTTGTCAATTTTTAACGAGAAGAGTATCGAAGTTGCTCCAATAGTTATTCATGCCATTTAAGATAACGCTTTTATTGATTACTTTTTTATGTATCCTTACATTATTGTATTTTAAATTTCAACCAAATGGGTGTTTAAATTTTTAAGTGCCACATTTATCAATTTTTTTAAATACATATATTAGTCCCATGCCCAATGCATTTTTTATTCTTGTTTCAAATTACTATGGATGACGCTCTCGAGCATTTTCAATCATCCATTAAGTGTTAGTGAGAAGAATGACAAGTACTGGAGGTTTTTGAATGGAAGTAGTATAACTGTACCAGATTTACCTTGAATTCCTTCTCAACATTTTAAAATGAGGGTTTAATTTAGAACTTTTATCACACTCTATTGGAAAGGTGGGTGTTGCATCGACACTAACACCTTGTTGTACCATTTTTAATAATTGACTGCTGTGTTACATTGAAAAGTCGTTAAGGGTTTCTTTCGTGTCACTGAAACTGACTGAGAAAAGACTGATGTCAGTTCTTCTCGACAGTTGATAGAGCCCTGTCGTTATTAATTGTTCATCTTTCACCGTTCATTTTTAATTAATTCTTTTATGCCATCTTGTATGTATTTCTTGCCATCTTGTATGCGTATGTATTTTTCACGGCTTACTAGATACTCATACAGGCTAGCCGAGTACGGGGGGAAATCATTGCAAATCCAGATGGGACCAACTGGCAAAGCATATCCACAGTGTTGAAGGCGGTGGGTGATATAGGTAGGTCTTGTGGGGGAAAAGTTGTCAAATGGTTTTCATTGTTTAAAACTCGGCTAGCCTCTATAAGTATCTAGTAAGCCGTGGTATTTTTATGCTTCCTAACAGAGCAATGTTTTGTAATTGTATAGAAAGTCATCCACAATGTTCATCAAGTTTTTTTTTGTGTCCGCTGTGTTCTCATCTCTCATTATTGTTGCGCTTAACATTTATACAATAAATGTTGGAAAATAATTTGTGATTAGGTACCTTTAGTAAGAATTATATTTAGTTTAAATTGGTTAAACATTTAGAAAAAAAGGACAAAAAATGTTAGCTTTATGTTTATGCTTAATAGATTATGCAGGGTGTCCCAAGATAAGTGCCCATCCCTTTAACTTTTGAACCCCTACAGATATAGTCAGGAAAGTGGGGTCTAGGTATAGTAAAGGGATCCAATGAGACAACTTTCAGTGCCCTCTAGCCAGAGACATTTTTAACTCCTCCGAGAGAGTATTTCACTCCTTGAAAATCGGAAATACTCTTTAAAAAACTAACCAGGAGTATTTTCACTCTGAATTTTTCACAAAGGTTTAGCTTAAAAAATGCACTTTGCCCCTCCGAAATCAACAAATAATATTTTTCTACTCAAAACACTTGCGTGTTTTCATACAGCCATAGTATTTGTTTTTTCATTTATTGTTCAGATGCTTAGGGAGTTTGATTGTGGCTTTCGTGTCTCTGTGTATGTAGTTTATGCTATTTCCGTATTTCACTCCTCTTAAAAAAAGTCAAGGAGTATTTTTACTCCTCCAAAAAAATCCTAAGAATAACACTGCCTCTAGTGGAAATTTTATAAGTTATAATTTTTATTTTAAAAACTATTTGAGATTTGCTAATTTAGTCAATTACTAAGTTGTAGAGCCGCATCGATTTAGTACGAAAAGACACCTTGTGCAGAGAAATGACTTGAATCATAAAACCCCAAAAAGCACCCTTAACTAGGTTGAATTTACGTAGTTTTTACGTCCTAATGAGAAATTTTAATGATCTAAAATTACTTTTAGTCATTTACCTAAAAATCCGATTGAGCATGGTCACTTTACTCTACCTAGACCCCACATTCATGACTATATCTGTAGGGGTTCAAAAGTTAAAGGGGTGGCCACTTATCTTGGGACACCCTGTATAATACATGATGCTATGTCGGATTATATATATTATACGGAGGCAATATATATTAAAAACAATAATATTCCAACAATATTAACTAAAAATGTAATCGTAATTGGAGAAAAAATTTTTTTGCTACTAACTTGTTATTTTGGAATCTGTGATTTAAATCTTTGAAAATAATTAACCTTCTTTGTTATTGAACAGTAACTACTAGTTTCTTGTAACTCTACAATAAAAGGTAGAAATGTAAAGTGTATTGGGGCCATTCAAAAATTACAAAATTATATTCTTATCCCTTGAATATAATTTTGCCATTATATTCTAGAATTGTTTACATAAGTCCCATTTTGTGGGTGTAATTGCTTGCATCATTCATTCACAAAGTGTTAATATACTGTTATGAATGATGAAGCTGTCATTTGCAATTTTTGGCATAGTAAATTCTTAGTGTAAATGGATGTTCTTGTATTGTTAACATTTTCATCTATGCAATAAGTGCATGAGTAAAGTTTTTAACCTCTCTCATTTCTTGCAAGGCATGAAATTTTTCTCAAGTTTGTTTGATACCCAATTGTTTCATTGGTTTTGATTTGAGGTTATCTAAATCTTGCTATTGAAATTGTTATTCACTAAAGTTAATTTTATAATCATACCTCTCAGTATGATCATAGTTAAATATAAATTTCTAATTGTTAAATTAAAATAAGCTTGTGAAGCTAAAATGGTTGATTTTAAACTTAACTTTATCAGTGCTTGAGATTTGCCATTTTTAGAACTTTTATATTTTTAAGTCATGAAGTTGTGTTTTTAAAAAATGTTCTTGGCAAAAAATTTTAGGATGTAAGCATATCTTGGTATTCTTGCAGTATGCGATCCACCAGTTTAGTTTGCTGGATTTAGGGTGACACCGGCAACTGATGTTTTTTGAATCCACATGTTTTTGGCCTTCATAATACTAATTAAGAATATTTTATTCAAAAAACACTAGTTGCTGGTGTCGCCATTTACCCAGCTAACTAAACTGGTGGATCGCATACTGCAAGAATACCCTTATTTTTGTATGATAGATTTGTAAAAATATATATTCATAAAAATAAAGAATATTTTTCTTCTGCTGGAAGTTTCTTTTTGTTTTTAGAGTAATGTACTATTACAGGGGCATTTCGTGTGGTATTTGTAGCAGTTTGTGGAATCTTTATTGTTTAAATATGTATTGTTTGTTTATTATAGTACTACATATATATTAAAAATTCGTTAAATTCGTGTTATTGTTAAAATTCAAATTACCTTCTAGCATCAACTATCTCAATAATCTGAGCTATATAACTCAGTCTGCCAAAATGAAAATGTACTATCATTACGCCAAGGGGGCGAAGGTTCCCCCCTATTGCTTGCATTAACTATTTTGTATGTCCAAGGGGACTATTTAAAAGGTGTGACTTAATGGGAATCCTGCATGTTATACTCGACAGCAACGTTTCCTGAACCCAGTACGTCACTAAGCTGAAGCAGAAACTGCGTAAACAGAAAGCCTGTTGGGTTGCTAGGAGGAGTTAAAGTATAGCACTCCAGAGTTAGCTCAGTTGTTCCTCCTTTTAAAAATGCCCTCTCAAGAAACTTCCCACGAGCGATGTCTTGAGTGGTTACGTCCCGCCCCGAGCTGTACTGCTGGAAAACATGTTTCGGTCACTTACCTCATCGCCTTAAAGTTTGTTTTTCCCCATGCGTTTTTCCTTCAGGTTAGGCAATGTGCGGTAAAGAAAACACTAAAGACCATGGAAAAATCCCGTTGATGGATTACAGTAAATATTTTGTAAGTTTTTTTTTTCCAAAAAAAAGAGAATGTTGAGGGGGGATGGCCCGGAAATTCGGGATTCTTCCCTGGAAGAAGGATTTGCTGAACCGTGATTTTTTAACTACAAAGAAATAAAACTTCTTGCACTCATCCAAGATTCAAAAGGTGTCGATCCTAAAATTAAAAGTGTTCAGTAGTTTTGAAATTCCTTAAACGATGTGACTGGGTAGTCTACCGTGCTGGAGTGGTGATCGAAAGGTTCTAACCCTGCCTACCTCCGTAGTAGTTCTTTTCCCCCCTCCCATATCTAAAATAATTAATCAACTTTAATTTGAATAAAGAACCCGGCGTAGGTGTCGGGACGGATGGTATGGGGTTGGTTTAAGCACTGGTAAATGCTGTTCTGAAGGTTCACGGTTCTGTCCCAGGTATTTATACCGGAGGTATTCTTTTTTTAAATGGTGATGTATCAACTTCAAATTAATTAGAACAACAGACCGGTTGCATGAACGGATGGCTTGGTTGGTTCGCCCGCCACCTGTTGTCAACCAACCAAAAAAGAAAGATGAGAATCGATTAGTCTTCTTTATAATCGATTACAATTTCAGAATTCAAAGTCTCCGGTAAATCTTTAAATTCTCAGTGGAAAGTGACTGGATGACCAAGAGTGCTAGAGCGCGATGCTTCGAGTCGGAAGGACCTCAGATCGAACCCCGGCTTCCACTGCTGTGTAGTATTTTTGTTATTAATGTATTAACTTTAAATTTTATTAAGTTGTGAATATCAACTTTAAATTAATTAGAAGATTGTCACAGCTGCAGGAACGAATGGCTTGGTGTGTTATTGCTCGCTTAGCATGCGGTAGTTCCTGGGTTCTACCCTACAGTTTATACTATTTTATTAAACTTTCAGGAGCGAGTCCGCACGCATGCGCATTTGAATCGTCACACGGTGCTGGCGCCATCTATGGACAAAAATTAAAATAAAATTTCTAAAACAACATGGTGGGAGTATCAAGTTTAAATTAATTAAAAGATTATCACGGCTGCAGGAATGGATGGCTTGGTGGTTAGCACACCAGACTGCCACCCGAAAGGCCCTCAGATCGAACCCTGGTTCGAGTCTGAGCCTTCTCAGCGGGTATGGCACTCGGAAATAAATGCAGTTGAGCATTTATAAATTTTCCTGCGCATTCACGGGGGGACATAATTTTTCCCACTTTCAACCTTAACTGTAACCGTATTGGTCAGATTCTTTGAAAATTACGCTATTTTTGATGACTATTTACCTTATTTCGGTCAGATTCTTTGAAAAAGACACTATTTGTGACTGGAAAATTAAGAGTCTAAGGTAAGAACTAATTAAAAATGTTAATTGAATAATTAGTCTTCCATCCCAAACCCCACCTACCATCCCTGGGCGTCGCTTTTTAACTTGTTAATTTTAGCCTAATTCTTTCAGAGGTGACTGAATAATAAGATTCGAATTTCCAAACTTGTGGATTTGCTTTACTTATAAACTTTTTCTTCGTTTTTTTATTGGTGATTGGGACTGACCTAGTATACCACTGGTAAGCAGTACATGGGTCGTGGTAGACTTAAGAGATGTTATATATTTTTGGAGGAAACAATTTTAAGATCTAAACTTGTCAGCCGAAAAACGAAACTGAGAAAACTACAAGACTCTCATACTACTACCACCTGCGCTGCTGTATGCAAGCGAAACCTGCTGGACATTAAATTTAAATATACCCAGCGAGCCCTTGGCTAACCCTTTCTGCTGTACAAAGATTTTGTACAAAAAAAAGAACAAAGGGGAGTCGGACTTTTTTCTTACGTAATTATGAGAGGGGAGTTTGCAATTTGCTGACAAGGGGGGGGGGGGCAAAAATGACCAAAACCTTGCTTACCTAATATTAGATTATGTTTTATGAGGTTCAGCATTTATTTATTTTCTTTAGTATTTTAGGAACGAGGATGCTGGCGAACCTTTTGAGATATACAAACAGCCTCAAATTACACAAGTGATTCGAAGTAATAAACTGGCCATGTCTGGAGAAGCCTTGAAGACAACCCCACTAGAATGTACACATTTAAGAACCCCTCAGTGGGTGTGTCATTCTTTTTCAAGATTTATTTTTATCTCTCATATAAAAGCCCACGTCACTCACTGACTCACTGACTCACTGATTCTGGAACGCTCGCACACTATGATGCCATCTCGCAATAATAATCATAATCATCAGAAAAATATAAAAGCCCACGTCACTCACTGACTCGATGCCATCTCGCAATAATCAGAAAAATAAATAAATAAAAGTAATTAAAATTTTAAAATAATATAATAGCTTTTAAATAAATATCTTTCAAGAAAGTTGGTTTACTTAATAAAGGTTAAAAAGTTACTTTTAGGGAAGTTGGTTTCTAATTCAACAATAATAAATTATTAAAGTTAAACTTCTTATTTAATGTATAATTAATAGGAACTTGAAGTAGTAACGAGCGAAGCTCGCATAAAAGGCTAGCCTAGCTGTAAGACCCGGCTTTGCCGGGTCGTAACAGCTAGTTCACCATATTTCAAGACTTTATCCTTTTGCTTCGACGGATTTAAAGAGTCTTGGAATACTATAATTAATAATATAATGTAGTAATTATTACCCCGCCGACCAACCCTCAGGCGTCTCATTTACCTTCGTAATTTTTTCCCGAGTGGTGACTGAGAAGCACCGTTACAAGAAATGGGAAAGATGCTTAACTTATAATATTTTACCTAAAATTTTTATGAAATTTTTACAATGAAATTTTTAAAAACATGTGGATGAGTTCTCATTTATGCAACAACCTTGTCCTGAACCTCTTATGACGATATATATTATTTTGTTAAGAGCATTGTCACATTGCCCGCCTAACTTCAGGCATTATTAATAACCTACTTTGCCCCTAACGTATCGATCCAGAGAGAGAGAGAAACTAGTCTTTTTTTAGTTGTTATACTATTAGGAGTTCATGGTCCTATATGCTTTAAAATCTTGGCTATTTGTGCAAGAAAAGACTGCTAGATATTCAACAAATCGTGATGGAAGAAAGGTAGGTTACCTCAAGAATAAAAAAGAGCCATACTAATACCAATTAAAAATCCAACAAATGTTAACATTCAATTCAAAGTCAAGCATCTTACGGTACTTGTGCTTCTCATTCACCGCTCAGGAAATTAGGAAAAATTTATGAAGGCAAAATGAGAGAAGGTTTACGTACAGTTGGGGAAATAAAAAACGACTCAGTTGAGATATCTGACGAACCACTTGGGTTAGGAAGACAAATAAGGTGTCATTTTTCATGTCATGAAGTATTCTTTTAATAAAAAAAAATTTCGAGTCCTTAGGGGGTCGTCTTCATATTAAACGAAACACTAACTTCTGTTTTTCCTATGGGGACCCCCAATTATTATGCGTTTTTCTGAAAGAGCATCCCCCTAAACTCCCAAATACCAATTTTCATCCATGTAAGTATCCAAATAGAAGCATAATAAATTTTTGAAATGTCAACCATTCAATGTGAAATTTGTCAAAATGTTTTTGGTGTAAAAATATGAAATTTTGAATTTAGATCAAATTTTTGTCCCCAAACAAAATAATTATGCTTTTATAGCGATATTTAATGGTTAATAGATAGATAATTAACATCTAATTTTGACCCAAAAATTTAATTTTAAAATACTTTAATATTTTTATGGTAATCGATTCTGGTAGTAATTTTATGTGGAAAACCAAAATTTCAGTCGATTTCCTTTAATAGTTTTGGAAAAAACCGAATTAAACTAAATTCCCACTCTTTAAGGGGCCGTATACCGCTGCCAAATGTATACAGGCGAATTCTTTTTCTGGAAACAGTCACCTTATTTTAATCACCATAACTTAAATTAAAACTTAAATTTGATATAAAATTTCGATAAATTACTTATAAACTTTTCAATAAACATTAAAGTGGTGAGTAAAAGTCTTACTATCCCACCGTTTTTAAGAAATAGTGTTTACAGAAAATTAACCCTCTTCACTCTGGAGACGACCCCCAAAACGTAAAAGCTTTATTTACCGCACGATTTGAATGAAACTTGGTATTTGGGGTTTTATGAGGATGCTCTTTCAGAAAATCGTATAATAATTGGGGGTCCCCATAGGAAAAAAAAAAGTTAGTGTTTTGTTTAATATGAAGACGACCCCCTAAGGACTCGAAATTTTTCTCATTTAAAGAATACTTCATGACATGAAAAATGACACCTTGTTTGTCTTCCTAACCCAAGTGGTTCGTCAGAAATCTCAACTGAGTCGTTTTTTTTTTTCCCCAACTGTACATACACTGTTTCAATCCCGCTAAATCTATAACCACGACACCTTCTTTACTACCAATAAAGCATCTGCCAACCGAATTTGAAATTAAAACACAAACTTAAGCACGAAAAACACCTACTTAGGTCCTAAGTATTGAGGGTTTTTTTCGTACTTTAGTTTCTGGTGCTTTAATTTCAAATTCGGATGGCAGATGCTTTATTGAAGGTGGTACTTAGCGGGATTGAAAGACAGTTTAAGTCCAACTACTGTAAACGGGGACAGATCAGTCACAGGGTCCTTTAGTCTGGAGTCGTCAGTTTTGTTACCAGAGGTCCAAAGAGCCATGTGCAAAGTCGAGGAGATATCACTTTCTCTCAGCACCACCTCAAACAATTATCCTTGGAAGTAGTGTTAATCCGAGGATTTTTTTGGAGGAGTAAAAATACTCCTTGACTTTTTTTTAGGAGGAGTGAAATAGCATGAACTACATATAGAGACAAGAAAACCGCTGTCAAACTCCCTAAGAGTCGGAACAATAAAAAAATTACAATGGCTGTATTAAAAGGTATGATAATTAGGGTGTTAGATAGTGGGTGTTTTGAGTAGAAAATATTATTTGTTGATTTCGGTGCAAGCTAAACCGTATTTCCTATTTTCAAGGAGTGAAATAGCATGAACTACATATAGAGACAAGAAAACCGCTGTCAAACTCCCTAAGAGTCGGAACAATAAAAAAATTACAATGGCTGTATTAAAAGGTATGATAATTAGGGTGTTAGATAGTGGGTGTTTTGAGTAGAAAATATTATTTGTTGATTTCGGTGCAAGCTAAACCGTATTTCCTATTTTCAAGGAGTGAAATAGCATGAACTACATATAGAGACAAGAAAACCGCTGTCAAACTCCCTAAGAGTCGGAACAATAAAAAAATTACAATGGCTGTATTAAAAGGTATGATAATTAGGGTGTTAGATAGTGGGTGTTTTGAGTAGAAAATATTATTTGTTGATTTCGGTGCAAGCTAAACCGTATTTCCTATTTTCAAGGAGTGAAATAGCATGAACTACATATAGAGACAAGAAAACCGCTGTCAAACTCCCTAAGAGTCGGAACAATAAAAAAATTACAATGGCTGTATTAAAAGGTATGATAATTAGGGTGTTAGATAGTGGGTGTTTTGAGTAGAAAATATTATTTGTTGATTTCGGTGCAAGCTAAACCGTATTTCCTATTTTCAAGGAGTGAAATAGCATGAACTACATATAGAGACAAGAAAACCGCTGTCAAACTCCCTAAGAGTCGGAACAATAAAAAAATTACAATGGCTGTATTAAAAGGTATGATAATTAGGGTGTTAGATAGTGGGTGTTTTGAGTAGAAAATATTATTTGTTGATTTCGGTGGGGCACCCAGTGCAAGCTATTTCCAAGGAGTGAAATACTCTCTCAAAGGAGTTGAAAATATCTCTGCTTGGAAGCAAGGGCGGGTCCAGACCAGATTTTCGGAGGGGGCCATCATATTGGAGGCCATGAGCAGAGCTGTTACAGAAAGTCAGCTGAGGCGTTTTCCCAACCGAGCGAACTTGGTCCTCATTTTATCGATCCCGTAGTAGGGATGAAAGGCTGAGTCTACCTTGATAGAAGCCGGAGGGTGTCAGTGAGATGGGATTGACTTGAAATATTTTTCTAAATTTTTTAAGCGTGACTGTGAATTGCTTAAAAATTTATGTATCCTAAATCTACAAATAAGAACAGACAAGTAAAACATCATAAGAGGCCATTCATTAATTACGTAAGGGTCCCGAGGGGGGTTGGAAAAATCTCTACATACACTTACTTGGGGGTGGGGAGGGGTCAAAACCATTCTTACGTAAGATTTTCCAGGTTAATGTAAACAAATTCCAATTATTCTAATCAAATTACTATTGAATAACCCCAGAAAAACTTAAAAATATGTAGTTGACAGCAAGAATGTTACTTATCTGTTGAAAAATAAAAATCTTTGATTTGAGAGTTTTAGATTAGAATGCTGAAACTTTTTCATAAAACATTTAATACAGTATAGACAGGCCCTGATTACTGCCTAGGCCTGCAAGGCCCAGGCCTTGGGCCCATTATTTTTGGGGGCCCCTAAATGATCTGAAAAATGTTTTTTTTTCACGAAACATTAAATTTCATGTGATAAATTTTATACTTAAAAATTATAAGAAAGTTATTTTTCTAGAAGTGCATTAAAACTAAAATAAAAAAGGGTGGTGTATAATTTTTTTCTAGGTTAGCATTGTATTATATGCATGAGTAGCAATAGTAACCCAATGACGCAGTTTCTTATACATTTTTATCGTGAAGGGGGCCCCTAAAAGCACCCGGGCCTTGGGCCCGGACTTGCCTTAATCGGGCCCTGAGTATAGACCAGTGGTAGTCCGTGAAAAGCACAAAAAAACCCCCCTTTTAATAATAGAAATTTGAATGAATCGAACAAGAAAAGATTGATTTCGGCTGTGTAATTTGTGTGGATAACACATTCACCACTAAATTAATACTAATTATTTCTTCTACTTAAAATAATTGAAGTGAATTTTGGTGTTCTGAAAAACGTTAAACATCACAATTTTGAAGGTTCCCAAAGATTTATTTATCTCACGACAAAATTACTAAATCTCGTGAGATGTAATTAAACTTTTATTAAAATATAGTTGGATTACAGAGTATTTTATATTTTTTCCTGCTTAATTAGGGATAATAAACTTTCATCTTGAAATTTTGTGAAGACAAGGATTTTAAGCTACAAAGGGTGGTCCTTGAAGATTCAAATTTTAGACTTAGTGGACATATTTGAGCTGGGATACACTGGTATAACAGTCGTCAACCAAGAAGCCGTTATAGTCTGTTCATTTAGAACTGGCGCCTGAGACGAAATGTATTAGAAGCAGTTACTATTGTAATTATCATCGAAAGCATTTTCTTCTGCAATGACAAGGCAGCCGAAGTACTTAAAATACTGTAAAAAATCACTGAAGGTCACTGAAGTTGTGTGATGACCGTTATGAAGCATTATTGAGCGCTTTTGATCCTGTTTCAGGCGCCTATTCTAAATGAACAGACTATAGATGGGGACTTGAATATTTTGAACTTGAAATATTTTAAGGTTACACTGCAAATGCCCATAAGTTTGAATTCAGGAGGGGGCCCAAGAAAGTTTCTTTTTTTACCCCATTTTGTCTTCCCTCGTGATAAAAGTTGATCAAAGCCTTCATAACCCCTTGCTACGCTCAGGGGGTATTTCAGGGTGTACAACCTCCCTCTCGAAACCTCGAACTTTTCACCATAGAAAACGACCAAAGTAATTCAAATCTAAGATAAGCGGTTCAGGGGTTCTCCCCGCCAAAAAAATTTTAATTTTAGTACGCTAAAAAGTGTTCTGAAGCTACTTTGGGGGGGGGGTGTTCAGGCGGTGGCGGTTCAGGTAGCTTCGCGGGAAATGACCGCCAGTTCGAAACTCCTGGTTTAACATGTCAGATCGAGTTCCCGCACTTGGCAATCGTCTGGCAAAATGTGAAACCTTTTTCTTTTTTAAAGGGACTGTATATACCAAAATCGTCCCCGATCCAATCTTTAAATTCGAATTGATTTTAATTTGAATCGTGGTTAAACATGGGGTATTTGGGCAAACTTCATCAGGTGAATAACTACAGTTGTGAACGATCACCAAGAAGAATTCGTACTAAAATTGTAAGACGTTGGAGTTATGATATTGCTTTAACTGCTTTTATTTTTCTTAATTTTTCAAGTGGTGACTAAAACTCTACAGAAAAATAATTTGAAAAATGTACTGAATCAAAGTTCCCAAATTTTTTTCTGAGTATTCCCTGAACTATATTACATACTTTAATGGGAGATTTTAAGGCTATGATGATTGGTTATTTTTTAAAAAATTACTATCTGGATGTACTTGGCTTTTTTCTCAAAATGACTGAAATTTCATGATTTATCATGCAGTAACTTCAGTTTGAATGAATTTTTTGAGAAACCCCCCCATTATAATATGTAACTTAGTGTCATTAGTTATCATAACAAGTTACAAGATTTTAGCTTTAATAGGTTTTGAGAAAATGTTCCTTATATGGTAAAAAATACAGTTTTGAGAAAAATGAAATTTTGTAAAAAACTAACTTTTTACTTAAGTGCATATCAGCACCACAGCTTTAATATTTAAACCACAATTTTTTTTAAAAAAGCTAAATTTCAAGGCTAAACATATAACAAAACGTTTATTTTGTTTTGAAGGGGCGTGGCACCACAATTACAGCTAATTATCCATTTTTAATTATTTTTTAAAAAATTATTAAAAATACTTCTACTCTGCTTAGAATAATAATTTTGGTATCTTTCGAAGCGTAAAATGTAATACTTGTTGAAAATGCAAAAACTGAAAAATGTGTTTTTTGGTCGAAAGTTGTGCACCTACCCCCTTAGTGATGATTGTGAATATATCTTTGATGATAATCCAGTCAACAAGCATAACAGTTTAGTTCTCAAAACAGTGGATAGAGCAGACTTAAACTCAACTTAAAATTCTTAGAAACATTAGGACTTAAAATTCTTTTTTAGGGTTTTTCAAACTGACGATTCATTTAGCTCAGGGGTGGCGCCCAACCTTTTTGGAAAGAGAGAGCCACTATTTGGGGAAGAAACTTAGCTTAAATGACATTATTATAAGATTCACACCAACGAAATAACAGTTCACTTTGAAATTATAAGGTGGGGTGCACTGAAACTTCAATAAAAACTTTGGGTCCAAATTCTTACCAACCTTATTATAGGTAGCAGCCCTACCATTCCTTCGCTCGCTGCCTCCGTCTCAGCGGTGCCCTTTTTGCGGTGGTGCTGCCATCTACCGAGCAGATGATAAAGCTTTTCCGCTAGAGGAAGTTTGTTTTATGGCGCGAGAAACAGTATATGGAGGGGCAAGAGGCCTTGAAATTCGCCCGAAATAACATTATTATAAGATTCATACCAACGAAATGACAGTTCACTTTGAACTTTTAAGGTGGGGTGCACTTAAACTTCAATAAAAACATCGGGGCTCAAATTCTTACCAACCTTATTATTGGTAGCAGTCCGTGACGTGACAAAGGGGGAGGTATGGTGGTATATAATACCAGCTGCTTCGCGTAATTCTATACGGAAAAAGAATACTTCGATGTTTTATTTATTCAAAAAACTTTTTGGGTAATATTAAAGAGGTAAGAGAAATATCCAATTGAAAATATTGTTCTTTTCATGAAGTCGAGTGGGTTACCTGCACTAATTATGAGACTATTCAACAGAGATATCTCAAAATTATGAAACAATGGACTGGGATGAGCAGCTGCTCCTTTTTTCAATAAACCAGTTGTTTCAAGACCATTGAGCAATATTTCCTGGCCAGACTTTTTTTTCCGAGAAGGGAGGCTTAATTATTTCTAACCTCCTCCCCTTCTGCGTACACAATCACAGATCAAATGTAGCTTTTTAGAATTAGTCTTTGTGCATAAGTGGCGTACGAAGAAATTTATTTCGGGAGGGGTACAATTTTGTACTAAGCCTGTTAATATTTTTTATTTTCTGAAATATATGCAAATTTTTTTTTGTATTTTTTAATGTTAAATCATAAGAACACTCTCAAGGGATTTTATGAATTTTCAATAAGTCAATCACTCTTGTATAATTTGAAAACTTGCCAAAATTTCAAATATTTTTTATTTTTTTAAACATGATTAAATTATATTTTGAACTTGAAATTTGGTAGAAATGTTTATTTTAGAAGTTAAAAAGCTTTACATTTTCTTTGAAAATTTTAAATTTTTTTCTCAATATTTTTTAAATTTGAAATTTTTTTTTTCAACAAAGGTGGTTATGATTCACAGCAAATCAAAGGGTACAAAATTACAAACAAAATGTGACTAATTTCAGGTTTTTATGCTGAATAGTTCGTTATTAGCCGTTTAAAAATGCAGGAAAAACAACTTAACATAATATCTCTGATACTAAAAAAACATCACTACCAAAAGAAGGGTGATAAAAGAATAAAACCTGGAACATTTTATCTCTTAATAATGGTAGTTCCTCATAAAAAAACACAAACACAATATGAGGGTTTAATCTGTGTTTTTTTAGTTGTTTTCGAAAAAAAAAAATCGGCATTTTCTTGAAACTTCAAGGCCTTTGTGGCACATTTTGCATACATTATTTTTTTCTTCAGTGACACAAAAACTAGGGGGCATCTAATTGAATTTAAAAAAAAAAAACAAAAAAAACCTATATAAGTATGGACCATCCTAATAGGATGGGTGGTCCTTATTTATAGAGTAAAATTATTTTACTTGCATACAACATAACTCTGCTGATAGCAACAGTTGAACACATCTGAAAATGATGGCTTCAGGGGTTGCGTACTTGACATATGACCAGTTTAAAAACAACTCTCCCCAGTGTCACTCTATATTTTGGTATTTTCTCTATACTAGACTCCAACGTTTCTTGGCAATGGAGAAATAAGCTGAGAGCAAACGAAGGAAGTAGTTCTCGGTGCAATGTTCGAATGCCAAGTCAAATTAGGCACTTTACTTTAGAAATGTGATTTTAGTTTGTTAAATCCATGCATATATAGCATGTTTTTTTTGGGTCATATTTTTAAAAAATGTTAAGTATTTTCAATTTTGTGGCGTAGTACATTCATTTAGAATTGAATGCGCCAGCCAATGAGAGCTCACAGCAGGCATGGATCCAAGGGGGCACTCTGGACAGTGCCCCTCCTTGTACCCAAAAAAAGTTCTCAAATGAGTTAAATAAAACCCTACTTTTACAGGTCAAATTTTAAAATTTTTTCTAGGGGAGGACTTCTATACCCCCCAGTGGTATCACAATGGGATCTTGAGTGATACTTTTTAGAAAAGTGTCCCCCCTCTAATCTGCGCCTGAGCTCACATACGGTCTGTCAACTGTTTTTCTCCCACTCATTGCCAACAAAGGTTTGTAATCTATAGTATAGCTCAGATCAACAGGACCCTCAAACTACTTAAACCTAACAGTACTAAGTTGAAACTAAAAATGCTTCACACCCCTTTATTGCATGTTTTTCCACGGCTTACTAGATACTATACAGGCTAGCCGAGTTTTGAACAATGAAAACCATTTGACAACTTTTCCCACAAGTCCTACCTATATCGCCTTCAACACTGTGGATATGCTTTGCCAGTTTGTTGCCATCTGGAGTTTTAATGATTTCCGTACTCGGCTACCCTGTATAGTATCTAGTAAGCCGTGGTAAAAAAACTGGCTTAATCTAACTACATCATGCCTTTACAACATATAGCCTCTACAATAAGTCTTTAAATAATCCCCAGAATTAGTGTTTGAAGAAATTTAATTAAAAATAACAATTTGATTGAAATTTGCTAAAGAATTTGCCCGTGTAAAAAAAGTTGAACTACTTATAGTCTGTGTAAATAGAATCGGCAGTTGAACTTGACTTTTTTCTCAATGTATTCCTTCTGCGTTGCCATGGTAAAGAATGATGTGAAACCGCCTATTTTATTTACACAGACTATAGTTTACTTATTCCAAATGCAAACAAATGAAAAGGTTACAAAAATTTCGAATTTCATTGAAGTGGATATGCCCTAACTTGCAGTATCTTTTGAACACTTAAAAATATGTGAGCATTTCTCTCGATTATTATTGGAAAATTTATAACTAATTTTAATGCAAAGAGCAAACAATTTTTGGCCCGTGACATCAGACTAGACAGTTTTTCTGGGCCATGGTATGTTGAGTTGTCATAAATTTGGCCCGTATCGCTGTAGTTGTGCATGCCTGAAATCCGTTAATAACAAATATTTAAAATACAAATTCTAATATTTGAATGATATTATGGCTAAATGACTATTGCTGATAGAAAATGGAAGCAGTTAAGAACAGCTACCAAGTTAGAATTTTTTTACGTTAGCTACGATGAAGCAACCACGTTCATACGCCTTATTAAGAAAGCTGAAGAAACAATATTTATTAAATATAGTTATGTACACATAAAACTAATTTATACATACATCATGCACAGCATTTTTCAGTTGGTTCTTATATAACAATCAAAAACTGGTTAGTTACATTAATCAATGCTAATATACATTCTAGCTCGTGGAATTTGTTTTAAAACTGGATCTTGGTAAAAAATATTCATAGAATGAAACATTGTGATATGGCACTTTTTAATTTCATACCTATTGTAAAATAAACTCAGAACAACAATGAACTATAAAAATATAACGAATTCTCGCTATCCCTACTTATTAAAGATATTTTTGGTTTGAAACTACGCAACACATAACACTTTATTACATGCTTATCGGGACCGTTAAACCGTTTGCTATCACAAAATCAGAGTTTCATTTCTCTCGGATTGGGGCCCCAGTCAAATTCATCATACAGAAAATAAAATTAGAGCTTTTTCTTGTACAAAATTGAAATATCACAGAAAAATATAATCTGAATTATTTACACTCAATCAACTTTTCACATCAGTTGATAATTTTTAAACAAGTTGGATCGTTTCGACCAGTGTTTCCCACCGGGAGGCAATATGAATTTCTAGGGGGGGGGGGGGGAAATTTGAAAATTTTCTAGCCCCTCCCCCAGGTGGTGCATGGACCACTAGGTTTTATTTACTTCTCAAGAAGGAAAAAAAAAGGGGGGCATGGACTAAAAAAGGTTGGGAAACACTGGTATAAACTCAACTTCGATAGTTAAAAAGTAAATTTTCTTTTGGTTAGTGATGATAAAGCCACTAAAACTTTCACTTACATTCGGGGGTTTGACTTTTGAAATAAAATATTTTAATTAATAATTATTCTTAAAACAACTAAGTTTTGTACAGGAAAACAATGAAGCTTTTTAACGAGTCATAAAAATCGGGTTGTATAAGGATGGTTTAAAATTACCTAGTAAAAGAACTGAATAGAAAGGATTGGCATGGAAAATAGAACAGTATAGACTAAAATCACACCAAAAAATGGTAGTTGAACCTTGCATCAAAGAATAATTTTAAATTAGGTTTGGACATAAATTATACTGCATTTAAAAAGCACTGCAACAAAAAAGGAATTTGCAAGAAAATTTCAATATATCTTAAAAGTTGCTATTTTTACAGACTATACAATTAGGGTTACGATTCTAAAAAAAGGTACTTAGCCTGTGGTAGGAGAATATTGGTTCATAACTCTAAAATAAAAACCCTTTAATTTAACATGTATGTTAGGCTGAAAACATTAAATATAAATCTACAGTTCAGAAAGTTATTAACTGAAGAGGAATAAAACATGTAAATTTCATTAAAGAATTTTTTAAATTTGCGAGTTACAGTTTATGAACAGCCAGCTTTGTGATTTTCATGAAGTTGAAGAAATGCACAACACATCACTGGATGCGATAACTTTTTTTAAAAACCATTTTGCGAGTATGGACCAATACCCCCCACCACAGGCTTATAAATCTGAAGAAAAAAATCAATTGCAGAGTAGGTTAATGTGAAAGTGCTGGAAATATAAAAATTAAGTAAGAGCTTAAAACAAGTGAATTCTACCACAATTACTGTTTTGATAGTTCTGATGCATTTTCAAATAACGAGAGCTAGGATTTCCCAAACGGCCCTTCACTTGATTCAGTCCTTCCACAGGATTCAAACCGACACGGCATTAAAAAATAAAACTTTTTGTCGTCCCCTCAGTAATCGAAGAGCAGACTCAGCGATTCTGAGGCCCTTATCCTCACTTCGGGAGAAGGATCTTTCAGCAGCATCAGTAGAGCTGGAACAGAAACATCAACTACACACTGACAAAGGGCAGTAAACTTTTATTTCAAAGTTCTAACAGATTTTCATAAACGACCGATAACAGCAGGTGTTTCAAAGGCCGATTTGTATTTTTTATTATTTTACTCCAACACTATGACCATTTAAGAGAAGTTTTAGCAGGTGTAACAGAATATTTTCTCTCAGTAATGAAATCGGTTTTTATTTCAACATCATGAAAGGTAAAAAAAACCTAAAAGGGTTACTCCTCCCAGTATCACAGATGTTCCCAGGTTTCCTTCTGGTGCCAATGGGTTTTATCACAAAGTATGCCAAAAGTTATAGAAAATATTGAAGAACTTTTTTAAAAAAGAAGGAACAAATGCTCTCTAAATTTTAGGTTAGTAATTCTGAAGCTTGCCTTGCGATGCCACTATATTATATATTGTATGTGTATTATCTATATGTGTATGTGTTACATCTATATGTATATATGTATGTTTTTTTCATTTCTATTGTTTTCAAATACTACTGCTTTAGGTTGCCCATATGGGTTTCTGACCCCTTGGCAACTCATACGTCTTCCTGTTGTTTTTTTTCTCTCATATATGTGTCTGTTTGTTTCAATTATTAATGTGTATGTTGTTGTTGTTGTAAAATAATAAAAATGTTAGTTAGTTAGTTCCCATCTGTCATTGGCAATTCCTTCAATTCGAGCTACAAGGTTTTCCAATATTGCCAAAAATATAGAGAATGGATTAATGCTGCAATCTATATCCCCTGGATTGCATTTACTTTTGGTGAGATCCAGTGTTTAAGGAAGGTAGTTTTGCACTTGTAAGAAAAGAGGGAACTGGTTGGAGGAAGAACTTACCTGAACAAATTCTTTCTTTTGGTATGAGGTGTTGCTTCTCAATTTGTAAGTTTCCCAACAGGTAACCTATGAACATAAATAAATTGAATCAGTTACAAATGCTCATCATTTCCAACAATGATGACAGAGAAGATATTGTTGGGATTCAATGTAAATGCTCCGTAAAATTTATTACAGTATTTTTTTCACAGACTAGTTAAGACATTAGAAAATTGTAGGGGTTTGCCATCTGTGCAAGGCCGGGCATTTCAGCTGGTATGTATAAATAAATTGAAAAAAAAAACTGTTCGAATCGATTCAAAATCGGCATTATCAGGTTCCTCATTACAATGTTAACACATGGAAATCCCAGCCCTAGTCTGGGTTAGGCAAGGCAGACTCAGCCCAACTTCCCTCTGGGATCGATAAAATAAGTACTACTACCACCAAATTTGCTTGGGAAGCAAAGGGGGCTAAGCCACACAGCTGGCTGTGACTTTCAGTTTTTGTTCTGTAACAGCTCTGCTCAACCATTGTGGCTGGTTATAAGACTGAGCTATACAATAACTTGCGTGCCAAAATGAAAATGTATCATTATGCAAAGGTTCAAGTTTCCCCTATTGCTTGCATGTTAACAGAATCTAACTCTAATTTGATGGAAAGCTATAAAACAATATACAGTAAACTCCCGTTAGTACGGCGTTCAAGGGGATTTGTGAAAACGTCGTTATAAGCGGGACGACGCTATATACGGAATTCCATAAAACACCGTTTCGGCGATATACTTAAAACCTGTAATACGTAATCTTACCTAGAAACCTTTTTAAGCAGGATTTTATCACTAAAATAGAAACGAAAGAACAATGTCTAAAAACAGAACAAACATTCTTACCTTTACATCTTTTATTGGTATATATCTACAATCTTTACACTTTGTACACACCGCAATCTCGCATTTTTAATTTTCTATCTGATTAAAAAAAATTCCATAAGGAGTTGCTTCTGTTTTTCTTTTCCATAATTCTGAACTTACACAACAGTGGACTGAACTGAACACTGAGCTATGGAATGCGGAAGTCGAATTGGAGGATCGAGAGGGGGAGAATTTCCAAGAAATTCAGGGAGGGGCGCAATGGGGGGCCATTTGGAGAAAAAGGGGAGCGGTTAGGGGAAAAACCAGTTCTACCACATTGTTCTACTCGCGTTTTCAACGGTTCTGTAGCTCATACATTATTTGAAAGGAACTAGACGACGCAATAACCGGGATTTTTCTTTGGGGGACTGGAGAAAAACGTCGATATATGCGGGAAGTCGTAATAAGCGGGGACGCTATAAGCGGAGAGTTTTTAATGATAAAAGGCCTATTGGTACCAGGGACCGGAGAAAAACGTCGTAATATGCGGGACGTCGCACTAAGCGGGGGCGTACTAACGAGAGTTTACTGTATTTACAAAATTGCCTTTGAAAAACAATGAGAAAACACCAAAGGTAAATATTAGAGCTTTTTAAGGGAACTATTTTCAATAAACGCTTATTTAGCATTAATGTTTTGCCCCTTTGAGCAGATTTGTATCCCTATGCAACAGCAAAGAACGCACAAAATATGGCACAATTTTCATAATGCTTAAGTATAGGAAGTTCCACTCCAGGTATAACAGTGGGTTACACTGGAGTTTAAGGTCTAAAGACCAATAAGTACTCCCTCAATTGTCCCCTCTTGTTTTTTCTAGCTATTGGTAAGTAGCATTACAGTAGACAGAAATTGGTTTCCAAAGCTTCTCACCAAGAAACGCAGTTGCGTTGCACTGGATAGTCACAAAGGAACTCTTCAAGTAAGACATGCAGTTGGTGGCGTAGAACCCCACTTTGTCGGGAAAGTCGGATATCTGGAAAAGACAGTTATTGTCAGACAAATAAAACTTGTTTTTGCACTTAACAGCACTATGTTACCAATTTTAACATTAAAATAAATTAAAAAGGCACAGTAAATTCAAATTTGGTTCATATGGTAATGAATGAGAGTATTTTTTATTTATACCATTTTTAAGTTTAAAAATAGATGTTGCAATTTCTCACTTTTGGCAAAGTCTAATGTTTAAGAAAAAAAAAGTGAACCCCCCACAAATATTTTTCTCCAACTACAGGAATCAAACAAACTAATAAGATAAATAAGATCCCTACTTTCCCCGATTCTTGAAATGGTTTTAGAGCAGTGATAAAAATAACAGATTCTGACTATGGTCATACAACTTTCTCAGTTAATAAAAACTGTCAAAATTCAGTTGTATGGATGACAATTTTTACTGTCCATACTTTAACCCTTTCGGGACAGGTGGCTCATATGTGTGCCGGCAGCGAGATGCTCCTACGGGCCGGCTGGCGCACCGGTGAGCCACCACTTAAAGAGGCCCAGAGGACGGGTGGCACACATATGATACACGATAAAAACTTCATATTAATATTTTTAATTCCCATTAGATGCCGCTGTATGTCTGCTAAAAAGATAGTATTGGAAAGAGAACATCATGACCTCCATGCCTATAAAATATTTTATTTTTTTGATAATTTGTTGCGGAGAAATAGCTAGATTTATTTATGATGCATTGAGAATATGAGTATGTGAATTTAGAGTGTTTTCTTTCAACTCCTTAGCTAATAAATACTTCTGGAACTGTTCTAAGAGACTCAAAATACTTTTCTTGAAATGACAACAAGAAAAGGGCGCAGTGGAAAAATGGCAGTGCTGAATTTATTAATATAAAACTTATAAAAACATAAGGTAATTAAGCAAAGCATCCAGCTTATAAATCATAGTGACAAAAACCGTGAGGGAGAGGTCACAGCATAACTTCCATCCATTATTCATCCAGCAACTAACAGTAACTAACACAAGCTTATATAGTCTATCAATAGGTGACGTCATCTCCCGTTACACTCCTCTTCTTCACTTGGAAGAGAAGCGCCCCGTGCGGCACAATCGGCACAGGCTGGAATAGAACCTATAACCCTATCAATCGGCCCCCTTCTATTCCCTCCTGTGTCAATATTGCCCACAGAAAACAAATGACAAACATCAAAAATGTCCAAAAATTACAAATACTCAAAAAGGACATTACTCAGAAAACATATCACTCTTAAATTTTGCAAGTTGTTCTTTCACAACAGGCTTGGTAAACACATCTCCAATGTTATTTTTACTTCTTACAAATTTTAAATCAAACTTCTTTTCATACACAAGATTCCTCACAAAGTGGTACTTTACATCGATATGTTTACTTCGGTGATTTTCAACAGGTGATTTAGAAAAACTTAAAGCAGCTTGATTATCACTGAACAGTTTACATTCAACTAAAACTAAGTTTAAAGATTCATCTTCTATTATGTTACGCAACCATATCAACTCCTTAGCTGCTTCAGACAATGCGATATACTCAGCCTCCATTGTCGATAAACTTACAGATTTCTGCTTAAAAGTCCTCCATACTACTGGAACTTTATCCAGAAACACTATATATCCTCCGATTGAGACTCTGTCGTCTCTGTTTGCAGCGAAGTCTGCGTCTGCGAAACAGTTTAACTTGATGGACTCAATATTAGACAAGTTCAGTTTGAGATTCTTAGTCCCTTTCAAGTAACCCAACACTTTTAACAAACAATGCCAATGGCGGAGGCCTGGATTTGCCTGAAACTGTGATAATAGGTTGACTGAAAAAACTATATCCGGCCTTGTCCTGTTGGCTATAAACGCTAAGCTTCCCAATAAATTTCTAAAGGGAATTCTGGACATTTCCTCCAGTTCCTCACCAGTTTTAGGCTCATCCAGTTTCGACAAGATACAGCCCTTCGCCATTGGGAGTGAAGTAATAGGATACTTAAAGTCATCGTACATTTTACAAATTTTATCAATGTAACTCTTTTGATGAATAAATAATTTACCATCCTTTTCAAGAAATTCAATCCCTAATAACTTACGGGTTTTTCCCATAACTTTTAAATCAAGTTTACATTTTAACATACTTATCACATGATCAATATCAGCTTTTGTTTTTCCAAATACTACAATATCATCTACATACAAAAGCAATAGAACACTAGGATTTAAAGTATACACACAGTTACACCAATTGAGTTTTTCAAATCTCAAGTCCAACAATATATCATCTACCTCAAAATACCATAATCTGCTACTTTGGTGCAATCCATAAATTGCCTTCTGAAGTAGGCATACCTTATCAGTTTCTATTTCAAAACCCTTAGGCTGTTTCATGTAAATTTGTTCATCTATATCAGCATATAAGTAAGCACTATCAACATCCAATTGAACATGACACCATTTACACAAAGAAACAAGAATAGTATAGAACACTCTTATTAATGTGAAATTAATAACTGGACTAAATACCTCTTCATAAGACTCACCCTTAACTTGGCAAAATCCCTGAGCCACAAGTCTAGCTTTATAACGTACAGGTTCATTTTTATCATTAAATTTTATATTATAAACCCACCTACTACCCAGGATTTTTGCATCTTTAGGGGGATCTACCACTTTCCACACCTTTCGATCTTTCATGACACTAATTTCTTTATTCATAGCCTCTTTCCAATTAGATGCATTAGGTGATCGAATTGCTGCGTTGTAACTATTAGGTATTCTAACTTCAGTTAAATTTGCCTCTTCCTTAGTCCCTAACAATTCTGAGACCCTTCCTGATTTATCGTTTTTGCTCTTGAAATCAAAAAGACTTTCATCAAGAACTATATTATTACGGGAACAGTACTTCTCTACATCTTTAAGAGAACGTAATCTAGTCTTAAACCCTTCTACACCGTAGTAAATGTCAGTTCGAGAACCGTCTTGACGCTCGACAGCATTCCTAATCCATGGAATCTTATCACAGGGTGTTGGTGATTTTCTGTTGTCACCCTCCGATTTTGATGTGGACGGAGAGCCTAAAGGGGGATATTTTACTTCTACCTCACCTTGATCTAAACAATCCAATTCAGGAGTTACTTCTGGGAAAGGTTTACGTTTAACTTTTTCATCCTCATAATCTAAATAACTGGGCATTGAAAATCCAAAATTTAAACTTCCTGGATTGGCTATAGAAAAACCACAATTTAACTCTCTTTTATTAGTAGTGGGACCCAGTATGACTTCCACCCCTTTCTTAGTCTCTTCAAACCTTACATTAATAGTCTCGACTACCTTTTGCTCACTTTCAATCCAAATTCTATACCCACGTGTTCTCAATGCATATCCCATCATAATTCCCAATTGAGCTTTCATATCTAATTTGCTACGTTTTTGCTTGGGAACACCCACATAGGCTAAACAGCCAAAAGTCTTAAAGTGTGACACCGATGGCTTCCTTTTACAGTATAATTCAAAAGGTGTCTTTTGGAACCCTTTATGGCACACCCGGTTCCAAACGTACGTGAAGCACAATAAGGCTTCATCCCAAAACTCATTAGAAACACCACTAGATTCTATTAACGATCTTACCCCATTCATGGCGGTCAAATTATATCGCTCACTAACCCCATTTTGCTCTGGAGTAAACGTATTAGTATACTCATGCCTTATTCCCAGTTTTTCGAATAATTCTCTAAACTCCCGATTGCAAAACTCTAACCCGTTATCACTTCTCACTGACAAGATTTTCTTCCCCAAAAATCTTTCTGCCCTGGTTTGAAACCTTTTAAAGCAACCGACTACATCAGATTTGTTCTTAATTGGAAATACTGTGACTTTTCTTGAAAAATCATCTGTTACAGTAAGAAAATACCTGAACCCTTCAACTGAAACTTCAGGCATTGGGCCACACACATCCATGTGTATCAACTCAAGCGGCCTTTTTGATCGTACAGAATTTAAGGGTTCAAAAGAAATTCTCTTAGCTTTGGCTATTTTACAGACTAAACAGTCTTCTGTTAGTAAACTTAACCCTGGTAACCCTTTTACACACTCGTTTTTAACAGTATTAACCAAATACCTCTGATTTATGTGACAAAATCGTTCGTGCCACAACACACTATCTTGAGAATTCGTACTAAAGGCAACATTACTTCTCAAGTCAGAAGTTTCTTTAAACTCACGGGGTTTCTTTAAATACTTAGTAGGCTTTAAGAAATACAGGTTATCCCTTCTTTTAGCAAAAAACAATTTATTCCATTTTGCATCGTAAACCCAGAACTTCCCATTTGATCCTACTAAATGTGACCCTCTCATTTCCATCTTAGATCCCGAAATCAAATTACGCCTTAAGTTGGGGTTATACAGAACATTTTCAAGAGTTATTTTAGAATAACCATTACCCAAGCGAACTATGAAACAAATAGTTCCAGTACCTTCAATTTTACTACTTTCAGTACCAGCCGCCAAAGTCATCCGAAGATTATTTACAGGCTTAAAGTCATAATATAAATCTCTGTTATTGCAAAAATGAGACGTTGCGGCGGTATCAAAAACCCAACTAGAACTATCTACTTCAGAACTAGAATTAGCTTCCAATTCTACTAAATTCCCTACTGCTTCATTATAATCATTTTTGAAGCGGGTATTACGTTTACTACGATATTTAGGTCTGTTATTACAATTATTCATAAGGTGACCATACTCATTACAAACATAACATGGACCTACATTTCTATTTTTAGTCTTTAAAGTTCTTTTATCAAGTCCAGAGTCCTTTTTAGACTGTGGGTTTAGACACTGGAAAGTTTTACCTGACAGTTCAGAGTTCGGCCTACTGTAGTAAGCAGTCTCGGTCTTGTCCAAATCTTGCTTCATAAGGTTAAGCCTGTTCTGCTCCAGAATCAGTTCCGCCTCAATTTTTAGTGGCACAAAGTCCTGGTCTGTCCATCTATAGATAATTTGAACAGTGGGTTGAAACTCGGACGGCAGGAATCGAATTAGTTGAAACCCGACGTAGAGAGACTCCAACTCGTGACCAGCTTCTTTTAGACGGCTAGCGGCTTCCTTGACGCGGCTGATATAAAGACCAATGTCCTCTCCGTGATGATATTTCGTCAGAAAAAACTCATCTAGTAGGTGGATGACACGAGCTCTTGTGGACGGTTCAAAATGATCTTTTAGAATTGTCCACGCTTCCTTTCCATCAGTTATTCCGGACAACAAGCTTCTCAGGTCAGCTCGAACCCCTTGATAAATGAAAGTGAAAGCTCTGTCCTTTCTAAGTTGTAGGTCTGCCAGCTCCCTCCTGGTAGGTTTGTCCTCGGAATCTTCCTCAACTTCTGTCGTTTTGCTATCAGCAGGATCTTCTATAAAGTTCCAACAACCCCAGTGCATCAACAGCACTTTCATGTCAGTCTTCCACGTAGACCAGTTGGTTGGTGTGAGAACAGGAATATGGGCGGCGTCCATTTTTATAGCGGCCCCCTTCTAGAAGACTCAGCAATCACGACGAGAACAGCTATTTCAAAAGTCCAGCCAGTAGCATACTCCAAGAGTCAGCACTGCAAGGGCACTGAGGCCCATAACCCTTCTTGAAATGACAACAAGAAAAGGGCGCAGTGGAAAAATGGCAGTGCTGAATTTATTAATATAAAACTTATAAAAACATAAGGTAATTAAGCAAAGCATCCAGCTTATAAATCATAGTGACAAAAACCGTGAGGGAGAGGTCACAGCATAACTTCCATCCATTATTCATCCAGCAACTAACAGTAACTAACACAAGCTTATATAGTCTATCAATAGGTGACGTCATCTCCCGTTACACTCCTCTTCTTCACTTGGAAGAGAAGCGCCCCGTGCGGCACAATCGGCACAGGCTGGAATAGAACCTATAACCCTATCAACTTTTATATTATTTTTTTGGATCGGAAGTAGATGTATTGGTGGTTTTATTGTTTTTCTTTTAGATTTCGTTTACGTTCGAATGGAATTATTTTATTATTTATTGCTTAAACAGAAAAAAATCGATGTTTGAGTGTGTAAATGAAATGGAGATTGAATTAGATAAATTATTTAATATTTATCTCAGAATTATTAATGTTTAAACGATTTCCGAGCGGTTATATTAGCCAGCGCGCGTTGCGCGTTTCAGGTGAAAAAGAATTAATGTGGGCTTTGTACCATAAATGTTTAATATATCTTTTTTAATCAGTTTCTTGGGATGAAATCTTTTCATTTTGGGATATTTTTCCAAGAAAAGTTTATCTCATGGTGTGGAAATGCTAATTATTTACAAGTTGCTTGTTTTATAAAATTTTTCGTGAAAATAGAGAGATAATGTTTTAAATTTGTTTAGGTTAAATTTGTTAGGACCTTAAAAGGTATTCCTTCCATCATATGCCGAAAATTAGATACTACTTTGGTCCACAATTTTAATTTCTGTGATTTTTTTCCCGAAGTTCGACTTAGACGCGCTAAGTGCCCGTCCACCAGAGGGGGCCCATCTGACACTGCTACCAGTGACGTCACTGGCAGCGGAAGTGACAAGCCAAAGCTTACACTGGCCAATCAGGCTTGTTAAGGCGGAGCGTAAAGTTTCCATGCCACCAGTATCTTTCCCTTATCCCGCTCAAACTGAAAGTGATTGGTTGTTCAAACAGTAAGGAGGCGTTACAAATGACGTCACTGGCAGCGGAAACGAGACGTCACGAGCTTTTTCCATGTCTATGTGAAGAGCCAACCTTATATTCTATAAACCTTGCCCGTCCACAGGGGAAGTTCTTTCTACTCGTGCACCGTCCCGTGAGAGCAGTTTGGTGGCTGATACGTCCGTCATGAAAGGGTTAAAGTAGAAGTCTGAATAATATAGCAAAAGAAGGATCCAAATTGTGTCTATTCTGGAGACTGCATTATTTTGTATGATAAAGATTACATTTATCAAACCCAGTGGTGTATACAGAAATATATTTCGGGAGGGACCCAAATGTTCTCAAAAAATTTATCAGGTAGCTAGATTTTTTATGAGACCCCAAAAATTATTCGTCATTCCCTCCCATGCATATTTAAAAGTTCAATGCAGCTTTGTAATACAACATTTAGGTAGAATTTGCATGTAAAGGAACTTAATATATAAGTTGTTAGTTATATAGAGTTCAAAGTACCAAAAGGGGTTATCCACTGGAAAATTTGACCCCTAAAAACAGTTTAACTTGTTTTGGTAGGGGATGAATGGGACAATTTTCACTAATATTGCAAAAATTTCACATTTTTCTTTTCAACCAGTTTACAACCAATAATTTAACCTTTGGTTACATTTTAAATAAATGTATTCAATAAATTTAAACTGCAAGAAAAGTTTTTATGAATGTATGCCTTTATCCCCATAATGGGGATATATGGTCCCCTCTTTTAAAATTAGCACAGAGGTCTAAAATGTAGCAAATCAGCCAGAGTGCAGAAGTGATTGGGAGAATGAGGGTTGTACCACAGTCTTGGTGAGGTCGTTGACAAACTCTCCGTAGTGCAGGTGGGCGTCGTCCAGCAGGTGCTTCTGGAACATCTCGTTCATCTCCGCAGAGCTCAGCAGAGGGCCCAGGAGACGCAGGGTGTACTTGCATGCCTGGAACACAAAACACATACCTCCTAGTTCTTGGGGGAACACAGCGCTTTTTCCCACCAGTTATGAGAATTTCCTTAAATCAATTGGCAACAAAGCTATGTTTTAAAAAGTGTGTTGCAGTTAAGATTTGAATCATTTTTCAAATTAGATAGTATAGGATTTTGAATTGGTGGTGGTAGTATTAAGACTGCGTGGATAAAATTTAGATGTGCGATAGTATAACCTTTGATATAACTTGTAACCAAAATTTATAATAAATCCATAGTACAATTTTAAAAATTGGTGTACTTTTTCAAGTCCTCAACTTTAAAAACTTCCATCTGTTGAAAAAATATTGTAGTCTGATTTGAGGAAAATCTACAGTGTGTGTGATCATAGATTAATTTGGGCTATTTCAAAAGAACCATTATTATTATTATTTGCATCCATTCTGTGTTGAATTTATCAGGTATACAGGGTGGCTACAGAATCTGTGGAAAAAAATTCCCTGACTTTTCCCTGACTATAATTTTAAAATTTCCCTGATATACCTACATCAAAATTTTTTTACGATAAATATTAATAAACTGTAATTTGTAAACTAGAAGTTATATAAACTAAGAAATACTTGAACGTAATAAGCATATTAAAATATTAATTACAATGATATATAATATTTCTTATGTAGAAATAATACATAGAATATTTTAAAATTTTAATCAAAAGACATTGATTAAATATGAATATTCTTTTTATTCAAATCTTCAGCTACATACAAGTAGGAAATATAATGTATTATTTTCAATTATTCTATGTATTTAATGCTTATAATATCAGGGTTCATACAATTTTTAAGGAAAAAAAACTCAACAAGGATTTTCAAGGACTTTTCCAGGCTACCAGATGAAAATTTCAAGGCTGACCGATATTGTTTGCAATATTTTTTTTTAAGGAACGTGTGTTTCATTTCGTACAACTATATCTATTAAATAGTTTAATAAAAGAAAATTTTCATATAAGTTCCTACACAATAGGGTTTGATTAAAAATGTAATTACGCTATAGTATATTAACAAAATATTTTCATGTAATTTTGAAATAAATGAACCTATTTAGGCAGCAGTGGCATATACAGGAATTTATTTTGGGAGGGTCCCAAAAATACTCCTCAGCCCCTCCCAAACATACTTAATAGGTCCAATGTAGCTTTTTAATACATTTTTAGGTGATTATTTAGGCCCTAAAAAACTTAATATAAGAAAAGTTGTGAGGAGCATAATTACAAGTACCAAAAGGGGGGCCTGGGGGTCCTCCCCCAGAAAATTTTTGAAATTTGACTCAAAAAAACAGGTTTTTAACTAGTTTTGGTACATCTCTTAGCCCAAATTTTAGATATATATTTTTATATAGGATTTGAATTTTGATGAACTTAATAATAAAAAAGTTATGAATAACAGTTTCAAGTACTAAAAGAGATCTGGGGGCCCTCCCCAGAAAAATTTAGTTCGAATTTTGGACACACATTTTTAGGTAGGATTTGGATGAACTTATTATAATAAAGTCGTTAATAATATGTTCCAAGTACAAAAGGGGGGGTTGGGGGTCCTCCCCAAGAAAAGTTTTGTAATTTGACCCTAAAAGCAGGATTTTAACTTGTTTGGTACACCTAGTTTGAATTTCGAGGGGGGGAGGCAAGCCCCCCTTATATACGCCAGTTAGACAGATTTAATTTCAAAAAATTAAAAACTATCTTATACTTATAATAAAACTATAAATAATGATCAATAGTTATTATAATGCATTGACTCAAAATGTATAAATTGCAGAAAATGAAAAACTAAAACAATCTGAAAGGAATAAAAAAAACTTAAGTCCAAAAAGTTTAATTTCAACCCCAAAAAATTACCCATATGGAAGATTTTGTAAGATTTCCTTTCTGATACTTTAAAATATTCATATATCCTATTATCAATACACCTTGTAATTCTTTGATATTAAAACTCTAAAGTTCAAACTACAAATTTCTATTTTCCTTCTTGCAAACAGGAAATTCCTCTAAAAAACCTCTTAATTTGCCAGCTAAATATTCTTCACATTTGAACTACCAATCTCCAAAATTTCTCCAAAAACAAGCATTTAAAGCCAAGGATATTGACGCGAAGTTTGAAAAACGCGATCGCGAACCTACCGTGAAGTTGTTTTTTCCGCCCGCGATCACGCCGTAAAAATGCCAACTTTACAGGCAAACGTCCGGAAGCATCCGAATTTCCGGCAGAAATCCGGAATTTTTCATTGAAATTCCAGATTTTTATAGGAATTCCAGACTTTCCCAGCCACTGAAATGAGTGAAGGATGCGATCGCGGATCGCGCGTATTTGCGGCGTGAATTACTAAAATCTTCCCTGATTTTTTAACTTTTTTCTGAATTTCCCTGACTTTTCCCTGATTTTTCCAGATGAATGAAATTCCCTGACTTTTCCCTGATCTCCCTGATTTCCCTGATCTGTCGCCACCCTGGGTAAAATATGGCTCCATTGTGTTAGCATCTCATTGTTCTTCGAGGAATCTTAATTTTTTTTTGTAAATGAATCATGAGGTATATTCCTCCTTCCCAACTTGGCATTGCTAGAATTTCGCTGCAGTGAATCATAGCCATCTAGAACAGTGTTTCCCAACATTTTTCTGTCCATGCCCACCAAAGCCTTTCTAAATTTTCCATGCCCCCCATGTCTATAGTTTTCTTCAAAAATCCTTCTTGGAAAATAAATAACCCCTGGTGGTTCATGGCCCACCTGGAGGGAAATTTGGTTGAAAATTTTCAAATTGCCCCCCTAGAAAATCATACTTTGGGAAAAACTGATCTAGAACAATCAGGCCTTGATGAGTCATTCTTCAAGGTGGCGAAAATCGAATAAGCTGAGAATGAGTGATCTCCTCACCTTTATGACGTGCTTGTCCTCGTCATTGAGGTGCAGCAGCAGGGGCACCAGGTTCCCGTGCACCTGCTCCGTGAACTGTTCCCTGGAGGGGCCGTCCCCGAAACGAGACAGGTCCCCGAAGAGGGTGAAGGCCGCAGCGCGCACCAGGGGCTTCTCCTGCAAGAAGCATTTTATCGCTAAATGTTTAGAAAACCTTGATTCCCTACAGTAACTGAGAATCTGTCAGAAAATAATCAATGAAATTTAGTAGCTTGTATGTAGAAACCAGTGGTTCCCAACCTTTTGTGGCCCCCTTTCTGGAGGTTGACAAACACCTATTGCCCCCTTTTCATTCTCATTGTATGTCTAATTTTAATTTGAAGTTAAGTGTAAATAATAAAGCAATTTTATTACCGTATATAAAAACAACCAAGCAGTTTTATCAGGTCACTCTTAAATTTGAATCTCGAAAAATTTAGAAAGTTGACTGTTAAGATTTGTAATAATATATGAAAATTTGATATTTTATTGTATTATTTATTGTTGGAAATTTAAATTATCTTTTCAATGGCTGCCTTGTGCTTGGTGGATTTCAGTTAAAGCTTGAATATCCGGCTTTATGTTCGTCAAGTTCAGGCGCAAGTCTCCTTTGAGGTCCAACTTATTTGTTTTGTGAGGAGCTGGACAACAGAATTGAACCCTTTTTCAACTAAAAATGTTGACAGGAACTAGATGAGAAATGGTTCAGTTTTTCCAATGGTTTATGGATAAATGTCCATGAGCTTCACCCAGGCTAACTCGTAACCGCTCTTCTTGAAAATTATTTTTACCTCACATTTGTACTTCAAGTCTAGAAACTCATTCTGCAATGAGTTATCAAGCTTATCCACAGCTTCAAACGAGAATGGATCTAGAATCCAATCCAGAATTTGTAACTTGGTCAAATCTTGATTCCATGTCAGTTTTAACTGGTCAAGGTGATCAGTAAACCTTACTATACTATTATTTTAATTTCCCCCTTTGAATATTCATCGCCCCCAGGTTGGGAACCACTGGTATAAACCAACCATAAGCAAAAGGATGCAGTTGAAATGTTAAAGTTTACCTTCTCGAACATGGGCTTGATCCTGAGGGCTATGTTGATGAGGATGGGGCGAACGTCGGCCTCTTGGACTCTCCCAAGCACCCTGGAGAGGCCCGCCATGGCCTCCAGGGTGATGCTGCAGTCGGGGTCCTCCCGGTCATCCATCCCCGTCATCATGGCCGACAGCACCGTGGTCGAGTAACGCTCCATCTGAAACAACCCCACAAAACACTGTACCCCAAAGGAACCATCAATTTTATCCCTGCAACTTACAATAACCCAAAGGGTGATCCCCTTTTGATATATTTACGTATACTAATACTGTTTTTCCTTGAAAATTCTGAGGCTTTTACAAGCAGCAGTTCTCTTTAGGTGGGAACACTACTTTTAAAAGGACAATTTTCACAATTTTTCAGACCCCACATCTATACTCGGGACTCACATTGGTTACAATTTTAATATTAAGTGCACCAAAATTCAAATAATTTGTATAAGTAATGCAAAACTTAAAAAAAGTACTCATAAGAGGTATCTTGAGTTTTTAGAAAATTTTCAATTGATAAAATGCGAGATCCATTCATTTTACCCACAATTCAAATTGCTTAACAACTCATTTGTCAAAGTAAGGAATCTATTGTATTATTGAAATACTATGAGGGGGTTTAATATTTAAGGTTTGGGTGGTTGTATGAAGCTGTTGGTGGCAAGATCAGAGCTACTTGCCAAGTGAAAGAAATGTGCTCACCTGCTCCCTGTCGAGCGTGGCCACGTTGGCAAGCCCCGCGATGCAGAGCCTCCTCACGACGGGCGAGGCGTCCACCAGCCTCCCCAGCAGGCTGTTCATGAGGGGCTCCGTGAGGCCCCCCCTGCCCTCGTAGCGCTGGGCCAGGAACTCCACGAAGAGCGCCACCGCCACCACCCGCTGCACGTCCACGGGGCTGTTCAGCAGGGGGTTGAGGAAGCGCGTCAGCCGGGGCACCTGCTCGGGGCAGCTCAGGCACACAGACCTGCAGAAATAGAGGGTTGGGCATTTTCCCCCAGGTGGAAGTTTAAACTTTTTCAACCAAGTTTCAAAATTAATAAATATGCCAATAAATAAATAAATTAGAAAAATAATTCATTCCACATTTGGAATATTTTACAGAATACATTTAGATATAGGCACTGGTTATTTCCCCAAAAGTAACAACTAAACTCTACTCTAATCTTGCTATTTCTGAAAAATTATAAGTTAAACGAAAGCAAAATACTCAAAAGTAGCAGCTTGGAATCGAACCAGGGACCGTTAGCTTACTAGACGCACACTCTACCACTAGGCCATAGGTGCTGATGTCAGAAATGATAAATAAAATAATTTTAATGTTTTAAATCACGTCATAACAAGCTCTTAATTCTGCGCATGCTTCAACTGCATTAACCACTTCGTTAGATATAATAGAATACATTTTTAAAAGAATGTTCTCGCTTCCGAGTTAGAATAATCAAACCTAGATATCTTCTCAAAATACAGATAAAAATTCATCAATTTCTTCATGAAAGGAATAAGAGCATCCTTTTGTCTCCTTTGCCGGATAACTAACAGGTTCATGGTTTGTTAAGATAAAGTTAATCACCCTCCGAAAAAAGACCTACCTGGCGAGAGCAGCCACAGCCTCGGGGAATTTGTCAGATTCTTCCATGGTGGCCCAGTAGCCACCTTCCGTCATGGCTGCCACAGTTGTCTCCTCCTTCACGCACACCAGGAAGTTTTTCAGCGTCTCGATGGACAGTCTGAAACCATTTTCACATCATTCAGTATTACACAAGGTTTAAGATATATCATTATCAATTATAAGATCAAATTATTTTCCCATCGTTAGGTATTGTAAGAGTTTTAAGATATCGTTAATTTCTCATCCTTAGTTTGTTTTTCAAACTCTATAAAATTTTTTGCACTATTTAAACCTGCTGAAGAGTATTAAGAGTATGCAGGTGGAAAAAAATATCACTTCCGAGCATTGCTTGGTCATGACACAGATAGAGAAAAAACTTTAAGACACTGAAATTAAAAAAAGGGGATCACATGTTATGTATGTTAAAAACACACTTAGGTATTTTTGACAGTTAATTGGTGTTATAAAGCACTTGCCAACCTCCTCTTCAATTATTGGCATTTGTACGTAAACAAATATAATTATTAATATATTTTCCAAAAACTCTATTTGACAGGGGGGGGGGGTTCTGCCACTGAGGATGCCCTTCGAAGCAGAGGGCAAAAAGCCTCGCCCAACAATCATATCAACTCAGAAAACATATAAACTGTTTTGGCTGTGGAAGTTTTCGTGATTTTATTCAAGCCCCAAATATATTTTCAAGTAAATTGCTTCAGATTTTAGAAACATTCTAGAGTAAGTTAAGAAGCAAAGGGGTAAATGCATAAAGGCGGATTGGAAATTCTTTTAACTTGAGAAGAAGTCTCACTTTGCCAATGTATGAAAAGGTGGTTATACCTGACAGGGGTGGGCCCCTTGGCTTCCCCCTTCTTGAGGGAGGTGAGTGTGGGGAAGGCGGCCCCCAGGTACGCCCCGGTCACCAGCAGCAGGGAGGCCAGGATCTTGTCAAAGTGCTCCCGCCCGCACCCCTCCATCTCAGGCACTCGGAACATCTCGCGTAAGGCACACACCGCCTGCAACAATCAAACATTTCAAAAAGGAGTTTATTAGCTCTTTGAACTAAATATTAACATCAACTAAAATAATGCAGTGCAATTTAAAAAAAACAACCCATTTTCACTTTCAATTAAAATTTCATTTTTTTTACGTTCAACGGTATTGCAAAACTGTTCATTTTGAAACTGGTACAAGTCCAAAGACAGTTTTGTATGCAAGGTGGCTAGTGATTATCAATCTCGAAATTTCCTGACCTATAGATTAACTTTCCCTGACTAACAACACACTTTAGTATGCACTCCAAAAATACCTCCAAATGTTTGTTAAAAACATAAAGGTAACATAGCAGGTGAAATCTTAAATTCACACAACAGAAATCATCAAATATTCATATACGTATTTTAAAATTGTAAAGTAATGTACAATTTTTCTTAATTTTTAAAGACATTAAACACAATTACTATTGAAAATATAAAAAAAAAACCCAAGCTTAGTTTCAGACTTGCTGCACAATTAGCTAAAATAAAAAGGAAATACACAAAAGGAATTAAATATATTTGTTTACTAGCTGACTTACCCGGCCTTGCACGGGTTGAGTTAATTCATAAATATTTTAAAAAGTTTTTCAAGTTATGTCTTTTCTTTTTCTGGAACTTATCATCCCGTCGTCTTTTTCATCCCAGTTCTTAACTGTAAAAATATACCCTAACTCATCCCGTCCTGCATTTAAATTTGGCTGTTACCTTCGCTGTAAAGAACAATCAAATTGAAATCATCAGGTTTATCAAGTTATATGTCTTTTCTTTTCCTGGATTAGCAGTCACTTATCATCCCGTCACCCCCGTCGTTTTTTTCTTCCCGGTTCCTTACTTTGAAAATATACCCAAACTCATCCCGCCCCGCTTTTAACTTTGGCTGTTAAAGAACAATCCAATTTAAATCATCAGGTTTATTGAGTTATATGGTTTTTCTTTTCCTGGTTAGCAATCACTTATCATCCCGTCGTCTTTTTCATCCCGGTTTCTTACTGTGAAAATATACCCTAACGTATCCCGTCCCGCATTTTACTGTGGCTGTAAAAGAACAATCCAATTGAAATCATCAGTCTTTTGAAATTTATAGTTTAAAATCTTAAACAAAATTTCTATGAAGTATTTCCGATGTCCTTTTCAAAAATTACGCTTCGGTTTTTATAAATCCCTTGATAAAAACTTAGGAAGTAAAAATCACAACCCTCTGAGCCCCTTGGGAATAATTTCTTACAGGATGTTACAAACCGTATTTGAAGTTTCTATCGTTTTCCAAAAATGATATTAATTTAATCAAAAAATAATCCCTATGTGTAATTCAGTCAACAACTCCCGCCGCCAAAGCAAAATATTTAACTATACCTAATTTAATTTATATTCAAAAATGATAAAGAATCCATTTTTATTTGCATGATCCTATATCTCCAAAAATAAAAACATTTTTATCAAAATAATAAAATGCTTGATAAATCTCATTTTCCTTTTATCATGATAGCCAACTTCTAAGTAAACACGGTTATCTAGTACTTAACAATAAAAATTTAGTGAATGTATAAGTCTAGTAAACCATGCCCCATGAAACAATGAAATAATTTCAGCTCTGTTTCCATGGAAACCATTTATTTTAGCTTTTCCATAAATTTATTCATTTTTAGAAAAAATTAAAATTACAAATAAAGGAAAATGTAGTTTCAAAATTAATTATTTGAATTTATATGTTTCCTGAAAATTGTTATAATTTTAAAATAGAAATTTACACCGTTTTTCCTCTTAATTTGTTATAAATTATGAAATTTTTGAAATTATATTTTAACAAATGATTCCAGACGAAACAAAAAGGGAGAAATAAACCTAATGCAATTTATGCATTTCAACAATGCACAATGCTTATTCAATGGGAAAAACGGAGTCGAAAAAGCGCCTAAAAACAGGGAAGGAGTCGTTGGATTTTAAAATCCTTTCTTAGTGCGCGTCGCATAGCTGAGAGGAACGTCTCTGTCAAATTTCAAGCCTCTGGGTCCAGTAGTTTCGGAGATTCCGTGTTGAGTGTTTGTCACTTACCAGTGAGTCAGTCAGTCAGTCAGTCAGTGGTATTTGGCTTTTATAGATATAGATTATACACAATAACAGGAAAATTTAAATATATTTTTTCTTCAAATAAATTATTCAGTACTCAGCATTAGCAATAGAAAATGCAAAAAAAAAAAAGAGAATTTAATAAATTTTTCCATATTTGACAGGTGAAAAGTTCTCTCAAAGTTTGCATCTTGCAAACGCTCTTTTGCATTTGCTCTTTTGGCAATCCTGGTTGCTACTTAAAAAATTTCCCTGACCAGTGAGCAAATTCCCTGACTTTCCCCTGATTTTTCCAGAAACTTAAAATTCCCTGACTTTTCCAGGTTGCTAACCACCCTGGTATGGTTAATGGAGCTCTTTCTTTTTAACACAGCATCTGCTCTTTTGAAAATGAATAGAAATCTAACTAATTACAAAAGAATACCATTACATGATTTGTTTTTAAAATGCCCTAACATAGAGATTAAAATTCAATAAGTCTGCAAACTGTGCTCTGACCTTCCAAGAACTTCTTTTGTGTGAACTGGACAGGGTTGTTACGTTTAAAACACTTTGTTTAAAACACTTGTTTTAAACACGTTTAAAACAAAGCAAAAAAAAACATTGTTTAAAACACGCACTTTTTTAATAATTCTTTTTTCTATGAACAGATGGCATTAGTATATAAAACTTAGTATTTACTTTCAACTGTTTTATTTGATTTTTGTCTCGAAAGTTATTTAATAAAAAATACAAATAAAATTGTTAAAAAATCATATTTTTTTATAATTGACCTGTTCTTTATGTTTTATTTTAATATTTTAAACGATCAATGCTGCTAATGTCGTCAAAATACCCAATGAACTGAAAAGCACTGAAATGAATATGAATATAATATAACTTATAAATGTTTAGCTCGTATCTTAAACCTTTTAGCAAAATATATTTACATTTCTAATGTTAACGCTGAAGTTGTTGACATAGTATCATATTTCCAAAACAATCATTTTACTCCACCAAGCTCAAAGAAACAGGTGCTAAAAAGCTCAAGATGCCATTTGATGTCAGGGATAGCTTTGTTAATCCATTTTCAATTTTAAAAACTTAATTTAATTTTTTAAAATCATGGAGTTTTTTTTAGAATTTCTGTGTCGTGGGTAAAAAAAACAAATAAAACGTTTTAAACAAAAAAAACACGTTTAAAACAAATAAAACAAGTTTTTTGTATTTTTTAGAAAAAAACATGTTTTTTTCCAACCCTGGAACTGGATATGACATCATACCTTTTCTGTTACCGTTTTGTAGAAAATTATGTGTCATAGAGGTATAGTTCTTTGGCCATTTTTATGTACTCAATGAAAGGAATCTGGCTGTTCAGAGAGTGAGTAGACTTGTTGATACACCCTGTAGTGTCAACACTAAAAAAATATTTTTGAAAAACTTACAGATAACGGTTTGAGAGCTGCAACTAGAGAGACGCTACGGCCATGAGGGTCTGGTGGGGAGGATATCACGTTATCGGAGAATATTTCTAAGAAGTTTTCAACAATATGATTGGCAATAGCTTTGTCTTGACTTAATGTTTTCCATATGTCAATCGTATTTCTAGAAAAAAAGTTTTGAACTGCTTAAACTAGGTAGAGGTAAAGAAATACATAACAAATTTACATTCAAGTAAAGAATTTTCCAAACATTTTTTTTATGAATTTTCAATACTTTCTTTGTAAATTAAAGTGGAAAAAAATATCAGACATGAATACAGTATCTTGAACTTTGATACCATGAAAACTTTTATATCTCAAAAAATATTTCCCCTTTGAAATTAAGTATTTCTCTAATGTTAATTAACAGGGGTTGCTTGAGCACCCCTGAAGTCTGCCCCTGTGAGGTAAGTTCTCCACAGAAGATGTTATGCTTTGAGACCAAAATTTTCTATTTTAAACTTTCCAATTTCATCATGAAACTAACTATACCATAATGTCAACAAACAGCAAAGCATGCATTTCCCCCTGTTATTTGAACAAGAGTAAAATGTTAAAGAAAATCACTATCAGCAGACTTTTTTCCTGGCAGCCATTTCGAAAAGAAATAATCACACCTAAAACTACCAAAATCACACATATATATCTTAATCAAAATCCCTTTTGTTTGAAATTTTTTTAATTTGAAAAATTAGAACCAAACACAAATCTTTACAAAAACCAACGCATTTTCAGGATGACCTTAAAATATAATAATTGACCTCTGAAGAAATTTGCAAGCATTTTTTCTTAAACATTCATGTAATAATTAAGCATTCTTGTAATTCTTTGAGAGGAGGGAACTTACACGTCTAGAGGAACTGGCGTGTTGAGAAGCGACACCAAAACTGCCGACAGGTGGTGGTTGGCCAAACTCTGGAAGACTCTCAGGGCTCCCTTGTGTGTGTGGGGACACTGGATGTTCCCCAAGATGTTACGAACCGCATCTATTATGTTGGGAATCTAGAAGGAATGGTGGGATATGGTACATTAATTACATGAAATCAGGGCAGGCAAACAAACTTAAATTAAGAACAATAATCTGGAAATCTAACTTAAAACTATTTCTCCGTAGTTTACTTTCAAAACGTCTGAAAACATATTAAAGAGAAATAACGTATCGAAATGTCGCTTTAAAATCTGATACAAATTAGCTAAATTCAAAACATGAAATGCCCCAAAGGTACAGACACTCAAAGGATCAGTGGTACCTCTATCCTGATCTCCCAGCATCTGTTTTTGACCATATATATTGCATATTCACTTTGTGAATTACTTTTATGTATATTTCAAAATTATTTTCAAAAGGCATCGTACTTTTAAGAAAGTAGGAACACATATAGAAAGGAAGTATACCTCTATCCTGAGCTCGCGACCCCTGTGCTTGACGACGGTGTTGAGGACCACGGAGGCCCCGGAGGAGCTCTGGGGGTGGGGGTCGCAGAGGCCCTCCACCAGCCCCCGCAGGAAGGGGTACAGCTGCTCCAGTGGCAGCTTCTCGCACATCAGCTGAAATATTAGCATATGACAACACAAGATTTTCATCCAAAGTTTGACGCTTTGGTACATCACAGCTTGCTGATTTAAAGATCACTAAAAGAGTTCTAATAATAATAAACAAAATTAAATTTCATTTGACAATAAGTTCAAGGGAACAAGGTGGTGTATATTTAAAACCTTTAAGTACATAGAAAATTAATGGACATAAACATTTACACAAAAATTTTTATGTTACTTTCCTTACAATATTCTTTTGAATGTGCACCAGTTGTTAGTATTAAATTGTCTTATTTTTAACAAATAGTTCAATTGGGCAATCAAATGACAAAAACTATGAGTGAAAATAAACGATGTTTTAAAAGTTACCTTTCCCAGATTTTTGGTGACGGTAAACAGCGAGTTTGGGTCTTCACTAATGATCTGGGTCTTCAGATAGTGCAAGGAGAACTCTTTCTTTTCGTTGAAGGACACGGAGGAAGAAACTGGAAAGAAAACCCCTTTAAATCTACGAAGCAGTACAAACATCTTGGTTCAAGGTTAAAATTTAAAAACTGAACATGTTCAGGGATGCTAACCTCTAGTTGTGGTAATCATAACATAAAAGCATATCTTGTTCCAAAAAGGAAAACAAGAAGGCTCCAAACACAAACTAACTCAACCGATTGTGAGACCCAATACATAATAGTAATGAATTGAACTAACCTTGAACTTTCATGGCCATAGCGATGGCAACATCGATGGAGTCGAAGGCCAAGTGGCGCACTGTGATCTGGGGGTCTGTGCATCTCGGCACCAATAGCCCAAGTATGCTGCCAAGTGTGGTGAAGGGAGCATAGGCCTGCAAGAGAGAGAACCATGGTCAACTTAGATTATTCAAATCCTATCTTCTAATCTCAACCAGCAAAAAGCCGACTACCCAGGGGAAAATTTTTTCTCCAGAGCTCCTTTACACTGGTGCATATAAAAGGGGATAGAACATATTTTGGTATAGCTGATGAAATAAATCCCAATTTAATACTTAATTCATTTTATTTCCCAGAAAACTATTACTTTACCAGTAAATAATTTTATGACTAAATCCTCTTCTTTATATTATAACTGTTATTTATTTAAAGCTATTCAAAATTTTCAATTTGATACGAATTTTTAAAAGAAAATTATCTTTGTTTTCAACTTTAAAAACTAATTAAATTTCTTCAACTCATAAGTTTGTTCATTCTTAGGTATACAAAAAATATTCAAACTTCACTGTACCATTAGGACAAGCAGGGGCGTCATTTCAGTTTTTGGTTGGGGGGGGGCAAGGATTTTTTTTAAGTGGGGCTGAGCCACGCCGTAACTAGACTTGTTTATTTTTTTTTTTGGGGGGGGGGGGGTGACTCAACATCATAAGTTCTAAGTAAAAATGGGGGTCTGGGGGTCACCCCCAGAAAAATTTTTAAATTTTGCTTCATTTTTACAACATTTAAGTTACATCCGAAGAGAACAGCCCCTTGTAAACCACATAATTTCTAGAGAAAAAAGTTACAAATAAACTTCAAAGTTTCAAGGGGAGCCGGAGGTCCTCCCTCAGAATTTTTTTTGAAAATTTCCCTTTAAACTAGGGTTTTATCTCCCTTGCAACCTCGTTGGGGAGCACCCAGAGGGAACTGCTTGTTGTGAGTGGCAGAATTTTCAAGTAAAATATACTGTATAACATAATATATATTTAAAAATTTTAAAGGGGGGTCTGGGGGTCCTCCCCCAGAAAATTTTTTGAAATTTGCCTCTTTAAAGTAGTGTTTCAGCTCATTTTGAGGTCCTTTGGGTTACATTCAAAAAGAACAGTTCTTTGTAAAGCATAGAATTTTCTAGGGTAAAAAAAAGTTATAAATAAACGTAAAATTTTCAAGGGGGGGCGGAGATCCTCCCCCAGTAAAAATTTTTGAAAATTACCCTTTAAACCAGACTCCTAGGGGCTTCAAACTCTTTGGTTCCCAAAGGGAACTGCTTCTTGTAAGAGGCAGAATTTTGAAGGGAGACAAATTGTATAACAGACATCAAAGGTCAGGAGGGGGATTGGGGGTTCTCCCCCAGAAAATTTTGAAATTAGACCCTCAAAAGTAGTGCTTTAACTGCTTTTGGGATGTTTTGAGTTAAATCTGTTGCTCCTTGTGGAAGTTACAAAATTTTCCAGGGACTCAGCAATTGTTCACTTAAGAGTGGAAACCTTGGGGGGGGGCAATTGCCCCCCCCCCCCTGCCCCCCCTAAATGACGCCCATGAGGACAATAGCAATATATTTTAACCATATGTTTTAAAAACTAAATAGGCACCAAAGGTCTCCCAAAGCTTGATAATCTTTAATTCTATCCAGATAAAAAAAAGAGAAGTTGTAAAAACTCCAATAACAGTCAAAATTAGTCTTAAGAGTCATAATCAGGGGTCAATCCAGATTTTATCTTTTGGGGCCTGTTTTTGTGGGAAAAGAAATTGTTTTTGTGAAAAACTGCCGCCAAATTTTATTTTAATTTTTCAAATTATTGAAAAAAAAAACCCCTATTTTTGATTTGAAACAAACAATACTTTGTGAATATTTTCTTGCAAATAATGATGAAAGCTAATTTGAATTTTGTGAAGGGGCTGTTTTTAGGAGGTGGAATTTTGTGAAGGGGCAGCAAAAGGGCCCTAATTTTCGGCTGGATTGACCCCTGATAATTTATCCTTTTTTTTTAACGACAACTCCCATTTTTAAAACAGAGAAAGTCGAGAATAAGAAAGTAAAGAGAGAAACCCAATTACATCACTCTCGGTTGCTTCGGCGAAAGCCCTCAGAAGGTGGAGCGTGGAATGGAGGCACCTCTCCCTTTCTACGGCATTCTTGGAAACCATGTACACGTGCAAGATCTGCAGGAAAAAACACTGTAAAAGTCAACAGGGATGAGATGGACAAGAAAGTAACAAGTCTGAAAACTGTGGCATGTCATTTGAGCAGTAGTATCTACGGATTTTCAAACCCAACAGATATACTTTGGTGGAAGTACACTGGTCTTCAAGAATTAAGTACAGACTGATAACTCTGTGAATATTGACACAAATCTTATTTTCTAATCATGGCATTTATACCAGAGGATCTTCTAAGAGTGGAATAATGAGACACCAAATCAAATTTACCCTGACATTAATAAGGGACTAAGATTTGTGACATTATTTACAAAATTACCATTACCGATTATGCTTTATGTTTAAAACATACTTTTCTCTCTGTGTGCAACACATTTTCAATTAATGAGATAATAGAGTAGAGAAATGTTATCAAACCAAAAGACTAACAATAATTGAAAAACTTTAATTGATTTTCAGATATAAACAAATAAAAAAGTAAAGTCATTTTAAAATATGAATACTTTAGAGAAAGAAAGAGAAAGACAAACACTTTTTTCACTGCATGGTTAACAAACATTTCTCTAGTATGCAAGCAAGGTTAGTAGAATAAGACTAGGTTGGCTCTTCACATAGAGATGAAAAATTCAAAAGGGGCGTGAGATTTCATCCAGTGACGTCAATTGCAGCTCCTCCTTTGCCATCATATTAGCCAATCCCTTTCACTCGGGTGGGACTTAGGGAGGGGCACTATGGATTAGGGACTTTTTCTTTGAGAGAGGGATATTTGATCTTTGGTCCAACAGGTTCAGCTGTATGACTTTTCAATGTTAGGAATCTTTCCCCTTAATGATGCGCTATCAATTAACGTTGTAGATATCGGGTATAGACTCGAAAAACTTAAAAACAAGATGTATCCTACATTATTTCTTGTAAATAAATTCAAACTAACCATGGAAGTAGGAAGATAGGGAACTGCCGTGGTCTATCTCGCTAATGTATTTCAAGCGTGCCAAAGATCGCAACGGTAGAGTTTATTATTGAATATATAGAGATAACTATGTGTACGAATTCTTTCGTTAGAGGGCGCCACGTGTGCATAAATTTCTTGATTGAGTTGATCAGAGAGGAGAGGAGACGATGGGTACAGACATATGCTTACTTACTAAAGCCACTTTGACTTAGTTAGAAATTTTGAGTTTTTAAAACAATTTTTTAAAATGTTTAATAAAGTAATTTAATTTTAGTATGCATAGTTTAATTTAAGTAATTAAGTTAATTTTTACTTAAACCTATTTCAGAAATGGGACCAATTGCCATTAAAAATTATTTTTCAAGCGAGTTTATTATTTTTTTTATAACTTTTTCTGCTGAGGAAGACGGAGCAGACGAAGCGGCTTTAGAAAGGAAGCAAATATGCCGCGCAAGTGGCTCCCCCAAACGTTGCGATCATTGGCACGGGAAATGCATATTACGGCACTTCCCTATCTTCCTACTTCCATGAAACTAACTATCTCTTTATTTTGAAAATCAATTTCTATTTACAAAAAACACTGTTGCCAATAACTCAATAACAATACGCTTACAAGAATATAAAATAAAATAAATTTACTAGTGAAAATAGAATTGTACAAGTTCCGTTCACTAGTCCTGTTTCCAGCGTGACTATAGAGCATTCGCACATGACGTCACTTGGAGGACAAAATCAACGTTGCTAAGGCCGTTGTTAGGGGCGGGAAAGAGAAGCATCCAATAGAAGTACTCGCACATGATGTCACTGGAGGAAAAAAAACAACGTTGCTAAGGCCGTTGTTAGGCCGAGTCATGTGATTGAAAATGCTCAATTATTTAGTTTTTCAATTTTTGAGCTCCTTCAACAAGACAACTCAGTATTTAATTTTAGAAAGAAACTACTTTGTTGGGAAACTTGCCTTACTCGTTTATTCTTTTTACTATGTAGAAAACTAAATAATCATCATTTGATGCAGATTATAATTTTACTAGTTATTTAATTTCAGGATTTATTTTCATAAAAAGAAGAAGAAAACTACTGGTTTATATTTTCCCTGTGTCTTATTTTTCTCCCTTTCCACGTAAGCAAAATCTCCGCGATTTTCCTTATGAATCCTGATTGGCTACTACGTCATAACTTCACACCTTTTTCATCCAGTGATGTCACTGGATGAAATCAAAATGAGAGCCAGATGGGCCGCCCCTGGTATGCAAGGAAGAATTAGGTACAAAACCATAATTTTTGGCTATCTACCCTGTTAAAAATTCTCATACTGATTTTAACACCAGACTAGAAATATCATCAAAAATTAGAAACAATCTACAGTAGAATCTCGTTATTGCGACCCCTTTCGGGACCAACAATATTTGAATTGACAGAATTGGGGGAAAAACCAATCAAAACAACAAAGAAAAAAATTGGCATATATTAGTTGTTGTAACGAAGAGGTTCTACTGTATTAAAATAGACATAATGATAAAAAGTTTTACTACAATTGAACTTATAGTATCCAAAATAATTTGATGATTTCCCCCCCCCAAGGGGATAAATAATGGAATAGTACCACCTAAACAAGAAAAGCTCACCTGTAGTATGGATTCGAGATTGGCGAAGGTCCTCTCCTTGAGCACCAGCTGCTGCAGGAAGAAGTTGAGTGCCTCCACGGTCTGCATGAGCAGCTGGTCAAAGTCCACTCCGGGGTCCCCCACCCCCTCCTCCCCCTTAGGCAGCAGAAAGTCCCTGGGAAGCGAGTAGACGGCCCCCACGGCTGTCGAGATCAGGCTGCGCTTATCCTCCTCCTTCAGGGCAGGGTTGAGGCTGCTGCAGTCAGTGGTCAAGGAACCAACAGTTTGGAGAGGATAGTTTAAAACAGTAAGTAGGCAAGTCATTTATGTGGGGTCCAAATAACACTGTTCAACAATAAAAAAATTTCTTTAGATGAAAATAGTAATTTCTTATAGATTTTGTGTCGCTGAACACGAAAAGCACCATCAAAATTCTCAATTGGCTCGGGATTTTCGGGGAACGAACCCTCCCCCTTTTTACGTTTTTTGATGACTTAATGACTTTGATTTTCAGGGTCAAAAAGCATTACTTAAGTTTTTAAATTACTTAAAGAGGCAAAAAAAAAAAAAAAATTATAGAGGTTTTTATACGATATATTTTTCCTCTTAATTTTTACGCAATTCACCTTTGAAGGGTCCCCAAGGGCCCAAATTTGATGACAATATGCAGCAATGATTTTTACAAAAACAGGGTGGCCACAGAAAACTTATTTGATAATTCCAGATCTTCCCTGATAATCTAGTATGATTTTCCCTATTGATATTTCAGAAATATAGTAAATTCTAATCTTCGAGAAAACAGGAGAAGGACTGTGTAATCGGAAAAAAGAAGGAATATAAGTGAGATTATTTCTAGACCTTTATCACAAAAGAACCCTTTTTCGAACATTGGTTTTGCAACCACACTTATTTATATGCATTCGAGATTTTATTGTGTAGGAAGGAGAATGAAAATGCACATTTAAAGATTTAAAAATTAGATAAATGTTGAATACATTTTTAAAACTAATGCAATTTTCAAAATTTCCCTGATTATCATCAGATTTTTTGAAACCCCCAATTTTCTCCAAATAATTCCAGGTTTTTTAATTTTTCTGACAATTCCAGGTTTTTAAGGTCTGTGGCCACCCTGAAAAAGGGGTTGAGGTGTTAGCGCCTCAGAAGCCCCCTTGGAAGAGTCCGAAAGACTCTCTCAATTGTGTCGCGTACTCTGGAATTAATGTTTATGCTTTGAGAAGTTTAAAATAGACATTAGGACATATAAATGCATGGTATATTGAAGAGGAATCTTATTTCTGGTTTGAACTAACATATAACATAACAGGCGTTCCCTCTGTCCGAAATCCCTGTTCCAAGGAAAAGAGCTCAGGCAGCATTGCCCATTGCTCTATTGCCAGTTATTTCATTCAAAAAGCATTGTTTCAAATGGTGAGTTCCTGAACTTGGTGACCTTAAGTCAGTGGTTCCCAACTCAGAGAAGTCTGCGAAGTTTAAAATTGGAACTTTCATGGACCACCCTGTACTATAACTTAAAATCCTTCACCCTCACAAAATTGCAAAAAATAATTTCAATTTCCCTAATTAAGAGTGTAAATTTATATGATGCTCTGAATTATAATTCTAGTTTAAAAAAACTTTTATATCTCACAAAAGTTAAGAATTTGTGTTATGATATAATTAAATCTTCCCCGGACCTACAAAAATGTAGTCAAGTTTTTTTCAGAGCTCTTAATTAATAATAACTTCCCTTTAAATATTTGTAGTACAGAGTACACAAAAGTATTGTTAATAATGAAGTGTTGACTATTATCTCCACAAATTACTCAGGCGAAAGCCATCGTCAGATATAATAAGGAAGTTGCATAATTTTTAAAAAAAATTTTTTAATTGATTCTTCTTTACCATGCAAAAAACCATACGGAACACTTGAATGTTTATGAAAATCTGACACATGCAACTTCCTTATTCCATCTTTTCTCAAAGATGCATTTTTTTTTTTTTTTGTGCTTCACCGGACCCCTTCCCACACTCTCTCACGAACCACTGCTTTAAGTGGATAGGATCCCATACTACCGTTAGTTGCCATGGGAGGGGAAGTCCCTGATTTACCAACTGGTTTGAACTAACTGTATAAGCACAGTTGCAAAGGATACACTAGTCCGGCCGCAGCCCTGAGGGCAAGGGCCCGGATGTTGGAGGCGAGGGGGATGGATGCCTCTGCCTTCAGAATGGCCTTGGTGAGGGAGAGCAGCTCTCCCCGCGACCGCAGCTCGTCCAGGCACAGCCGCTGCTGCTGCCCCAGCCGCACAGCCTCCGCGATCAGCCGCACGCTCTCCAGCATGCTCTGCTTCACCACAGGGTCCTGGGGAAAAATGCGCCCTCTTTGAGATTAAAAATCCACTGTGCAGAGTTGATAATAAAAAGGAAAAACAACGCTTGATTTGCACATAAAAACTTCAAAAATGTATTAAAAGTACAATTGTTTCGGGGATAACTTATTGGAGGTTAATGGAGGAGAGTCTTTAATACGGTCTGTTGTACGAACACGGACACAAACAACTTAACATCATGGCAAGGAAAGAGGAAATAGCAACTAGAGAAACTTCTAACAAAGGTTAACGCACCAGTAACACAAAAAACCTTTCCCAACCAATGAGAAAGATGACTTAAGAGTTAGGCTCTTGAGTTTGATGGATACACATCTGGATTATATAAATATTCAACTCACAAAGGAACAAAGATATTGGGTTTTTTATTATTATATTAGATATATTAGACTTTTAAATATGATCTAAAACTTGTTAAATTTCCCAAATATACAACATAACTCCGATCCCCTTCATCAGCAATAGCAACCTAAATGGCCACAGAAAATTGAAAGTGGTGTTTGCGATGAATATAAATACAGTTGACCAGTGGCAGCTCGTCCATAGGAGCACATGAGCATGTGAAAATAAGTCAATAATAATATAAATGAAAAACTAATAAATATTTATTCCAACTTATACCTTATTCAAGATGAGCCTCCACCCCTTCTTCTGTTCTAGTTGTGATATTTTTACTCAGTTTCATTTTCAAAATTTAATTGTGAACCCCCATTTGAACTACCCACCACTGCACTACCCCGCCACTGCAGTTGACTAACTGCATTTAAAATATTCCAATGGAGCTTTATTGAATTACTTCCACTAAATTGATAATAAAACATTGTTTTTCACTTGAATGGACGTTTTTCAGTAGTTAGAGGAAAAATTCGGGAGAAAAACACAATTTTCAGGGGGACCTTTAAAACAATAAAGCAAGTTTCAGGAGTTTTTCCAAAAGGTGTGCGAATCCTGTTGCTGGATGAGTTATTTTACCTACATTTTTAGCTATCAAACTAGAATTAAAGTTATGATCTGTGGAAAGGGAGAGGAAAAAAAGTGCTACATAAACCATATTCAAGTCAAATATTCTTCAATAATAATGATAATGAAAGGAAACATAGCAGGGATAATTAGCTTGTTACGCTACAATATGAAACACAAATAAATGAAACTATCATAAAATATTTGATGTAATAAAATGAGACAGTAACTGCACACCACAGTATCTCCAATGAAATTAAACTGAAGCTCACCTTTGACGAAGAGTAAAAATTAGCCACACATCTCAAAATTGGAGTTTCTATTCTGGAAGATATCTGAGAAATGGGCGTATTTACGGTCACGTGACCATAGCAGAGAATAATCGTAGCTTTTAATTTCTCATGGTCAGAATCTCCTGTGAATTCCTAAATGAAGCAAAACAATCATTGAGTAATACAACAATATTGTTGGTTTAAATAGCAAACCTAACTAAACTAAAGCTTAATTTTCAAAATATTCAAATTACTCTTCAATAAAGTACACTTGAATATTCCTTAAAATATGCCAGTAAAGAAAAAATGAAAGTTCTGTATTAAGAGCTCTACCTGAAATTAACTCTTGAATGGGAAAAAGCCATCAATGGTAAATGCTATTTGCATGCTTGGTAACTTTTTTCATAAACAAAATGAAAACAAGAAGCAAGCAATCTAATTGGCATTAAGTTAGGTGTTAATATGGAAAGACACAATCAAAGAAAAAAAAACCACTATCTAAACACAGTAAAATCTTAGGGGATTAATGGCTGGCATGTGCACACACACAGATAATACAAACTAACAGTCAACTATTTAATGTGATTGCTTTTGGCTGAGGTTAAACTGATTAAAATATTTCATTGATAGTAAATAAGTGATTTGACAATGACAAACAGTGCCTCTCAAAACTAAAACTATTTTACAGTATTTATACTTGAAAAAGGTGGATTTTTAAGGAATATGGATAATTTTTTACAACATTAAACAATGTGTTTATAACATAAATACATTTTGTGTTGAGTTAAAAAAGTAATTGAGACTTGTCAATTTTGATAACATTAACAAATTGCAAAAGTAGTCTAAATTCAGTGAATTTCTAAAAATGTTAAGAAACAAAACTTTTTTTCAGAGATAACCAGTACAAACAAAACCCCATTCATAAAAAGGTTTAGTTTCTGTTCAACCTTACTTACCCTGATGAATCCAAAGAGGCCTGCATTCTTTTTATCGTTCTTGGCCACATTTTCCAGTTTCACCAGCACAAGGTCAGCGTACACAGAACCACAGAGACCCACAGCTTCTGCACATCCCTGCACAGAAACACATTATGAATGAAAATGACAGATGTGAATCATCATTCAATTACTCACTCATTTTAAGAGTGTAAATAATTCAATTTTAGAGCAATTTTTGAAACAGAAGATAAATGGATTACAATATATTATACACTATAGAATACTCAGTCAGAATGCTACTTACATCATAGAAGAAAAATTAAACCATACTACTGCCATTTAAATGAAACATGAGTTAAAAACACAAAAGTGAATGTGAAATGTATTATCCTATGTGTATTATTTTCCTTCACTCACCATTCTTTCAATAGGATTGGAATGATTTACATTCTGGAATATGACATCTAATGCTTCATTCAAAAAAGCCTTGTTGGCCACTTTGCTTAGGACAAGGCCAAGGTTAGTCAGCAATATATACTGAAATAAAAATATTTATATTCATTTAAGAGAAAAACACTAAGTTTAAGGAAAAATAATGAAACATATTTTAGATTAGGGTTTCCCACACTTTTTCCCACATCAACACCCTGAGGAAAGTTTGGATAGGCTATCAAATATCCAAAGATTATGTTATTTTTTTAGCCAATGGAAGTTTCACAAAATATGCCAAACCTGTCATAGCCTCGAACTTGGTAATACTGCAAGGGCAAAATAAGAACTTTTTATAATATTGCAAACTGGGAGGTGGGATAAATATCATAATCTGGAAAATAAATGCCCTGATAAAATGAAAATTATGACATTTCTATTTTTTGAGAACAATTATTTTAAGTTTAACTTGCTTTGATCCTTTCATTCCTAGCTACCCCAAATTTTCCATAGGATTCAGTGGCAATTTCAGGCGATGGATGTATGATTAAAAGAGTTAACATCTATTTGCTTTGACTATTCTTAAAGTTCATTTAACTAAATTTGCCCTTTTCTCTACTTTGCTGGGTACTTACGTATTATTCCGTCGACCGTTCAGCGGCCGTCTAATTCAGCGGCACAGTAGTAGTAAAGTCAATGGGATTTGATAACGTTTTCGGATTAAGCGTCACGGTCGACGGGATAATACGTAAGTACCCTTTGCTGTTAAAACTTCATGACCCCACACAGCTTCCCTGACCCCCTATTGGAATCCCTATTTTAGATATTTATCATTGAAAACCAAACATCAAGAAATAACATTGGCACCCAAAAAAGTATTTTAGAGGGTTTAATTTACAATTTAAAAACTATACAGAATTGCCAAATAACTTTTAAAGGTATGATACAAAAATGCACAAGGCTACTTTAAGTAGTGTTTATTAACAATAGAAAAATATCAAAACTACCATCATCCAAAATTGCAAAAACTGCTTTTGAAAATATGTTTTCCATCACCAAAAAACTTGACTTACAATTTGGACCAAAGTATGGTTTTTGTCTCAAGTCTTAATTTTATTTACAACAATAGCACTTCTGAGTTGAAGATTGATATTGATAAAATAACTGCATTTCTATAAGTACCAGAAACTTACCAGTAGTATAAGAAAACCTGTAAGTTAAAGATAAAAAATTTGTGGTGAAAACTTAGGCATTATCTTAAGGAATATTATTTTAAGTGAGTAACTTTAGAACTTATTACTATGTAGACTTTATAAAGTTATATCTAAAAATTGTGGCGAAAATAAATGGATTTTACAAAGTTGAAATACAATTTACTGATCACAAATCACAGAAGAATTAATCAATTCCAACACTTCTCTACATAACCATTACAATTACAGTAAAGTAAGTCACACTGACAACAAAGTCAATTTCTTACCTTATCTTCTGGCGAATTCACATACAGGTAAAACTGGTAGAATAAGTTTTTGCCGAAAGTGACGATCCAATCGTCTTGTCCGATGTGGGACAGAGTCTCGGCAGAAAACTCCCTTGCTTTGCCTTCCCAAGCCTTTTGGTCCCACTCGAGAGAATCGGCAGCTGAACAAAGAGAAATATTTAAAATTTCTTTAAACCTTTAAGAATAGTTTGATTTTCATGCAAGCTCAGTTAACATTATTAGTACAATAATGTCATCTACTAATTTTAAAAGTGGCTTTAAATAATAAGCATAAAAATACATGCAATCATTTTTAATTTTTGGAACTCTTTTAGAAGAAAATACAAATATAGGTGATAAAATTCTACTTCTAAGTAAAAAATTCAGGCCCGGGTGGTGATCCCCACCGGGGCCAAATCCCGAGGGGGCCAAATTTTGAACTTCAACTTTTTACGTTTGTAGTGTAGGAAAAAGTAGTACATACTACTACACTGGTGTGCAAAAATTAAGGACCGAATAGTTTTTTCATCATAAAACCTAGTAAAATTATTTTTCATCTATGAAAATCATACCATGAGATGTTCAATGAGTGGGAATCTAGGGCCTGAAAACAAATTTTCCCTACCAATAATTTAAGGGGGTAAATGGGCCCTCCATTGATAATGGAGTTCCATTAAACATTTAAAGCAGTTACAGAAACCTCTATGCTAGAGGTATTTGACTGAAAATTTTATGTTGTTTGTAAAGAATATGATTAATCCTGAACTCAACGCATGTTTTAATAGTGTGTGCTACCTTTAAATGGTATTTTTTAGGTTTTATTGAGAGATATCGGTCTAATCATCATTTTTGGCAAGTTTTAGCTTCTGGGTCCTCTTTGGTAAGTGGTATCTGACCGTCAACCTTGTTTTTAGTAGTCCTCACATGTGCTTGATTGCGTTTAGGTCTGGGAACCCGGAAAATAACTTTAGTCTTTCAATATCGTTACTTATGAAAAACTTTGAGATAGCCAAATTGTGGTTTTGCGCAACTTTTACATTCAAAAAGAGAAACTATGGACCCAAAATGCCTTCTAAATGAATCAAATGGGACATGAGAATTCTGCTACACAATTGCAGACATCAGTATAAATCACTGTGGCGTATAGGGGGTGCTAAAATAGCACAAAAGGATTGCTTAGTTTCACAGGAAGAACATGTGTTTTTAAAGTTTGAAAAAATAAGCATTTTTAGTGTTTATGGACGTATACATGTCTGAAATGAAACAAATATCTGTAAAAATATCTCCATTCTTTTAAAAATGAGTTTTAAAGAGATCAAATTTCTCCTTTGAAACTGGACTATCCTTATAGACATCTCAACACCCCCTATACGCCACAGTGATTTTTACTGATGTCTGCAATTGTGTAGCAGAATTCTCATGTCCCATTTGATTCTTTTAGAAGGCATTTTGGGTCCATAGTTTCTCTTTTTGAATGTAAAAGCTGCGCAAAACCACAATTTGGCTATCTCAAAGTTTTTCATAAGTAACGATATTGAAAGAATAAAGTTATTTTCCGGGTCCCCAGACCTAAACCCAATCAAGCACATGTGAGGACTACTAAAAACAAGGTTGACGGTCAGATACCACTTACCAAAGAGGACCCAGAAGCTAAAACTTGCCAAAAATGATGATTAGACCGATATCTCTCAATAAAATTTAAAAAATACCATTTAAAGGTAGCACACACTATTAAAACATGCGTTGAGTTCAGGATTAATCATATTCTTTACAAACAACATAAAATTTTCAGTCAAATACCTCTCACATAGACGTTTCTGTAACTGCTTCAAATATTTAATGGAACTCCATTATCAATGGAGGGCCCATTTACCCCCTTAAATTATTGGTAGGGAAAATTTGTTTTCAGGCCCTAGATTCCCACTCATTGAACATCTCATGGTATGATTTTCATAGATGAAAATAAAAATTACTAGGTTTTATGTTGAAAAAACTATTCGGTCCTTAATTTTTGCACACCAGTGTACAAAATTAATATAAAAATTGACCAATTAAAAAAAAGGCTTCTACCAAATCGGTGAAAACTTATAGAAACAGAGTACAAAGCTAATTTTACGTGTGGTTCGAAACCAATATGCATATGGGGCCAATCAATTTGTCTTTCTTTTCCTGTTATTTATACTGTAAACCAGTGTTTCCCAACCTTTTTTGGTCCATGCCCCACCAAAGCCTTTCTAAATTTTCCATGCCCCCCATGTTCTTTATTTTTTTTCGAAAATTCTTCTTGAAAAGTAAATAAAACCTGATGGTCCATGCTCCATCGGGGGGGGGGGCATTTTGTTAAAAAATTTCAAATTGCCCCCCTAGAAATTCATATTGTCCCCCGGTTGGACGTGTGCCCCTTTTCTTCTTGAAAAGTAAATAAAACCTGATGGTCCATGCTCCATCGGGGGGGGGGGGGCAATTTAGTTAAAAAATTTCAAATTGCCCCCCTAGAAATTCATATTGTCCCCCGGTTGGACGTGTGCCCCACGTTGGGACACTGCTCTATAAACTAAGCTAAAATAAAATTTGCTCTTAATTTAAAAGTATTTTCAAACTTTATTTATGTAGGGAATGTTCGACTCCATTCATATTCACTCACTCCATTGATACTGTTTTATGACTCAGTTTCATTATAATTTTGAATTTTATTTGTCTCAATCTTTCTATTTCTCCCTTTTGTGGTGTGAATTAAACATACATGTCAATTTAATGTTTTTTTTTTTTCAATTTTTTGTCAATTTAATGTTTGCATAAGGTTAAAGATGGGTATAAGTCCATCATCTTTTTTAACCGTAAAATATTTTTTTAATGTACTTATATTTGTTTTGGGGATTGCTCTGTTTTCTAAGAAGGGTTTTGAATTTCCAGTAAAAATTTGGTGGTTATTTTTTTTTTTCAAAAACTAATCTTCAATGATTAAATTTTAGCTACATACGAGTAAAACAGCTTAAAAACTTATTTTTAAATTTTTTGAAACTGGGCTACTTTGAAATCAACGGTAAATTTTTACCAAGAGCAATATATTTTCCCACATCTTTGTATTGTAAATTCCAGTGGCGGCTCGTGAGTTAATCAATAGGGTGTTCACACATATAAAAATTATAATTTCCAAAATATCTAGAAAGAGAAGGGATGGTTTATCAATATAAATAAATCTAACTTTTTTTAGTAGAAACATCTCTCTTGGATATAATTTTAAAAACCTAAATTATTCAGTTATTCACTACAAGCACTTTTATTTAAAAAAAAAAAGCATTCAATGGAAATTGCCCAGAAACTGTTTTGGCGACCCCCCCCCCGCTGGATCCGCCACTGAAAGGAAAGCTGTGCCTCAAAAGCGAAGGCCTCGGCACACGAAATCTGTGCGCACGGGAATCCAAAATGCGAGGACGTAAGCTCCATATTCCCCCGGCAAGCAGTCGGGGTTTCTTCGGAATTTCGTATTATTTACGCTCGCACGTGCGGAAGAGGAAAGAAAAATAAGAGTTCATTCTTTTTTCGATTTCTTTCGCGTTTCCGGTAGTAAATTTTTCTTATTGAGTAGAGAAGGGGGGGGGGACATAATTCTGAGTATAAAAAAGAAATTGAAAATATATTTCCATTGATATTTATTTATCTTTATATTCGATTTTTGTTCTACTTTTTCTGTGGGTGTTCACGTGCTCCTGTGCTCCTATGGACGAGCCGCCACTGGTAAATTCATTACAAATGTTAAAAAGTATTGATGCTATTTTTTGTAATTCCTTAATATCTGTATTTATAAACATTGTTAATACCTTTTAAAAGTAAAATTTAATCTTCAAATATCATAATTAAGCTATTTTCGTAATACTATTCAACTACGACCTTATTAATTTTTCCACAAAAGAGGATTGTTAAATTTAATTAATCATGGTATTTTGAAAGTGAAATTGGTAGTTATACGTACTGGTACTTGTTGGTATTACTTGAGAAATATGATTAAAATTCTGTTTTTGATAAATGACTACCATATACTCTAAGGTGAGCCCCTCTCCCCAAAAAAAAAATTCCATTACAGCACTGGTTAAAGCATAGAAAAATTGATTTTGAAATTGTCTAATCATTTAACACTAAAAATGAGTTTAACCTTGTTTTTAAAGGTCAAATTTCAAAAAGTCTTTATTTTAGTCCACTTCTTTGATGAAACAGACTATTCTTTTTTCATTCCGCCTCATTCTTTATGAGAATTATTTAGTGAAATTATTTATTATTATTTAATTAATTATTATTTTAGTGAAAAAAAAACACCAACTGAGGTATCAAACCAATTTGTTATTTTGCTGTATACTCCATTTTGGCTTTTTTTTTATCTAAAGGAATTGTAGCTTACCCTCGATGTGGGCGATGAGAGCAGGGATCTTCTGGTCCCAGAGGGACACGGGGCCCTTGTGGATGGCGGGGGCGACTGCCTTCATGAACTTTAGGACGTGGATCCCTCGGTCGCGGCCTTCAAGGGGGCGACCCATCAGGACAATGAGCCTGGCCAGCAGACACTGCGGCGTGATCACTTTGGCTGGAAAGAGTCAATGCCACTCTTAGAAAGTTCCCAGGCTACTCACAGATGACTGAAAACATTTACTGTAAAAAAATTAGTTGCGGGATTACAGTAGAAAATCTGTAAAAAATTCTAAAAAATTATCATTTTTAATGCCAAATGTAAACCTACAAGGCGAAAAATGCAGAGAAAGCTCCAAATGCTTAAAGGAGCTGGGGCCACATTTTCTCTGAAGCAGTTTAATTCCGCCAATCAAAAAATGTTCATCAAATGTACGCCAATTCGCCATGTGGTGCTAACTCAAACTGAATAAGTTTGGCAACTCGGAACCCTATTTTAAAAATTAATTTACTCCTCTCCTAATGAAATTCCGAAGCTAATTTTTTCACAGTAAGTGTTTTGAGTCATCTTCTTAAGCCCGTAAAATTTTCATCCATTTCTGCGAGTTTAGCCTGGGAAACTGGGAATGTTTCCTCGTTAAAAGAAACCTTTCACAAAATACAGAGTGATTATGAAAAACAAACCACTGGTCAGAATGATTTGATATTTCACCTGGGTGTACTTGAAGCAGGGGGATTTTTTTTTTGGAAAAAGAACAATTTAGTACCAAAATCGAGTAATAGAGGGAGCTGTGTACTAGCCACAACCCTTTGGTTTGGTTTAAAGGGTTTGTAATGAGTAAACACCCCCTATGGATCAATTTTGGTTCTAAATTGTTCTTACCCTCAAAAGAATTCCCCCTGCTTCAGGAGTACTCGGGTAGAATGTCAAGTCATGCTGACCATTGGTTCGATCTCTTTTCACATCCTTTTAAAATCGAAACTTAATCTATAAATCCCCTTGCATTTTAGCTCATTGAAAATGGACAACATTCTATTTTGAACTACATATGGATATTAAACACAATAAGAATATTACAGTACCACAAAATATTATGATGCAAAATATTAAACAATCAGATTCAACATAATTCATTCGAGTCACTAAACAGTTTATTCAATGTTAAATTAGTAGTTTAGGCCAAGACACATAGCCTTACTTTACTTACTCAATGCCGCATAGTCAATTGAAAAATCCAATCCCAGTTCTTCCCTTTCCTTGGTTGCCAGCAAAGTCAAGCTCTTGCAAATCGAACTGACTGCGGAAGACAAAGTCTCGTCTAACAAGCAGTCGACAATGCTGGGCCACAAAATCTAAGAGGGGAAAATGAAGAAACAAATGAAAACCAAGACGATACAGAAATACTGAAACGATGCGATAAACAACAACGATTAATAAGAATACAATAAACAGACAGTAACAAAATCCTGATTCCTTTTTTCAAAGTTGCACAACATTAGTAAAAATTTACTATTTTGCGAATTAAACAAGTCGCAAGTTAGCATATAAAAACAGAAAACAACTTTCTGGAAAAAAAGCATTTTAAAACTTAGGGAATAGTTTGGAAAAGCTTGACAGGCTGTGAGAATTTGTGCTTTAAACATTTTTATTAAACAATCATTGAGTAACTATTATTTGAACTGTTTGTCAAAGATAACCAACAAGCTTCCAACCAAGATGTTCAATATGAAGTAAATGTACAGTTGGGGAAAAAAACCCGACTCAGTAGAGATTTCTGACGAACCACTTGGGTTAGGAAGGCAAATAAGGTGTCATTTTTCATGTCATAAAGTATTCTTTAATTGAAAAAAATTTCGAGACCTTAGGGGGTCGTCTTCATTTTAAACGAAACACTAACTTAGAGATGTAAAATTCTCGGTAATAATCTTTTGAAGAATATTCTTGAGAATATTCTCCAAGAGGAGAATTTTCGAGAATATTCTCCTAGAAGCTACTAAAATAAATTTAAAAAAAAAATATATATAAGGTATATATTAACTTCAAATTCGAAGAATATTAAAGGTTTTACAATGAGAAGTCATCATAAATAAAAGAAAGACAAATTAAATTGAAAAATATTTGAAAATCACTACTTAATAAGATTACATGTTTGATAGGTAAGGCAGAGTAAGCCAGAGTTACATTCTATTAATATAAGATTTTCCAACTTTTAAATAGCTTTTTTGAAATAAATTATGTATATAAGAAATGCTTTTCTGGAATCTTAATGAGAATATTCTCTTGAGGAAAAAATGATGAGATGCACTTAAAATTATAATCTTAGGTCCTTCAGTTTGACTATTGGTATTACCTTTGCTTTTAACAACTATATAAAAAGAATTTAGACTCCTCTTTTAATTGTGAGTATTTTCTCCCAGTAAAACTTGCTTAGAATATTTTACAAAAATATTTTATTTTGTATTAAATAAAATGTTCTTATTTTAAAAAAAAAATCTTGCGAAATAATGAAATTACAGTTCAGAGAATATTCTCTGAACTGTAGGGTGACTTTTAAATGGTAAATTTCATTGAATTTGTGATTGTTTTCAGGTTTCCAACTCTAATACTACATGACCATTTCATATTATTAAACATTTTTACATTTATCAATCAATAAATAGAATATTCTCGATTATTCTCAAAATTCTCGCCCCTGGAGAATATTCTCAGAATATATGGAGAAAATATGGAGAATATTCTCAGAATATTCTCGTTCTCCGGAGAATATTCTCGACTCACATCTCTACACTAACTTTTTTTTCCTATGGGGACCCCCAATTATTATGCGTTTTTCTGAAAGAGCATCCCTACAAACCTCCAAATACCAAGTTTCATTCACATCGGACGGTAAATTAAGCTTTTACGTTTTGGGGGTCGTCTCCAAAGTGAGAAGGATTAATTTTCTGTCTCTGTTTTAAGACACTTTTACTCACCACTTTAATATTTATTGAAAAATTTACAAGTAATTTATTGAAATTTTATATCAAATTTGCGTTTTAATTTAATTTATGGTGATTAAAATAAGGAGACTGTTTCCAGAAAGAGCATTCGCCGGTATGCATTTGGCAGTGGTATACGGTCCCTTAAAGAATGTGAATTTAGTTTAATTCGTTTTTTCCCAAAACTATTAAATGAAATCGACTGAAGTTTTGGTTTTCCTCATAAAATTACTACCAGAATCGATTACCATAAAAATATTAAAAGATTTTAAAATTTAATTTTTGGGTCAAAATTAGATGTTAATTATCTATCTATTAACCATTAAATATCGCTACAAAAGCATTATTATTTTGTTTGGGGACACAAATTTGATCTAAATTCAAAGTTTCATATTTTTTACGCCGAAAACATTTTGACAAATTTCACATTGAATGGTTGACATTTCAAAAATGTATTATGCTTCTATTTGGATACTTACATGGATGAAACTTGGTATTTGGGGGTTTATGGGGATGCTCTTTCAGAAAAACGCATAATAATTGGGGGTCCCCATAGGAAAAAAACAAGTTAGTGTTTCGTTTAATATGAAGACGACCCCCTAAGGACTCAGAAATTTTATTCATTTAAAGAATACTTCATGACATGAAAAATGACACCTTGTTTGTCTTCCTAACCCAAGTGGTTCGTCAGAAATCTCAACTGAGTCGTTTTTATTTCCCCAACTGTACACCTTTAGTATGTTTAAAATGCAGTGCATTATTTCATGGAGATGGAACACTGAACTTCTAACAACACATCTAAATTTGAAGATAATTTTATTATAATCAATAAACCTCATCTATCATATCTATGTCATAGCATTATGGAGAATTCTAGAATCTAGTCCCAGAGGAGCAATTGATAAATTTAACCATAGAGGCAAGTTTAATGCCTACAAGTTCTAAGAATTTTGTGTAGACATGTCTCTGCTTTGAAAAGGACACATTTAGATAGTTGGTTTATTTGGGTTTAATGGCCCGAGGTCCGATAATGGACAAAAAGTACCGGGAATTGCTTAAGAATTTAAGCAGGCACCTAAGCCACTGTTAGGTCAGCCAGAAGAAATCTGAGAGTGGCCTATACCGAGTTGGGTCATTTTGAACTTGGTAACAAAAAATGTCGCATAAAGCCCTCAACTAGACTTTATTTGAGGATTCAACATTATCAGAGACTTTACCTTACAAGTACAGAAGTGCATCTCACTATTTATTAGATAAATTATTTAGATTAATTTTTAATTTTCCTACTTCTTCCATCTTTTCGACTGTCGTGGTCAACAGGTGCATGACATTCTCGCACATCCCTCTCAGGGCTTCATTGCTGACATAGCCGGGGTCGGCGGGTCGTCTTCCCTGGAATGAAAACAAGAGATCTCCTGGTTAGAGAACTATGTAAAACTACAGCTGATCACTATAATTGTAACTAGAGTTGGAAGATATTTTTACAAGATGATGCATACCAGGAATACTTACATTATGAAAAAGTATAACACTGTTTACAAAGTAACCAAAAAATTGAATTGCAAGCTGCTCTTTAGCCATTTTAGTGTGGCTTATTTAGTGGATTTTTTGTAAATGAGCAAAGGCACATTTTTTTAAATAGTATTTTTTAAACTTCTTTTCTAGCATTTTCTATGCATTTCTTTCAGGTATTTCTGGCTTTTAGCAAAATGCAAGGAATGTTAAAGCAGAAATAAGATTATTCATCATCTTATGTTTTGGACTTTGAAAAACTCATCTCATTAGCAGGGCTCATACTCTATTTAACATTGTAAAATTCAGGAGTCTTTAAGGAGTTAATTACCAAAAAATCAGGAGGTAAACAGAATTTTTATTAAAATTATATTACACTACAATTACAAGCAAAATGAGATCAGATTTAAGATTGGAACAAAAAAAATTAGAAAATAGGTTAGAATAACAAATTCCATTGGAATTTTATTAAATTGAAAAACAATTACTTCCACCAAATCAATAATAAAACCTTTTACTCTTGGATAGATATATTTCAGGAGTTAAAGGGAAAATGCAGGAGAAAAAACACAATTTTTAGGAGTTTTAAGGGGGGCCCTTTAGAAAAATAAAGCAAATTTCAGGAGGTGCAAGAACCCTGTGTATTTTTTCTCTCTCTCTTTCTTTTAAACAAAGTGCGTGACCAACACTGAACTAGGAACCCACTTACCGAAGGTTCGTCGGGCAAGGCGCACTGCTGGATGATGAACTTGACAAGTTCCAGTCCTTCGTCACACCTCAAGTGGTCGTGGTGGGCGAGGGTCACAACCACTTGGGCAACCACCTTCTTAACCTGGAAAGAGGGATTTGTGCATTACGGGGCCGTTCAAATATTAAGCAAGCAAGTTTTTGGTCCCTTTCCCCCTTGTCAGCAAAAATAAGCCCCCTCTCATAATTACGTAAGAAAACTGCCCAATCCCCCCACTTGCCCTTTTATTGTACAAAATCTTTAGTAATGCTTAGATTTCTGAAATTCATTGTTCTCCATGAACACTTAACCCAGTGTGGTCCAACCCGTGGCACGCGGGCCAGAAGTGGTACTCGAAGAAATATTCGTGGCACTCGACCTCAAACTTAAATTTAATCAAACTAAATGGAAGGTAGTTCGCTTTACATTTTTTTTTATTTCAGAAATTTGTTAAAAACCCGATTTTATGGATCGAATCTTCAAAAAACAATTCAGAAGAGAACCCTTAAACCTCCTTTGAACCTTTTTTTACTTCAATTTAAATTCAAACGGGTTATGAAAAGTGCATCAGTCCATCAGTATAGAAGATCCAGTTGGGGCAATAGTAAAAGGAGTTATCAAATCAGTAGAAGCTATGAGTTGTAATTAACATTTATAATCTAAAAGTGTAATTTCAGAAATTTTACTACAGGCCTGTAGTTGTATCTTTGTATTTAAACTCAATTTTGATAGTTGAAAGTCCCTCTTGAGAAAAAAATCCAACCTCTTCTTTGGATATGAACTAATTTAGAAATTTTAATTAGAAGCTGAAAATCACTAAAACTTTAAACACTTCTTCCTCTTTCATTTTTAAAACGTCGTGAATCGTCTATTTCTATGAACGGTTTTTCCTTTTAAAAACAAATCTTCGATTTGGGAGGAAAAAAAATGTTAAATTTTAATTTCATGAATTTGAACTTCATGAAATAGTGATAGTGTTTAAATTGTGGCCCCAAATAAATCCCCGTGTATAAATAAAAAGTATGTTAATGAGACCCAGTAAATATTTTTGCATTGCATTTTAAATGTAGGAAAGATATTTCTTAGGTAAAATGTATCTTAGTAAATATTTATAGTTGAAGTAAATGTTCCAGAGATGAAATATAAGCTTTATTTGCCTGTTTTAAAATAGTAAAATGTAATTTTTCTTGTCTCTGGCACTAGCCTCCTTATAAAAAGTTTAATTGGCACTCGGGACCTAAAGGTTGGACCACACTGACTTAACCTATCGTTAAAACTTTTCTTGTGAAAAATGCTTAAAATTTTTTTCCTAATTCAGTTTTGTGAAATTTATTTTTGTTGAATTTTGAGATTATTTAAGCAAGAAACAAGAGATTTTCGAAAATGCAATTTTTGTAACATCTTACATAAGCATCACTCATACTCCCCCGAGGTGCTTACGTAATATTTAAACGGCCCTATCAAGGGGAATTTTCGTGACATGAGATATAAAAGGTTTTTAATAGTTGAATCATTATTGACTGATTGAGGTCTTCAAATATATGCTGATTCAAAAACCAAGTGAGGATTCTGCTTTCCATTGTGCTATTAAGATCCATTTTTCACAACGTTTTTTTGCATAAAAAAATATAAAATAATGTGTTGCCATAACTCAATCTGGCATTATCTCATAACCAGCCGAAAATTGGGGCCCTTTTGCAGCCCCTTCACAAAATTCCACCTCCTAAAAACGGCCCCTTCACAAAATTCAAATTCATAAAAACAGCTCCTTTGCAAAATTCACAGAATTTTACAGAAAATTTAAATCATATGATTATTCGTAAGAAATCATTCACAAAATCTTGTTTGTTTCAAATCAAAAATATGTTTTTTACGATAATTTGAAAAATATAATATAATTTGACTTCAATTTTCCACAAAAAATGGGCCTAAAAAAATAAAACCTGGATCGACCCCTGTTGGGTAAAATTGTAAGTATTTTTCAGGGGCAGGGCCCATATTCTGGTAAACCAAGACCAATCGTAAATAAAAATAATTCAAGAGGGAAATACCTTATTGGACGAGTTAAGGATTTGCTTGATACCATTGATAATCAAAGGCACTTTGCTACCTATGTGACCACCTGGAAAATACCACACCTTGTTAGTCACTCAACAGAGAGAGCGAGGGAGAGTATAATTGAACATTGAAACGCACCACTCGTGTTCACCAGGTGCCTGAGGACTGTGAGGGCCCCGATGCGGAAGGGCTCGCTGTTGTTCTCCAGGCGCAAGAGCAGGAAGGGAATCAGGCGGTCAGAATACACCGAAGCTGAAAACATTAACAACGGGTTCTCTTTGAAAACTACTTTAGCACAGGACTCCAACAGTATACAAACAGTATGAAAAATATAAAATCAGTGTTTGATGGAATCAGAAATTCTATACATTATGAGCAGAAACTTGGACTAAGAGACACAGTAAATTATACACATTTCTCAATTATACTTCAGTTATTATTTTCTATTACAAAACACAAAACCAAACACCGGGTGTTGGTAATGGCTGGATGCTACAAACGGGGCTGAACTCCTCAGTAAATAGAAGATTATCAATGGTAAAACAAATTTCAAAACATTTATGTCAAATAAAATTTATGCCATCAACTACACAATTTTACTAATGTACTCAGTGTGCCTGGATCAGCCTTTTTAATAAAGATAATTTCCTATGCATACAAAATTACCAATGAATGTTAAGGTTCAGTGATTACCTAACACTGCAAAGCATCTCAGCACCTCGTTGTGATTCCTCACTCCGGATGGTTGGGAGTAATCGGGAGTGGAGCATACCTAAACAAAAAAAGAAACAGGCTGAAAACAAGTGAATGAACTTTACTTTTTTAGGTACTTTGGGATTAGCCAGGTGCAAGTGCTAAAAATGACGAAATATATTCAACCATTGAAACAAAAAACAATTCAAACACATCAACTATACTAGATTACAACGTTTCCTGGCAGTGACATCACGAGCTGAAGGGAGGAGAAGCTCAACTTCCTAGCAACCTGATTGCCGAAAAAGACAGTTAGCGAGAGTCATCTGACTCGCCAATCAGGTAGCTAGAAAGTTAACCATCTCCCATCAACTCGTGATGTCCCTGACAGGAAACATTGTAACCTAGTACAAAAGTGTTGCTTTTTAATTTTTAAAATGTTTAGATGTAAAATGTTGCCAATATAGTCCAATTGACGAGATTTGTGCATGGCTGATCTTAAAGTACCATTTTTTACACAGTTGAAAATCATTTTGTCACAGACCCCAAAAGCAATTTTAATAAGTCTAGAATGAATAGCTCAAAGAACATTTCTGTGTTATAAGCACTTTTATTGTTAAAATAAACCAAACATGTGAACTTTATAGAAAACTTGTATTGAGAGGAGAACAGATCATTAAATAAAAACAATTTTAAACAGCATTGACAATGATACATTATAAAAAAAAACCTGGGCTATTTTAAAGATTTTACGAACAATTCAAAAGATCCTATACAAAAAATCTAAAAGAGCTTTACAATTAAAATATATAAAAAAGGAAAATTTATTTAAACAATTAGATAAATTGTGAGTAAAAATCAATTGAAAATAATGCTTCTTGTATCGCTTACACTTGAAATAAAGTGAAAGATGATAATAGATAATCCAATTTCAATCTATAAGGTTTTCTCAACAATATTGTTTAAAAGATAATAACCAAGAACACATTACACTTGTGGTCTCACCTGAGGAAACAAAGCATTTAGAATGCTATCAAGTTGCGATCCAAGAACCAGACTCCTGGTGGAAATTGCAGCATCCAAAATCATGCACAATCCCTGGATAAAAAGAAGAAAAAAAATTTATAACAAGCTTAAAATAGTTAGTTAGAACAGTAGGATAAAAAATGCCCTGAAGCATTCATAGCTGCCAACCATTCTGATTCTTCCATATTTCGAGTTCCAATTTTCAAGTCTTGTTACAAAAATAAATATTATACTAAATTGTTCAGAATTTGAAAATGAAAACGGGTAAATAAGCTAAAATTCAAAGAAATTTAATAAACATTTGGTGTTTAAAACAACTAGGCAGTATTTAACAGGATAAATAACAGAATTGAACCCAGAAATCAAGCTTCAGCAGTGGCGGATCCAGAGGGGGGGGCCCTGGGGGCCATGGCCCCCCCCGAGAAACCCTAACAAATAGCTTAAAAAACACTTTCTTAATGCTAAAATTCAAAAATTTTCTGCGGGAGAACCCCCAATCCCCCCTTTAATATTTTGACATGTGACATCTGTTTTAGAGTGTTTTTTCCTTGAAAATTCTTCCGCTTAAAAGAAGCTGTTCTCTTTTGGGAAGTTTTAAAATAGATGAATACTATAGTTTAAAAGGGCGCATTTGCAAAAATTTTCTGGGAGAGGACCCCCAGCCCTTTTCAAAATTTGGCATCTATTTATAATTTCATCCTTGAAAATTCTGTGGTTTACATGCTTTCAAAATCAGCTGAAACTTTATTTTTGGAGGCAAAGTTTCAAAATTTTTCTCGGGGGTTACACCCCAGACCCCCTATCAATTTCTCATGGTTACTTATTTACTGTTTTCTCCTTGAACTTATTTCTTCCCTCTCCTTTTAGGAGTACAAGAAAGTTGCCCTCTTTAAGTGTTATCCAATGGGTACCAAATGTATAAAAATTGAGTAAAAAAACTTACTATTTGTAGCCAAATTTCAAAAATTTTCTGGGGGAGGACCCCCAGACCCCCTTTTGCTTTCGAGCTAGTATTACCTGATCAAATCTTTTTAACTTTAACAAAGTTTCGCATTTTATTTATGTTATACTCGGAAAATTGGGAGCCAAACACCTCGCGAAACTTAAGTATTGTTATGCCCCTACAAAAAGGTTTCATCCCCCCCCACTTTCTAAAACAATGGCACGGGCCCTGGATATCCTCTAAGTTACTATAAACCCCTAAAAAGCTGCTTAAAAGCAAGCACTCTTCAAAAAAAATTCTGAGGCTCATACCCTCCGACTCTGACATGCCCCCCCCCCCCCGAAAATCTGGTCTGGATCCGCCCTTGAGCTTCAGAGCTGTTTTTAATTTAAAGAGAAGGCTACCTGTGTTGTGTGCTGATATTCCTGATGTCTTTTGTAGATAGCCAAAATGGCAGGTACGATTCTGGGTAAGTTCTCTTCCAGTTTTTCTGAAGAAAGCAAATGAGTCATGTAACCTAGAGCCACCACCACTTCAGATCTAACCTGAAATAAAGCATTAACTGTGAATAAAAATATAGTATAATACTATAAAATAAAGCATTTAATTTAAAAATAAGTATTTATATTTCTAGAAAAGAACTCGGGAAATCAAAGGGTTCCCACTCAAATTTTGAAATAATTTATTTATTTACATATTGTCATACAGATATAAACTATCCATTTACATGACAAGATAAAAACACCAAAAGGCAAAGAAAAATACAAATACACACACAAAACAGATAATAAAAAGCAAGTATTATAGCACTTTCTGAATTTTTTTAAAAGAGTCAAAAAATATCATAATTATTGGGAAGATTATTTACTATTTTTATGAATTGTATAAATGTTTGGTTCTGAAGATATTGATTAGTGTAAATAGGTTCATGGAGTACTGTTTTATTGTGAGTGATATGTTTAAGGACATGGAGTTTAAATCGTTGCAAGATAGAGGGACAATCAAATTTGTTATTTAACATGTTGTAAAAAAATTTAAATACAGATATTCTTCTACGGAGTTCAAGGGTGAGATTGTTTGGGACATGCATGTAAGAGGGATCCTTAGATTTAAAATAAATGCAACGAAAGAATTTGCTTTGGATTTTTTCTATAGTTATGATGAGAGATTTTTGGCATGGATTCCAAACTGCACAATTGTATTCAAGAAGGGGTCGAAATAAAGTATTGAACAGCAGAAAAAGGACTTTTACATCATTAAAATTTGAGGTAGTACGTTTTAAAAGACCGAGTTTCCTTGTAGCATTGAGAGTTATTTCTTGTATGTGTAATTTAAAACTGAAAATGGATTCATAAGTTACACCAAGATCTTTTATGGCAGATTTTCTCGAGATTGATTTACCATTTATAGTATAATCGTAAAGGACAGGATTTAACTTACATGTAAAGGTTAATACAAACATTAGTACTATGTTTGTTAATTATTGTAATATTATATGTAATATTAATTATTGTATTACTACAATAATTAGTACTAATGAAACAAATATCTGACTTTTCCAGTTTAATTTCAAATAATTTTCAGGCCAAATACCAGCTATGCATGACAATTTTTTAGACATGAAAATGAGACATTGATATCAAAATTTGTCCTTTTCCAGGTGTTCTGTACAAATTTTGCAGGTTTTAGCAAACACAAATAATTAAAAACAACTTTTCTATATGAATGGCTGGCAATGAAAAAGTATCTGGCAACTTTCTGAAATAAATAAACCAGTTCTACAGACAGATAATTGGGGACAATTTATCTTTACAGTGTAACATTTTCCAGTGAGTAGAATTTTAACAGGTTTTAAAAACATTCTTTAAAGTGTAGGACTCTTCTTAATTAATTGTTGACTTCTCAACTCAGCTTCATGCCGCTCTACACAGATCAGTGTTTGAAGTGACGTCATATATTATGTATTTTTGTATATAAGTGGCAGCAGCCTGTTGGTTTGCACGATTCTATATCTAGCGGGAGCAAGAAGACTGAGTTACTATGCTTCCCTTTTAATGAAATTGTATTCTTAAGTTGATATGCCTCCAGTATGAGGTCCATGTCTATTATTATGAAATAAATGTGACACTAGTTTTTTTTCACTGTTTTTCCATCTCAGTGTGATTCTCAAAACTTACAACCATGGTTTTCAACCTCCAACAAACCCATGTAGATTTTTTTTCTGAAACCCACTTCCCATCCCTATGTGGGTTTTACTTAACCATGGTGACTAATATAACATCTTGAAAAAAGTGATAAAACCTTTAAATTTTTTCAAAGCAACACACCCAGCCTAATTAGAATAAGATACTAAATAATCATACAGATGTGTTCTTAAAACTGATACGGAACTTGTTTATTTTTAATAATAATTTAATTTTAAATAAGATTTTCCATCCACTCCAAACTCTGCACAATTCCAGGGCCTATAAACTCAACAATAATTTCTTTTATGTACACAACTAGATAATGAAGATTTTTTGCAGTTACAACTAGATAACATTGGTGTGGTAATAATAGTGTTCGGCACTAGTTAACTAGAACTAGTTGCAACTAGTAGTTAACTACCGATCAACTAGTAGTTTAACTACTTTTGGTTTAAACTAGTTTAACTAGTAGTTGAACTACTTTTTTTAATAACTATTAGTTGAAACTACTTTCAAATTTTCACCTACTTTAAAAAAAAATTTTGTTTAAAATTTCAAAAATATTTAAAATTTTTATCAAAATATGCAAAAATTACACTGCTATTTATAACTCCAATGTCATGGTAGAGTACTTAAATACCATAACCAGAAATAAAGCGCCGTTTTGAGCGAAGCATAAAGTTTTTTGTGATATAGATAAGAAAGATGTATTAGAATTTGGGCAAAAAATAGGTTATGAAATTAAATAGACTAGTTAACTAGTATTTAACTACTTTGGGAAATAGTTAACTACTAGTTGCAACTAGTCTCAGGAAAAAATAGTTAACTACTAGTTGCAACTAGATTTTCCCAGACTAGTTAGTAGTTGGTAGTTAACTACTTTTTGACCACTAGTTGCCGAACACTGGGTAATAATGATACTAACCCCAAGACAAGCCTAAAATTAAAAAAAAATATTTTTTTTTAGAAAAGCGTGTGAAATCCAAGCAACTCTTACTTTTGCCTCCCGGGATGGCAGCCAGTGGTTGAACAAGACGTCGTATGCACTCGTGATCTCGCTGGTGAAGGATTCCTTGGTGACCGACGAATCTGGGGACTTGTCTGCATTGGCAATGTATTCCAAGATTCCTTCGCAGAACTTGGCCAGGGCTGAAAAGCATCCAGTACAAAATTGTGTAGGTACCTTCAATACCCCAAGTGACTTATTTCACAAGTACGGTGGGTGAATATTTACCATAAGCGAAAATCCACTTCATGTTCTCAGACCTCACCATGCCTAAGAGAGGCAGCATTGTGCCAATGACCGACTTCAAGAATGGCACCATGCCAAAAACTGAAAGAAACACCCAGAATAAAACTCTTCATAGGATTCAATCCAAAGTGGGTAAAAGCATGGACTATTAAATTATGAACAAAGCTGTTGAAACAGATTTGCATATAATCATTAGATTTGTTTATTATTCATTTTATATTTGTTAAATAATATCACAGATGCACAGCATGAATTTAGAATTAAGTTTTCCAATAGATGGCATTCTTACAGTTTCTTGTACATTTGTAAATAGTTCAGAATAAATGTAGCATTCAAACAAGAAGGGTGTGTTAATTGTGTCTCTGCCCAGAAGTTAAGTCCTAATAACAAGAATACTCAGGCCCTATTTCAACATTCCGCTTAATTGGGACATCTCCGCTTAACAGGGGCGTCATTTCAGTTTTTGGTTGGAGGGGGCAAGGATGTTTTTAAGTGGGGCTGGGGGTTCCCCCTAGAAAAATGTTGAAATTTAGCCTCTTTTTACAACATTTAAGGTGCATCCGAAGAGAAGGTACACTGTATAACATATATATGTAAAAATTTTAAAGGGGGGTCTGGGGGTTCTCCCCCAGAAAATGTTTTGAGAAATTTGCCTCTTAAAGTAATGTTTCAGCTCATTTTGAGACCATTTGGGTTACATCCAAAAAAGAACAGTTTCTCGTAAAGAATAGAATTTTCTAGGTGAAAAAAATTTCTAATTTTCAAGGGGGGGTGGAGATTCTCCAGTAAAAATATTTGAAAATTCCCGTTTAAACCAGTGTTTTACCTCCTCTTCAAACTCTTGGGGGTTTCATGCTCTTTGGTTCCAAAAGGGAACTGCTTCTTGTCAGTGGCAGAATTTTCAAGGGAGAAACATTATATCAAAGGTCAGGAGGGAGTTTGGGGGTTTCCCCCCAGAAAATTCTAAAATTTTCCCCTCAAAAGTAGTGTTTTAACTCCTTTTGGGACTTATTGAGTTAAATCAGATGCTCCTTGTGGATTTTCAAGGGACTTGCAGCAATTTTTCACTTAACAGTGGAAACCTTGGGAGGGGCACTCTTGTCTCGGAATTAGTCGCTGAAGGGTATGGGTGTCCTTCCCTTTGAGGGTGTGGAAAACAAGGTCGTTTGGTCATTGTTGACCGGTTGTCATTGTGAGGTGAAAGGCGCTTGTAATTTTCGTTAATCCGAAAACTTCGAGGGGTAAATTTTGGTCTTTCCGAAAGGGTTTGGAACGCTATTTTATGCGCTCCGGTGCATTCCAGTTAAAATGTAAATATTTACTGAAAACCAAGAAGTACCGGAGCTCTGCTCCGGTGTGCTCCGGTGCAATTTAAGCCCTGAGAATACCCTGAATTTCAATTTTCTGGATCACTTTTTGGTGTGTGTTAGTCCAGATATGCGAGGTTGTACTGCAATAACAAGGTTTTTGGCTTTGGAAAATGTGGATAGATGCTGACATGGTAGTATGACTACTGTGTCATACTTGCCAACTTTTGAAAACTGTCATCAGTAATATTTTTTGCAACTCATTCCTTAAAAGTACAATTTGAACTAATGATTTAAAGTTATATAAAAGGGGTAAAAAGTATATTAAAAGTGAAATTAGAGTATCAAAAAAATTCATGAATCAAAGAAATTTGTAATTAAATTGAAAATAAACATAAATGCTTTAATTTCAGGGATGTGATTGGCAAAAAGAGGAAACCCAATATTTCAATAAAATGAATGTGCAAAGCACAAATTCATACAAAAGGCAACTTATAGAATAGACAATTTAACTACACCATAATTAAATTGACTACATTTTTATTCATTTGTGAAAGCAAAGTAAATTATTTTACTATAAAGACAAAAAAGTAAACTATCTAAACAAAATTTCCATGCAGCAAGGCAAGGACAATATTATGAGGAAACAATTATACCAAATAATTTAATAGTTGTTTCGCCTATATTAAAATTATTTTCTCTACATTGAAATGTTTTCTTGACTGAATAATTACCAAGGGGTCAAAAATTTAAATTACATGTATGAATGTAATATATGTAATATATTTTAAAATGAATATAAGAGGTAATGGTGCCTCAGTGTTGATTGGGTATTAAGGTCCACTTATAATTTATATTTATTATAAAAAAATTAAATAATGCTTAAGTAATATTATTTACCTTAAACTTTTTATACACCCTATTATCTGCACACCTTGAAATTCTTTGTTTGAACTCTCAAGTTCAAACCATAAATTTCTATTTGCCTTCTTGCAAACAAGAAGAAATTCCTCTAATATTTTTTTTAATTTGCCAGCATATTGGACACATTTGAACTGCAAAAAGTGAACCCTTTCTCCAAAAACAAGCATATAAAGCCTAGGATATTGACGCAAAGTAAGAAAAGCGCGATCGCGAACCGTCTGTCAAGTTGTTTTTTCTGCCCGCGTCCACGCCGTCAAAATGCCAACTTTACAGGCAAACGTCCGGAAAAAGCGTAAAAATTATTTTTTTCTTCGCGTAAATTCTTCAATTGCGTAAAAATTAAGCTTTATCCGTAATTCCGTAGTACAAACCGAATTTCCGTAAACAATACGGACATTGCATAATATTTGGCAAGTATGCTGTGTACTTTCTACTGATACTTAGCAATTTCTTACTTCCATGGATAAAAAGGATATAAAATTTAATTATTTTGAATAATAAATTGAGGGAATTCATTTTATAAAGTTTGAACATCAGAGGTTAAGCAAATAATTTCACTTAAACTGGCCTTCAAGAACATGAAAGTCATAATATTAACACAAATGATTCTGTGAAACTGTTAAGTCTTTTTTACTGATAAATTACACTGGGAAAACAGTATGTGGTTATGTTCAACTCAAGAATTCATAAAAATTAAAATAACCATGTAATTTATGAACACTGAGAAATTAAGAGATTTATTTGCACATATATATTAAACGAGGCTTAGAATGAACAGTATTTTTTTTACCCTAGGCAAAGAATGAAATGAAATCATCACCACTGAAAAAGAGCGGAATAAACATAAAATTACCATTAGCAGATACTAAATTGGCCATCGTTTGAACCACAAAGAAATGTGGCAGGACTCCTGGCTGAAACCTTGTCAGCAGCTGTTCCATGACTTCATTGACGTAGCTGTGTCCTAAAGATACCAGGATGCCACTGGCCAAGTTCTGCCACTCAGGGACTATTTCCTGAAATGCATAATTAGTTATTAGTCTTACTCAAACCACAAGATGACTATTAAAAAAAAAAGGATTTTTATTTTGCTCAGGTTGTAATAAATAAAGACAACCACACAAATTGGTAACCTCTAGATTTATTTACAAGCTTCTAGTCTTTTCTTCAGTGTTTATTGGCAATTAATTTTATTTTTATGAATAAAATGCTTTGCAGATACAAAAATAAAGTGAAAAACAATGCAACATAAAAAAACATGTCTGATGTAACAATAACCTAGTCATCAGCTAGGGTGGATTGGTTGGTCTAACCGACTAAAGAAGTTCAGAAGAAATTTACCTTGGTGTTGACCATTTCTTCAACAGCTAGTTTAATGATATCCACAGCCACTTCCTTTTTGATGGATGACAACTTTTCATTGCAAATTTTTTCCACAATAGCCAGTATGATGATTTTGTGGACTAAAGCCAGCTTTAGAGAAAAGAAGGCAACAAGATTAACAGACTATTATGGGTAATTTCGACTCTACACAAATAAAAAAATTACACACTGATTGAGACACTAAGTTAGTGCACATGTTTGACTTTGTGAACAGTAAATGATTAACATTGAATTGACGAGAGTATCAAACATTATGCTTTCATAAAATAAAATAAGTAAAAAAAGAATTTTAAAGAAATAAGAAAGAATAAAGAAAATTTATTAAGATGTCCTAAAAATTCAAAAATAATTTATTGGGTTTTGTGAAATAATTTATTGGGGAGTAGAAAATAACTTTCCGGTTAGTAAAAATTAACTGATTTTCTGATCACTAAAAATAAAAGCGTGGGCGCTAGTAATTCTCTATTCACTATTTACTCTCTTTTCTCATTTTCTTTTAAGTAAAACTATAAATTACTAGCGCCCACGCTTTTATTTTTAGTGATCAGAAAATCAGTTAATTTTTACTAACCGGAAAGTTATTTTCTACTCCCCAATAAATTATTTCACAAAACCCAATAAATTATTTTTGAATTTTTAGGACATTTTATTTTCTACTTTTTAGTCTTAGAATTTTGCCTAAAATCTTAATTTTTATTCCAATTGTTGGTATGTGATTAGTAAAACCCCTTAGACTTTAATGCTAAGAATCTAAAACATTACCCCTCTATTTAGGTACTAATAAAATTTTTCAAAGCAAGTAATTTGTGAGAAATAAACTTTTCCAAACACCAGTGAAGAATTTAAAAAAAAAAAAATCCAAAAGAAAGAGGTTTTATAATTTCTTTTTTACTGAAAAAGTGCAACACCACAAGCTAATATAATAGTTTGAAAATCATTCAAACATGTTAGTTCCAAAGGAAAATACCAAATAATATCTATCCCTCTTTCCACTAAACTTTCAAACATATTCAGTATTTCTATTCAAGCTATAAATAATTACATCTGAACGAAAGAGAAATCTAAAGGAAATGAATAGCCATAACTTTGTGAACAGTAAATGATTAACATTGAATTGACGAGAGTATCAAACATTATGCTTTCATAAAATAAAATAAGTAAAAAAAGAATTTTAAAGAAATAAGAAAGAATAAAGAAAATTTATTAAGATATCCTAAAAATTCAAAAAACATCAAAACTCCCATTTATCCATCAAATGAAAATGAAAGTATTTCCAAGCTTTTAGAACAAGTGGTATAGGTTTAAATTCACATTACTATCTTTGTTAATTATCTTAATTAAAAAGGTAGTAATTACAGGTTTGAAGATTGAATACAGTTAAACTATATATAATACGCTATTGTATAAGTTTTGGGGGTCATAGTCTTTTTAGAGCGTCTTAAATTCGGGTTAATCGGATAATCAAAAATACTCTTTAATTACCTTAATTACAGAGGTTTTGACTAGTTGAAAATTGAATATTGCATTGTCATGAATATTACACCATGCTGCTAAGTTTCAAGGCTTAATGTCGTTTAGAAGTATCTGAAATTTTATGTACTAGAATCTAAATGACAACCTTAAAATTTGCATAAATTCGTCTTTAATTTCTTGAAAATTGCCGTTTTAATGATTGAATAAAGTAGTACTATGCCTATTACAGTATTGTTCCTTTTTTTGGGAGCTAAAATATTTTTTAAGGGTCCCAAAATCGAGTTAATCGGATAATCGAAAATACTCTTTAATAACCTTAATTACGGAGGTTTTGACTCGGTGATATAATTGAATATTGCATTGTCATGAATATTACACCATGCTGCAAAGTTTCAGGGCTTAATATTGTTTGGAAGTATGTGAAATTTTATGCACAAGAATCTAAATTTTTTTTCAATAATTTGCCGTTAATTAATTTAATTACTTGAGAATTGTCGTTTTGATGATTGAATATAGTAGTACCATGCCCATTACAGTATTGCTCTTTTTTTGGGAGCTAAAATCTCTTTGGAAGGGTCTCAAATTTCAGTTTTTCTGATAATTAAAAATACTCGTTAATTAACGTAATCCTTTGGTTATTGATTAGATAATAATTGGATATTAGAGTGTCATGAGGGTTACATCAATGTGTAAAATGTCAGGGTCCTGGCATTTCAGGAAGTGCACGAAAATCGAGTTGTAAGATTCAACCTTGGCCCAGAGCAAGTCCAATAAAAGCGTTTAAAAAGCCATTCCCCCTTTAGATTTTTGTGTTTATTTTACAAATTTAGTTAGGGAGGTTTTCAGAAAATATTTCAGGGCCTAATATTTCCCCAGAACACAATTAATTGTTTGGAATTTCACAAAAAATGTCTCCATATTTTCATTCCAGTTATCTAAAGTACAGAGTTCTTATTATAAAATATGGTTTTCTGAATGAGGTAGTTCCATATTTTTCAAACTTTCGATTTTGTGGTTTATTAATTACAGCATATGTTGTGTCAAATTGAAATCTACAATCGAAATTTATCTAAAAAATTTATTTACTTAGATATTAAGGAAATAAAAGTCGTCAACAAATGATGCAATCGCTCGAGTTGTGAAATGGTTGTGAAGCCATCGGGGCCGAGTGACGTCACGAACCTAAAATCACTAGTAAAATAAAAACGTAAAATAAATTATAAATCAAAACAAATCGTTGAATATTCGAATTCTTCCAACAGTAAATAATTTATATTTAACTACATTAAATTCTTTATTTTATTATAAAATTAAACTGATGAGAATCAAGCATTAATTCTTTTGGTATATATTTTTACATTTTTTGCAGCTGGCATCACGTTTTTGTTTATTGTTGTATCAATTTTGTTAAATTAAAAGACATTTTTGATACTTTATGCTTATTTCAGATTTCTACTTATTAAACTGTGATTTGAATAGAGATAGCCATTAAAAATTAACATCAAGGCGTTTGTTTTCATATCGTAACATTAATGTTAATTACAAAAACACGAATGTTCCTTTTTCAGTGTTAACAAGTCAAAAAATCTAAATCATGGCGTCGTTTTGCATATGATGTCTGCAAGTCGTAGTAGACCGAGTTTGGGCCGAGTGACGTCACAAACCTGAAGCGCCGTTTTTCGCGCGCTTTTCAGAACGCGAACTTTGAGTTGCAATAAAAAAATAAATAATTATCAGAATGAAAAAATATCTCGGTTTTAGGGGTTTATCGAAAAGCTGAATGGAATAAAAAAATAAAAATAAAATGTGGAACCAGTCCATTGCTGAATTTCTGTCTATAACTATTCAATGACTATTACCAAATATTCCAGGGTATGATATTGTCACCAGTTGAAATATTTGTTACTAATAACAGAACTGGATTTGTAGTTTTTTCTTTATTAAGGCAAAAATTTCCCCACAACAGCCTGAATTTCTACCGAACTTCGTTCGGGCATTTGGACATATCCTGCACTCCTGGTAGGTACTACCACGGCTTACTAGATACTTATACAGGCTAGCCGAGTACGGAAATCATTGCAAATCCAGATGGCATTATTGGACAAACTGGCAAAGCATATTCACAGTGTTGAAGGCGGTGGTTGATATAGGTAGGTCTTGTAGCGCTCCAAGCGGGAAAAGTTGTCAAATGGTTTTCATTGTTTAAAACTCGGCTAGCCTGTATAAGTATCTAGTAAGCCGTGGTACTACCAATTTTAAATACTGATCTATACTAGTGTTTGACCCTTTTTTCATACTTAAAAAGAACATCAAATTATATTAGTTTCAAATAGAGAAGCCCAAAGTTTTTAAATTATTATTTAAGTATCTATTCCATACTAATACCTCACCTTTGGGTGCCTTTCCAAATAGGAGTGGCAACTGCTCAGAACTAAGTTTGGCTGATGCTTGCCGATGTTGAAAAGGGAAGACTGGATAGCTTGCGTTACACTGTCATCTCGATCCAAAGTGGTGTCAATCAGAGCAAACACAATACCTATCAAAGAGGAACGAAAGAATATTCAGAATCCTTTTAAAGTAGGTAGAGAGAGATACAAATGAAAAAAATCCATATCCCACATATTAAGAAAGTTAAAACTACATTTATATTAGTGTAAGAACATATAGTACTACTTTAAGAATTTTTTTTATGGTCATGGTCAATAAAAGAAAACTTCCAAGTTTCTAGGAGGGAGATATATCCCCAAGTCTCTCCCCTCTGCAGGGTTCATACTCTTTCTAAGATAGTAAAATTCAGGAGTTAATTACAAAAAAATTAGGAGGTAACATGATCAATTATTAACCTTACTACTTTAAATATCACGAGCAGAATGAATTATTGAACAAAGTGCAAAATAGGTTAGAATTTTGCCGATTTAAAAAGCAATAACTTTCACCATATAGTTAACTAAACTTCCTTTTGCTCTTGGATGGAAAAATTTCAGCAGTTTAAGGGAAAATTCAGGAGAAAAAACTTAATTTCCAGGAGTTTTATTAAGGACCCTTAGAAAATTAAAGCAAATTTTAGGAGTTTTCAGGAATTTCAGGAGGTGTATGAACCCTGTCTCTGGTTACATTCATGATCCACTTTATCTGTGGGGACAATATTTTATTTCCATTAAAAAAATAATCATTCACAGTACAAAATCTGCAAAAATATTTCCAAACACTTACTGTCAATCTGTCCTCCAGTTGTTCGCAGGTTATCTTCTCCTGCACTCGGCATCATCATTCCTGGGGGAAAAAAGTGGACTGAATAATTCCCAAAGAGGGGAAATCATGAGCCATGATGGAGAGAAGCTTGAAACAACTCTAACTACTAACATATATTAAAGCAAAATTTCTAAAACTATTATAAATATAACATTAGAAAAATAATAAATTGATAATTTAACACCATATTAAATTAAAAATATTGTATCAGTTGTCAATTATGTATGATACTAATATTTAAACTTGAAAAAAAGTATTTTTAAGTAGAGATAGAGAAGAAAAAAGCATTTCATAAAAAGTTATATACATAAATAAAAGCAGTAAGTCCTCCCAAATGTGTAATTAAACATAGCCAAATACATTGTGTACCGTAACTAGGATTAGGCCCTACATGCCAATATGAAGCTGAAGATTTTAATCTAAGTCTTGAAAAACAAATCAAATTTCCAGAGAATTCTCAATACTTTCAATGGGTTTGTTTCTACAGTGGAAGCTCTTATAGCAACCTGCTCTTATAAATACTCTCTTATAAAGACCCAAAAATTAGTCTCTATAAGAGCACTTTTGTGCTCTTATAAAGACTAATCTTCAAATCGATTCAGCTTATCGAATACTTTTCTGGATCGGTTTGTGTGCGTCACACCAGAATTAGCCAATAATCAGAGTATGACAAACAGCACCAAGCATCTTCTTCTCGCTTGCTTTCGCCAGGGGTAACCGGCTACAATCCCAAACGAACCTTTCGCTACCTAATGTCCTTGTTGATTTTAGACTTTAAATTTATTAGCGTATTCATTTATCTTTCTTTATTTCCAATTTTTTGACTTATATTTAAGACATAATTTTTTCAAATTGCACGCAAATGCAGGTGAAATTGATGTAGTAATAAATTTTGTTAAGCATCAGACCTTTCTAAGGAAGCTAAGCTATGCAATAAATTTATATCAAAATCAAAATTTAAAAAGCAAATATTTATATTCTGTAAAATATTGATCTTAAACTTTATATAAATTAATATAAAAGCAAAAATAAGGTAATATAACATGAAATTGGAAGTATCAAGACTTCATAAAATGAGAAATAATTGTTTAAAGTGAGGAAAGATCAATTGGATGATTCGAACTGTGTTCTAAATCCCAATGATATCGTTTTCAGGTAGGATGAGATTTCCTCCAGACTTTATAAATTAGTCTACTAAAAATACATCATTGAGGGAATCGAGTCCACCTTCCCGAAAAGCATCAAAATTGATAGTTTAGCTTAACGAGTTTATTGCTCTTAAACGAGTGATATTCTACACTCGAAGTTTGCTCTTATAGCGACAAAAAACTCGGTACGGATTAATTACGCTATAAGAGCTTCCACTGTACTAACTTTCTGGAGGAAGAAGACGAAATCTTCCAAGTCTGGCTGTAAGTAAACGTCAAGTCTAAATGAACAAAAATGTTCAATTGGGACATTCTTTCAAGTGTGATTTTAATCTAATAGCTGAACTAACTTCGTAGGAAACAGGTTGAGCAACTTCGGTATTCATACCGGTATTTTCTATTCTTTTAAACTTATTTTACAAAAATTGGATTACCTTTCCTCTTTTTCTAATGAGAAATAAGAAAAGTATCTTAAGATGGTAAACACACATTGGGCGATTCTCGAATATGTTAGCAAACAAATTTTTGTTTACTCACTTGAAAAGAGGCAAAATCTGATAAGAATTCACTAGTGTGGGGTTTCACATATTATTCAACACGATGCCTAAACCAAATGCATGCAAATTTGGTCAAATGCGGTGTATAATTTTAAATTATAATTGTTTTCCACAGCGAAATACTTTCAGAAAACGTGAAAATGATTAATTTGTTTTCATCATGTGACACCTCCTTCTCTAAAAAATCATTCGTCGCTCGCTTTCGTTTTGTCAGTTACGAAATTATTGATGCCAAACACAAATAAAACCCCGTATTTAATATAAAAATTAGAAAATATCTGTAACTTAGAAAATATTCATTATAACTCGGGTATCTAAAATTATTTCAATTATATTCCTTTCTCAACTATATTTTTTATTGCAGTTTGGTTAAAATATTTATCAAAAATTTATATATAGAAATATTTGGCATCAACTACAGAGTTCGATAGTTTTGTTTTTGTATTTGTGTTTTGTTTGTGTAGTGTTGGGATTGGGATTCTAGATAAACAGAGTAGATGATTATGTGTAAGAAATTCAGATCTTAAAGAAATCAGCGGCCATCTGAATAAATAAATGATGTAAGTTTATTTCTTACCTGATTTTCAATTAAATTCAATGTAAGTAATCTTGAATTTTGCCATAACATTATTTACATTTGTGGGCGGTATATTTCCAAGCAATGTTTGAAGTAGTTTAGTAAATATTATAAACATCTATATGTATGTATCCTTCTCTGTTTTTCTTCATGCTAAGAGTACCAGGCTTGAAGTTTTCTGTATTGTGCGGAAAACATTACTAGTCTTACTATTAATTTCTCAAAATGTTTCATTTAATTAACTATGGACCATCCACACAGAATAAAACCACATTCAGATATTTATGCTTGTGATATTTTTGACTCGTAGCGTCTTTTCCTGCTGTTGTTGGATGGAAGGGGAGGTGGTACTGCTGTCTTCTACGGGTACAGCAAACCATTGTATAGTAGGGGAGCCCAGAGTGTTTTTGGGGATTTAATAAACTTGGTGAAACACTTAAATTAACTAATAATATTCATGAATTTAAATCCGGTATTCATTCTTTTATTTCAGGACACTCGGATATCGAAATACTATTCAAAATTCATAGATAATAAGCGCAGCTCTTGCCACATAATAAATTTATTTTTCAATTTAGGTTCCCTAGGCGAGCCTTTGGCTCTTTGGGTTCCACATAAATATATATATTTTTTCCCTGATTTTCTTCAAATAATTATGTTACAGTTTATATTTTCTCTTTGTTTTCTTTTTTTTTTTGTGCTGTCTTTTGTCCGTGTTCTACTTGTATGTATATGTTTTGTCTTATGTCCAATAAAGTTATGTTATGTTATGTTATGTTATTTACTTGAGCGCGTCAGATAAAGATAAGGTAGGTTAGTGACCAACTAAAAAGTGTACATTTTCTAAAATCTGCCGATTTGAGAGGTGGGCAAGGGAGTGGGAGGGTTACAAAGTTGCAAAGTAAAGCCAAGACCGGTAAGACGCTATCGCTCTTATCGAGAAAAATGTATGAAACAAATTGTTTATAGACTAGTAGCCAGGAAACTAGTCTCAACTAGTTGTTAACTGTCTCTGTAGCCAATCTGACGCGCTCAAGTACTATGTCCATGTAATAACAAGTTTTTTTTTTAAATTTTGACGGGCTATTCTAGACAAGCCCCCCTACATAGAGAGCTTATATTTGGTGGAGTTACTCAAAAGCATGCAAGGTATCCCCCCTATGATTATCTGACGCGCTCGAGTAAATCAACATTTAGCATCATGGGCTCCCCTTCTATTGGAATATAATACTTTTTTAACTTGATAGTCGATAACTTGTTGAAATTGACACAGTGGATTGGATATATGGCAACCCTTAAGATATTCCATCATTGTTTGCATATTTGAAAGAGTCGCTTAGTGGGTTTGGTGATTTTTATAAACCACCGTACCTGTAGACAAAAGCTGTGTTCTGGGAAAATCGCTAAATAAGCATGGTTCACAAAATGATATTGCATACAGTTTGAAATTTCGTGACTGTTTTAAAACCAAGTGACACTTTTATAGTGGTACTCTTGGGACCATAACCAACTATGCAAGGTCTAACTCAGATGATATAAAAGGGTTCAATTCCGTTAACGTTCCCGCTAAATATCGCCAATCTCTTTTGAACGCCATTATTCAAATATCGACAAAATTTTCCAATTTTTAATGATAAACTGAACAGTAATCGATCTAATTAAAAATTTTAATTGATGAGTTTGAAATACTCAAGCAATATTTCTACTTCTTGGTGTTCAAAAGAACTTGGCGATATTTAGTGGGAACGTTAACGGAATTGAACCTATAAAAGAACACATGCACGCTTAGTGTAGAAAGTTGAGGATTTTGCAGAAAATCTTATTAAAAAATTAATAAATACAGTATCATTTTCAAGAACACATCTGGGGTATGATTATTTAGTATTTTATTCGAATTAGGAAGGTTAGGTTGCTTTGGAAAAATTTAAAGGTTTTACCATATTTTTCAAGATGTTATTAATCACTATGGTTAAAACCCACATAAGGCTGGGTTTTATTGTTTTTTTAAGTGGGTTTTATTAAAAAAATCTATTATGGGTTTGTGGGAGGTTGAAAATCCTGGTTGTAAGTTTTGAGAATCACACTGAGTGAAAAAAAAGGATCTCTCTGCAATTCCTTTTGAGTAATGTAGGTTTGTTTCATGCTAATATATTTCTCGTTTCAGTTGAAAATATGCCAGGGACGGAAGTTCAGTTGATCATAAAAGCTCCTAACCAGAATGTTGATGATCACTCTGTTGACTGCAACTTAGAATGGACTGTCAGAGAATTAAAGGAACACTTGTCACTGTCTTACCCAAATAATCCTGTATGTTTATTTTAGAAATCATTTTTATTTATAACACTGTTCAACAAATTGGACCTTCAAAATTTTTTCCTTGATGTAAACAGTAATTTCTTATAGATTTTGGGTCGCTGAACACGAAAATCACCATCAAAATTCTCAATGAGCTCGGGTTTTTCGGGGAACAGCCCCTCCCCCTTTTTACGTGTTATGATGACTTAATGACTTTGAATTCGATTTTCAGGGTCAAAAAGCATTACTCAAGTCTTTAAATTACTCCCAAAGGGACAAGGAAGGTTGACAGTTCTAAAATATGAAATTTTGTAGCAAATGGATAGGTTTAAGGGGTTATTACCCCCCTAAAAAGGCAAAAAAATCGCTAAAAACGATTATAGAAGTTTTTATACGATATTTTTTCCTCTTATTTTTTACTCAATTCACCTTTGAAGGGTCCTAACCCTTCCCCAAGGACCCAAATTTGATGAAAATATTCAGCAATAATTTTTACTAAAAGCGGTTGAGGTGTTAGAGCCCCAGAAGCCCCCACGGAAGAGTCTGAAAGACTCTCCCAATCACGTTGTCACTCGCGTGCTCTGGAATTAACATTTATGCTTTGAGAAGGTTAAAATAGACATAAGGACATATAAATGCATGGCATATTGAACCTTTTAACACTTGGCCACTAAATCAGTCAAACAGGGTGTTGGGATAAAGCGGGCGGAATAGAACTGGTGTATGAGTTACACTGTATATTAAATTTCAACTTCAAATGTTTTAAAGATGAAAATAGTCATTTCTTGCAGATTTTGGGTCGCTAAAGACAAAAATCACCCTTAAAATGCTTAATTAACTCTGCTTCTTGGGCAATTCAATTTTTTTATTACGCTATGGGGCGTTATAGTTACGATAAACTAAGTTCACGTAGCGGGTAGATAAATATTAATGTAATAAAATTGAATAACCCAAGAAGCAGAGTTAATTTTTTGTCTTTAGCGACCCAAAATCTGAAAGAAATGACTATTTTCATCTCGAAAATTCGAATTCATTCGAAAAATTCTCCCCCCTTTTTAGGGGGGTAATAACCCCTTAAACCTATCTATTTGCTACAAAATTTCATATTTTAGAACTGTCAACCTTCCTTGTCCCTTTGGGAGTAATTTAAAGACTTAAGTAATGCTTTTTGACCCTGAAAATCGAATTCAAAGTCATTAAGTCATCATAACACGTAAAAAGGGGAGGGGCCGTTCCCCGAAAAACCCGAGCTCATTGAGAATTTTGATGGTGATTTTCGTGTTCAGCGACCCAAAATCTATAAGAAATGACTATTTTCATCAAAGAAATTTTTTCGTTGTTGAACAGTGTAATCCGATTCAGTAAGCCTAGTTGTTTTTTATATCACTTAAAAAACTTGGCTCACTGAATCATGATTGTCAAATGTCCTACTTTTATTAGCTTCCCTCAATTTTCCGAGGTTTTAAACCCTTCCTCCCCCATATCACAAGTTTGGAGACTTCTATAAGTTACGTGAGATGGAAAACTCTTGCATCAACTCTCAATTCCGAAAATTTATGTTTTTCCCTCAAATTTTTTCTCACTGGTTTAGGAAACAAATGCCCATATCAGTCAAATTTGCAGCAAGGTTGGACTTGTAACCATTCGAGGCAATGTTTTTAATTTCAACTATGATTTGTACCAAACTCCCTTTTTCCCCTTCTCAAATTATGTCACACTTTTGAAGCTAAAATTCAGTGCATTTCTAACCTTGTCTTATTTTCAGTACTTGAGAATCTCAAACTCTTTTCTTACCATTAAATCAAAAGTATCAGAGGAAGAAATCTCTCTTTTAATATTAAAACAGCTTAATAAATCTGATGCTACAAATATTTAAACTCTCCCTTGTCCCATTGTGGCCCTAAAGGGGAGTTTCAAATATTTCTAGCAGTTTAGTGTGATGTAATTTGAAGATGATATGCGTCAGTGAAAGCTGATTCTGAGAAAAACAAATTTAAAGGTTTGAGAACGTTGAGAGCAGCACAGTGGAATAACTCTCACAGAGAACTGATTTCCCTATGTTAATGATTTGTAAATGCTTAGTAATCCTAAAATTGCAACAGATGGCCATCCAAACACCATTTTGTTGGGAACTGGACGTAAATCTTTCTTCCCCATGATCTTTATTTGTGAATTACCCCTTTAACTTCTTAAGAATTTTATTTTCAAGAAAATAAGGTGCATATGTATTATCCCTTCAGAGACCATCAAATTCAGCGATACAGCTACAGAACAGTCGATGGGCTTTGTTAACGTTTTCGGATTAAGCGGCACCATTGACGGAATAATACGCAAAAACTGAAAATAGTAATGGAAATGTTAATATTATAAAAATGTGTTTTTTTATTGATTCTTGATATAATATTATGATGAATTTCCCTGCTAATCGCCAAAAATTGTTAAGCAATCAATTAAAATATATTATACATTATTAAGCTACATTTATACTGATGACAAATATAAAAATTTTAGTATTTGGCATTCAAAACAGCTTGGCAATTTTTAGCGAGATAGATAACGGTTTTGGACGAAAATTTCTTTTGCTTTCCTAATGAATATGGTTAAATATTAATCCTTTTATTCTGAGTGTTGAGAATTTGTTTTGATTTAGATTTAATATAGATTCATCCTTACAGGCTGTCAACGAACAGAAACTTATTTACTCTGGACACTTACTCAACGATCATTTACAGTTGAGAGAAATTTTAAGGCATGTAAGTATGTAATAATTTTGTTTCTTCACTTTCATCTAAAAGAAGCAAAAACTGATTATTTTCACTATTGAGTTTGTGACACAGATGGTAATATTTTTTTGTCACGACTTAGAATTGCGTAGATTATCTGCGATTTCCTATTAAAAATTAAACCTTGAGCAATTTTTACTTTCTTTCCAAGTAAGCTTTCATTTTGATAGTCACCTTCATTCCAAACTAACAATGTTGTTTTTCCATATTGATTTCAGCCTAGATTTTACTGTTAAACTTTATATGTGAGTACAAGGAAAGTTTTCTTGGATTGTTTAAGCTATCACAATTTTTTGTTCATGCATTCTCATACATAAAAATATTTATCATTCTTATGAATCCATGAGAAAATCTACTTATTTTGCTCTTATTTAACTAATTTTAACTCTTTGCTATTGATTTTTTAACAAAAAGTTTCGAATTTAAACTATTGACATAATGATTAAAATAAAATCTCATAAGCATTTTAATTCTTTCTTGCTTATATGTGTACAAATATAGTGCTTTTATGATATCATTTCTATACAAAAAGGTACTTTTGATATTGAATTCATTGGAAAATTGAATTTAAGTAGGTTCTTTGATAGTTTATGAAAAGTGTAGGTATGCATCTGTTAGTGTAAATCATAGATAACCTAAATGGTACATATCTGGTCAACCTCTATATTAATCATAGGTGTAATCTTTTTCATCAAGTGTTCATTTAAAGTGTGCAATTGGGATGTACTACTTGCATTGAATATTTTGATTGTTTCCTCTGTTATTGACCTTCTCTTGTTTTTAGGAAGACAGTCAGGATTCAGTCCACATTCTGCATCTGGTGTACAACTCTCAAAATCCTCAAGAACAGGTTTCATTTTCTTTTTGACTTATTTATCCAATTCCATAAACTTTATTATAATAAGTTTTTCCACTGAGACCAATGTTACACATTCATGTTATATTTAAAGTATTTTACATGTTCTAACAAATTTGATTTGTTTGGTAACTTGTAGTTACAAATATTTTTGGAACTAATTTATGTTCAAAATTATTTTGATTCACATATTATCTGGATTTGCAAGTTTATTTTCCCTTTAAGAGTAAACATTCACCCTAAAGAAATCATAAATCCGTTGTAAGACTTAATCAAGTGCTTTTAGAAATAGGTTTAAAGATTTTCACGTTAGACATTGGAAACTTAATTTCATAAAATCACTCAAAAAGAAATTGTGGTTAATTGTCAGTGGTTAAGAGACAAAACATGGTAGATACTGTTTTTAAAGACTTAAATAACAAGTCAATCAGTAAACAAAAGGAAAAGCTTCTCTAGTTTATGACCCCAGTTTTAACCGAAAAGAAAATTTTTCGTGAGAATTGAAAAAAAATATTGATTGTTCTTAAGAATGTTCTCTTAGTAACTCATTAACCCCCTTTCATACTCAGATCGTCCGAGATTTCCATAAAGTATAAATTTGATATTTGAGGAAATTTGACTTATGGTTGTCATTTGATTTTTCTTCTTCAGCATTACCAATCTAGTCAGAACTGGAGCAGTAGACCTGTGCAGTCATCTTCTTCTAGTCCCCCTGAGTCCACTCTAACACACAGGAATGTAGCCTCAGCCCCAACACCAAAGTGGGTGCTTGTTTTTAAATATTTTTTTTATGTTTAGAAATTGAGGTACTTACGTATTATACCGTCGACCGTGACGCTAAATCCGAAAACGTTATCAGATCCCATTGACTTTACTATTACCGTGCCGCTGAATTAGACGGCCGCTGAATGGTAGACGGGATAATACGTAAGTACCGAAATTAATAATAAAAATTTGTATTACTTTATAAAAATATGTCATGATGCTTAGGTACTAAAAATTTTTATTCTGTGCTGAATTAATTAAATGTTAAATCAATGTTTATTTTCTTAACTTGGATGTTAAATAGCACAATATTATATTGAGAAGTGTAACTCACTTTGAAAACTGAGCTCTAATTGACACACAAACTCTTAAAGATTGACACAAAACTTTTAAAGTCCTAGTAATTTATTTTTCGGTAATTGCGTATTATCCCGTCGACCATGCCGCTTAATCCGAAAACGCTATTAAATCCCATTGACTTTACTATTACTGTGCCGCTGAATTAGACGGTCGCTGAACGGTCGACGGGATAATACAAAAGTACCTATTTTTCTTTACATCCCGTTTCACACTAGAAGTATGTGCATTAGTGAAGAAGTACACTACTTAAAAAAAATATTGTGGCAATAATATTTGAAAAACTAACAATATTTAAGTAAAGAAAAAATAATTAAAAATGCCATGCAAAACATAAAATAATGCAGTGTAACTTGTAGAATTCAAAGTTGGAGAGACCATCAAAAAGTTTCAATTATCCAAAACTTAGATGGCCAAAAATGGTAAGATGGTTTTAAAACAGAATTGATAGTTCATATATAAGATACTCAAGGGACCATTAGAAAACTTCTGGTTTCACAATTTTGAATTAGATTTTTTTGTTTGAATTAATTCCAATGTGTCTGTATTTAGTTTTATCATTAATATTGTTGTTTTTTTAATAAACAAGGCAGTTTGATACACTAAGACAAACTGCACCTTCAAACAGCGGCTTCTTATTTTTGTCTTTCATGAAGGATTAGGATGTTTAGTATATTTTATGCTTTTCCTATTTTAAAAAGGTTTCTGTTATGGTTATTGTGTTTTGCTATTTTGTGAATTAATTTTTCAAAAGATACAGAGACTCTTCTTGCACACCCTTTAATTATGCGATCAAACTTCTCCATGTTCCTTAAAACTCAGTCTCACTCCTTTCTTCTGCAGCTGAATCCAGGACAAGGCTATTTCTACATCTAAGTTGAGGCATTAATTACTTAAACCAATTTTCAATTATCTAGGTGGTTATAATGACATCTTGTATTACAAACCAACTTTCCTTTATTGCCCTCAAAATTTTTCTCAAGATTTTATTTATCTAATGCTGTCTTTGTCAATGTTCACTTAAATGTAAAACTATTGATCTTAATTATGTCCTGTACAAGCTGTATCTTTGTTTCACTGCTTACACACACATTTCTGGTTTTGCATCCATTGTAACATCTGTTAGCCTGTTTGAATCTATATATAACTAAAACCGTTTGTGGCTATGTATGTATGTGTTACATCTCCTACCAAAATACACCGCAGGCGTACACAAAACTCGGTATATAGACGTATCTCGAGGCGGGAACGACGACCATCAACTTTTCCAAGTTCGAAAATCGAATATTTACGAGTAATTAACGATTTTATGGTCAAAAACGCTTATTTCTCCATTTCTCTACTAGAGTAAACCTGCTTGACTCACTATTGTAATAAATGAAATTAAAACCTCAAAACTGCATCTCCTCTCAAAATACGCCGCAGACGTGGACAAAACTCGGTATATAGACGTATCTGGAGACGAGGATTATCAATACAAAGTTTTCCAAGTTCGAAAATCGAATATTAACATGTAATTTAACATTTTTATGGTTAAAAATGCTTATTTTTCTACAAGAGTAGATCTGCTTGACTCACTATTGTTAATGCTTATTTTTCTACTAGAGTAGATATGCTTGACTCACTATTGTTATGAGAGGAAAACCTTAAAATTAAATATTTTACTAGGGGAAACGATAAATGTTCAACATAGGAGGATGGGTAAATATAAACAGTTGGAACCGGGATGAAAAAGGCGCCGGGAACACCAACATGAACAAAGACACCGGGAACGCAAGGATATTAAAAATTACCTGGAATACCGGGATATTAAAAATTACCGGAAATACCGGGATATGAAAAATTACCGGGAACACCGGGATATGAATAACTACCGGGAACATCGGGATGATTGGTAATTGAGGTTACAGAAGAATTAGACATGTAACTTGAGAAAATTTAAAAAAAAAATAAAATGATATACTACACCCGTGCAAGGCCGGGCATATCAGCTAGTCCTTCATATATTAATCCATTATTATTCTGTTAACTATGTCAAATCTTATCTCCCAAAAAAGCAAAGGACTCCAGAAAATGAATACAAAGTCTTGACTAAAATCCAAATGATGTTTATTTAAAGTCACAAGTAACGGTGAAGAGAAAAAAATAAGAAGGAAGTCTTATAATAAAATATGTACAGTCTTATATATAGTTATTATGTTAAAGATAAAATATAAGAAACAACGTTTATTTGCACATTAAAAACTAAAAGCAAATAAATGTGGTTTCTTATATTTTATCTTGGTATCAACTTGCACAGTGGATTTTTAATCTTAATCTTCTAGCACTGACTTCTCGCATTTCCGCCACAAACCCCTATTGAAACTCCTTTAATATTTCTAAAGAACTGAATTCAATAGTTGTGGGACAGTCTCTTCCCTTTACTTTGTGTTCTAATTGTTGGTTTGTCTTCCACAGTGCCGCCGTGTACCCTCAGATCCCTCAACCTGTCGAAAGGCCAGCTGCTGTGCCCGCCATGTTTCACGACCCTCAGGTGGCAGCACAAATAGCGGCCATGCAGCAGATGTACGCCTACTATTTCACACAGTACCTCCAGAGGTAAACAAACTTCAGGATTTTGCTCTCAAAATACCTGGTGGTTAAAATTAAACTAACTGCACTCAAAAGTTTTATAACCAATGCACATGTATTCTTGTTCAGGGGCATGTTTTCTGCATATGAATAGTTTATTTAAATCCAAGTATTTTTTTATGCAAAATTACCTTAGAAACCCATAGACAAACTGTATAAGCAGTTAAGCGCCATCTATCGACTACTAATTTTTAATTTCAGAAACCTCGAGCACATGTTTTGAATAAGATATACTATTAGGAGTTAAAATTCAACCCTGTTCACTAGAACTGAAGCTATGAGCCTCTGAGTACAGTCAGTTTAATTTTAACCAGCCTGTATTTGTTCTGATGTTGATATATTTTGTTCAAGACCTATCAGCTGAAATTAAAGAAGACCTGAATCACACAAACATTTTAATGCATTGTGAAAAACATTCTTCAGTTTAATAAAGCAGACTCAACTATTCTGCAGCCCCTTCATGTTATGTTTCTGCTACTTTTCCTAATTGACGAGTTCATTACTTCATTTTGGCATTACGTGCTATACATGCCATGTTGGTGATTGTTTTTTTTTTAAATATGTTTTATTATCTTAACAAATAAGATGACAAATTGTGCAAGAAAGTTTTATTCATTATAAATTGACTATTTCTTCTGCAAACTCTTATTTCATTCAATTTTAAACAGCATAAGTATTTATTAACGCATTATCATTTGTCATCTGTCATGTGTAAAAAAGCAAATTTTGCTTTAAAATACAGAATAGTAAGCCTGGCCCTGCATTGTTAGGTGTTGCAGAAAAACTTGGGCTTCTGAAACCAAATCTGTGCCTTAGATCTATGCAAAGAAGTTGATAATTTTGTTTTTCAGCCTGAACCCTCCCCCCCAGCCAGCCCCTCAGCAGGCAGTGGAGGCCCCCCCTGTGCAGGCGGTGAGGGTGGCGGAGGACAACAGGGATTGGCTGGACCACCTGTTTGTCTTCCTGCGCTTCGTGGTCCTCTTCTGCGTCGTCTACTTCTACTCCACCCCCGAGAGGCTGATGATTGTCATTGTGTGCGCGGTCATCGCTCTGCTGTAAGTGGACAATGCCATTTTTGTTCTAAACCAGGCCTGCCCGCCCTCTTCTTTTAGGTCCAACAAGTGTTGAATGATTGTCCCTATTAACTAAAACTATTAACTTCTAAACTTATTTGAGGTTTTATGCCAATTAGTGCAATATTAAAACCTAAAAAAGGAATTAAAAAGTTAAATTTTGACATTTGCAACCGCTGGATAATTTGATACAGGGGTGCAATATCCAACAGCTGCATATAGGGTAACCTTTTTGTAAGGAGTGGTTCTGTAAATACTAAACCACCCCAATTGTACCCAAGGTCACCAATAAGTTCAAAGCAAGGAGGAAACAATATTAATTTAATATTAGTGCAATATTAACATTTAATCAAGAAAAGTACTTAATAAATTAGATATTTTCAACTTATTTATTCAGTTTGTTGTTTAGTTTTTTAAAATTAATTATTGGTATTCACTTTAAGTGCAATAGTTACTTTAAAAATAAAAACCTGTCCCTTTTAATTTCTTCCATTTAATTATTCCACACATTAAATCCACTTCTCTGTGGATTGATAAATAACAAAACATTCAGAATTAAGCTATTAGATTCATTAATAACAACTGGCATTGCTCAGCTTCTCCTACTGATATGCTTCAGGAGGTTGAATGGAAACCCCTTAGTGCCCAATTTTAAAATTTCTTTTTCAAATTATTAAGGGCTATTATCAGATACTCCCAATTGTTTGCAGTTTAGAGATCCATCAATTTTGAGATAACCTAATAACTTCCAGATAGTACCTCATTTTTCAGGACTAATATTTTTATCCCCCCTCCCCACGTATAATCGATGAATGGCAGTGGCGTAACTAGGCCTTCAGGGCCCCCCCCCCCCCAAATTTCATACATTTTATTTCTTTCATTAAACTAATTTCGTTGTTTATTATTTAATTAGTTTATTAAATATCAATTACAATTAGTTTAAAAATTTAATTAACATTACTTTAATTACTATTAGAAATAACAAATTTTAATGCAACATGCTTCTATCAAAATATAACTAAGTGACCAGCCCATAACACTAATAATGTGCATAAAGACACTAATTGAGACCATTTCCAATGCAAAAGAAATAATTTTGTAGAAATATATATTATTGCACAATACGAGGGTAGTTTGAAAAGTTCTCGGCCTCACCCAGAACACGCGCTTTAATTCACGTGAATTTTTTTCTCCTGTTAGAACAACTCTTCAAATGAGCCTAATTAAATTTTTGGGTGGTTCTGATCAGAATTCTGCTGTCAGGCATTTTTTGAATGAGTTAAGGTGAGCTTATTTTCAATAATGGAGAAAAGCGAGTATCGAGCTGTTATAAAATTCTTTTTAAAAGAAGGGATATCACCAAATGAAATTAATTCTACGATCGTAAATGTGTTAGGAGACTCTTTACCTTTGTTTTCCCCGTGAAAAAATCAGAGTTGAAGCTTTAACATGGTTGCGAGAGTGTTTTTAAAGAACCATGTGAAAAACGTTCAAAAAGAGCCACCATACCGAAAATCGTCGAAAAGTGCCCTCTATGATTATAGAATAATGATGAAAGAAGGTGGGGACATTTCTAATAGTCTAGGGATTTCAAAGGTGGTGCAAAAGTTATTTTTTGCACGAGGAATTGCGCGTGAAACCAAGTTGGACATGATGGGTGCCGCGAATCCAAATTGTGGCTCAAAAATGCATTGAAATGACGACTTCCTTGCGATTTTTGACGTGATTTACACAATAATAAAAGCGTTTTTTTTACGTCTATATGCAGAAATAGACTTAACTTAGAACTTTAAAGTAAAATAATAATCAATGCAATGGATAAAAGTCAGTTTTTCAGCACCAAAACGTGCTATTGGCTAGAAAATTCATGGCGTAAGAATTCTGGGGTTTCAGGGAAATTTTGTCCATGGATTTCAAAGAGAAGGGTATGAATATAATAGCAGCACACTTATCTAAACTGTTGATGAGAATACCCGAGAAAAAAGACCCATTTAGCAGATAAAAATGCCATTTTTCATTAGAACAGCGCTTCTGTTAACAAATGCGATTTTGCGGTGAGAAAACGGAGGGATTTGGGTTAAAAATTTTAAAAGCACCTATCCTATTACCCAGATTTGGTATCTTCAAACTTCCATCTCTCTTCCAAAGTGAAAACTTTTCTCTCTGGTCACCGTTTTTCTTCGAATTAGGAAGTAACTGTGAGATGAATAGGTTTTTTCACGAAAATCTAGAACAACCCCCAAAAGAACGTAAAATAAGACAGGACTGTCGTTCTAAGAAGTGAGGCAGCTTAAAAGGAGGCAATGTTGAAAAATAAACAATTTTTGAAATCATAAGTTGTCATTTTCATCGTCAGGCCGAGAACTTTTCAAACTACCCTCGTATAGCCAAATATGTGTGTGTTACGGGCAATGTTATAAATCAGGGCATTATTAAGGTTTGAATTCCCGGTTGCACCGTTTTCGTTTTCAAAATAGAAATTCCGGGAAAAAGAGAAATGCTTCCCGATGTTTGCCTGTAAAGTTGGCATTTTGACGGCGTGTACGCAGGTAGAAAAAACAACTTGGAGGTCGGTTCGCGATCGCGTTTTTCTTAGTTCGCGTCATGCTTGTTTTTGGAGAAAGGGTTCTTTTATTGTAGTTCAAATGCGACCAATATTTTGCTGGTAAATCAAAAGATTTATTAGAGGAATTTTTTGTTGTTTGCCAGAAGGGAAATAGAAATTTATAGTTTGAACTTAAAAGAATTTTAATATCAAACAAAGAATTACAAGGTGTGTAGATAATAGGGTGTATATGAAAGTTTTAAGGTGAATAATATTATTCAAGCATTATTTAAATTTTTATCAGGTAGAAAGTTTTACAAAATGTTCCATATGGGTAATTTTTGGGGGGTTGAAATTAAACTTCTTAGTCTTTGGCTAAAGTTTTTTAATCCAGTCAGAGTGTTTTACTTTTTCTTATCCTGCAATTTATACATTTTGAGACAATGCTTTATAGAATAACTATTTATCATTATTTTCAATTTTATTGAAAGTATATGGTAGGTTTTTTTTTTCATTTTTTAAAATTAATTCTGTCTATATAGGTTCATTTATTTAAAATTTACATTAAAAATATTTTGTTAATATACGATTACTATATAACTTAATTCAATTTTTATTCAAATCCCTTTTTTAGAAACTAGGAACTTATATGCATTTATTCTGAAAGTCCTTTAATTTTTTTCCTCAAAAAGTGTACAAACCCTGTTATGAGAATTTTCTAAATTGTAAATTTTTACTGAAAAGTTGCTCTGAAGCAACTTAATAAGATACTGTGGGGTTTTACAGTGGGGTTTTTTAAATTTTTTAGATAACCTGTTTTAGATATCTGTGATATGGTTTTAGATCCTAAAAAACTTTCAAAAATCCTAACTTATTACTCTTTTTCTTTACTAAAAATTTTTTATCAATATCATTTTTTGCAATTTAATTATTATTTAAGTAATTATTTAATTATTCTGTTAACGTTTTAAGTTGTGTAAAAAATTTGATGAGTTGATTTGTGAAAATTTGTACGAACCCTGGATTTTGAAAAATTCCAATTTTTAGATTGCCGGATAAGGGGTAACTATAAAAAATGCTTTAAAGTTTTAGTTTGACTAGACCTGGAAATTCAAAAAATTTGTCCTGGAAAACCTGGAAAACTCAGGGAATTTTTAGCTTAGAATTAAGTGGACACCCTGTAACCATGAAAATTTTTTTTCTTACAAATTGAAAAATTTAATCAGTAGGGGAAGTAGAAGAGGTAATAAGAAACATAGAAAAAAAATTCCCAAGATTTTCATATAAGTTTATGAAGCTGATATATTTGAAATATGATTTCAATATAATGTGTACATCGCCATTACTTTTCGATTAAATAAGATTTTTCTTAAATAAAAAAGGGAAGGAGTTATTCCAAAAGGTTGCAACCCTCCCCCACAAGCTATCAAAAACAGTCCACTATATACTGAAAACAATTAAAAATTTATACCAAGGGGGTTTCTTTTAGACATTTTATGAGTTACAGCTTTAGCTAAAAAGTAGTTGAAATACTCTAGAATAGTAAATGCAAAACCGAAAAAACAAACTACTTTAAGGTAGTAAAAAACAGAAACTTCTATTTTAGGTAAATTTACGAAGTTCACTAAAAAATTTAACTTTACTGCAACTTACTTTTACTTTTTAACTTTACTGCAATGTTTTTTTTTTTGCAATTTTAATTTTTATTTTACTGCCCTGAATTATATTGAGTCAGTGAAAATATTTACATTTATTGCTGCAGAAAAAAGAGCATGGTATATTCGTTTTAAATTATAGGCATGAATTTTATTTAAATATTACTTAAAATATATAGTGAGTATGTGAAAGTAAAGAAATTAAGTTTCAAACTTTAACTTAAATTTGTAAAACAATTGCTAGCTTTCATGTAGGATCACAGACAGTATGCATTCTTGGACCTTGTGGTATTAACCTCTATTCTATTAGTAGGTTTCAGATGTTAGGCTCTCATTTAATTAGGAGATATTACAGGGTTGTTACGTTTAAAACACTTTGTTAAAAACACGTTTAAAACAAAGCAAAAAAAAAAACCATTGTTTAAAACACATGTACTTTTTTAGCAATTCTTTTTTCTATGAACAGATGGCATTAGTATATAAAACTTAGTATTTACTTCCAACTGTTTTATTTGATTTTTTTCTAGAAAGTTGTTTAATAAAAAATACAATTAAACTTGTTTAAAAATCGTATTTTTTTATAATTGACCTGTTCTTTGTTTGATTTTAATATTTTAAACAATCAATGCTGCTAATGTCGTCAAAATACGCAATGAACTGAAAAGGACTAAAAGGAATATAAATATAATAACTTGTGAATGTTCAGCTCGTATTTTAAATCTTTTAGCAAAATATATCAAAATTTCTAATCTTAAAGCTGAAGTTGTAATAGTAACATATTTCCAAAACAATCATTTTGCTTTAGCCAAACTTCAAGAAAAAGGTGCTAAAAAGCTCAAGATGTCGTCTGATATCAGGGGGAGCTTTGTTAATCCATTTTCAATTTTAAAAACTAATTTTTTTTTCAATCATGGTTTTTTTTTTAGAATTTCAGAGTAGAGGGTAAAAAAACCCCAAATAAATCGTTTAAAACAAAAAAAAAACATGTTTTTTGGGTTGTTTTTTTTTGGAAAAAAACATGTTTTTTTCCAACCCTGAGATATTATCACCTTAAGATGGTCCTCCCCCAGAAAATATTTGTCCCTAAAAACCAGTGTTTTAACTTGTTTTCGTGCACCTTGTCTGAATTTCGGGGGGCAAGGGCCCCCTTATAAATGCCCCTGGTGCTTGGCCTCAATTGTTTTATCTTGCATGTTTCAGGTACCACGAGGGATGGTTCATGAGGAGGCTGAACCCCCCTGCTGAGGCCCAGAGGAATAATGAAAACGACCACCCGCTCAACCAAGAGGCCAACGATGTGAGTTGACACTTTCCGATTCCACTTAATACCAGGGTAGCTTGATTTCCTCTACAGACTAACTGGTTAAGGAATGTCCATAAATTACAATATGAGGTGTTTTTTCCAAACCCCTTTGTGAGGTTTTGCTGGACCAGCCTCCTTCTCAAATTCTCGCGTGAGATTTTCTATATCTATCACTTTTAAAAAAATTAATTTCTTTGAAATGTTCTAGCCATGTTTGTTTTGTCTTATCGGGATGGCACTTAACATAAAGTCATAAAGGTTGGCAAAGTTTTTATACAAAGGTACAACTGTATTTTGAAATAAAAAACATGGTCTTGTTATACCTGTAATCATCATCACGACTGACTGACTAATGATTCGCTGTTTTGCCAAATCTGTGCATTTTTCCTAAGTTTGTGATAAAAAGATAAAAGAAAAAAAAACATACATTTTCTAAACTAAAAGTTGACTTGAGATTTTAATGGACTTCCCCCTCTTTCCTGGTGAGGTTTTGCCCCCCTCCCCCCTTTTTGAACTCACTTAATTTATGAATGTCCCCTTATAGTCCAGTCAAATAGTATTTATTTTGGGAAAGTTTTGGGGTAGTAGATATTTTTCGCTATCTGTATGTTTTTTGGGGTGCTGAATCCGAATCTGAGGTTTGCGAACAAAATTTCGTGACGGAACATAGTGAAAATTCGAAAAAATGGCAAAACTTCCCCCCTTTTTATCGTTTTCTACCCCTAGAACATTACCTTTGCGCTTCTGAGCTAATCAGTCAATACAAAAAATAAAGAACACTAACCAGGCTACAAAAAAGTCAATTGAAACTTTTCTCTCAGACTCATAGTTTCGTCGATAGAGCACGTTGGAAAAGGGGCTATTTTCGTTCGATTGGTAGGAAATCCAAAATATGTCACTAGTATCGCCAAAAAGCCGGATTTTTTGGAACATAATTTTATAAAATCTGCTCTAATAATATTCTTCATCAAATCAACCATCTAAAAACTCCAATGATGATTAACTAAATGCATTTTCGTTGCGAAATTTCTCTTACGAACGAAAGTTCTATAGGAGATTATAGTATTTCGATAACTATGTTGCTTCTTCGAGATTACATACAAAATTTTTCTTTTGACTGCTTTATAGGTTTTTGGGGGGTGCTGAATCCGAATCTGACGTTTGCGAAAAAAATTTCGTGACGGAACTTTGTGAAAATTCGAAAAAATGGCAAAAATTCGCCCCTTTTTCTCGTTTTTTGCCCCTAGAACGCAACCTTTGCAATTCTGAGAAAAACAGGTAATACAATAATAAAGATCAAAAACCAAGCAACAAAAACGGCACTTGAAACTTTTCCCTCAGATGAAGGGTTTAGACGCTAGAGAACGCTTATAATTGGGAAGTTTTTGTTCGATTGGCGGGAAAATCCAAAAAATGTCACCTGGTGCATCACCGAAAAGTGGCCTGTTTTGAAACAGGATACTATTAGAACCACTTTAATAATATGCTAAGTACATGCAAATAATCTTCTTCATACTCCAATGATAATTAATTGCACGATTAATTAATGTTGAGCTATTTGTCTTCGGTGAGAGGCAAAAGTCGTGATAAAATACGAGCCATATCAAGAAATGGATATTTTTACAATATGCTCATTGTTAAGGACTTAATCCAAATGATATGTAACGTAAGTAATGAAAATAGGTACATAAATTTGAATGATGTAACTTTTGGATTAACTAATTGATGTACTCTTCGTACCAATTTATGTAACGTAAGTGCAGATTATATGAAGCTAACTTTTATAGATGAAATATATTAGTATAACTCTTATTGAATTATAACACAACACTACTTACAAGAGCATATTAAAGTGTACTTTATTTGTTTTAAGTAAAAAAACAACATTCTAAATAGTTCAAAGGACCCTTGAAGTTAAGAAAATTGCATGAATGTAAATAATTTAATCACTTGGACATAATTTTCACTTTTAAGCAGATGTTTTTCTAAAACGTTTCATCAGATAAAACTTTTTTCTGGATTTATTGAAATTAGCATGAAATAGCTCAACATTAATTAATCGTGCATTTAGTTAATTATCATTGGAGTATGAAGAAGATTAATTGCATGTACTTAGCATATTATTAAAGTGGTTCTAATAGTATCCTGTTTCAAAACAGTCCACTTTTCGGTGATACAGGTGACATTTTTTGGATTTTCCCGCCAATCGAACAAAAACTTCCCAATTATAAGCGTTCTCTAGCGTCTAAACCCTTCATCTGAGAGAAAAGTTTCAATTGCCGTTTTTGTTGCTTGGTTTTTTATCTTTATTATTGTATTACCTGTTTTTCTCAGAATTGCAAAGGTTGCGTTCTAGGGGCAAAAAACGAGAAAAAGGGGCGAATTTTTGCCATTTTTTCGAATTTTCACAAAGTTCCGTCACGAAATTTTTTTCGCAAACGTCAGATTCGGATTCAGCACCCCCCAAAAACCTATAAAGCAGTCAAAAGAAAAATTTTGTATGTAATCTCGGAGAAGCAACATAGTTATCGAAATACTGTAATCTCCTATAGAACTTCGGTTCGTAAGAGAAATTTCGCAACGAAAATGCATTTAGTTAATCATCATTGGAGTTTTTAGATGGTTGATTTGATTAAGAATATTATTAGAGCAGATTTTTTAAAATTATGTTCCAAAAAATCCGGCTTTTTGGCGATACTAGTGACATTTTTTGGATTTCCTACCAATCGAACGAAAATAGCCCCTTTTCCAACGTGCTCTATCGACGAAACTATGAGTCTGAGAGAAAAGTTTCAATTGACTTTTTTGTAGATTGGTTAGTGTTCTTTATTTTTTGTATTGACTGATTAGCTCAGAAGCGCAAAGGTAATGTTCTAGGGGTAGAAAACGATAAAAAGGGGGGAATTTTCGCCATTTTTTCGAATTTTCACTATGTTCCGTCACGAAATTTTGTTCGCAAACCTCAGATTCGGATTCAGCACCCCAAAAAACACACAGATAGCGAAAAATATCTACTACCCCAAAACTTTCCCAAAATGGCCTAATTTGAGCACAATTTGACTGGACTATTATTCTGCTATGATAACTAAAGAGCTCAAATTTTACTTTTGATTTTAGGAGCCTCTAAAATGCTCTATTTGTTTACTGAGCCCTAAACAAGCTCTATTTTTTATCCAAACCTTTGACTTGTCTGTCTCATTCCTGATTCTAAAATTTTTCTGTAGACCTCTAACAAAAGTTTGTATTCAGAATGTTATTTGCTTTATGTGATGATTTTACATTTATAATTCTAATAAATTCTAATTTATTTGTTCTTCTTTACTAATTTCTCTGAATTTCTTATAGACTATATTGGGTATTTTTAATGTGATTTAATTTTAAAATAATTCTTACTGGAATATTTTTAATTTTTTAACAGTTAAAGTTTTGGAAAGAAAACAATAGTCATATACTTGTCTTTTAAAGTTGGGATGCTTGTAACATATTTCTTCTCTTTTCTTTAAATAAAAATCTTTTATAATTTGGCCAGGATCACACTATGACCTGAGTATATTTTTACACCATAAAGGTTGATAAAAAGTTAATGAGAGGACCATATTAAAATGTCTGAAAAACCATAAATCTTCATTCTTAAATTCTTCATTCTTATAGTTATTTATATAATAATACGCTGCGTACTTATATTTCTTTTTATTTAGAATCAGCGTATTTGGGTATGGTGTCCTAAATCTCGTCGCCTTGGTAATGACATGGAAAATATTATAAAAGCAACTCTTTTAGTAGTTATCAGAGTAAATATACTACATCAGTTAAGGTAGGGTGCAAAATTTCTGCTTGCCAACTAACTCACCATGGGGCCATCTATAATTGATGTCACATTTTCCAACATTTTTGACCCCGTCCCTCCCTTATGTTACAAAGTGTCACACTTCACCATTCCCCCTCCCCCCCCTTCTCAGATCACGAACTGCTACCAATAATAAGTTTAAAATAAGGTTGGTAAGAATTGGGGACCCAATGTTTTTATTCAAGTTTAAGTGCACCCCACCTTATAAGTTCAAAGTGAACTCTTTTTTTGTTGGTATGAATCTTATAATAGTGAAATTTAAGCTACATTTTTCAGAAAAAAATTGTTATTTAGTTTTATTTTTGAATTTCAATGTGTGATGTCAATTCTTGAAACCCCCCTCCCTCCTTGTCACAAAGTGTCACAGATTGATGAACCCCCTCCCTCCCCTCTAAGCGTGATGTCATTTATGGATGGCCCCCATGGGAAAAGAAAATTAGGATTTGTCGAAACCATGGTAACAAAAAAGGTGTAAAGAGTGGGAAAATCGTGTAACCTTGATATGCCTATTCGAATTACAGGGAGTATAATATTTTTGTTAATGAATAAAGACCATGAAAAATGATTTTCCTTTGGTGTTTGTATCTTGAAAACTGTTTTTCTTTCGTGCAGGACTCCCATGACGAGCACGACCTGGAGGCTGCGATGGACGGGGACCTCCCTCCCCACGCCCACCCCCCTGCGGCCGTCTTCTCCCCCCTTGCCTTCCTCTCGGCCTTCTTCTCCTCCCTCATCCCCGAGCCACCTCCGCCCCCCGTCAACATCAACTGATGAGATTAAACGGAGATAACCTGTCGTGTGTTTCATTCACTCAAACTACACTAAAACCTCCTCCACTACTGAGCCCCGATCGTCTGAGAAGAATTTCTAGAAAAGCACCCAACAGAATAATTGAGGGCTTTTCTTTAAAAGTTGAAAAACCTTCACTTTATCTTAACAGTATGAATCACATGGAATGTATCTTTGTAACTTCTATATTGGTTAAAATATACATTTAAACGTGCATGATTTATATTGGGTACTCGTGATTTTCTCTTACCCATGTTTGTTGGTTATCCGAGTTAGTCTCGGTCAGCATTAACTCGGTTCATTGGAACTCTACTGTACCTACCCTTCATTTAGAGCCAGGATTTCTCTAATAACCCCCGGTGTTATCACCAGTGGTCCACCCGGTGTAATCAAAGTTTGTTATAAAAATCGATGGGTCTTATTTAATTTAATAAATAATGTTTGTTTAGTGTCAAAATTTTTCCCTTACAAAACCACCCTTTTCCAGTTTTGAAAGTCAACTTTTACAAAAGGAGTCATTAATTTATAATCTTTATATGTACTTCCCTTACATTTTTTCATAAGTTACAAAATACATACTTATAGAATCGTTTTATGCTTATACTCAAATGATGACTTCATAGTTATTTTAAAGCAAACACTCTATTTTCAATGTTTGCTGTTTGTTATTATTGAATCACTTATTTATTACTATATATTAAATATTTATAATTTTTTTATTATTTATTAAATTGTATATAGTTATGTCTCTCTTCTAAAAGGGATCACTTTAAGTGAAGTCGACTGCATTTCTAATTGTTAAGTGAGTGGGGGGGGCAGCTTCTAATCGAATCCACTCGTCTTGCAAAATCTGTAGGTGTTTTTTGGTCAATCGAGCCTAAGCTTAGACTGTTAATTTTCCCCACCAATCAGAGTGAGTAAAGGTTTTCCAAATGTTTAAAAAATGGGCTGCCCGAAATGTCCAAAACTGGAGAAAAGCTCCAATTTGGTTTTCATTTTAGATCTTCTGTCTCTGTGTTGTAGTCATAAATTGGCATTGTAAGAGCAGGCCCTGAATTGCCTTCTCCATAGAGACAAGTGCAGAAAACCTTTACAAAACAAAGTTTAGTAGACTTATTTCCCTGTGTGTGAGTTGCTCAATTACAGTTAAACCTCTTTATAATGACCCCTTTGTGGTGACAACGACCGGTAGTTAAAGTACCAACTATTTTATCTAGGGAATAATTTTTAATTCGTTACAGCGACCCCAAACACATAAGTTAGTACACATTCCTGTTATAATATTAAAACAAAATCCTGTTACTGACTTTTATATTGGCTTATGTACAGATGTTGAATTTTTAAGTTCATTTTGAGAACAGACACCATACTCTATATATCCTTGGGCTTATATTTGGAAACATACTGTATTTTGAACACCACTGGGGAAGACAAACCTGGTTCAATTCACTTTTTAAAAAAAGAATACTGTTATATTAGTGGCAACAGTGTACTAACACTAAACTAAGATTTTGTTCCCTAAAACCTGTTGTTTTCCTGAAGTTCAGACCACTTTTTTAAAAAAAATTCAGAAAATTCTAAAATTGTTAAGAAATAAATTTCCTCCACAAAAAAAAGAAAGGAATAGCCACGGTAGTTATTTTTCCCCCTCTTCTTTGCTAAAACCTTGAAAAATCATTTGAAGAACTAGGAAAATGGTTAATTTTGATACTAGTGCCTCACTTTTATTCTTGAACAAAGACAATTATAACGATGTACTGGATGGCTAATATTTTTGACCCTAAATTAAACTGGAAAAGTTAGATATTTTTTTTTTAAATTAAATGGGCGTCTTTGTCTTTATGAATGATTAAGACCCATCACCATACATAGAAAAATATGACTTTAAAAACAACCCTTGCTCTAAAACCTGGGCCTAAATAAATAATGTTTTATGACCTTTGAAAAAATTTTAAAAAATGGAATTGAGCTGATTTAGCTGTTAATACCCTCCATTTAAACCCAATGATGAAGCATGTTCAGTGTTTTATTGGATGGACTATCTCTATAATGCTAAAATGAGTGAATCACAATACTTTTTAACTAATGTATTTTGTTTGTGTCACTGTGTGATTAAATTGTTGTTGAGCTGTTAAAGATGTTGATGTTATTGCAAACTATGCTTGTTGGATTGAAAAAATCAATTGGCAAGATGAATTCATTTCAAGTGTTGATGTAAATATCTTGGAAGTTGTGCTGTTCTTTGGCTCCCTTCAGCATAAATTCTCGTGTAAGTCATCTTATTTCAAATGTGATAAATGTTTTTAGTCAGGCAAAAGCATGAAATAATTAACGGGAACAAAAAGTTTAAACCGTATAAATTTATTGTAAAATCTTTCTTTTAGAAAAATTCCATAGTAACCCAATCATCAGAGCCATTTTGAAAAGCAAACTGAATTTTAATTCTTGATTAAAAACAAAAATTTAGTTAAAATTTCAAACTGAAATTACTCAAAAAGGTGTTTAATGATGCCTTTGATGAATCAATCTTTTTTATCCTTATCTTACATTCATTTGATTTAACCACTGAGACGGCGTTGCTCTTTTACCATGTTATGAGAGTTGCTTCCTTTGTTTTTTTATGACTATTCAAGTTGTTTCATTTTTTTGTTACCTTACAGCTGGATAATATAAGCCAAAGCAGCGTTTGTATGTTATGTGTTATATTCAGTATTTAATAAACTGTTTTGTGATAATCCATTATTGAGTGACATTCCCTTTAAAGTTAGTTGGTAAAAATGTTATATTTACAGTATTGACCTATATACAGTCATGGAAATTCTTTTTTACTATTGGAAACAAACAGCTAATATTACCATACCTCCAAAATTTCAAAATACCTCTTTTAAATTTGTATTCCTTCAAATCAGTGATCATGGTTGTTTTCTGAAAAGCTCATTTATACTTTCACTTTCACTATTCATTTTGGAGGAATCATCTGAAGTGAATATTTTTTTTTATTAAAAAAACACACAAAACTCAAAGTGAAGTGCCATATTTTAAAAACTGGACGTAAGAAAAAAAATTATCCATCTTTTGTTTCTGAATGTCTGAATTGCATTATTTTTAGGTATTAGTTATTTTCCCCCTAACAACAAAAATGCTAAAGCTTTAGTTACATGAATAAAAGACAAAACATCTTAACCCACTTCTTTGTTAGGATAATTCAATATAAGATTCAGCCTTGGCTTAACTATTAGTTCATATGAGAAAAAATCTCTCAATGGTGATTTTATTTTGCTTACTTTTTCCACCCCTTTGGTGCTTTGATAATGTTTTTAATATTGCTTTTTTTACAAATTAAAATAATATGAAAGGATTTAAATTTAAAATGAATGGTTAAAATTGAACTGAAAATTTGAATTAAATTTAGTAATCTTTTTTGTTCTTTTTATTTACTTATTTATTACTTTTTACACAACTTTTATACAAAAAAAAACCTTTAAAACATTTATAGCGGCGAACTTAATGATTTCACCTATGACCCAACACTAGTTAATTCTTTTCAATTTCCTGTCTAAATGGATTTCATTTAGGGCATGTTTCCAGAGTGGACAAAATGCATTCATAAACAGCACTTGCTACTAACTTGCATTCCATAATTCGACTCATTTACTTGAATCACTGAAATTTGATCGAGAGCTGCTCAAGAAGGCATGTTTTTAAAACTCTGCCGATAACAGCGAAAAATACTCAGTCATTCATTCAATCGAAAGCCGCTGGCGCCGACGCATCAATTTGCCTTCGGCTCTAAACAGTTCAATCGATTTTTGAAACCGAAAGCTCATTTTCTTAATTAATAATGGCCGGATTTTCGCTGAGCCGGGCTTTTAATAAATGACACACAACAAGCGAAGATTGGGAATAATCAATCAGGGAAGAGGGTGCTGATGAAGAGAAAAGTCTTATTGCTCGATAATTGCGGCCGGCCGAAAGTGCCGACCTCCGCAGCAGACGAGACAAAGGGCCGTGATTAGAAATCGCTTTTCGCTTTAGGAGGCGTCAGCTGCTGTTTATCGCACCCCCCAAATTTGGACTAAGTGGTCGAAAACTAGTTAAAACCAATGGCGGTTCTGGGGGCCCTAAAGCAGATCATAAAATGATGACAAATAATAAAGGTGTTCAATTGTTCATAAAAAGATAGTATAATACTTTTTATGGATCCAAAGAATTTTCTTGGGGAGACCTCCCAACTTTGCAATACGATATTTGCTATATGAATCGGGTGTTCAATCTATAATAATAAAAGAGCTTTACCACTCACTCACTCACTCAGCAACGCACAGCAAAATCTACCGGGGCTAAAGACTCGAAACTTGGTAGGGTCGAAGACCTTATGGTGTATACGCGCACTAAGAAGGGATTTTTCAAAATATCTTTTTTCTGACCCACAGGGGGGTTTGGAGCGTTTTCGACGTTTTTGAGCCCAGCGGCGTCCAAAATGACCCCAGATCTTCGTTATTTCGCAGGAAGGTACCTAGCAACAATATCTAGAAAGGCATTTTTCAGATTTTGGATATTCGAATTTTAAGAGGTCTGAAAATTCCAAAACCCCGTTTTTGCTGAGCATAAGCAAAGTTTTACATTTTCAAGGAAAACAATACCGAGAAATCAATACAACGAAGTGAACTGTTGGTAATACCTTCTTGAGAGTATTTCAAAGAAAGTAATTTCTGGATTTTTCGATATTCCATTCTAGAGGGGGTGCACGGGGGTTTGAATATTCACTCAAGTTTTTAGTTTTTGGATTCTAGCACCCACATTATTAATGTGATTGTAATGAAATTTTAGCATGTTGGTCCGCACACAACCAGGAAGGTTTGCAAAAAAGAATTATCAGAATCAAAGCATTCCAAGGATCCTTTTTTGCCCCTTTTCTAAATTCTTATGCTAGCCATCAATATTAAATTTATTACGGTTATTGCTCCTTCCAGGTGTTGCAAAACCTCTATTGTTGGAAATATTTATTGAAAAATGTTTTATAACAGGTGAATTTTTTAAAAATCTAAAAAAGAAATAATTTTTGGTGATTAAATAATTTTTTTATGATAACCAAAAACCGTTCCACTGAAAAATTTTATTTTTTTTTTCTATTTAATCAAATTTAAGTATTTCTAGCAAAGTTCAAATTAAACAACATTTTATCAGAGGCATTTTATCAATAGTTGGTGTCGATTCAAATAATGTTTACTTTTATTTCATGTTTGAAATTTCTTTCAATGAATGAGTTGGTGAAAAATCAATAAAGGGGGGTTCAGGGGGTCTCCCCCTGATTTCAAAAAAATTCTCACTATTAAAAAATGGTTATAAACACTTTAATTCTAAACAGTTTTTTAAGGTTTTGTTTAACATCTTAAAAAGTATGTGTATTGAATTATTTTTTATTTAAAATTTAGCTAGATGAGACGGAAATAAGTTTTATCTATAGAAATTGGTGTTCAATAATAACCTTTATTGTGAAGCGAAGGCGGAGAGATTTGTATCAATTATACATTTATACGAATTGCAGAAATGGATGGAGGGAGCTAAGGGCATTAAAAAGAAAAAATAAGGGGGGTTCAGAAGGGTCCCCTGACTTTTTCTATTTTGAAAAATTACTCTTTAAAAACGGGGATGGGGATTTCACACATTAAATCTAAACAGGTTGTATTTAAAAAGGGTTTTTTACATCTTAAGGAAGTAGTATGGCATCAAAAAGGAATTTTAGCAGGAAGGCAGTTGCACCTAAATGACGCCTCGGAAAGGAATACAGTGAAGAAAATACTTATTTATTTTAACACACAGTTTGGTTAGCATTTTTTCCCCCGAACTACGGCGGGCATATCAGCTAGTTGTTCATAAAAAGATAGCTTTTATTTGGAACCAACGTCTCCTAGGGTCGTGGAAGTAAGGTCTACCCCTAGGTATATGACCCTGGAGAATCCATTGAGAAGACTTATAGCGCCCCTAGCGGGAAATAAAAAAGTTGAAAAAATTATTTAAGAAACCACTGTTATAAGACACTCACTGAAAAAAAATTTCATGAAAATATTGTGAATATTCGCGGAGGTATTAACATGTGAAAATATCACTTTTCCAGGCATCAAAAGAGAAAAAGTTCAAAAATTTGCAAGTGTTTTTGATTTTTTGATTAAAATTGTTCTTCATTTAACTAAAAAGATACAAACTACATAATAACTGAAAAACTTGCAAATTTTTATATTTATACAGGGTGATTCGTAATTACGTGGACAAACTTTGCAGGGTAGTTGAGGGGACCTAGACAAGCATATTTCGAATAGGAATGGTGGTGCGCACATGCACCGTTAAAGAGCTAGGGCCTAATGTAGTGCGATGGCGTTACAAAAGGGGGGTTTTCGCAAGGCCCGTTTCACGAAACAAAAGATAATATAATGCAAAAAATTATTGCATGAGGTACAGCAGTATCCGTACTACTTACACCGCAAATTTAATAAAAATTGGACCACTTGTTAAACCGTGGGGTGAGTTTTAAAACGTGCAATACTAATCTTTTAGCCAAAGAATGGAGTTAGTTCCCTTAATGGTATTTAGAAAAATGATGATAGGGGAAGGAATTTTCAATGATCATACAGTTTCAATGATCAATGTATGATCATTGAAAATTCCTTCCCCGATCATCATTTTTTAAATACCATTACACTAATGTAAGGGAACTCCATTCTTTGGCTAAAAGATTAATATTTGCACGTTTTAAAACTCACCCCACGATTTAGCAAGTGGTCCAATTTTTATCAAATTTATGATGTAAGTAGTACGGATACTGCTGTACCTCATGCAATAATTTTTTTCATTTTATTATGTTTTGTTTCGTTACACGGGCCTTGCCAAAACGTACTTTTGCAACGCTCTCGCACTACATTAGGTCCTAGCTCTTTAACGGTGCATCTGCGCCCCCCATGATTTTTCGAAATATGATTGTCTAGGTCCCCTCTACCCCCCTGCAAAGTTTGTCCACGTAATTACGAATCACCCTGTATATATGCAAAAATATTTAAGTGTAGCCATGTTTTTATAGTTATATTTAATATAACATAACTATATTTTAATCGATTAATTTGCAATTTTGGACGATATTTCTAATAGTATCTTAAACATATTTAGCGGAACAGATAACGGTTACATGTTGGCTCCATGATAGATTAGCATTAGATTAATGGACCCCCATTAAATGGGGGTTTAATCATCGTTTAAATTGTGCAGGTCTGGTGAATCTCTCTCACTTGTGAATCCGCGGCTAGCTCTTACTTACTTCCCCCGTTGGGTTTTTTGGGTTACATATATTTTCCGGTATGTGCAAGCTTGATCTCAAGGATCCGCTCCCCCGTTGGATTGGGCATTTTCGAGATCTGGCACTACCTTCGAGAACTCGAAGGTAGCGGATCTGGCCGCTAAGAGCGTGCTGCCACCCCATCACAAATAAATCTGCCCTCCGACTCAACACGCAAAAACTTCCGCTTCGCGTGCAACACGTGAGGGCAATTGACATCATCTCTAATGCCTCCTCCCACGAAAAGCTCTTATCTTCTACCTGGGCTCTCTCTGGTCACCAAGGTCATCATTTTCTATTTCAGAAGCCTGCTGTGCTGGAAAAGGAAGATTATTGGTACTCAAAATATAACTCCCCCCCCCCGGGCAGGCATGAGTAAGGTGACCAAGTGGGGTATATAGGAATTAAATTCGAGAGGGGCCTAAATAATCCTCTAAAAAATTAAGTCATTATCAGGCCCCCAGCTAGATGTTTGCACTTGGGAAGAGGACCCAATATTAGTCCTATAAGCCCCTTCCCATGCGTATTTATTAGATTAAATGTAGCCCTTTAATGCATTTTTAGGTTGGAATTGCATCTTGTTGAACTTTATATAAAAAAAAGTTGTGAATAATTATTTTTCAACTAGTAGTATAAATGTTCTTGATACACTCTATTAATCAAGTATTATTCAAGTACAAAAGGGGGTATGGGGGTTCTCCCGTGAAAATTTTCCAAATTTTACCCTTAAAAACAGGGTTTTAGACTCGTTTTGGTACACTAGTCTGAATTTCGGCGGGCCCCTTGCCCCACTAATATATGCCCCTGAGGTAACCAGACGTTTCGTTTTTTTGCCTCACTGTCCCGTTTTTCCATTCAAGTCCCTCATAGTCACAATAGACCTGCTTTTTGTTCCGTCAAACAAGAAAAATACATAAATAAGCTATAGTTTTTAATCAAGTTTAGTGAGTCAAATACTACTTTTCAAGATACAACAGTTGTACAAGATAGTACAACAGTTCTTTATTAGCGTTGATAATAACTTTTCTATTGTATTTTTCCTTGAAAATTTTGTGGCTTAGCAAGGAGGGGGCCTGTCTCAGGTGCCCCCCTCCAAGAGTGTCCAAAAATGAGTTTAAACACTATTTTTCCCGAGTCAAATTTTTTAGTAGAGGACCCCCAACCCTCCTTTTTAGGCATGTGACTTTTGGTTTGGCTCAAATTTAAGAACTAAGTACAACAAAGTCTGGCTTATATATTTGGAGACCTAAAATTCTAAAAACTAGCTTGGTGCGTTTCAAGTTATTTTTATTTTTCAAGTGATATCTGAATTTCATCTGTATGGTTAAATTTTGAATCATTGCAAAAAAAACCCGTGTCCTAATATTTTGTATAGAAAATCTGGTCGTATTAGCCATGAAGCAGCAAAACTTGCAAAAAACTGGCAGAGCAAAACTTGTTAAGGTGTCATACGTAAAAGACATAAAAGAATGTCATAGGCATATGTAAATGACTTAAAACACAGTTAGGGGTATTAACCACTTTGATACGGTCACAGTTCAGGTATTCAGTTAGGTAGGATGACTTGCTGGAAGTCTAAAAGTTGAACCTTGTTCGCAATTAATTCTGAGGGATATTTTCATCTCAGAACTAAATTGCTGTTAACGACAAAGGAAAAGATGATTGGGGAAATTTACGTACCATTTTTGTCAAGGAGGTTAGCTTTTTTTATTTCAAAGAATGGTAAAATGGCTAAGAATCAAGTGAAGATAATTTTTTATTGCAGATTTCGATTTTCCCCGGTCTATATTACATTAAATTTCACCGACATCCGTCGACTGGAACCATTGCTACGTGGGTTCAAACAGGGCAACTTATATTATATTTAATTTTTTTTTCAAATGGATTCTAGTTAAAATACTCCTAGAGATTTTTTTTTAAAAATGAAATATCGTTAATCTTATTTTAACATAAAAAATAATAACAAATCGATAAACAGTCGGATCCGAATTTCGCCCTGTAACCCTCGACTCGACCATCCTCGTTCTATAACAGTTCGAGAGAGGGGTGGGTTCTCCTTTTATTCGACTTCAAAACCGCCACCAAACGAGTAAAAGGACAAACCGGGGGCGCTCCTTCCGGTGAGTCAGCACTTCCGGAATGTTCGGGAACAAAGGGGGGAGGCAGGGAGGGAGTAATTAGTGAGCTGTGATTATTAAATGGCGGGCGCTAATAATCGGGCGGCGGGTACGGTTAATGGACGGCGGGAATCAAAGAGAGGAGGATATTTTTCCTCCCGCGGGAGGAGGATGAATTGGCCGACGACGATTTTTGAATGGTCAGAGGCGCTCTGTTGAGAGATGTTGCGACGGACTGTGTGTGAAACACTTTTGCGACGCCCAGTAAACTCGAAAAATGAACACTTCTAACCAAAGGCGTTTTGATTGTATTGAAATTGTGTTGTGTGAGTAAAAGATGCTTTTGTAAAAGTGTTGCATATAAAAATTTCAGAGACAGAAAATGAGTTCTTATTAGTGTTGAGATCCGAATTTCAAACGACTTTTAAATTATAAACAAATTTTACAATATATGTAATATTTTTAGAAGAATAGAATACATTTCTAAAACTTAGTGCCGTAAATGTGTTGTTAAAAAATTATTATATAGACACAGAAAATGTGTTTTTATAGTGTTGCGATTAAAATTTAAGAAAACTTTCAGATTATAAACCTATTTTACGACACTTTCAACACATTTCTGTGTACAGCACATTTAAGACTTGAGTTCCAAATCCTCCATCTGGCCCTGTGGACAGTAGTAATGCGATTTTTTCAACATATTCAGAACACTATCTCAGCACAATGAGGTGTTCTACACCCAAAGTGTCGTTAATTTGAGGACAAAAGAGTGTTCTTAAAAGTGTTTAACGAATAGTTATCTATCTCTTCTTTAACAAAAACAGGAAAATTAAGAACAATATAATAATTTTATCGGCTATTATTTAATAAGCAAATATTAATCTCAATCAACATTCTCATTTTTATTACCAAATCCTTAAAAAAATATTGAGGTTTATGCTACGAAAAACACTCTGAACATTACACTTGCTGAACACTGTTTATCGCAGAAATCAGTCAAGTACAAACGTTTTAAATGAAATTTTTTTCATAATGAAGAAAGTAATTAAAAAGTGTTCTTTTGTGCATAAAGTATTTAAATAAAATCCACTTAGAGAAAAAAAAATTGCTTAACACTTTGGTCGTGGAAATCTCTTGGAGGGCCGTGAGTTAGACCACACTATTTTAATATTTCATAGAACAATTTCAAATGTTTCGAGAACAGGAGGTTGCACCTACGAGTTTAATAATGCAATCACAAGCTCATGAAAATTTAAATTTTCTTACATTTTTATTTTGTAAATTGCATTTTATGGACTTTCTGCTCACATGTTTATTCCAGTTTAAATACTTTTAAACTGTAATAAACATGTGAGCAAAATAAATAATAAATATAATAAACAGTAACCGCTGCATACAAATTTCGAAAGCTTCGAAGTAATAACATTTTTGTCACAAAAGTCGTTAAACTTTAAATTGGTATAATATATATAGAAGTGTCATTTTTACCTCACCTTAAAGTTAGATTTTCTGCATTACGAGAGAAAATCTGTAAAACTAACTTTTCCTTCATATTCGTTTATATAAGGGAAAGCAAACTCTTCTCTCCGTTACACGAGCTCATAAAAATTTAATTTTCTTAAATTAATTGTTCTAAATTCTGGAAGAGAAAGTCAGGGAATTGTTGAAGGCCCACTTGTTGACTAATCAGAATTTTCGAGGGAAAAACGCAGTACATTGATAAGTCGTGAGAATTTCGGGGGAGGGAGATTCGAAACCCCTTTGATACGAAAGAAAGAGAGATAGATGTAAGAGAGATAGATATAGATGGGTAGGAGATAGAGATAGGAGAAACAGAAGTAGAGAGAGGATTGGGACGAAGCAGCAATCGAAACTCGAGCCTCCCAAGCGATTCCGTGGTAGGAGGAGGCTGACCACGTGACCTTAATCAAAAGCGCCGGAAGCCAAGTTGCGCATGCAGAATGCCTGCTCCCACCTAATGGATCGGCTTCCGGTGACACAGCGCCTCCGGAAGCGGCGCCATCTTACCTATCTGGGTTTTAAACACTTCTTTCGGAAGCTGTTCGACACGACTCCCTCCCACCCAATTCGGAGGTGCGAATCGGAGATCGTGAACAGTTTCGCGAATTTCGTCCCGTCTTGGGAGAAAGGACTTTTCGGTTAGGGTTTAAATAGTACCACTTTTTATGATTTAAAACGTGTTCTAGAAAACTATAATCGGCCATTTAAAAAAAATTGTCTCTTTTGGGGCCACTAACTTAATCTCAAATAGACCACCTTTACGATGTGTGTATCAGTTAAAATCCAGAATTCAAAAGCAATAGTTCATTAACAGCCATATTCACAGCCATCAGCGTCGGTGTTAACCATCAGCTAAAGAAATAAAAATTAGCTTTTCGCTGCCTCTGATTGGTGGAATCCTTCTTTGACCAAGGATTTAACACCGACGCTGATGGCTATGAATATGACTATAAGTGCATTTTGTGATGATAATAATCTTTCGCGGACCACTTCCAAAAAGTTGACGGACCACTTTATGGTCCATGGATCACCTATTGGAAACCCCTGAGAATGTTGTATGAGTTGTTGTATGTTGAATAAGAGAATGTTGAAATAAACTCAAGAGCAAAAATATACTGAAGGAAGAGAAAAGAGATGCTAAAGAGCAGGGAGATGCTCAAGAGCAGAGGGTCCTGTAACGTCTTCAGACTTGTCGAAATGCAACAGACTACTTAAAAAATTCAAACTGGAACTTTATTTTAAAATCGAAGTAATATCTATAAATATCAATAAAATTAAGTAAATATCTTTAAAAATTGTTAGTCTTCAACAACTTGCTGCCTGGCTCTCTTCTCCGACTCCTCGCTATTTACATCTCTCTCCCACGAACTCGCCGACCAGTCGCAGTCACAGTCCCAACGGTGGTCCGCGAGAGTCTGGAAAATGGTTCTTGAGTTTACAATAAATAGAAATTCGAGCGCATTGAACGAGAAAAAGGATTGGATTGTATTCGTTCAGATAGATGACTTTCGGCTGTTTAATTTATGAGGATAGCAGTACTAAATTTTCAAATATAATCTCCGTTTCAATAATTATTTAAAACGAAATCAAGAGTATAGTCTGTTTATAAAAATTGGGTCGTCATGCTCCAACCCCTGCTCTTAAAAAAAAGGATTCTGAAAATAAATAAAAATCCTCAGGGCCTCGGTAATATCCACTAGTTTGGATCTCGATATATATATCTCCTTGTTCAACAATGGCTCCCATATTGGCACCACGGTTCAACAGGGAGAAACACGAGCAATATAAAGCGAAATTGTCTCTGTGTGGAGCGGGGAAAAAAGTTTAAAGGCGACACTTGACCCGAAGGCCTGGGCAAACAGGGGCGGGAGGTGTAAACTGAGAAGCGGCGGACAAACAGGGGAGAAAAAACCTATATGTCTCGCCGGTATAAAAAAAAGTGTTGAATGTGGGGTGGGGAGAAATTACTTTGCACTTTTCAGGGGGGTTGGTGCGCTGGGGTACTTGGAGGTCTCCTCGACCCTCCTAAAAGTTCGAAAACGTGAAAAATGACACTTTTAAGTCTGAGTTAATCGATGGTTTCATTTTGATGTGAAACTTTTTTTTGTTTCCACAAGAATATTCTGAAATCGATTCGATGATAAGATAAAGTCTCAATAGTATGATGTTGTATACATCTTAAATCAGGATGTAAAGAAAGATTGTATCTTTTCAAGATAGAGTTAGGTAGAGGATTGTTGTTTAAAGTATTTTAAAGTGAAAATATGCTACTTAAACTAAAACCGAGGATAAAAAAGTGGAGGATATTATAATAGAAACAAAAAAAGGTTTGTATCATAGTAGGCCTGGAACAAAATATTGACAAGTCTCCATTAATGTAAGCTTATTGGTAATTTATGAAACATGACGACCCGATTCTTTTAATTTTGAAAAACCAGAAATATTCAGTTTTAGGCAATTTAATATTCACCACTCAAATAGCATATATTTTTATTTAATGTTTGAAATTTGGAAACTGTCAGTAGGGTTTTATCAGATAAGAAACCAAGTCGAGTTGGTATGAATATACTATGTATAGAAATACTGGAAAAAATTTTGGTATGGATGCAAGCAAAACATTTTGAGTGAGGATGCATCGCATCAGACACACGAAATACCCAAAAATCTAATAAGAAGAAAAAGCCGAATTCCCATATGCTAATACCCTAAATATCTCAAACCCACTGGAAGAAACTAAAATTGTTATTTTGTTCTGGGTATATTAGAAAAAAAATTTAAACAGATTTGGAAAGATAAATTTAAATGCTATAATATTCAACTATAAAAGCGAAAACAGATTTTTTTTTAAAATCGAAATATGCGTTTTAAAGGTATAATGATTCAAAAGTTTCATGGACGTTCGAGTTTTCCAAGTTGAACTGTAATAGCATAATTAGCAACTGGCTGTATGATTTTGAACTTTTAATCAGAAAAAAATGACCGATTTTTTTTAGACATTTCTCCAAATGGTATGCAAAAGATCTAAAAGCAAAAGGAAAGGTTACGTTTCTTCTTTTTTTTGTATTATAGACATCATACTGAGTTTGATTTTAGTTTCACAGCGCAAAAATTGAGCAAGAAATTATTCCACCATTTACTAGGTTTACCAAGAAAATGGAATTTGGAAAATAGAAATAACAGAAAAGTAATGGAGAAATACGGGGAAATAGATATTGTAGATCAGACGCCTGAGATGGCTAGGCCTAGGGCATATATCAAGGAAAATTTTTAACGCCAGACCTATGGGGTCCAGACCTCGTGGGCGAGAGGTGGCTGGATGACATAGAGAAATAATCTAAGAATGGACTAGGTTTACTAATTAGTTCTCCTTTTCCTCTCTTGATTCTCATTAAATGCTTTCTCCCCTCTCGGCACCTTTTTTTGTTTTACTCTCCTTCGATGGCATTTCTCCCTAATCAAAACTCACCAGTAAAAGTGTAAATAATATTTCAATATATACTATACTAGTGATAGTTGACGCACTTTATTTGTAGACTTTCATCAGGTACAAACCATGTCGAGTTGGTTTGAAATTGCGTAAAGACTACTATTTTAAAAGTTTGCATTCCAGGGTGTTGGTTAGTTCTCTTTCTTTCTGTACCTCTTTAAATTTAATAAAGTTCCTTTTCTCTCCCTTTAACTCTCTTTTTTTAGTTATTTCCTCATCATTCTCTCTTTTGCTGGTTTTTCTCCCTCTCACCCTAAAAAAAAGGTTCAACCTCCCCCCCCCCAGGGTTTAGGGGGAAAATTTTCATTCAAGTCATAAACTTCTTGACAAATAACCTCCCTGTGAATACCCGGAAGTGATGACCTTGTCTTTCTTCGGAAGTTGGCCGAGAACTGCGGAATCTTGCGTTGGAAGGCATGTATTAGGGCTACACTAACCACCTTCCGAAAAAAGACAAGCTATAATAGTCCAACCTCCACGAGAAAAACTTTTGACAATATTGGGTCGATTGTTATGGAAACAGGTTATTCACTTCAAGGAGTGATGGTAATTCATAAACGCTGAAGAAAAACCGTTTTGTGCCAAATCTGTGAGACTATCATTTAGATTTGAACTTCTTTTAAAAGTTTTTTTTCTGTCTTAAGTTTTTCTCGTGGCGTTAGGAATATATCTTGTATCAGACAACTTTGGTACTATAAGCGAGTCCTTTTCATCAAGTCGGCACCCCTACACTAAGCTTGTCACTGTTATATCATCATCGAAGATTTACAGCAAAACCTATCGGATTCACAATAGAGCATTTTCAATCACATGACTCGGATATAACAACGGCCATAGCAACAGAAGGTTGTTACAGTTTTTTGCCCTACAGAGGTTAACAGTTACAAAAAATGACTAGCCGTGGAATTCTACTATTGGAGCATTTGCAATCACGTGACCCCATACCTAAAAACAGCCTTAGCAACAGATAAACAACGGCCTTAGAAACAGTTAAAAGCCCTACAGGAGGTACACAGTTAAAAGAAAATAACCGGTTGTGACGTCACCTGAAAACACTCTATACGTAAATATTTCTCTTGAAGCACGTTCATCTATACTAGTAATAATTTTGGTAAATGGATGGATAGGATTTATAGAAAAAACTCGACTGGTTTAATATTATTGATATCATAAAGGTGTTAAAGTTTTCTACCTATAACAACACAACCGAAGTGTCGATAATTTGGGGACAAAAATTTTTTTTTTCTTAAATTTGCCTATTTTTGTGTGGAGCGTTGGCAGTGTAATCATCGATACATTCCGAGTTCAAAGCGAGAGCTAAGCACTGTGGAGACGCCCCCCCTAACGCTTATTAGCTCTCTAACAAGTGACCTCCGCTCTAATATGCATCTCGATTTGAGCATTAGCATGTGATTGTGCCCTGAGGGGCGGGGGAGGGCGAAAGTCATCGCAACAACCCGTCCTCTGAGTAGAATGCAAAAAAAAATCCGTGAGTTAAAATTAATGTGGAATGCATGATAGCTCCAATAAATCAAAAACTGATTACTTGCAAAATAATATACATCCCCCTCCAAAGTTGACGCCAGTGGCGGAGCAAGACCTTAAGAAGGCGTCGGCGAAATATTCTTGCGAGGCCCTTTATACCAAAATTTTTTCAAAGGGCACTTGTATTTTAATATAGTTATTGATACATTTTGTAAAATAATATAATTTAGGGCTAGATTCAACTTGACAATAATTTTATCCCAAACAATGAATTCATGCGAATTTTGAACTCACTAGAGATTGTCAATTTTAACTTAGATTTCGAACTGACTACTTTTTTTAAACTTTAAACGTCGATATTTAGAACCATTATTTGTACTAAGAAATACTTTTTTCTGGTTTTAAAAAACGAGGGAATTGTCCATTTCAAAAACTAAATAAATCAGTGGCGTATATAGAAATTTATTTCGGGAGGGACCCAAAATTACTCTTCAGCCCATCCCACACATATTCACTTAGTCCAATGTAGCTTTTTTTATACATTTTTAGGTGATTTTTTAGGCTCTGAAAAACTTAATATAAGAAAAGTTGTGAGGAAAAAAAATTACAAGTAACCAAGGGGGGTATGAGGGCAGTGGCGGATCCAGGATTTGGTTTTGGGGGGACGCTAAGAATTTTCATAATCCAATTATATCTTCTTGATTATCTTCATATTGAAAAAGGTAGTGAATTATCCTGCTCCAACCACTAAAAGGGGGGTCCTCCCGCAGAGCATTTTTGAAAATTTGACCTTAAAATAACAAGGTTTTAACTCATTTTGGTGCATAAAATTCCATATTATATAGAGTAGAACTTTTCATTTTTTTTATTTGGGGGGGGGGCTTCAGCCCGAAAGCCTCCCCCCCGTAGATCCGCCACTGCCTCCCCAAGAAGTTACGAAACACTTATCTGAATCACCCTGTATTTGAGTACTGATGATTTATTTGGACCCAAATATCCTCTAAAAATTAAATCATTATCAGGCCCAAGTCTAGATTCTTGCACCGCGAGAGAGGACTCAAAATTATACCTAAGCCCCCTCCCATGCATATTTAAAGTGCCATCCATTAATGATGTCCTTTTTTTGCCTAATTTTGCCCCCCCCCCATGTCACATACTTGCATCTATTCAAGAACTTAATATAAAAAGTAGTACATAATAATGTTACAAATACTAAAGGGGGGTCTGGGGGTTTCCCCCAGAAAATTTTGAAAATTTGACCCCAAAAAACAGGTTTTAACTCGTTTTTTGGTACACCTAGTCTGAGTCCACGGGGAGGAGCAATTGACCAGGTGGACCCTGGATCCGCGCTTGTATGGGGGTCCTCCCTCAGAAAAATTTTCGAAATTTGACTCAAAAAACAGGTTTTTAATTAGTTTTGGTACAATTAGTTCGAATATTGGATATATATTTTTATATAGGATTTGCATTTTGATAAACATAATATTAAAAAGTTATAAATAATACAGTTTCAAGTACAAAAGGGGATCTGGGAGTTCTTCACTAGAAAAGTTTTTGAAAACTACTCTAAAAACAGGGTTTCAACTTGCTTCTGTATACTTAATCCGAATTTCGGACACACAATTTTTAGGTAGGATTTGGATGAACTAATTATAATAAAGTTGTAAATAATAAGTTCCAAGAACAAAAGAGGGTTGGGGTCCTCCCCCAGAATTTTTTTTGCAATTTGACCCTAAAAAACAGGGTTTTAACTTGTTTTGGTACACCTAGTCCGAATTTCTAAATTTTTCTAAGAAAAATCTACTTTTTAAAAAGTGGGGGAGGAAAAATCATTGATTTTCAGGTTCTCTTTCTTGGGCGCGAGGCCTTTCTGAGGTGCGAGGCCGTCAGCGGTCGCCGACACCGCCGACGCCTAGCTCCGCTACTGGTTGACGCCCCTGTTTACAATAAAAATGCCATCTGGAACGCTGTTTTTACTATTCTATACTGGCAACGTTTCCCTATGACGTCACTACGCGGAAGGAAAAAACTGAGTAAACAGAAAGCCGGTTGGGTTGCTAGGATGATGGAGTTTCGGTACGCAAATCGTGATAAATAGACGCTACATGGGTTTAACAAAGTAATCCTATTTCTAAATTCTTAAAAAAAAAGTATTAAAAGGAAATTCTTAATTTCACTTTAACACATTCTTAATTTAATTTTTTCAAAATTCAGACACCGCGCTACTACTACTAATAACTACTTCCTTTGTTTTTGTTTCTCCAGGGTAAAGTAACGTAGTAAAACACGATTATTTGGTTGTTGACAACTTTTTTTAGATGCTTTTCATCTGGCGGAATGCAACTTCTGTAAAACGAGACAACCAAGAAATTCCTCTTAGAAAAACCCTTTGACAACGGCTTCTTCAACTTCCTTTAAACTTTGGCACCCTCAAAAAGTTTGCTTCCTCGTGCTATTTCACAATGTTGCATATATGCGGCTCTGCACGTGTGTGTTTTTATTCGTTTTCCCGAAGCTCCATTCGGCCCTAAAACGTATTAGGAAGTGTGTATAATTTGTTTTTCCGCCTATAAACTACTATGTAGGAAAAACCAGTTTTACAGATCTTTCAGTGCAATGCGCAAAAAACAAGATTCCAGGATAGGATTGTTAACTCGTGAGGAAAGTTTTTTTTTTTTTTTTTTTTTTACAGCTGGATATATAAAAAAAGAAAGTCTTGAGGGTACTATTCAAGAGAAAAAAACGGGAACTAAAATTAAAGCCGAATGTAGCTTTAGAGAAAATAGTTCCAAAGCGTTGCAGTCAAATAAACGCGATGTAATATTTGAGTTGAAATATCATTTATAAACCAAAAACTGATTGTGAGCACAATGTAATGTAAACAAACCACCCTCGGATGTTTTATATATTATTTATAGAGTATTTTCAGGTGACTTCACGACCAGTTATGCGTCTGTTGTTAGGGCCGTTGCTATGTGCGGCGGTATCTGTTGCTATGGCGGTTGTTAGGTGTGGGGTCACGTGATTGCAAATGCTCCAATAGAAGAATTCCACGACCAGTTATTTTCTGTAACTGTTAACCTTCTGTAGGGCAAAGCGTCTGTTGCTAATGCCGTTGTTAGGTCCGAGTCATGTGATTGAAAATGCTCTATTTGTGTCTCATGAAACATAACTTTTGGAGGACTCGGGTTGGGTTCATCAACCTCCCCTGAAAAAATGCAGTTCAAGTCACGAACTTTTTGAAGGAAAATTCTGTTTTTTAGAAACTGCTCTATTTAAGAGGCTAGATGTGACGCCCTGTATCAAAACTCACCAGTAAAAGTGTAAATAATAATGATAATAATAGAAATATTTTCTTTTGAATTTTTGGATTCATTTTTATTGATCAATTAACAAACCAAGACAAGTTGGTTCGGATAAATGTAGAGAGTAATATGGGTCTTTTTCAAAGATGGATTTTTGATGATCCCGTTTTATCAAATTAAGGTTAATCAAGGTTAATTTGATCAAGGTTTTCGTTAGAATTTGGATCAAGTTGTATATGCGGATGATTTGATCAAGTAACGAACCAAGGCACGTGGGTTTTAATAATTAGGATTTATTTTTTCCCTCCTTCCACTATTTCCCATTTTTTTTTTTTTTGGACTTATTCTCTTTTCCAAAAACTGACGATTCAATCATCAACTTCAAACCCTACTTGTCGGTAGGGATAGCCATGAAAGTCATACCATAAAGTGATAGCAAAATTGTATGAGCAAGGGTAACAAAGGTGACTAACTGAAACATTTATTCCGCACGTTAGTATAAAAAAAATGAAATATTTCGTAAGAAAGATGTTTAAACAGAAAAAAAAAAATCTAAGGCAGAATGGGTATTATTTCTATCGAGTTTAATGATAAAATGCACATGCAACTTTTTATCCTGTAATTCAGGATTACAATTGCAAAATACTCTACCAAAAAAGGGCCAGATCAGTCTGAAGGAAACTCTTACAAGCTGGGAGCGGATAATTATCTTCTGGGCATAATTTTTCTCCTATTTTTTTTTTATTGCATCTATCTCTCTTTCTTGCAATTAGGCAAAGAACGCGAGAAATTTTTCTGCCGTTTGAAGATGGCACTAACTCGATTTGGGACTGAAAGAGGTAAAAAGGTTTATGTTAACGAAGCCTCTTTCGCTTGTTTACGAGGGTTAATTTTTCTCGATTTTTTTCTTAGCCGCTCTCTTTGGGGAATTTTCCCGGCGTAAATAGAGTTACGGATACTTTTTTACTCAGAAAATCGTCTTTTATGATCGAGAGTATTTTGTTTGCTGAAATAAGAAAATGAAAGATGTATAAGTAGAGTTTAAGCGAAACTTTACCAGGAATGAAAGAAAACAACCTGAAGAGAATAAAAAGGGCTATGGTTTTAAGGTTACAAAGAATGAATACTTATTTGAATAATTAATATTTAATATTTGTGTATTTAAAATACCAAGACTTATTTTGAATTTCCAGTTTTCCAAAATCGAGATATTTTTATTGCAGATCCTATTTCCAACATTACATAAATACAAAATTCCGTCCGCTCCACGCCTAGCGCAATGTTGGTTCAAACAGGGTAACTTATTTTACAAACCCTTTATGTTATTTTATAAACAATACTTAAAGTTTAATGATTGTATCCTTTAAAAAAAAAACAGTCTTTCCCCCATTTTTTATGTGTCACAGACCACAGACCTAGGACCCCAATAGATCCTTCACCAGTAGAACTGGTGACAACAATGCACTCTGTGGTCGACAACATCCCCTGTGATTGACAGTCCCGTCCCCTGTCACGCGTCCACTCGAGGACAGAGCACACACGCGAGTGCTTCGGAAACCGAGCAAACAGCCCCCTCTCTCTTTTTTGGGAGGGGCATTATTCGGCCCTCGGAGTGTTTGGGCAGCTTCGAGTGACGTTAATGGGATCTCTCGGTCGGAAGTCGAGTCCTTTTTGGAAACGTGAAGGGAAAGAGTTGAGTACAGCATTCCGGATTTACCAAATGGCTAGACCCAGGAAGACAAAAATGACGTCATTTTATTAGGTTGAGGAGTTTTTCAAGAGGCCTTCTTCCGTTATCTCCTGCTCACCTTCTTCAGCGTAAAATGTCGTTAAATATCGCCAATCAGTTTTAAATGTCAAAAGTTAGAACTATCGACAAAAATTGCAAACTAAACGGTAAAAATAAATGCACAGTTACATCGATGGCAGCTTTGCATGTATCCCATTACATAATATTATTATTGATATTTTTAAGATTAAGATTATCTGAAAATCTATACAATTAACTATTCCTGTTTTCCATAACCTTTCCCCCCTCCCGTAAACTGGATTTAGCTTTACACATTTTTCTAGCTCAATTTCGGTTAACTATGGTTTGTAGAGGTATTTCAACAAGTCCGCCCAAACTCTTTACAGCCAGATACCTTGTGTGAAGTACATCGAAATGCCTGAAGAACCTTTACTGCTGCCTTTACGACATCTATTTTTGAAGAATACATGGATTAAATATTGAATTTAAACATTTAAATGTAGAATTTGAATCGTAACAAACTTCTTTGGCAGAACAAGGGAACAGAACAAGGGTAATAAGTTACTTCGAGCTTACGCCAAATTTGGATTCTCATCAACACGCGGATCGCGTTTTAGCGTTTTAGATTTGGGGAATTCGATCGTTCATTGTACCGCTTTCAAAAGATTCTCCTTTCTCTTGTAAGCCGACGATGTAAACATTTCGGGGATACAAGGAGTTCCAAGCCCAAAACATGGTTTTGCGGGACCTCCTCTAAAAAAAGAATTGGCTTGGACATTGGGACCTATTAAAGCGACACCCAATTTATTGAATAAAGTTTAGACTTCAAGGAACATTTTAGTTACCTTTTGTGTTAAGTTTGAATAAATTATTATGATCATGTGCCATTTTTAAAAAAGAGGTATGGGGGTCTCCCCAAAATATTCGGCTAATTCGACCCTTAAAAGCAAAGAATTTACTTATTTTTGGCCTTTTAGGCATTACAATTAAATTCTAAAATGTTCAAAATAAAGGAATTTGTATTACGTAGTCCAAATTCCTGGGGGAGGGGAATGTATGGTTCTCATATAAACTCCTGACAAGTTTCATGACATTTGATTCAACAGTTTTTCCATTATAATCGTTCTACGAGTGGAACTTCAATTTATAACCACCCTGGCATATTAATCTTAATAATCCTACACCACCAACGACCAGTTAATTTGGATCACACCATTTCGGGTAAATATTTTCTTTAATAGGGAGAGAGAGAGGAACCTCTCAATCGTCACGATACCTCGACTGTCGCCAATTTTAATCAAAAAGCATCGACACGGGTTCTTATGCAAAACACCCTCCGGAGAAGGGAGGAAAAAAGAGGCTCCCTCGATTTTCAGGGGGGGGACTGTCCCCTACTCCTCTCGATTTCCCTCGGGGGGAGGTGAGGGCCAATTTAATTAATGGCGCTTTTTCAGGTGGTTGCGCTTGTTTCGCGCCGCCGAGCAGGGATTGAAAAAGGTTTTTGCGCCGGAGAAAGCTTTCTTTCGGGTAAGCCTCCGTGTAATGCGATTCTGTGCTCTAAGTCGACACCCACTTATTTACAATAGAGCGACAACCTTGTAAAGGTATATATACGATCACGTTCAGAGACTTCCCATACCATTACTTCTGACTTCCCTAGACAAAAAGTAATGTGGATGCAGTTTTAGAGCTATGCGGTTTCAGTTAACGAATTGAGGAAACTTGATTTGTTTAATACAAAGGTTCCCAAACTTTTTGGGACTAACCGTCCCCTTTTCTGGGAGAATTTTTTCCATCTCCCCCTTTTACAACTTTTTGCCCCTAATTTGCTTATATTTTATTAAGTATGGTACAATTTCATAGAATTTTCTCTATCTGTACCATTACACACTAAATTCAATAAACACGACACTTAGGTATATTCTGGAAAATATTTTAGATTCCCTCTTTCATTTTCTCTCCATCGTAATCTCTTTAAAAACCTATCTTTATCTCACTATCTTTCCTAGATATATTCCTCTTTCCCAGCTATAAGTTGTTTCCTTCATTATATTTTATCTTCTCTTTTCTTCTTTCAGGAAAAGAGAACTTCAGTCTTCTTTCTTCATTCTTCTTCTACACTGGAACTACTGAGACGAAATGAAAGTTGTAAAGCAAATATACTATGTATAGATATTTTTTATTAATTATGTAAGTAAAAGTAATGTTATGTAAAATAACAAAGAGAGAGAAGGAAGATGGTATATAATAAAGAACACAACTTATGGAAGAGATATAAAATGAGAGAGAGAGACTATGAAAAATACACGAATTGTTTTACTGAATTTTGTGTGGCATGATAGAAATAGAGAGAATAAGAGAGGAAGAGAAAATTACAGAGAAAAATAGAAAAAGAGAGTAATATAAGAAACGAATGATGAAAAGGGAGATTTTTAGAGAGACTATGAGGAAGATAACGCTCAACTACTTTCTGAAATACGTCGTTCCCTTGGGTGAACTCCACCACTGATTTCCCACGAACTTTTCCCAACAAATGAAAATATTGCGAACCAGTGCGCATGCGCCCGTCTATCTGGTAATGAAGGCGGCTTATCGTAAAATTCGAGCGGGCATTATCGGCGCTCGTCGTTAGAGGGCAGTGGGGAGGGGGGGGGGGCCTTTGTCGCCCAGGAAATTCTCATTTCCTCGCCCAGGAGAGTTTCTCTCCGGAGCTTTTTATTCGGTGGAGAGGCTCTCTCTTTTTGGGGAGAAATTAGAAGAAGCGGTTTTTAATGAGAGCCGTCATGTTTTCGTTAGGGTTAATCGATTTGTTGGGTATCGATGCATAGAGAACGTTTTGAATTTTTTTTTTCGAATGAGAAATACTCCATGGGTAGGTCCGTTACTAGATTTTTTTTGGCTTCACGTTATTTGAATTTACCTTCTTTTACTCGTACTGTACTTTTAAAAAAGTTTTTAAGAACACTTGTAAAGATTTAAATATGGGGTGTTGAACTCAACTTCGAAATTTTGTGTTTAATAGTGATCATAGATAGGGGCTCCTCCGATCATTTATTTAGGTTAAACACAAAAGATACACAAATAGAAAAACTCTGAAAAAGACATACCTATAACAAAAATTATATGTTTGAGTTACCCATGTGTACCGCAGGGTCATATTTAGTAATATTGGGGGGCTACTAGGGGAGTAGCCAAGGGGGATCCCTGGGCCGGACCCAAAATTTTTTAGACCATATTTTAGGTGTTATGATTACCAGAGGCTACTCTGGAGAGGGCTTCTATGCCCATTAAAAGTGCATGAAAAACACTCTTTTGGATGTTAAAAATCTAATATTTTCAGGGGGTGAACTCCGGTTTCCCCACTACATCGTACTAATTGAAGGGTTGGCATGTTGGAAAACAGCGATACAAAAGCCCCAGCTTATAAGGAGCGGTGTTCTTTGGTTGTAATCCAAAGGGTCTCAAAATACGCTATAACACTCCTTTTAAAGATCAAATTTCCTAAAAAATTTTTTTGGGGAAGACTCCCAAACCCCCTATATTTACTTGAGGTTCAGATTACACTAAAAATCTTACATTATTAAGGGCACCATGATTCATATTCTACCATGTTCTAAAACTTAACATAGAGAAGTTCTCACTAAGTATACTATGTAAATATTGTATTCAGTCTCTCTAGGAGGGGCCGCAATAAATCGATATGCACAGGGCCGCAAAAACCCTAAATACGGGCCTGCCCATATGGGTTATTTACGTGACTAACCTTATATTGTAAAAAAAATAATAAATATGAAAGTTGGCAAGTGAACCACGGTTGAGTGAGCTTCAGCATAATACACATATGTCAAAACACGAAGAGCATTTGTTGAAATTTAAAAAAAGGTCTTAATTTAATATTATCTACTGTCAAAATGAAAAAAAAAACTTCAGTAAATTTTAAATTTGCGAGGGATTTCTCAGATTTCAGGTTTTTAGGTAAAGTCTTATAAAATTTAGGGGATAAATAAAATTAGTTATTATGAAATGTCTGATTTATTGATTTAAGATTTTTTGATCGTAAGTCATAACTCATAAGAAACCGTTGAAGGGGGAGGGGGATTTGAGTAAGACTTGCGTAAGCCATTATAGTGCTGTCCTTCAAAACAACCCACTGTTTAATATTTTCTCCATCAAAAGCTTAATAAAAAGGATAATTAAATCGAACAAAAAACTGTTGTAACGGCTCATCCTCCTTAACATTTTAGTACTTAGCATGTTAAATTCCAATTATCCATTACATATTGGCAGTCAATTAAGTAAGAATTTGAAAAAACCCACTTTTTCCTAGAAGGACTCTAGGCGGACTGAGCTAAAACTTTAATATTTTATTCTCATAGTAATGGGATAACATAAAAACGGGCAAAAAATGCTCTAAAGTCTTTATAACATACATTTTTACAAAATCTGAAAATCTGAATCCAAAAATCTACATTATCTCAGCTTGTTTAAAAAATAAGTAAATAAACCGTTCTTTGACCAGTTTTTACACCCCTGACACAAGAGGCATAAAAGGACAAGGTATATGAGATGGTAAAATTATTTTAATTATGTAATTAAAAATCTCAATGGGTTGTTTTTAGGGATCAATTTGGAGTGGGTTGTTTTTAAAGGACAGCACTATATATAAGCTATTTTCAAAAATTTTAATGATATTTAAAAATAATTGAATTTGAAGTTTAATAAAGTTATTAAAATTTAATTTAAAAGTTTTTTATTAAAAAATTAAGCATACATAAACAATAAAGGCTTTAACGGCAGGCGTCTGTATTTAAAGAGGAGTCTATAGGGCTTGTATGACCGTGGTCCAGGAGATATGGTAAAAGACTGCCCATCTCAACTTCTGCTTCGGAGGTCATCATCAGCAACGTAAAATTTTTCCAACAGCCCGGTAGACTCATCCTTAAATAACCGTACATTATTTTTTTGTTTCAATCCATGTTAGATTTTCATTAAAATTAAGTTCTAAATGTTTAAAATTAGAACTGCATACAAAAAAAAAAAAAAAAAAAAAAAACGGTAGTCGTCTTGCGTAAATTATAAGATGGGGTTAACGATTTGCTTATTAATTAATTTATTCTTGCTGTCATGGGAGAGGTAATTAAGATCAACTGAGTGAAGCACTTTTGCAACGCTATAAGTAATCTCTAAAGTTGAACACTTTTAATCAAAGGAGTTTTAATTGCATTGAGATTATGTTGCGATTGTGTTGTGTGGAGTAAAAGATAATTTTGTAAAAGTGTTGTATATAAAAATTTCAGAGATAGAAAATGTGTGCTCATAATGTTTCGATCCAAATTTAAGAACACTTTCAAATTATAAACATATTTTACAATACTAATTTTAGAACACATTTCTAAAACTTCATGCTGTAAAAATGTCCTTAAAAACTTATAGACACAGATAATGTGTTTTTGGAGTGTTAAGATTAAAGTTTAAGAAAACTTTCAGATTATAAACCTATATTACAAAACTTTTCAACACATTTCTGTATACAACACATTTAAAACCGAGTTCCAAACCCTCCTTTTGGCCCTGTGGACAGTAGTTATGTGATTTTTGCAACATACCTATTCATATTTTAGAACATATAGAAACATATTTTAGATCACATTTGTAAAACTTTTCAAACGTATTCATAACACTGTCACAACACAATAAAGTGTTTTATCTAACAACACAAAAGAAGTAATTTGAGGACAAAAAAGTGTTCTTAAATGCGTTTATTTTTGTGGGAAGTATTTTCAGTGCTATATTGGAACGGCTCCTAATTCCGAGCTGTTTTCATGTTTAGTAAAATGTACTTTTGCTACCTAATTATAATTTAGATTTACATTAGAATTCCATATGGAAACCTCAACGTTGAAATGTTCTTCTTCGAACACTCCCCTTTTTCGGAATGTGACAAATGGCCCTTCCCGTAATACACGGAGGAGGGAATGTCATCATCTGGTGACATCGATTTCGCTGTCTACATTTCCCATCTTGACAAGTCGGGTCTTTTATCAAGCGATTCCGTGCAGGTCGCTCTAATGATTCTTTAAGTACAGTTACGTTTCTTCTTTGCGGAAGATGTTTAATAATTCCAAATAATAAGAGAAATAAACAGAAAGAAAAATATTGGTTTCAAGGTCGATATCAGTTTAATTAGTTAGATGAGCTACACTTTCCTCAGTATTTTGGCACCTTTAAACTGATTTTCGGCAGTTGATAATAGCAGCAAAAATTAAGTCTTAAAAATTTAGAGCTGAATGTTGTGCCAACAAAATTTGGCAAATTTTTTTTCCTTAAAAACTCGCAAACCATTTTCGAAACTCTCAATGACCAATTGTAGCCTAAAGAAGACTGGTCGGAAACTACTGCCGAGAACAAGTTTCACTTTTAAAAAAAATATATGTTTTGTTCAGCATTATTTAATAAAAAATTTGTTTTTTAGAATTTACCTACTTTTTAAAAATACCTATTTTTCAATACTTTTTATTAAATTTCTTAAACAGTCGTTTTTCTCTGAACGAAGAAGTGTATTACTAGAAGAGAAGTTTTACTTTAATTGATAACGTAACCATTCCATAAAGTAATTAAATACTATGTCTAGCTGGTACACATAAAAGGCACAGTGTTAGTCAACCTGGTTCCTGCCGCCCATTAGTGGGCGTTTTACATTTAATGGTGGGTGGTAGAGATTTAGAAAGATTTAACTGTACAATAAGCTACTCTAAAATTCTTCTATATGCTGCTCAATCAGAAAAATTTCTACTTAAAGTATTCTGTGTACCCGGTAACAAAATTTCCCAACAGATATTGATACAAGAGTGGGATGGTATAGGCAGGGTAACCACCAAGACCGTCCTGGTGACATTCACTCCTCCCGGCACTACATCAAAGTTGACATCCAATTTTTTTTTATCAGTTGGGTGTGTGGGGGGGGGGGGTAGTTGACGCGGAACGTCCCGCACAATGGGTGCTAAATACCTCCCTCCTGGTGGGGGGCGTTATGACAAGCGCGACAAAAGGGCGCTGATAAATGATGTCCACTCCTTCCCTGAGGGGGGTCCACCCTCTGCGATCATAAAATGACGCCGAGAGATAGCTACCTGGGTTCGCATCAAATTCCTCTGCCCCTCGAATTTTGCTTCTTCTCATTGATTCAGCTGGACAGGGGCGCAAAATAATATTTGGGACTCACTCTTAAACCTTTTCTCACATTCTTTTTTTCTCCCTCATTAAATTTCTATACTCCCTTGCACTCTTTATTTTCTTGTCTCCCATGGGTTTTATATTTACTTTTGATACTCAATTTGCCACTTTTATTGTTTCACATATTTATTTTCTCTCTTATACCATATGTCTCTGTAGTATCTTTCTCTCTCTTACATGTTCTTTCTCTCCCTATGTATTTTTCTTTCATGTATTGTAATGTATTTTTCGTGAACGGGCTACGGCCTGGTACGAAAATAATTTTTTTTTTTTTTTTGTTCTTACTCTTCTTTCCCAGTTAAAAGAAAATAACTGGGTGTGACCTCATGGGCAAATGCTGCTATTGGGGCATTTTCAATCACGTGATCACGCACCTAGCAACCGCCTTAGCCACCGGTGTCCGGTGTGTCCACCGGCAGTTAACAGTTTAACAAGTCGTGACGTCATGTGCCAGTGCTCTGTTAGAGAGAAAAGAAAAGCATAAATAAGCACTACTTTAATCGTAATTGTTTAATTGGTAAAAATGAAATTAAAATTCCCGCTGCTAATATTATTTCATAAGTTTCATTAGAATGATTTAATATGATTCCGAGTGAAGTTGTTGTCCACGTCACAATTTCGAGCTTCTCTCTGGCCTCATGTGTTTAGTAGGTGGCCAAGTGAATAAATGTGTGATGAGGGTAGAAGGAAAAATTGTTAAACCTCAATTTAACAAACTTTTTATAAAATACTTTTGATTGTCAAGAGAAGGCCATATCAAGGACACACTCACGCATGGTAAAAAACCTCGTTTGTCCTTGTGTTGTCAATCCACTTCACATACAAAAATTAATCCGTTCTGTCCTTGTGCTCCCCTTTGGATTCTAACCTATCATCCACTCATTTCTGCTTGCTGAAATACTTGTCTTTTTGAAAATGAGTAACACGAATGATAACGTATTTTTTCGGTGCATGACATTATTAAAAATCCGATTTTACTGTGCGTGTCAAAACTTTCCACGTTCAAGTAACACAGGTTTACACTTTGAAAGTCTCCGTGAATTTTTAGGAACTGCAATATTTGCTTCAATTCCGTTATCTGTCCCATTAAATATCGCCAAGCTGTTTTAGACGCCAAATATTATGAATATTGACAAAAATAGCAAACCAAGCTGTTTGGGACGTGTAAGTTCAAATTTATTGATTTGAATGCCAGTTAAAAAACGAATCAATCGTTTATATGAAGCTCAATCTTTGACCTTAAACTAAAGACTAAAATATAATATACAGGCAATATGAAAGGATCTTCTGAAGGGTCTGGAGCATTTAACTAAGCCTGGCGCGTGTCTTCTCCTCGTATTCGACGTGTTAAATATTTTGGAGATTTTAACGGGGCAGATAACGGAATCGGGCCTAGTATTTAAATCACGGTTTCTTTTATTGGAAATTTTGGTCATATTATCAGAATAGACGCTTGGATTACCCAAGGAAAGCTAAAAATATACTCAATAATCCTAATATTATCTTTCAATAATTACATTGCAATGAATATTTTCCAAAATGAAAGATTCTTCATATATATCACTGTGGCGTTTACCGTGCTTCTCCAAGACTTCACAGAGAGAGAGAGGGGGGGGGGGTAGACACCAGCGATGCACCATGGAGCGAGTTCTTGAAATATGAGCTGAAGATAACCTCTTAAGCTCATTTCGAGAATTTGAATAACAAATTCAAAACTCGGCGATTCGATAAACAGCCAAACTCAATAAGTTCCTTTATTAGGGCCACTTCGTTTTCGAATTACTTATCGGTTGCGAAAGGCAAACATCCCCCTTCGAGCCAATGCGTTATTCGCGAGAAAGCGGTTCGGCACTAAAACCTGCGACAGTGACGAAGTGATAGAGCGAGCAACGACTACAAACCCTACGGGGATAGCGTAGAAATCCGTAACGATATAGATTGTCCTTTACTACAGGCATGGAATACATCTCCTGTTTCCCTCTGTGTGTGGAAAATCCATTCGATTAATTAAAATCATGGATCTGTACAGACTTTTTGTAAAATAGAAAATTGGGTAAAAGGGAAATTGGGAAAATCTACTCTTAAATTCAAAATTAGCATTTGAACAGTTTTTTCGGTCCAAGTCTGGTTTTTGTGAAAACAGGGTCCTGTTTTAGTGATATTGTTAAACTTATAAAGAATAACACGGTAAAACCGTGATTAGAAAAAAATATCCGTTTTTAGACTGAAAACATTGAGAATGTCCATGCTAAAGATTTTGTGAAATGTCCGTTAAAGGACTCAAAAATTTCTTCTAAAATAGACCCCGGAAAATACGAGAAATATTTGACTTAATGGGATAATGAGAATGGGGTTTATTCAGCATACTATTTCAAGTCCAGTATACATAATACATATTTTTCGGTTTGGTCCAGATGTGGCTCTATCCCATAAGTTCCTTATCCTTGTATATTTGTTATTTTTTTTATTATTTTTTATTATTTATTTATTTACATTACAGTACAGGTTTAATACAAAAATTAGGAAATAATTATATTTGTCACCAAGAAGAAAAACAACTTGTTTAGGTGACAGCAATAAATTGAGTATAATATAATTAATTTGGAACAAAATTTAAATTATTAAAAAAACATTATATTACACAAAGCATATAATAATAAAACAATAACATAAAACATACATAATAACAGGCACAGCTAGGCGTTATATAATTACTATTGCTTCACTATAATGAAAAAAATACATCTAAATTATCTATTTCATTAAAAAAATTATGTAATAATTGTTTAAAAGTGGTTAATACATATGGAATACTTTGAAGATTGTAAGGTAGTCTGTTATATAGTTTGGGGGCAAGATAAAAGAAATGCTTACGAAAAATTTCTTTGTGTACGCGAGGGACTTGAAATATTTCAGATGGTCTTCTAACAGAGATATTGTGTTTAGTTATACAAATATTTTTATTTCGATGTAAAAATAAAATTATACGAAAAAAAGCAATGTGACGAACAGGCAAAAGACTAAGACTATTTTCATCCTGGAGATAAGAAGAACTAAAATTTAATATTCTAAAGCATTTATTTTGAATGGAAATTAAAGGATATAAATTTGTTTTGTAGTCACCACCCCAAACAATAATACCATAGTTAAGCAAAGAGTAAAACCATGCATAGTATAGACTAATTAAAAATGACGTACTGACTTTATTTTTTAGATGACGAAGTTTGATCAAACTAAAGCGAAGTTTTCTGCATAACTCTTTTATATGAGTTTTCCATTTAAGGTTCGAATCTACAAAAAGTCCTAAATATTTAAGACTGTTTACCTGTTGCAATAATGTACAATTACAATTTGATACAATTCCATTGCAAGAGTTTGAGTGGAATTTAATATTTACATTGTATATTATTGGTCTTAGATTAAAATATATTAATTTAGTTTTATTCAAGTTCAGTGTTAAATCATTTAAAGAGAACCATCTACCAATCGCAATCATATCAGATTCTATTTTCAATTTTAAATCATTCAAGTCTGAGCATGAATATAATAATACAGAATCATCAGCATAAGTTATACATTTACCATTTAAATTCAATTTACATAAGTTATTTATGAAAATTATAAACAGTAAAGGACCCAATATAGAACCCTGGGGAACACCACGATTAGATATAATCACTAAAAGTATTACGTATTTTTACACAGTGTTTCCTGTTAGAGAGATAAGATAAAAACCAACTTAAAATTGGACCTCTAAAGCCTGCACTTTCTAATTTCTTAATTAATATTGAATGATTGACATTATCAAAAGCTTTCGATATATCCAGAAATACACATTTGTGATTCTTTTATAGGAGGTTCAGCTTGTTTATGGAGTGTTTTTGTCTATTTTATTATTTTCTGTGCTTCTATCATAAATTTGTAGATTCATCTGTATGGCAGTAAATAAATAACCCCCTTTCTGGTCATAATTTCTGGGAGGTGAATCCCCTACCCCCTCTTGTTAAGGGACATCCATACATAAAGTGAGGTCGAAAAGGGGGGGAGGGGGTCCAGAAAAATCTCACCAATTCTGATCAGAGGGGGAGTCATTTTAAAATCTCACGTCAACTTTTAGTTTAGAAAATATACGTTTTTTTTTTCTTATGTTTTTTAGCACAAGTTTAGGAAAAATGCGGAGATTAGTCAAAACAGCGAATCATTAGCCAGTTAGTCGTGATAATTACAAGTTGAGATCATGTTCAAAGGTTTTGCAATGTGCATGTTAAGTGTGGTGCTGATAAGACGAAAAAAAATGTGGCTAGAACCTATCAAAGAAATTAATTTGTTTAAAAGTGATGGGGAAAATCTCACGAGAGAATTTGAGGGTGAGGGGGAGTTCAGCAAAATCTCACCAACGGGGAGGGATTTTGAAAAAACACCTCACGTAATTTATGGACGTCGTCCCCCTGAGCGCTATTTGATACGGTTGCCACTGGATGGGAGGTTGGGTGTGCGCGCTCTATTCGAACGGTGACTCCACGCAACCGCCGCCGCATTTAAATATTGACGCGCAAAGTAAATGGAAAAGATTTTTCCGAATCTTCGTAATTGGCCCAGGGTTATTGAAAAGAGCAACTTTCGCTCCAAATTATTTCCCAGGATATGAGATGGAGTTTCTTGGTTTTCGGTGATATATTAAGAGAACGTTATTGCGCAGCGATGCTATTATTGATCTTGGAAGCTATCAACTCACCTTTGAGGTGATGCCTTTTTTATTTCAACACTGAAAACGCTCATAATACTTTTTATCCACAAATTACCAACGCTTCGGTTTGTGCTGTTAGCTACAACGCTTAATTGTGATAGTGTTCTGAACGTGTTTGAAAAGTGTTGCTATATCCAGAAATGGCTGCTTAAAAATAGTGTTGCTAAGAAAGTTATTGGTTAAAGAAAAAAGAAAAGCATCATCAAAAGATTTCGATCGACCAATGAACTGATGAGCATGAACGAGGACTAAATATTATTTTCGTTCAAAGCAGCACTTTTCAAAATATTCAGAACAACGCAATAAAGTGTAAAAGTGTTCTAGATAACAACGCAACTAAAGTCTTGTTAATTTGAAGATAAAAAATTATTCTTAAATGTGTTGTGAGCGTAAAAGTTCGGTTTTGTTAGAGGGGGACGTTTACGTTATGTAGTTACACATTGTTACGTTGCACATTGTACGTTACACATTGCAACTAAAAAGTTTCCTTTCTGATGCAACTTCTTTCAATTAGGTTGACTTTTCTTTTTCTGACTATTCTCTCTCTTCTTTTTCTTTCAGTTTTAAGTTGTTTTAGAGGTCGTCAACAATAACAAAGTTTTTATTTCAGAAGTTTGAAGACGACCTCTCGATGACAAAAGCTTTATCCAGTTAGTATGATAACTGGAAGTAAAAAGTTGTTTACCCACAAACGGTTTGCTCTAAACAGCCTATTTTCCCATTGTTTCCTGCCAACTTTTCCTTACATTTTAAATTATGTTTAAGTACTCGTATTTAGTTAGAACGTATTAAGGTTTGGATAAAAAACAGGCAAGTTCAACAACCACATCTAGTTTATTGACAGCAATAATTCTAAAACAAAACAGAACAGAATGGTATTTTAATAGCTAGTTGTTTTTCTACAGTCGAAATGATTAGGTTCTAGCTCTAGTGTTCTCTACGTGCACATAAATAGCTAAATTCTCAGTCTACTTTTCGATCTCAGAACCAATGAAAAGTCTCAATTTCAGATCTCTACCTTCTCAAGATTTTGAATACTTGTTTGAAAGAAAGTTAGTCTAGATACATACCATTTTAAACAGAAAAGAAATATTAATAGAATGATCCAAGTTGCAAGTTTCTGGGTACAGTTGTTCTAGAGTTATGGCTATTTTAAGAATGCAGGAAAAACAACTTTACGCAAAGTTTTAAACTTTTAAACTTTTGGTCACAAAGAAATGAAACTAGGCACATACTATAGACAATGAAAGTACACAACCATGAAAAAACTGAGGACAATATTTGAGCACTTTATCTAGGAATTTTCGGCCAATTTCCCCCAAAATGACCAAAACATCAAAACTTTGACCGCGTTGCGCAAGGGTTAAACGTTGACCGATTTCAAAATTTTTTGTTGCATTATACAAATACAAATACAAATACAAATATAGTCGATCAACTACAGGCTAAAAGCCCAGCAAGGTTGATCCAGTCTATTCAATTCAACCTCCCCCCGATTTCCAGTATTCGTCTACTTTTCTTTTAAACTCGTCCACCCCACTTGAGTTAACTATCGATTCAGGTAATGCATTCCATTTATCCACTACTCTATTAAAAAAATAATGCTTCCTACAATCCCGTTTAAAACTTGCCTTATTCAATTTTAAACTGTGACCCCTCGTTCTATTACCCGTACAGAAATCTAGTCCCTCTGTGTCCCCTTGTTTTAACATTTTAAAAAGTTGAATCAAATCCCCTCTAGCCTTTCTTTTCTTTAAAGTGAACATATTTAACTTCTTAAGTCTCTCCTCGTAACTAAAACTAGATTTACCCTTGACCAATTTAGTAGCCTTATGCTGAACCCTTTCAACTAAATCTATATCTTTTTTTAAGTATGGAGACCAGAACTGAACAGCATATTTGAGATGAGGCCTTACCAAGCCTCTATATAATGGCAAAATAATGTTTCCGGACCTTGAAGAAACAGTTTTTTTAATGTATCCGAACATCCTATTAGCTTTTTTACTTGCAGCTGAACACTGATGTTTCATTTTAAAGTCTTCATTTACTATCACCCCTTGATCTCTGATACTATCACCCTCTTTTATTTTATCCCCTTGCAGATAAAATTCAGCCCTACTATTGCTACAACCCATGTGCAATACCTGACATTTACCTATGTTAAAGGACATACCCCATTTTTCTGCCCATACCGATATAATATCTAGATCGCTTTGTAAATTTTGAACCTGCTCCTGAGTATCTACCCTCCCCCAAATTTTTAAGTCATCAGCAAAGATGTTAATTTTGTTCTTGATATCCTGACTAATATCGTTGATGAAAATTATAACGCTTATAACGTTATGCTTGTATTAATGTGTTACATCTTTTCCGCACTATTACATTTCGAATTTTTGACTTTCGTCTTTGTAAGATATTTACTAGATAGGCTAACCAGTAACGGATTTGCGCACTTTAATATTGTTCGTTCAGATATGTAACTAACCCGACTGTAACTGTAACTCTAACCGATTGAATGTTTACTTCGTGTTCTACGTGTTATTACTACTCTGCTCTGTGCTGTACTTCACTATGCGTCTTCAATAAACTTGTTCTGTTTTTACCGGATGGCCATAAATTCAACACTGGCGACGGGTTTATTTTTGAATTATGGCCGAAGCAATCTTGCAGCAGTTATGCGAAATGCTTAAATCTACGTTGCAGAGTGGAAGCGCAGGACCAGTTCTACAATTTGAAAACTTCAATGATGAAGCGGAGTCATTTAGTATCTACGTTAAGAGACTTGAAAATTATTTTGGATTACAGGGTCTGAGTGGAGTCACTGAAGATTGCAAGAAGAAGCAACGTGAGCTTTTGTTGCATACTTTGGGTACAAAAACCCTACAGCTGCTGTGTAACCTCACAAGTCCCAAGGAGCCCAGTGAATTGCCATACGATGATCTGATCAAAGTTTTAACCGAATACCTATCACCGAAGCCAAGTGCGATTGCGGAGCAGAATCGTTTCTCAAAAAGAGTCCAAGGAGAGGGTGAATGCATTTCAAGTTTTGTGGCCGATCTGAAGAAGTTAAGCAAGGACTGCGATTTTTGTTGCCCTCACTGTTCGGCATCTACAGTCGATGTTCACCTGAGGCAGCAATTTATTGCGGGTGTGCGTGATACAAGACTTTTAGAAAGGCTTATACAACTCCGGGAACCTGACAACAAGTTCCATAATTGCGTGAGCTTGGCGTTAGCTGTGGAAACAGCTCAGAAGGAAAGTAGAGAGATCCAAGGGCAGAATGCAACTTTTCAGATGTCTACCCAAGGAAATCAAGTGAAAAAGAACAGATTTCAGGGTAAGACGGAGGTTTCGCCTAGAAAGGATGATCGAAAGTGTTACAGATGCGGTAACAGATCTCATTTAGCCAACCAATGTGTTCACCGTAATGCAATGTGCAACAAATGCAAAAAAATCGGTCATTTGGCTAGAGCATGCCTTAGTGGGGTTAGAAGAGGTTACAATGACAGACCGCCGAATCAAAACAGAAGAAGCAGACAGAATCAAGTTACGCATGAAGAAAAGAATGACCGTGATACTAACAGCAAAGACTTTTTTATGAATTCGATGCAAGAGGTTCTGCCGGAAACCAAAACGAAACCAGCAAAAATTACGATTGCTTGCAAGCTGGACGGAAAGAAGGTAGATTTCGAGTTGGATACGGGAGCCACTGTGACGTCAATGTCAGAAAGACAGTTTAGGACGCTTTTTCCAGAGAAAGACTTGCACGATACATGCATCAGATTACGAACTTACACAGGCGAGGAAATTTCACCTCTGGGATACGCCACCGTGCAGATCCAGTACAAGGACCAGGAACTAAAAGAAAACTTATACGTGATTACGGCTAACGTGGATGCAGTGCTCGGAAGGGAATGGCTTCAGAATTTACGGATCGATTGGTCCGAGATCAGACAGATGAATGCTTTAAGTGAAAATACTACATTGCAAGACGTTTTACAGAAGTTCCAACCGGTTTTTGAAGATGAATTGGGAAAAATCCCAAATTTTAAAAGAAAGCTGCAGTTGAAGAAAGGAGCGATTCCTGTTTTCCGACCACCTAGACAGATTCCATATGCAATTCAAGACAAAGTTTTTGAAGAAATTGATAGGTTAGAAGAAAAGGGAGTTAGCCCAGCAGAATTGATGCTGAAAAGACCGTCATTGAAAGAAATCGACGAGAAAGGAAACCCCCAAAAGAGATATTTTGAAGTAGGAAGTCCAGTACTAGCAAGAAACTACTCGAGTCCACAGAAATGGAAAGTTGGAAAGGTTGTTAGAAGAGAAGGTTTAATATATTGGATTTCAGTGGTTTAATATATTGCAAATGTGGAAGAGGCACATCAATCAGCTTCAAAAATGTGGAAATATCACAGAAACCGAGGGACCTGATTTCGCATCGGAATTATTTGAACCCTTGAAAACTCCAGACCCCAGTGAAGGGAAAGATGTGTACAGACCACCAGACGAAGGAGAAGGAAAGACGGATCTACCAAATTTTGATCATGAACCAATTGATCATGAAAAGAAGCAAGATCCGGGGATTGCTGATCAAGAGCTAAAAGATGCCGAGACCCCTGTTTTACATCACCCAGATACGGAGGCTGATCTTCAGAACCGAGGTTCAAGAACTGTCAAGGTACAACCTCCGGGGTCGAGGACTGTTGACTCTCAGCATAGCAGGAGGAGCACCAGGAAGAGAAACCCTATAGAGCGACTTAATTATTCTTACTTAGGGGGAATTAATTAAGAAGGGGGAACTGTTAGATATTTACTAGATAGGCTAACCAGTAACGGATTTGCGCACTTTAATATTGTTCGTTCAGATATGTAACTAACCCGACTGTAACTGTAACTCTAACCGATTGAATGTTTACTTCGTGTTCTACGTGTTATTACTACTCTGCTCTGTGCTGTACTTCACTATGCGTCTTCAATAAACTTGTTCTGTTTTACCGGATGGCCATAAATTCAACAGTCTTTTTCGGCCAGGCCTAGTGTGTATATATCCTCTAATATGTGGTACTTTTGCACTCACTCTAAATTTAGAGTACCTACCATATTCTCACTAACCCCTTTCCCATGTGATTCTGAAGTTCCTTTGGGTAGTCTACACCCTCTTTAAGATTGGCCAGATATTTTCCCATCACACTGTAAGTACAATCTCATGTTTTTAAGCTATTTCTCTCAAAATTAAATTTGAATCCGTCTCTCTGGGTGCATAAATATCTGTCCTATTTTCTGAAAAACATTACAGATAGCACCAAAAAGACACCATTTCTATAGGAACAATAACAGGATCATTCCAACTGTAACCAAACTGACAAATGTTTTCCCCCGCGTTCTATCCGGTACCAAATAACTGAATAAAAATGGGTACCTACTATTCCTTAAAAAATTGAAAAGCTGTGTTGATCATCACTAACGTTTAAATGGTAAACCAATCGATACAAATCTAGATAGTTATATCATTGACAACTTTGAAAACTGTTATAATTTAACTATATTTGAGCACAAAATATTATGATGTTTTCTATATAACGGGATAGATAACGGAATCGTAGGGCAAATTGAAGCGAAATTGAGATGCCCTAAGCAACGATTTCTTTCACAGTTTACGTGGAAAACGAAGTACAAAACCCACAACATCTCGAAAGTTTCAAAGTCTTCGAATCAACTTCATTCGAACTTTTCAAAAGGGAAACGACTGGAAAACGTTCCGGAAGTGGACACTGACGATCGCTTCCCGAATTTAAAGAAAACGAACGGCATGCAGAACGCCCCTTAATTGTTTCCTGAAGAAGAGCGTCGCCACAAAAGACCCGCTCTCTGATTACGGCTTCCACAACAAGTAGCCGAATAACAGGTTGTGATTTCCCTTATGGCTTTCACTTTCCTTTTATCTTCGGTGAAAGGAAGAGAGAGAATGCTTGAGGGGGGGGGGACATAAAAATATCTCTGAGTGGCTTTCTCTTGCGAGCGATAAGGTGGGAGTTGAAAAATATTTGTTTCTTTGGGAATAAGAACCTGCAGAAAATTTCGGAATCTACATGGTGCTCGGTCACACTGCAATGCAGTTTTACAACATCTCTTAAATATCAAAATCTTCATTTTTCCCTTATTGAAAATTCTCTCCTGAACCCGAAAATACGCTTGTCTTTTCTTAGAAAAATTTTGTTAATTAATTATAAGATATTTCATTACAGAAAAGCTGACGCGAAAAGTTCCACGCTAGGATTTTCCCACAATCCAGCCTTCTTATTTTCATTGAATTTTAAGTGAGCCTCCAACGTATTATTATTAGAGGATATGAGTTTAACCGATAAAAATAAAGGAAAATTGTTTTTAAAAAATTAGACTGGCAAACAGCACCCAAATTTCAATCTGAAAATTTAAGTAAATATTATTATAAAAGTAAAGTTAAGTGTGGCCCGCAGGACCTTAAATTGTAGTCAATGTGCCCTCTTTGGAGACCTCTGCTCTCAGTGACGTCATTCTCACCCTCTCTTTCACACCTCCAACCCCCTACCACCCCTCTTCGCGCACAAAGCTGCTTCGTTACGAAGCTTTTGTGGGGACACCAAACCGCAAAGGCGGCCTCATCAAATGTTTTTTACGTCTAGGGTGAATCTGAATCCAGGTTTTATCTCATAGACATCCTAAAACGATTCGTAACAGCCGTATTGACCAACACGAGTTACTCTCGTATTAGGAGAGATATCTCGCATTCGCGAGTTAACGGTATCGACCAGTCCAAAATACCTTAACTCTAGAGTGAAAAACAGCACTGAACTTGACTCCCCAATTTCCCCGAGTTAGTCTCGAGTTAACAAAAACAAAATGGCCGTCTGGGATTTGTTATCACATGTATAGCAGAAAGGATTAAGGTTAATGTGCAAAAGTGTTGTAGAAACTTACAAAATGCTATTTAATGCTAGAATTTCACACATTCTTTGCCTAAAATTTGTTAAATTTAATTCTGATAACTGAAATCGTTTGTAAACATTGACTGTCGTGTAATTTTTTGTTCCTCATCATTTTGTCTGTTTAATTGCCATTGTTTAACCAAAAAATATTTATTATAAAATACTAGATGTATTGACGAGTTACTAGGTAAATATTAAGTTTAAAAAATTTATTTGTGTACTTTTTTTTGTAGAAAGTTGGTAAACAATAGTTTTTCCTGAATATATTTAAAGAGAACATTCTGATTAAATTATTAATAAGTTAGAATCAATAATTTTTTAAGATAGTTTTTTTTTCATTGAAATGACCTGTGAGGTATTTGCGGCCTTCTATTGCCTTGTCCATCGTGACGGTCCAATCAGAAACGGGCGTACTACTTTCCTACATTTGACTCGAGAGTATCTTAATTCGATGCTGGTCAATAAGCTCAAAACTTATTACTAGAGTTAGCTTAACTCTAGAGACAACCTACTCTAGAGTTAGCTATGAACTAACTCGAGATGGTCGATACGGGTGTAAGTGGCGGAGCCAGGTTTGACTCCTGGGGGGGGGGGGGCACCAGGGTTTTTAAAAATCTTCTGCTGTAAAAACTGTGATAATTAAAAAATATATAACGGTAATATACATTTTTGGGCATAAAGCTACACATGGAAAAATTTCAAAGCTCCGAAATTGCGTTTTATTTAGAAACTATCTTTGATGTCATTTTTTCCCAATGAAATTATCATTAGACCCATGCTGAAAAGGGGGTCTGAGAAAATTTCTGTAAATTTACCCATAAACACAGGAAGTTTAATCTTTTTTACTCCTTCCAGGAATACAAATTAATTTTCAAAATATTCAAAATTAAAAAACTTGATGATCAACCTAGTCCAAATCTCTGGGGGAAGTTTCACCCTCGCCCTATTTACGCCCCTGAAACGAAAACCCCTTTACATTACTACAAGGAGTGCGATACCGCATCTATCGGATTCACAAGAAGGGTTTTTCTGACATCGAAGTAAATAGAGGGGGCGCGCCTCCCTCTTTGAAATTCAGGAAACCGGCTTCCCAATCGTCTGGGAGGGGGGGGGTGGTCGAGAGGAACGGAATTTAATACTCCGATTCTTCCGGACACTGTCAATATGGCTGTCGTCTTCTGCTTCTGGTCACGTGACGAACCAATGTTCCGCCTCCAATGAAAAGGAGGAGGAGGGGAGGAGTTGCTTTTCTCTTTTTTCTTCTTCTTCTGGGGTTGCCGCCACGGGTGGACAAACTCTCATGGCTGCGGTGTCCAGTTTCTTGGCTTTGACTCTATCCGAAAACACTTGTTTCTCTTCTCTTTCTCACTAGTTCTCTTTTTATATCTATCCTTTATTATCTGAAATTGTTCCAGTCTTTTCTTCTGCTACACAATACCACATGCCTGCATATTTCTTTATATCTTCAACACTATCTTCCACTATTTTCTCTCTTTTCATTCACGCTATTTTATGTTCTTTCAAACTTTCCTCTCTTCACTCCACCGAAATATTTTCCCTTAACTATCTATATATATATTTTTTATCTCCATCTCAAATTCTCTTATTTCCTCTAATTTTTTTTGTGTTCTTTCCTTTCTTGGTACACTGGAACGGATATCCTAAATTATAATCTCACTATTTCTCTCTTATACCATATCCTTTCTCCATTCTCTTAAATTTTTCTGTCCCATTGTTTCGTATTTTTCTTATTTACTTTATCCCTTCCTAATTTCCTCTTCCCGTCCATTCTTTTTATTTTCTTTTCCTTTCTCTTTCTTATTCTCTTTTAAATTACCCTTCTCTAGGTTCCTACCCTCAAATTTGTCCCTTATTATACGTATATCCTCCCCCCTTTTTTATCTCAATCTCACTTTTTATTTTCACACTTTTCTCTCTAAATCTCTACTACTCTTTTAAATTTCTACTACTAAATTTCTACTCTCCAGGTTATTATATAGTTCAGTGGTTAGAGAGAGTTGAGTCCAAAATAACTCTATATCTGAACCTAACAGGTTTTAAATTGTACCTCACTATTTTCGTTGCTTGAGACCTATACTAGACAGCAACGTTAGTTGACCTTATGAGATCACTAACAAAAAGTAAATAGTTCCCATCGCGGTGTCTGAATTTTGAGTGAACGTCAATTTAGAAATATGATTATTTTGAGACACCCTTGTATATAGCGTCTTTTTATCACGAGTTGCGTTCCGAAACTCCTCCTAGCCACCCAAAAAGCTTTTTGTTTACTAATTTTCTCCTCCCGCGTAGTGACGTACTGGGTTCAGGAAACGTTGCTGTCGAGTATAGTTACTTTTCTGGTATTAAATAAAATTCAGTTGTGAAATAACGTGTTCTTTTACCGGCCTTTTTTTCTCAAAAATACGATGCGCATTTTGTGAAGGACCCCTAAATCACCTGTTAGTGGATTTTGATTGACGTTGGTTGGGAGCTGCGTCAAAGATTAGCAGTAATTTATTAGCAGCAGTAGCATTTCAAAGGCGTTTCCTCTCTCTCTCATGCGGCGTTTCATTATACTACGAGTTCATTATCATGCCATTCTTGCTTATTAAACCGAAATTCGTTGTTTCGAAATTTAGCCACTCTTTATACCCCCCGCACGTAATTATTTTTCGGTGAAAAGAGAGCCTAAAAAGCACCCAAAAGGTTTTTGATTTCCAATGCGAGAAAAAACTGCGACTTCAAAGACTCGCGTTCCTTTAAAATGGAAATATCAGTTACTTTTAATTTTCCCTCGAAAAACGTCTTTTCTATTTACTGGGTTTTTTCCCTCCCCTTTTCTCTTACTGGGTTTTTTTTCCCTTAGCGCTATTTCCGCATTAAAATTCCGTTAAAAAAGAGGAACTTTTAAACTCGAGTTGTAAGATAGTAAAATTAAAGGAATGAAGAAGAAGAAAAAAATTGGGAGACAGAAAAGGAAAAGGGAGAGAATGAAAAAAAAACCATGATAAAATAGAACAAAAATTATTCTCACGGAGGTTGAGGGAAAAAATTAAGAAAATAATGAAAAACGCACGAGCGGAGTCTGTTGAAAATGAAAAATGTTTTGTGTGTAAAACAGTTTTTTATTAAAGTGAGATGAAAAGAGCAGCTTAAAATAAATAATAAAGATAAAGAGAGAGAGAGCAAAGAAGCAGAGTATAAAAAAGACTACGACGGAAAAAAAAGTAAACTGGCAACGACAGGAATAGAAGATAATTTTCATCTTCTGGAGAAACAAACGTACATTCGTTTGAAGGAGAGAGAGGGGGGAGGGAGAGAATATAAAAATCGGGAGAAAAGGGAGAAAAAAAAGATCAAAGCCGTTTTTTGAAACATTAGCGATGCTCGAGTCATTTATATCTATTGAAGTGTTGGAGAGAGGGGGCGGGGTCTGCTGACGTCATGCCTCACGGAACAAAGAAAGATGAAGAGAGGGAGTTTCGGAATGACGAGTCCGGAGGCACTGCCGCCATTGAGGGGACACTTTAGAAGGACCGTTTTGGCCGCGGTTCGGCATGACCACTGGACGAATTACAGAGGGAAGAAAAATGCTGTGATATACCTATATTCTCCCTTCTCTCATCATTAAAATCAAGAAACGCTATCATTGACAAGGTTTTTAATTCTAAAATGCTCCTTTCATACGAGAAACAAATTTGACCGGAAGAAACAGGCCAGATCCATAACTAGACTTAAGGGTCAAACATTTTTTAAACAGTGATTCATTCCCCTCCACAGAGAAAATGTAGCTATTTACATCTTAAAATACAGTCGACTCCACTTAATGTGATCTCTTTTGTCCAAGTGTAAAATGATAACGATATGATACTAGAAAGTTTCAAACAGTGTAACTAGAGTTTTGCATTAAAATCACAACTCTGTTATTCTAATTGAAGTATTTTAAACGATTCCCCAGATTGCAACTTATACATTCTTAAAGAAAAATATGAGAGTGGCACATATATTTCTAATAAATTAACGACTCATTTTGTATGTTTATGTAGCACAATTAGCCTTAAAATTTGAAGAAAGGAAGTTTTTAGGGGTTAATAATAAGCGAAATGTTGATCTCATCAAACGATGCCTTTTCCATTAAATTAAATAGGAGTGACCGTTCAATTTTGATAACATTAACAGTGATCATATTAAGCGGAGTCAACTGTAAAGGCTAAAACCTTTTTTGTAATTAGCTTCTAAATTTTGGGGATTATCTCATGCCGCGAGTAAGGAGGGGAATGGGAGCTCTCCCCAAGAATTTTGTAAAATTGACTCTTAAAAATAGGGCTTCAACTCATTTTTGAACACTCTTGGGGGCTACGCAACATAATTTTCGAGGATAGAACGAGAGCAAAAAGTACACTGCAACAACACAATAATGAACACTTCTACTCAAAAGCGTTTCGATTGTTCAGAGTTGTTATGTGACACAAAAATGGTGTTATGGAAATGTTGCTAAAGTGTATTCTTATTGTGTTGCGATCCAAATTTAAGAACTCTCATATTTTAAACATATTTTACAAAACTATTTTTAGAACACATTAACACTTTTCCAAAATGCGCAAGTGTTTGCTTTTCCGCATACTAAGTCATATCGAGGTGAAACTAGTTTTACAGAATTGAGTATTGCAGATAAAACAGTATACAGGGTGTTTCAAAAGTCCGTTTCATGGCTTTTATTTGGAACCAACATCTCCTAGGGTCCTGAGTAAGGTCTACCCCTAGGTAAGTGACCCTGGAGAATCCATTGAGAGGACTTACAGCGCCCCTAGCGGCGAAATGAAAAAGTTAAAAAAATTAAGTAAGAAACTTAAGGTGAACATCTCAGTGAGAGTATTGTTGCCACTGTTATAAGTAACTCTCTGAAAAAAACTTCATGAAAATATTGTGAATATTCGCGGAGATATTAGCATGTGAAAATAGCCCTTTTCAAGGCCTCAAAAACTAAAAAGTTCGCAATTTTACAAGTTTTTCAGAGTTATTATGTAGTTTTGTATCATTTTAGTTAAATGAAGAAAAATTTTAATCAAAAAATCAAAAAAACTTTTTTGATGCCTGAAAAAGTGCTATTTTCACATGCTAATATCTTCGCGAATATTTACGATATTTTCATGAAATTTTTTTCAGTGAGTTACTTATAATAGTGGCAACAGTACTCTCACTGAGGAGTTTGCTCTATCTCCTTTATTTTTTTTATTGAATTTTTTTTTACATTTTTATTTCGCCGCTAGGGGCGCTGTAAGTGCTCTCATCGGATTCTCCAGGGTCACTTACCTAGGGGTAGTCCTTACTTCCAGGACCCTAGGAGGCGTTAGTTTCAAATAAAATCCGTGAAACGGACTTTTGAAACACCCTGTATAGCATAGAGTAGAACAAAACAGATTTATTTCGAAATTACTGTTGACAATATACAAGAAAAAAACAAGAGACATTATGATTTGCCAAGGAGAAAGATTATCCCGTCCAGGAGAAATTTACCACAGAAGGGAAAGCGACAGATATAACAGAAGACGAGATAAAAACAATGGAAAAAAGAATAAGAAAGAGAGGGAGCAGAATATAGGGGAAGGAGGACAGAATCTAGGTCTAACTGAATCACTGAGTTGTAAAAATTTAACGCCCTACTCCGACGAATAAATTCTTCGAAGCTTTTAAAGCTTTCTCCGGTCTTATTCGAAACCGATTATGGCGCGATTGAAGGAACGTGAATATTTCGGATGAATCCACTTATGCTAATTCTCCCCCCTTTATGAGGCCACGTGGCCAAACATGTCGCCTCCCCCCCAATCGCCTTCTTCGGATTATTCTAGAGGTTTTAGGTATAGGGAGTGCTTAAAACATCTGCTCCAGTAGCCACATAAACACATGATCCAAATTTCAACCAGTTCAAGAATTTTGAAAAATCACAGAATCAACTCAAAATCAATTATACAACTTCTAATATCATGCGAAATTAAAAAAAAAAATCTGAATTCAACTGTGGGTACGCGCATAGTGCGGCAGGTTTTCAGATTCCGAAATCAGATTCCCGATTTCAGATTTTCGGAAATCTGCTCTCAGAATTTGTCAGCGCCGGTGAGTGCGCATAGTGCATCAGATTTTGCCTGCTTCTTCGGAAAGCGTTTTGTTTACATTTTGCTGAAATAGCTTTATTTCTGCTCAAAGGGAGATCTGCTTACCCCAATGTTACATAAAAAAACATAATGAAAATAAAAAAATATTAAAAGAAAAACTATATATGTCAATTTAAAAATCATATTTAATGATCTAAAAATATATTTCAACGAAATTTAAATTTTAAAACTGGTAAGTATAGTTTAAAATAATTTTATTTGAGTGTTTAATTTTTAAATAAAAAGTTTCATGGAATGGCATTGTTGTTAAAATAATCTCCATGGAAATGCAATAAACAATGTCCACGTTATCTGAGAATTCTGCAGAATCTGAAAAACCAGAATTAAAATTTAATTCCGGAAAAAATCTGATTATGACGATCGGAAAGTCGGAAATATGAAAGTCGGCCACTATGAGCACTCTCCACTAAATACGCTAGGTAGTTCTGGTTTCCGATTTTCGCTGGTTTTCAGAATCTGAAAATCGGCGGCACTATGCGCGTACCCTAAAAAACTACACTTTCTCCAGTTCAAAAATGGGATTTCTTTTAAGTTTGTATTTAAAATCGTTGAAATTTGTTTGATATTGCAAACAATTTTTGCTTTGAAATTTTTGTTCTACCTCCTTTAGTTTTCTAATTAATTTTTTAACTTTCTCAATTCGCCGCTAGGGGCGCTGGGAGTCATCTATAGGGATTCAGGATGGTCACTTACCTAGGGGTAGACCTTACTTCTATGACCCTAAGAGACTTTAGTTCCAAATAAAAGCCGTGAGACGGACTTTTGAAACACCCTGTATAACGACTTTTTAAGAATATATCGACGTATAATTTATAAGATTTTTATAACGTTAAAAATTTGAAATAATGTCTAAAGTTTATGTTTTTCCTCTCTCCTGAAAAACTAGCAAAGCAGAGATAGGGCCTTTTATCTCTGAGGTATAGAATAAGATACAAAGGGGAATTTACTTTAAATCTCTACATATTTTCATTACTTTCCCCTTGTAGGGTCTGCATCAGTTAGAAATTGTTTCAAATATCTATATTTTTGTTTCGATAATATCAAGCTATCGATAGAGCCCTTTCAATACTATCGATATAGTGTCAAAACTTTTGCCATCTCTACTTGCCTATGGGAGATCCCAAAAGGTTTATTTTTTGTTACTCACTACCTAAAACGATTTTCGTATGCATCCAGGTTTTAAATATGGCTCATAGGGGCGTGGATGTTGCATAATGTAAAACATTTCCCCAATTTTCATTGAAACAACAATCGAGAAAATGCAGATGGAAGTCGTTCATTCCAAAACCAGGCGCGGATCCAAGGGGGGTTCTCTGGACAGTGCCCCCCCTAGACCCCCAAAAAGTACTCAAAATGAGTTAAAACCCTACTTTTACAGGTCAAATTTCAAAATTGTTTTCTGGTGGAGGAGGACCCCCATACCCCTCAGCGGTACCAAAAGGGGATCTTGAGTGATACTTTTTAGAAAATCCCCAACATTTTGACATTTTTCTCAAAAGGTAAAGGTGATGGTCTGGAAAAGTGCCCCCTCCTTAGAGCCGTGCTGGATCCGAGCCTGTCCAAAACAGAAATATTTTGGCATCACTGGAAAAACCCAACTAGGATGGAAATTTTTTTCCTCACTGAGTGATTGATTCGTTATTGTTTCCTCCCACGCGAATAACACTTTTCTGGGCAAAAGGAGCGAGGGGGAAGAGATAGAGATAAAATGAGATAGAGATAGAGTAAAAAAGAAAAAGAGCAGTAGAAGAATGTGAGAAAAAGAGGCATAGTTCTGCTCGTCCCAAGATGCAGATTTCTTGGCACTCGCCATTTTGACCCATCAGAAAGGGCCCCTCTACCTACATACTTTCTCTACGGCGCGAATCAATTACTCCGTCCTCTCGTTCGATTTTTTCCACCCCTCCCCCCATTAGCAATGCAAAATAACTGCGAATCCATGCAAAGTAAATACAACCGGAAATCTATAAATGCGTGCGAAGAAGGGGGAACAGCTTGCCCCCGTCGTGGCGAAAATTTCATCACGTGTTAAGAGCGGGGCAGATTGATTTCGCCCTCCACCCCTTCCGAACCTTCGTCTTCTTATTGGGGCTTTTAGCGGCTAGAGGTCCTTTTGCTTGGAGAAACTAAAAGTGAATTTCATTCGTGGTATAATTCAATAGCACCTTTTTTTTAAGTCAGAGAATAAAACCGAGAAGCTTCATAATCAGGTTTTGAGTTACTCAATTTAAAAGTGTTTTCATAAATCAGCATTCAAAAAGTCAGTTTCATTGCAATTTCTTTCGTTTTCGACAGATTAGTTGACTATACTCGACAGCCCAACGTTTCCTGAACCCAGTACGTCACTGCGCAGAAGCAGAAACTGTGTAAACAAAAAGCCTGTTTCGGTACGGAAATCGTGAAAAAATGCCCGATAAATACATTGGTTTAACAAAATAATCATATTTCTAAATTGACGTTCACTCAAAATTCAGACGCCGCGATGGGAACTACTACTACTTTATTTGCGAATGACGTCATAGGGTCAACTAACGTTGCTCTCTAGTATACCTATGTAGAAGGGAAAGAAGAGTAAAGTCGTTGTGATTTCGGTAGACGGAGGAGGTGTCGCTCTCTACACATCGGGGCCTACTGTCGCATTTCATAAACGTAATTAAAATATTGAAAATTCCTTAAATTAAAGCGAATTTAGCCCCCTTTTTTAAAGGAGTGTTGTTCGAGACAGTTTATTTATACCTACCTTTTTTGTAACGTTCTTCTAGTACTTTTTATTTCCTGTCCAACTATATGACAGTAGTTGTTTTACTAAATAAATAACTTTCTTTACTTAATATATTGGGGATATTAATTTAAAATCAAATAAATTGTTCGAAGGTCCTCGGCCTGTTCGTAAAAATAAATGTGTATTTTCTTTTAAAATTTTATATTTAAACTTATTTGTAAACTTATATTTAAATTAAATTATAAGTTAATCCATCAGGACTGCTTTTTATAAAACTGAAAGTATATGATTAACTTCAACTCCATAAACCAATTTATTAAATAAGCTCTCAAAGTATCAAAATGCAGTCTTCTTTCTTCTCCTTTTCAAAATCTTTTTTTTTTATTTCGTACAATTTTCACTAAAAAATTATTATTATTGTCAATGAAACTGCTAACTACTTCGAGATAAGCCTAATTGTACAATAATTAAAATAGCCTTTTAATTTAGAAAGGCGTTTAAATTGAAAGGCTTTTCAAAAAGGCCCACTTTTTCCTCCCCCCTCTAATAGCGGTTTCATTCACGTAACTCTGAAAAACTTAACATATTTAGATAAATAATTTGTCAGAACGATGTTTTTACCCATAATAAACCTTTAATGAAAATGGTTTTGAAATATTGTTTCCCTGTGAAAAAGCCCTTTGCTGTGAAATTTTTTCCCCTCCGCCAATTTCTTTTAATAGCTAATAGGTGCGGAGATGACAATGGACTTTTTTGTGTTTTTCGGAATGGTTTTTAGCAGAAATTAATTAATTCGACAATTAACTGGGAGGGTCATTGTAAAAACGAATGCGTATAAAGTTCTACTGCAAATTATGGAGAATTTCGCAGGAACAAAGCGAGGGTTGTTGTTAACAGAGCCGCAAGAAAGCTTTCATTAATTATTCTCGAAACATTAAGTCCTGCAAAAGTTTATGAGTTTCTTTAATGACCATTCCGAGGGATGACGGACAATTAGCCGTTTAGAAAAGGGCTCTGTTCTCGCCTAATTCTCTCTCTCTATTACTTGGAACAAAAAAAAAGGGTTGATGGAACTTCATTAACTTCGCTCCAAGGTGTTCTGGAAGAGTTTTACCTTCTGCTTGAAGTTTCCTAGAAGGAGGAATAAAGGAACACACTGCGACGCTCTTTCAACGTTTCAAAATCACTTTATTGGACAGTATATTACATATTATTCATTCCTGGGTTGACTAGAAGTAAAGTTGTTGTTTTTTTCTAACAGTAACACAAAATGGTTCCTTGACTAGATTTCTACACTCATTTATTGAAGGGAATGAAACAAAACAGGTGAATGAACAACAAAATGTTTTCAACCTATTTTTAATGCTTTTACATCATTAACGTAGAGAAAAAAACCTGTCTCACTTGAAATTTCAAACTTTTCTTAAATATTCCATGCATATTATTACCTTTTTAAAAACATTTTTGATTGTATGAAACTGTAATACACGAATTTCTCAATTGCTATATTACCCTGTATTTTATATAAGTGATTATGCAATTTCTTGAGAATAGTAGTAAACTATAATTTTACACTTTAAGAAGTAGACTGTACCTGACCATAGAGCTAGTTTCTGATGAATTCGGTTACTTGTATTGTATATTTATGATTTTTTTCTTGTATATTTCTACACACATCATCGTCTTACTGGAGAAAGGCATTAAGTCACTTCTGGCTCACCTACTCTGTACGAGGTTACGCCAAATTTGGCGATATCCGATCATTCTCTTTTGTGCCTCGTAATTTCACCAACACACTGATATCTTTTAAACTTGGTGAGATTTTAAGCATTCGCTTGTTGGTCGGCGCTTTCAAAAGATTCTCAAAAATGGCATAGTGCCTTTCTCCTGTAAGCGGACGATATTTAAAATATGTCTCTAAAAACTTGAATTGTGCAGAAACTGGCCTGCATGATAAGGTTCACTCCCTCTATTCATAAAATAAACGTTTTGAAAATTAATTAGTTACACAAAATCTAGTGTTGAAAGATTAAATAAAAAGTTAACGATTTTTTTCGAGAAGATAGATGAAAGCAAAGGCATACAACGAGGTAACGGATTGTGGTTATATAAAGCTTCGTCATCTTTCGTTGCCAAAGGTGATAAGGTCTTTATTTTTATACAAACACTTCAAATGAAACTGTCCATGAGAATTTACAATAAAAGGGCTTTTTTACTTATAGTCCTCCTATGTACAAGTCCGTCCAAGCTGTATTGCCAACTGCACATTTGTGGTCAAAAATGCTTCTTGGGATTTTTAGTCATGTATTTTGTGGGGTTCACAAGTAGAGCTTTGAGATTCTACTTGAAAGAATGGTCGAAGCTTTGTCCCATCCTTAATAGTTGGTAACTTCGTTACACTAAATAAATGTTTGGAATATATTTAAAAAAAAAAACTTTCATAGCCAAATACCAGGTAGAAAAATTCCTGCATTAATCCTTTGATAGTATTGATATCAAGTGTGTCCCATCCTGTGAAATTATTAGCAAAGTAACAATTATTCTAAATCTTTAGTTCATGGAAGTAGAGATAGAGGGAAGTGCCTTTAAAGTGTACTAATTCTGCCTGTAACCACCGTTTTTCCAAAATAAACGTCCTTGCTTTAAAAGAACAATCGATGAAACCTCCATCTTTTTCAACTCAAATAAATAAACCTACTATTACAGTCTATTCACCCAAATATTGGCTTCAATTGCTTCTTTTATAAATCAAAACCTTGTTTGAGACACTTCCCCGTGTTCCTACTTCCATGCTTTTGGTACAAACGAGAACCAATGTCATCGATCATTTACGAATAAAAAGTGCCTTTCATGTCCCGATACAGTGTTGACAAGCCGAACGTATTGCTGCTCGTATTTTTTCCAGCCCGTAGAATGATAGCTCTGAGTGCTCTTTACCTATGTAAGAACTCCATAGTTACAAGGACCATGGTTTTGTTGGATTCACTTCCATTGGTCACTCCATGATAGCTAACCCCGGTTTGAAAGATGTTCAATCTGCCGAAGCAAACCCTTCGAGGTGTCTTCAAGGTCAGTGTTCCTCCTCCAGTGAACGCCAGACCCTTCGTTACTCTCTTTTCCTACGTTAGAAACTCCAAAATAGTTGCTGAGATCATGGTTTGAGATTTAATCATCTGGTCGTTTACAGTTGATGCAAACGCTAACTGTATTATTGAGGTTGCCGCGTCCCTGGGAATTGCATATCCTCCATAGCTTTCTACTTACGTCAGAAACTTCAACATATAGCAAGAATCAGTCTGCTTATGTACAGCCGATGCAACGGAGTGTGGTCCAAGTAACTTCCCAATTAGCAAAAGAGCCACATAGCCATTTACCTGCGTCCACCATAGTTTCTGGAATCATGGTTTGGTTTCTTACTAAGGGGTTCAGTCTGCTTATATACAGCCACACCTCGAACCTTTGAAGTACTACCATAGTCGCTGAAGGGATCAAGCCGGTTATGCATAGCCGACTCCTCGAACCTTTAGTGACAGAGGACAGTCCTGCGTCAGAAATTCCCCCACAGCTGTTGGGAGAATCTTCCCCTCCACACCACCATCTTGCTGAAATCAGTCTGGTTATATACAACATCCTTCTCTGGTTATATACAACAGGGGGCGGGTAGGAGAGGAGGGGGTCATGCGTAGTGGGGGTAGGAGGGAAGGGTGCCGGGGTGGTGGTGGGGCATGGAGTGGGGGGAGGCGTAGAGGTTGGCGGCGCCGGGGGAGGTCCAGTAGGAGGAGGGGGCGGGGAAGAGGCTGCCCGAGGAGGCGGTGGGCACGTGCGCGAAGTTCAGCTTGGGGCTGTGGTGGTAGCCGAACAGGTCGCTCTGGTACTTGTAGGCCGGGTCGGCCGCCGTGGGCTGCGTCGCCTGCGCCAGACCCTGCAACAACCAAAATCAATATACTATGCTGCATTGGAGGTAAAGATACATCTATTCTGTTATCCGTCCCGTTAAATATCGCCAAATTTTAATGATTGCCATTGATATGGATTCATTCGGTTTGGTATGCTATTTTTCACGGTATGTATGATCCTTAGCGACCGAAACAGGTTGGTGATATTTAATGAGACAGATAACGGAATTGGACCAAGATACTTTTCTATAGAATTCTTTAAAGGTGCTACCACACTACAACCAACTTCGGAAGTCGGGGATAACCGCGGAGGTGCTGCAACCGAATCCCGCCACTCCTGGATTTGGATGTAATGTGGTAGGTTCGATGGTTTAGATATGAGGGTGGGGTGGGGTGTGTACCTGGAAGTCGAACTTGTAGGCGTATCGCTTTCCGTGCACCTTGGTCATGATGTTCTTGTCGTAGTAGTAGCGGAGGGCGCGCGACAGCTTGTCGTAGTTCATGTTGGGCTTGCTCTTGCGCTCGCCCCAGCGCCGCGCCACCTCGTCGGGGTCGGTGAGCTTGAACTCGCCGTTCGTCCCCTCCCACGTGATGCAGTTGGCGTTCCCGCTGTCCGACAGCAGCTCCAGCAGGAACTGCCACAGCTGGATCTGGCCGCTGCCTGAAACACACGATTCAGCAGTTATACAACTCATCTGCCCAGATAGAAAGATTCTTTTACCTAAATAGTAAAGCCAAAACAACTTCTACAACCCTCAGTCAATTCTTACTTTTATTATTATTAGCGTTTGAGGTAAAGGCGACAATCATCATGCTGTGCTTAGTAAGTTGAAGGAAACCTTCTGGAAATGCTTTAAAACTCACTATTATCATAGATTAAAAAAAAATTAGGGAGAAACCTCTAACACCGCAGTTTAACTTTTTCACCATCACAATCAAGTTTTTAAATATTTGAGTTGTTCGTGCTTTAATTTAACCTCTTGGATCGTTTCCCTTGTGTATCGCTCAAATGTTTCATTTTTAGGGTTTGTCGTAAGGGTATTTGAGGTAAAAAATTTGTCTTTTTTTTAATTTGCTCTCTATAAGTTAAAGTGATATCAATCGGTTTTCAGAAATTTGACCCTTAAAACATAGTTTTACCTCCATTCCGTCTTCCTAGACTCGATTTCAGGGGAAATGCCTCTGATTGTGTATAAGAAAAAAAAAACAACTCGAAACTCAAGTTTCTCATAGGCTTGTCTTAGCTTTACCAATATATTTTTCGGTTTCTGAAAGGTCAGGTACAACAAAACCGAATATCTTATTTCGAATATCTAAGAAAATTTGAACGAAGAACTTTCAAATGATATTAGTAATGAGAATTTTGTACAAATAACTGTGTTAAAAATTGCGACAACCTTCTTAGTGAAACGTCGTTCATTCATCCCTGTGTTACAAAGGAATGTCTTTCATGCCACAAAAATGTGCCTCCCACCCCTGACCTTCCTAATAGACTTTTCCCAGGGGGACACGGAGGAAGACGTGACGGCCCCCCAAACGATAAGAACAAAAGATCCCCCTTAACGAGTTGCGCCTCCTTTTGTCCAAATCGTTTGTTTCGGAGGGGAATGTTTGGGTGGTGACACGCGGGATGTTCTTTTCTTCTCCACTGAGGCTCACCAAGAGAAAAGTTTCGTCTCTTCTGTTCCCTTTTACACAGAGAATCCCGTTGAGACTGCCCCACTGATTTCAATTTATCTCATTCTAGCCCTGTCAACTTGTTCGTCAACCTGGTTGGTGAGGAAAATTTGTTTTGAACCAAAAAAAAAAAAAAAAAGATCAAATGAACATTTCTGATAATTTGTTCATTTTCCACATAAAATTACATTTTAATTATTTTTTTTTTGCACGTGGCAAACTGTACCACTTTAAATTGTCAGTTTTTATTTTTCTTGTTAACATGTTTTGAAGAAAATTGACAAAGAATATGAAGCTGTTGACCAAATCAGGAAATCATGGATGACAACCAAATTAACCCTATATAGTCCCTTAAAAACCTCACAAGAAGGCCATGATTTCGAATGGAAGGATATTTCACCATATACTAAATTTCTCTAAGGATATGTCCCCCTTTGACCCTATTTAATAAATAGCAAATGAATCATATGTAAGTGAAAAATTATGTTTTCTACTTACCAGATGTTGCTAATCTGCTACTCGTTGGGCCAAACATTTGATAAGGATCTATAAAAAGAAAAGCAGATGTCAACTTTATGAAAAAAATCATAACATGAAATAATACAGGGTGATTCGAAATTACGTGGACAAACTTCGCATGGGGGTAGAGGGGACCTAGACAAGCATATTTCGCATAGGAATGGGGGGGCGCAGATGTTCCGCTAAAGAGCTAGGACCTAATGTAGTGCGATGGCGTTACAAAAGGGGGTTTTCCCAAGGCCCGTTTCATGAAACAAAGGTTAATATAATGCAAAAAATTATTGCATGAGGTACAGCAGTATCCGTACTACTTACACCGCAAATTTAATAAAAATTGGACCACTTGTTAAACCGTGGGGTGAGTTTTAAAACGTGCAATACTAATCTTTTAGCCAAAGAATGGAGTTCCCTTAATGGTATTTAGAAAAATGATGATCGGGGAAGGAATTTTCAATGATCATACAGTTTCAATGATCAATGTATGATCATTGAAAATTCCTTCCCCGATCATCATTTTTTAAATACCATTACACTAATGTAAGGGAACTCCATTCTTTGGCTAAAAGATTAATATTGCACGTTTTAAAACTCCCCCCACGATTTAGCAAGTGGTCCGATTTCTATCAAATTTATGATGTAAGTAGTACGGATACTGCTGTACCTCATACAATAAATTTTTTCATTTTATTATGTTTTGTTTCGTTACACGGGCCTTGCCAAAACGTACTTTTGCAACGCTCTCGCACTACATTAGGTCCTTGCTCTTTAACGGTGCATCTGCGCCCCCCCCCATGATTTTTTGAAATATGCTTGTCTAGGTCCCCTCTACCCCCTTGCAAAGTTTGTCCACGTATTTACGAATCACCCTGTATAGATTATTATACAGTACATAGATTACTTTAATTCATTTTTACGAGCCAATAGATTTTGATTTCCGTACATAATTACAAGTACACAAGAAGTCTTGGAGACAACACCATTTGGATTCAAAAAATTTACATACACTTCAAATATGTGAAACACTTTAGCACCAAAACAATTTAGTAAAATAGTACCAGAGTTTATTATTTGAAATATCGCGGCCGTTACTAACCGATAAGAAGCGCTGTACTCGTCACAATCCTTTTAAACCAAAATTAAAACAAGCAAGGTAAATGAGACGAACACAACGCCCCTATTGGTAAATTTTGGTACTATTTTTCTCCCCAAATATTCGCCCTGTTTCAGGAATACAAGTTAATAGGTCATTCTGACCAGTGGCTCTCTATCTATTGCTTTCAAAATCAAAACTTTAAATTCCCTGAATTTAATTAAAAAGGACCGCACCGTGTATTAAATAATTAAATTATCAGTATGCTAAATCAAAAACACACACAAGTTTGATAATCATTAATAGTGACTTTAATACTTATCTTAATAATTTATACGGTTTGTAGCTGAGTGAGAAGTGTTTAGCGTCAAGTCAATGCATTCAATACATTGCATATGAGAGGGGATGAAAATAATGATCACGAGTCGCGCAAAGTGCGAGAAGTTTAACTTAATGGAAGATTTTTGTGCAAGTTTTAATATCGCCCACCAGTTGATAGGGATCTCCCTCCCCCGTAAAAACGGATGCCTTTGCCGCAATAACCCCGGGGTGGCCTGAGGGGACGGCCGTCATATGCTCGAATATTATTAATGCGCGGCACAGAGAGGAACATCAATATTGGCCGTGCGCTCCGTGTCACCAACCTGTTTACGCACCTTCGCTCGGGGTTTATCTATGGGAGGGAAAGAATGTTTCAGGGGAGTTCTTGAAAGTACGGCGGAGAGAAGTTTTTTTTAGTAAAATTAATGGTATTTCCAGTTATCCATCTCGTTAAAAATTGGCAGTGTTTAAACTCAAAAATTACCGAATTCATCCTCCTCAGTAGGGAAAGGAGGGCAATAGTTCGCAGTCGGGTACGCAGTTGTTTTTTTAGGGGCCGGAAAGAATCTTTTCGGAAACTGAACAGAATCCCGTTTAGGGGTATTTTGAAGATTACTGCAGGGAGAAAATTTTCAGTAAAATTAATGGTACTCTACCGTTTTTTATTCATTATTATTATGTATTCCGTTCTATACTCGACTTCAACGTTTCCTGACACTACGTGGAAGAAGAAACTACGTAAACAGAAAGCCTGTCGGGTTGCTAGGAGACGCTATATACGTATACATGGGTTTAACAAAATAATCATACTTTTAAATTGTCATTCTTCATTTCACTCAATATTAAGACACTGCGTTGGGAACTACTTTTTTGTTAGTGACGTCATAAGGGTTCAGGAAACATTGTTGTCGAGTATAGCATCAAAACCATCTTAGTAAACAATTAACCCTAAAATAGTGCAATTTTTTCTATGAATTTTCAAAGCTTAAAGATGATACTTAAACTATTACATTATAAATAGAGTGTTTGTTTATTTTGTGCTTATTACATGTATTTTATCAATTTTTGGTGTTTAAGGGGTTGTTTTTATTTTCTGTGTCATTATGTTTCTGTCATGTTATTCGAGTTTCATTTGATTTTGTATCGTTATCAATATAAGTAAGCAGTCTAGAAATGTTTAGTTTTCAAGTACAATTTTGTTATCTGTCTGTAAAAATACCCAAACTATTTTTATCCATAGATATTTAAATAGTATATTGACAAATTTTTATTGTTGTCATCACTAAAACTGTATACTATTTTAGTATGTAAATTTCCAATTTATGGCAATATTTCTGTCATTTGACGCCTAGAATAAGTTTTTTAGTGGCACAGATAACGGGATTTATGTATATCTATTGGCCAAGTACTTTTATTTACTGGAGTAATTTAAAACATCATTTCATGAAAAAAAATTGGATAATCATATATCAATATGTAACAATTTAATAGGATTTTTTAACGGTATTTTTAAATTTAGGCTTCCAAATAAGTTTGGTGATTTACGCTTGAAACATTTTTAATAAACATTCTTATACCCATGTGAAAGTAATCGTCCGCTTTGATAACATCATAGTGTGAAATGTGGCTTCACGGCCCAACAAATTTTGTCTCGGTCGCAAAAATACTGCCTCCGAAACCTTTCTTCAGTTAATTCAGTTCTTTCTAAACATAAAAAAATTCGTCCCATCTGGATTCTGGGTTCCTCCCAAGAGATAGAACTCGAGCTAAAAAGACGTTGGAAAAAGATCTGACCAGTATATCGTACATTGTCATGACTTCTATTCCTCTTTATAGGAGAGGCGACAAATGCAGTTTCCTCAACAAAGAGATTCACAAAATAAAACGAATGGTGCTTGGAGTTAAGTGGAATTCACACTACGACCGCTGGTTATCTTCAAAGGAGGTCGGATTACGAAAACCCTAGAATTGAAGCATTGTGTGAATCCGTCCTTATAGTTGTGCTGCACTAGATATGCAATCAGAAGCTATTATAAATTTAAGTTGTGTTGATGGAGTACCTATGCAAACATGTGCTTGTTCACCTAAGAGCCGTTTTTTTTCTTCTACCTTATTTTTTGTTTATTATTAAATGTCTATAGTTTTGTTATACTGATGTCCCCTTAACGCCAATTAATGTTCGTCCTTTTCAATTACATATTACAATCTAGATTTTTTATGATATTTTAAAATTACTCAGTTATTTATATTAACAAGAAAACACACAAACGAAGTTCTTGAAAATATCTTTTCTCTTTACTTTCCCTTCCATTTTCTTTATTAACAGTTTTCTTTCTCGCACCCATCAATTATTTTTCTATCTCTCACTCTTTTGTATTCTCTTTCTCCACTTTATCTTTTTTATTCCATGATTTTGCTTTACTCTAAAAATGATTAAATGATTATTTTAGGCAACCAGAATTCAGACGGAACACTAGTATAGATTTTTTCTATTTTCTATAGTAAATTTTGGAATTTGTAGTGCTAACTTTTTATATGATGACCTAGAAAAATGTGCCGCTTGGTTGCTAGAGGTTTTTTTGGCTTATTCTTTCAGAATATGGAACAAAACTCGGGGCCTTTATAGAAAAAGGAACACGTTGGTTGGTAATATAAACATTCCAAACATTTTTAAAGTACCTTGGGATATTTGGCTCTTACGTACCGTCGACCGTCAGTTTCAGCGCCAAAGTTAATGGGCTTTGGTGATAGATTTTCGTTTTCAGTGGCAAGGATAATACGGAAGTTCCGAATATTTTTATATTGGACAAAACTGAACGGCTCTAGGTACTGTCTGTCTATCCACGGCTTACTAGATACTACTTATACAGGCTAGCCGAGGACGGAAATCCTTGCAAATCCAGATGGCAATACTGGACCAACTGGCAAAGCATATCCACAGTGTTGAAGGCGGAGGGTGATATAGGTAGGTCTTGTAGCGCTCCAAGCGGGAAAAGTTGTCAAATGGTTTTCATTGTTTAAAACTCGGCTAGCCTGTATAAGTATCTAGTAAGCCGTGGTCTATCACAAGATGAGCTCTCATTTACATTTCACACATCCATTCGTTTATTTTTGTTTCTATAGCAACCGCCACAACCAGGCAACTAGTCCAGAGCTCATCTTGTGATAGACAGACAGTATCTATATAAGGCTTCGGTTGCGCGTCCCCCGGTTGCTAGGTTCCCAAACAATGTAGGGAAAGCTTACATGCGACTGGAAACCTCGACTGACTGGTACACCAGTCCTTAGAGTTGAAGTTCAAGATACTGTTTTTCACCAACAAAGGGGGCGGAGAAAAAAATCGCAGTCGCAGGTGGAGAAAACAAAAGCGAGTCGGAGCTAAGTGCGCGCTTCCGGCAGCCGAGAGAAAAATGATGCAGAGTAAACAAGCGGCTGACTAATGATTCCGGGGAGAATCTTCTTGAGGCAATGCGGGAGAAGAGGGAGGGGGACGTACCCACAGTGCGTCCCGAACATCGCACACGCATTCAAATTGATGGTCATAACTCCCGAACATAACTATAGCATATAACTCGCCTAATGTAAAAATAATTGCAGTGTGTCAGCTAAAAAATATCTGTAGGCAGGAATCTTCTGGCAACTTTTTATACCATAGCTTTTTGGGTAAACTAATATGTGTCCACTAATATTTCGAAATCGAGAAAAATGGAGACAACATCATCATCACTTGCAGTTTTGCAGTTTTGAGTAGTTGAAGGTTTTTCTCTAACGCCGTCTGTGTTGTTCCTATGGACAAGGTATTTTTACAGGCCACAAAGATTTCACTGAATGATTTTAATTTTTTCCCTCATGCAGGATATCCTTTCCCCGACCTTTGTTCTGCTCCAGAATCCACCCGTCAACTGGACTTTTCATGGTATATATTTATTTCCTTTTCCTTCTCCCCTTGTTTTTATTACCAAGCATTAAGTGTAATATATCGATGGTTGTAAATCAAGAAGAGAAATGAATGTAAAAGAGCAAGTTAGCTTTCCCGCATATTGAATGACCTAAAGGAAAAACGCGTTTTACAGAAATCTTTTGTAATGCCACAAATCTAACTTCAAGGCGGAGATAAGTGACGAAATGCAACAGCAGTTTAACACACACAGGATTTGAATTCAATAATGAGGTTTACATCAAAAATCAATGTGATCAACGTAAGTGTAGCCATTCAAAAATATATTCAAGTATTTATGCTAAATCAATATAGTTAAATAAGTGTGAAAAAAACACAGAAAAGGTGACAGAGAATGTGGAGGGTGGACGAAGAATGTAATGAATATAAAGAGAATAGAATTGGAAATACACAGACAAAATTTAAAAGGATGATAGGCAATATTTTTTTGTTCCAATGGCAGAGCATTGCACACTCAATGATCCAGGCATTTCTCCAGACATGCAGAAATCAGTACTTCGCGTTACCCAGTAATCCTTGTGGACCAAAACCATGGAGAGGAAGTACTGTTGCCCACGCCACACACACACATTCACATGCACAACCCCATATGCAGAACCATCTCCACTGACTAACATCCGAGAGGGGATTCGAACCACCAGGCGGTCAGCTTTGTAGTCAGGTACTATAACCCTTAGGCCAGCACGCCAGCGATAATAGAAGATACAGAGAACTCAATAGAAACACGAATAGTACAGTGGAAAGATGTCATAAGTAATAAGAGAGTATTAGAAAAAAAATAGGTAGAGAGGGGAAAAGCGAGAATATTAAAGAGAGAATGAGGGGAATGGTTTAAAAAAAATGAGATATGAGGAAGAGAGGAGCGATAAATGTTTAAAAGAGAGTGAGAAAAGAGAGAAGAATCCCGAATATAAAAGGGGCACCGGACTCGCTAGTTCCTCAGTGAGTAGGTCGTCTATACCTGCAGACAAAAGCACCCCTACCATTAGGGCAATCAAGGGGAGGGAGTGATTCATGATCTTCGGCAACAGAGAAGACACTCCGATGTGTTTTCCACTTCGTTAATCCGGGGAGAGGGGTCCTCCACACTCCGCCTTAGGAGAAAGTCACCGTTGGAGGTTCAGTGAAACCGCATTTATCCGGATTATATCAATCAAATTTGCAAGCATTTCATTTATTTTTCAACCCCATATATGTATTTGAATCAAAATATAGTTGAGCAAAATTGGGGGGGGGGGAAATATGTGAGAGAGAAAAGTTAATTTTGTTATTTTGAACTTTTTTTTAGCAATTCTAATTAGTTTTGTTACAAAACGTAATTTTTTTTACCTTATAGAATGGAAAATCTGCATATTTTATTTTTTTTTGTTGACTATCCGTAATTTTAATTTTCCGGATTGTTTTTGGACCCAGTTAGTCCGTATAAACGAGGTTGTACTTGTAGTCCTAGAACTGGATAAGAATAAACTAGCTGAACTGGAAACCGTTCACCGAAAACTTTTTTTTACAAGAGAGAGAGAGAGAGATAAATTATCGGAGAAGATAATAAAACTAAAATTTGTAATGATACGAATTTATAACCTCTTTTCTTTTGAATCCATTATGTTAAACTGTTTTTTCCATTAGTTACTTAGTATCTCCACCTGAAAGTTTGATTTGCCGTACAACAAGATAGTTCTGTAAAACCTGCTTTTCCTTTAGGTTTGTTAATATGCGGAAAAGCAAACATGCTGCTTTATATGCACAATTCGCATTGTGCTTCAAATAAATTTGATAAACTACTTTTAGGGTGGAAGAAGGCGGTCCTGTGTGTAACAAGGGTGGAGGGGGCCGTTTTAACTTTGTGACATCACACCTTAAAAACGTGTTTATTCTCATTGTAAAATGCAAAAAATAATTGTAAATGCTAATCAAGAGGGCCAGGTGAGCCAAAAAATATAAATATACACTATCCAGATTATATAAAAAAAGCGACAAACATAAAATCCAAAAATATGAACACAAAAACAAACTAAGTATATCTTTTAAATGAAATTTTATCATCATTATGTCTATTTCTATTTACGAGATTAGATTATCGTTTGCAAAATCACAGAGGAACATTGGAATAGCGAGCGTTCGTTAAGTACCGAGTGTGTAAACGATCATTAAGAGCATTTCCGAATCAAAAAGACATATAGTAGGCAAACGCAATCTGTGCCCAATCGATGACAATTCGTTGTCAAAAACTCTCCCCTCCCGAAACAAAGGCCCCCTTCCGAAATATTAATTCCCCTTGTTCAGAAAAAGAACGAGGGCTGGGAAAAAACGTTCCAATCTGCTTCCGCCACCCTCCAGTAATTGCATTCGAATCGAATTTGGCAATTATTGCAATCATAATTCGGAAGCCTCCCATTGGCTGGCGGGAAGAAAGCCTCCTTCACTCGTTCTTTTCTTTTCCGTTTGGGGGCGTTGCAGGGTGGAACAATCGTCGCGTTATTCCGTGATGCCGGTTGCTCATACACTGTGAAAAAAATATTCGTATTTTAACGCAAAGTTTTCTGTGCTATTATGAGGAACATTTTCCGTATGCCTAGGTAAACGGGTTTTTTCCATGAATTAATTTATCCACTAAAAAATTAAGATTTCATAAAATCACCACTTAAAAATAAATTTCAAAAACACAGTACAAGTAATAGTACAAGTAATGTTTCGCGAGCGAATGTCAAGTTAAAAGGTAGTGTTGACTTTTTTTTTTATTTCCAACTAGCTGATATGCCCGGCCTTGCACGGGTGGAGTGTATCAATTTATTAAAATTTTCTCAAGTTACATGCCTAATTTTCTGTAACCATAATTACCAATCATCCTGGTAGTTTTTCATATCCCGGTGTTCCCAGTATTTTTTCATATCCCGGTGCCTTTTTCATCTTGGTGTCCCCGGTGCCTTTTCATCTCGGTGTTCCCGGTGCATTTTCATCACCGTGCTCCCTGTGCCTTTTCCCTCCCGGTTCCAACTGTGTAAATCTAACCTAACCATCCAGTTCCGGTGTTGCACATTTAATTACGACAGTTACCCAATTATCCATTCTAAGTGAAAAAAATCCATTAAAATTATTACAGACTTTTGAAATCCCAAAATTTGTAAGTACCCCCTGTTTAAATTGAAAAAAAAAATCCCGTTAAACTACACCAAAGAAACAAATTATAAGGTTAAATAACAAATTGATCTAGTGTTTCTATCATCAACTTTCTAAAAAAACTGCATGATGTAATCTTTACTTTAACCAGTCTAATTCTTAAAACTTTCTATTTCAATTTAAAGTTTCATGGAAAATGAAGTTTTTAATAAGAAAATACTGTTATAAAGTTTTTTATAAGGGCCGTTTTTAATTTTTTAAATTATTAATAACCTTTTTAAAACATTTAAAACAATTTTAGCCAAGTTTTATCTTTAAATACTTTGTTTTATGTTTAAAATTGTTTTTGTTGTATTATTTGCAACAATGCGAGTTAAACAGATCTTCTTTAGTGGAGAAGTAAGGCGATTTTTACAAAAAGGCCTAAAAGGGGGTGAAGGGGTGGTTTTAGAAATTTGGAAATGATGTCATTGTCTTTCCCCCGTCCCCATACGTATGTGTACCAAGTTTGGTTCGATTCGGACGGGTAGTTTTGGAGAAATTGAGCCAAATCTGTTCCGGACAAACCCAGGAACCCAGGCAGGAACCCAGGCAGGGACACCTTCATTATATATAGAGAGATAGACGGGTACTACTGGACATTATCCCTATATACAATATTACAATATACAATACAATACCCAATATACAAATATTTGTATATTGGCCAAAAGTTCAATCTAAATTAGCTATATCTCATTCATGGCATCGATAAAAATATCTTATATTTGAATATGTAAAAGGGTATATTACATAATGCTTAACTAAAAAATGCTTCAAATTCTTACATTTGTAATTTTTATGAAATTAATATATTATACACTACCCTGCAATAATGAACCGGACAGCTGCAAATTTGCATGAAATGGAGTAATGGTTTGGGGCTGTTTTTCGTGGTATGGCCGGGGACCACTGCATGTTGTGACTGGTAAATTAAATGCCGATGCCTACAGAGACATTTTGGACATCCTGCCTACCCTTCGGCAAGTACAAGTTCTTATTAAACTTCTGAAAGCTTCATTTATAAATGAGCAAAACACAAGTTGAGTATTTTCAATTTCAGCGAATTCTTTTTTATTCTTGAATTGAATTTTTCCTCTATCTTTTAAAAAATCATTCGAGACTTGTTGGGCCGCAGACCTGCTCTAGATGGATCGGTGAGTTATGTTGTCAAATTTTGCCCGCATAGTTGTGCAGGATTAGATGAATTCTTCAAAATTGAGCGACGACGGTTCACGCACGAGACTGTATCGCTCAACAAGCGCGCTTTATTTCGGGAACAGAGGAGAGGGGGGGGGGGGAGGGCGAAGGAGGCGAAAAATCCTTTCTCCCGCAAATTGATTTCTGCCGCTGCTGCAGTTAGAGCGGCTCATAATGAAGTGAATGATGATTTTTGCGCCCTCTCACGAGGAAGGGCAGGGCGCGGCGGAAATTGCCCCAGACGCTCCAAGAGTTTGTTAGGAGGAATAATATTATCAATCCCTGAGAAGCAATTTCGCGCGAGCTCCTGTTTACCCCGCGAGAGAGAGAGAGGTTTTTAAATATCCTTGTTTCTCGGACGGGGGCACCCCTGATGCTTTATTGGAAAGTCAGATGCACAGTACCTGAGCATTCTCCCTTTCCAACAGTTCATAGTTCATTTCTGATGACCAAGATTTACGCGAAGCGTTGGTGTTCAGTTGCAGACATGGGCATTGTGCAACGTGGGCCATACAGCACGTATAGGGCATTCCTGCATTTTATTTTATTTTTTAATACGATAGAGATATCCAAATAAAGAATATACGGGCAAAAAGTTTTCAATTGCGATGCTTATTTACTTTTTAATTTAATTTCAAAATTTGACTTTTAAAAAGGAGGCGAAAACAATATGTGACGTCACATTACCCAAAACATTGGTTTAATCAATGGTTTAGGATTCAAAGCCATTGTTAATTTTTACTTTAAAGTAGGGCCGAAACAGAGCTGACGTCATTCAATCCGAAACAAGTGCTAAGCGACTGTCGATTTTTAAATTTAAAAACATTTCTTATGCTAAAAAAGGTTTTTTCTGTTTTAAAAAATATGAGAAATGTCCATTACAGAGATAAGTCGAAGGAATACATATATAGCTCATTTACAATAATTCGTTTCATAATGTTTGTTCAAGAATTTTCTCTCGCATGATCTTGTTTTAGGGAAGACTACATTATTTTTCTAGAATAATGATTACCAACCGGTGGTACGCGGACCATACGTGAGAGTCCTGGAAGTGGTCCGTTAAGGTGAACAAGGAAAGAAGTGACAATAAGAACTTTGTTTCTGTCGAACTCTTCACTGCCGAATTTTAAATGAACTAAAAACTTAAACTTAAGGGCACAGGGAACACCTCGATGGCCAAAACATGGCAAAAGTAAAGCATAGTTTAGGTGCCTGCGTTTCACTTTCAAATTTAGATTTTTTTAAAGTTTTCATACACAAGCTAAAACACATATTTTTTTATACAGTTATAACAAAATTTTTTCAAAAAAGTCAAAAATTTAATAAATTATAGCCATTTTAAAAAAATTGAAAATTGTTGAATGCTCGACACTATATGTCTGTTTGGTACACATTTTAAGAAAACTATTGAATATATCTTTCCAAAACTTGGTGTGATCATAAATAACATGTCAATGAACAATAATAAGAAGGGGTTTAATCATGGATCAAATAAAAAAAATTTAAAAAAAAAACTTGTGTGATGTTTAAAAAACAAGTAACTTTTACAACACATTTTGGTTAATAACATAAATTCTACAACAGGCATGTCTTATATCCTTCTTATTATTAAAGAAAATAGGTAGTTTGATAATTGTGGAAAGTTTGAAGTGTGTACCTGAAATAGTTTTTTAAAAATGTGTACCTAAAGGCATGAAAATCATGTTTCGAGAAAAATGGAAAAAACAGAAAAATGGCACAAACCTGCTATAAATGTTATTTTATAATACATCTCAGGACTAAAGTGTGCTTTATATCTTATTTCAGCATTACATTTAACATATTTAATAAGTTTTTATTTAATTTGTGTTGATATAGGGGGTTTGGAATGAGAAATACAGCTTTTCGAAGACGAAGGCAGTCGTTGCATTACAGTACCAAAAGGCAACTTAAAATAGCCTGTTATTATTATAAACACTAATTTATGTTATAAAATGTTAGATTGTTCAATGTTTGTCTTAGATTGTTAGAATTAAAGTTAAATAACATGAATTATCTATATCTATAAAAGCCAAATACCACTGACTGACTCACTGACTGACTGACTCACTGGTAAGTGACAAACACTCAACACGGAATCTCCGAAACTACTGGACCCAGAGGCTTGAAATTTGACAGAGACGTTCCTCTCAGCTATGCGACGCGCACTAAGAACGGATTTAAAAATCGAACGACTCCTTCCCTGTTTTTCGGCGCTTTTTCTACTCCGTTTTTCCCATTGAAATAGCATTATGCATTGTTGAAATGCGTAAATTGCAGTAGGTTTATTTCTCTCTTGAGGTTTCGTCTGGCTTCATTTAATCAAATATAATTTCAAAAATTTCATAATTTATAACAAATTAAGACGAAAAACACAGTGTAAATTTCTATTTCAAAATTATAACAATTTTCAGGAAACATATAAATTCAAATAATTAATTTTGAAACAACATTTTCCTTTATTTGTAATTTTATAATTTTTTTCTAAAATAAATATATTTATGGAAAGGCTAAAATAAATGGTTTCCATGGAAACAGAGCTGAAATTATTTCATTGTTTCATGGGGCATGGTTTACTAGACTTATACATTCACTAAATGGACTCTAACCGCCTATCTGGTTCGAGACTTCACGGAACCAACACGTGACCTACAACTGAGCTTGCAATGGACTCTAACCGCCTATCTGGTTCGAGACTTCACGGAACCAACACGTGACCTACAACTGAGCTTGCAATTGGTTACCACAGATACTACACTAGTAGATCTACTAGTGTAGTATCTGTGGTAACCAATCGCAAGCTCAGTAGGTCACGTGTTGGTTCCGTGTGACGTCAGACGGTTAGAGTCCATTTGCTAAATTTTTATTGTTAAGTACTAGAAAACCGTTTTTACTAAGAAGTTGGCTATCATGATAAAAGGAAAATGAGATTTATCAAGCATTTTTTTATTTTGATAAAAATGTTTTTATTTTTGGAGATGTAGGATCATGCAAATAAAAATGGATTCTCTATCATTTTTGAATATAAATTAAATTAGGTATAGTTAAATATTTTGCTTTGGTGGCGGGAGTTGTTGACTGAATTACACATAGGAATTATTTTTTGATTAAATTAATATCATTTTTGGAAAAAGATAGAAACTTCATATACGGTTTACGGTTTGTAACATCCTGTAGGAAATTATTCCCAAGGGGTTCAAAGAGGGTTGCGATTTTTACTTCCTAAGTTATTATCAAGTGATTTATAAAAACCGAAGCGTAATTTTTGAAAAGGACATCGGAAATACTTCATAGAAATTTTGTTTAAGATTTTAAACTATAAATTTCAAAAGACTGATGATTTGAATTGGATTGTTCTTTTACAGCCACAGTAAAATGCGGGACGGGATACGTTAGGGTATATTTTCACAGTAAGAAACCGGGATGAAAAAGACGACGGGGACGACGGGATGATAAGTGATTGCTAACCAGGAAAAGAAAAACAATATAACTCAATAAACCTGATGATTTAAATTGGATTGTTCTTTAACAGCCAAAGTTAAAAGCGGGGCGGGATGAGTTAGGGTATATTTTCAAAGTAAGGAACCGGGAAGAAAAACACGACGGGGGTGACGGGATGATAAGTGACTGCTAATCCAGAAAAAGAAAATACATATAACTTGATTAACCTGATGATTTCAATTTGATTGTTCTTTACAGCGAAGGTAACAGCCAAATTTAAATGCGGGACGGGATGAGTTAGGGTATATTTTTACAGTTAAGAACTGGGATGAAAAAGACGACGGGGACGACGGGATGATAAGTTCCAGAAAAAGAAAAGACATATAACTTGAAAAACTTTTTAAAATATTTATGAAATATTTATGAAAAAGACGACGGGGACGACGGGATGATAAGTGACTGCTAATCCAGAAAAAGAAAAGACATAACTTGAAAAACTTTTTTAAATATTTATGAATTAACTCAACCCGTGCAAGGCCGGGTAAGTCAGCTAGTTCTTATATAAAAAAGAAAAAACTGCGTGACACTTCGAAGGCGTAACATCCTGCGGTCAATTATTTTCCCCTCTTTTGAAACTTTAAACAACCAAACATTACTAAAAACGCACAAAAACATTTAGAAAACATTATTTTATTACTTAAGGCGTACGTATACACTTGAAATCGCGAAAATCGACCAAAATATCGAAAAAAATTTTATCGGCTGAAATTATTCTCCAGTTTCTTAGCTTTAAAATGATACCAAGGTTACGAGAATACGTTCAGTATTTTTCATTTTATGAAGGTTTAAGTTCAGCATACCCTCCAAAATATTTACTTTCGTTTTCGAAACTAGATGTAAACATTGTGGTTTCTAGGAGACGTAGCGTTTAAATTTTATGTTTTATAAAAAAATTAATTTATTTTAATAAAGTTTTAATATTTTTTTCTCATTTGGCATCGGTGTTTAACTGTAACTGTATATTTTCACATTGTTTATTTTGTTTCAAAACGTGCTTTGCTCGAGAAGCGTGATTATTTTTCCATTTGAGATTTCCTGCTGTTATTAAATTTATTACCATTATTATGAGTTCCAAATCAAGAAGCAAACGCCCAGAAAAAGACAAAGTATTCTTTGTAATCCAGCTGAATCAAAGCGATTAAAATCGGATTCAGTTCCTGTAGTTGCTTCGACTTCAGCTTCTAAGATCAAGATTGAGAACGTCAATGCACAAGAAAAGAGTAATGACTCTGAGGGCGAGTGCATTTTCTTGGATTTGTTTTGCTTGAACAATCTGTTTTCTGTGGTAAAATGTCCAGAGTGCTGTGAGAAATCTCTATCTGTGCATATCAACATTACAAAAAAAATGGGATGCTGTGTAGAACTGTACCTAACTTGCCATGAATGCCACTACATGAGTGACCCATGTTTGAGTTCTAAAAAACAGGGTCAGTTTCATGAAATTAATAGACGGCTTGTATATGCCATGAAGAAGCAAGCCACTTCATGACTGTCATGAATATGCCTCCACCTCCAAACAAGGCTGCGTACAACAGGCACTCTAAAGAACTGCTGAAAGTCGTCGAGCCACTTGCTGAGGAAACAATGAAGGTTGCAGCGCATCATGTAGCCATCAAGAAGAAAAGCCGAGAATGTGGAGTGTCGGTGGATGGGTCTTGGCAGAGCGAAAACTGCAGCAGCAGCGAAACAGCAGCAGCGAAAACTGAAAAAAGAAAAGCGAGGTATCGGCGGTAAGGGGAAACTCACCGAAAGTTTAATCAACAAAATGCAGAACTACTTCGGAATAGCGCTTCGAAGTAACACCGCCTCTGTGACCCAAATGTCCAAAGCTATTTGGAGCACCTTTTACCACCTGAGTGCCAGGGATGAGCACCCTCTTCACACAAAGTGCCCTGTAGGAAGAGAGAGTTGGTGCTCATATCAGCGTGCTTCAGCCCGTGGTAAACTCTCAACATACAAGCATAAAGCCGGTTTGCCTCTGGAGCTGTTGCCAATTATTAAACCCATTTACACCCGGCTCACTGCTCCTGACATGCTAGAGAAGTGTCTACATGGCATGACACAAAATACTAACGAGTGTTTTCACTCTTTAATTTGGAAGCGGTCTCCAAAAACCAAATTCTCTGGAGCTGCAAGTGTGAAACTTCCCGTGTATGATGCTGCCATGCATTTTAATTGTGGATTCCAGCCAGAGTTGGAAGTTATGCGACGGATGCACATCATTCCGGGAAAGTACATGGTTGCTGGCATTGCTGAGAGAGATCAACTAAGGATCAGTGAAAGTCTTCGACACTCCACCCCGGGGGCAAAACAAAGACGAAGGTACTTGCGAGGGGCCAAAAAGATAAAAGAAGACAAAACAATTGAAAAGGAGGGACCAACATATGCTCCAGGGGGCTTCTAATTAAATGTAAGTTAGTTTTTTTAGTATTTTTACAACACTTTTAATGGAAAACATGAAAACAAATCTTTAAACTCAATTTCTGAAGAATTGTGTTTTTGTCATACAAAGGTTCATTCAAACGGTGATTACTCATCAGTAAATTGGTCTATTGTGATTATTTTTTTATCAACATAATCTGTATAAAATAGCAGATGTTTTGACTGTTTTGTTTTTTCTTTAAAATTAAAAATTATTATTTTATGAATGTTTAAAAGTTAAAATTTCAGGAAAGATCACGAATTTTCATGCTTTAGTGATACAAAAAATCATAAAAAAATAACTAATTGGTTTATCCAAAAAATAAAACAGTCAAAACATGAAGAATAGTGTAAGGATTGATTTCCAATAGAAATTATCTGATTTTAATAATTTGAACTTGAGTAATCACCGTTCAAAAATGATGCTAATTAGCTCATTAAATGCTAATTAGCTAATTATGTGTTGGATAAATCAAATTTTTTTTTTGAAAAATGGCCTAGTTAATGTGTCTTACACATTTTGTGCAAAAATCAGATTTTTAAAATAAATATTAAAAATTTTTTTGTCAAGTGTATACGTACGCCTTAAAAGGTGTAATTTAATTGTAGAATTAACTAAATCTAAACATTTTTACCAATATAGCCTTCACGAGTCGTTTCGCAGAATTTCGCATTTTTTCTCATTAAGTCAAAAAATATTAAATAAAATTAAAATTTGCAAGATATATTCATTGGATATTATATTTATGATTAATAAATAACTAAATTTTAATTCTTTGGGTCGTTTTAGAGGGGAAAATATCGGCCAAAAGTTCATTCTACAACAATAACACGATGTCAACAATGCATTCATATACTTTAAACTAAAGTTACACAGCTTGGGAAAAAATAATGTTGCCACATAGGTGAAATAAGTACTATATTTAGTCACAGAGTAAGTAAATCTAAAGTTTTAGTCCAGTTAATAAGGTTTAGATCGGTTTATATGTAAACAGAAAGCATCTGGGCAAACACGTGGTGGGCGTGTCAAGCTTGTTAACAAACATTCAAACCGGATTTTAAGGTAATTAAATTTTTGAAACCTATACAAACTATATATTTTTGAAATCGTCTTAAATTGCTTTATTTTTTACGAACAAAATTGAAAAATCGAAAATTTGAACCGTTTTATGTTCTGTGTGCCCTCAAGCCAAGTAATAGCTCAAATATTGAAGAAGCTTTTTAACAACTGGAAGAAAAGTAAATATTTTGTGCGATGTACACAGTTTATCGAAATGCTATATTGGACAAAAACTGGTATAGTACATAGCAAAACAAGATGGACCAAACATTTTCAGTTATTATCCACATACTTTGTATATGTCGTTATTTTCTCAAAAGCTGCTAATTAACAATACTGAATTGCTATCATACCAGGCCAATAATAATATTATTATATTTTGAACCAAAACTTTTCTAATGTTACAGAGAAATAGATTAACATACTTGTTTGTGAGTAGAAGCAAAAATGTAGAATTTTTGTAATGAAGCAAAGTTATAAGCTATCGACGGCTTACAGCAGGAAAAAGTCACTAAGTCTCTTCTGACTTACCCACTCTCTATGAGTTAACGCCAAATTAGGCGATACCCGAACTTTTGCAGCCATACAATCTTCAACCGATCGCTTTTGAGCTTAGCAAGACTCCGATCGGTCGTTGGCGTCGTTCCATCATTTTCAAAAAATTATGAAAATTGACTTAGGGCCTTTTTCCTGTATGCCAATGACATTTCACTGTGACAGCTGGTATTGAGACGTCAGGGGGAAGTTATAGCTACCAGACATGCGATGACTGACAAGTGCTCTTTATTTCTGATCACTCATGAAATCGACAGGGACGACGATTCTACATGTTTAAGGAATTGGTTATATTTTTTAATCCTAAAGATTCACTCAATGAATTACATATTTTTTTTTATTTGTAGTAATATCAGTGATATAAAAGAACTTAATATGCATTTGTGGAGAGATAAACTGAAAATTCTCAATTGATCTTTTGAAAGCTTAAAAAACATGGATGATAATAAGACATCCAATAGCTAATTACCAAAGAAATAAACGTTTTACATTTCAGCATTTAAATTTTTGAAATGCAATTTAGGTTTGGAACAATAACTTTACCTTTCTTGGAGAAATTTTGGGAGGTATTAGTGATTGTCAATTGTACTAAACATACCATTAAGCCATTAAGCTTTCACCATATAAAAAGTGGGGGGGGGGGGTGGGGAGCTAAATAAATTGTAACTCTTTAACCACTGAAAGTTTCGAACCATTATATTACTTCAAATTATGATTTTTAAAACTTTAATTCGAGGTCCCCTGCATGATTAAAAAAGACTACTTTTTACATCACGAATTCAGCAATCGTCAAATTCTTCTTCTGTTTTTATCGTTGAAACGAAACATTTGCGTTCATCATTTCAGTTAGAAAATTATATAACAAGCCAAAAAAAGTTATCATTTCAAAAATATTAAAAAAGCTTAACATTCAATTAACCATATATTTTTTTTAAAAAATATTGATTTGATAGAAAGTTCAAGGTTTTGTGCAAATGCTCTGCATAAAATGAATACATTTAAGAAAACTTTTATTGTCCTCAAGTTAACATTAGTTGTGTTTTCAGGTAGAACACAGCACCTGATTGTGTTGTGATAGTGTTCTGAATATGTTTGGGAAATGTTTATTTATTTAAATACATTGCCAAACAGAAGAGAAATTCCAATTACTTGGCAAGAAAAAGACACAAACAGTACAACATATTAAATATAAAAGGACACACATAAAAAATAAGCACTAAATCTACACAAAAGAGAAAAACAAAAAATCATGGAGATACACTTTGCAAATAATCAAGTTTTAATAATAAGAGTAAGAATCTGAAAACAAATAACTGGTTGTGGGCAGATTATTAACTATTTTATAAAATTGATAAATAGTTTGGCTTGAAAGATAGTTCTTGACAATTAAAGGAATCGTGAATACTATTTTATTTCTTGTATAGCGTGGAGGGATATGGAAGTCAAGTAACGTAAGTAAAGGAGGGCAATCTATATTGTTTCTAATTAAGTTAAAATAAAAATTTAATATGGATAAATTTTACAGAAGAAATTAGTTAGGAAGAAGTTAGAAATGTGTTCTAAAAATAGTGTTGTAAAATGTGTTTAGAATCTGAAAGTGTTCTTAAATTCGGATCGAAACACTTAACAACACATTTCTTTTCAGTAATTTTTCAGCAACACTTTTACAACACTACCTTTTTCTCGCACAACACAATCGCAATCAATACAATCCAAACGCTTTTGGTTAAAGTGTTCATTACTGTGTGTACTTAGTGTTCCAAAAGTGTTTCACGCATTTTCAGTGTTCCAAAAGAAAACCTCAAAAGTTCGAATTATTCAAGGCCATCCCAATCTCTTCTTGTCAAACTACTTCGGCCTATGCCCAAAATCATGGGTTGTGCCTTTGAACTAATCTTTTAATAAAGGTGGTGGGTGGGTGGCACGTCCCTCGGATTAGGGGGAAGTGGTGGCTAATGGAGAGCGGCTTCCGATGCCCCGGGGCGGATGCTGAGATCTTCCGGACGCTCTCCCGCCACCGCCGTGTTCCAAGGAAAAACACCACCGGCGCAATTCATGTCACATTTTATTCACCGGGGTGTTTCATTACCCTCTAATAATAGGTCGAATTTGAACCTTCGTGCACATAACGTCAAAGCTTTGCAAGTAATCCCCAAACAAATAGACTTCTCTTAAATCTCTTATGACATTCGATCTTAAAAATGTAGTATTTTTGACATATTTTTTACCATAGGAACCCTTAGTGTAACACTCAAAGAGGAACGCTCCTTATATTCTCTTATATGTACAGTCGACTCACTTCTGTCCAAGAGTAGAATGATAGTAACAATATCCGATTGATAACAGTAAACGATTTGATACTAGAAAGTTTCAAACAGTGAGTGTAACTCGCGTGTTTGCATTAAAATCACCACTGTGTAATCTTAATTGAAGTATTTAAAGCAATTAATTAGTATGTATTTTGCAACTCTTACATTCGTAAAGAAAAATACGAGAGTGGAACATAAAACACTAATAAACTAATGATTCATTTTGTTGTAAATTTGGCCTTGTATTAAAGACGCAGAAATAACCTAGTCTATTAACATTCAATCTGCTTTATTACAACCACCGACAGAAAACAACATTTATGACAAAAAACAAACACAGAACAATCCCTTTTAAAGTAGAAAAGACAGTTAAAATTTACAGCATGAAATCCAAATAAAATTAAAGTTAAAAGTTGAAGGTAAGGTGCTCTGTTACAGCCTTCAAACGGGAAAGTTACGGAGGTTTTTAGGGGGATTTCTCCAGATTTTGATGACATTAAGCGATATATGTATTGATCACTTGAAAGGATACATTTTACGTTAATTTAAATAGGAGTGATCGGGACCGGTCAATTTTGATAACATTATCCAATTGATAACATTAACCGCGTGATCACAATAAGCGGAGTCGACTGTATATAATTTTCAAGGAAAAAAAATTACATGTAAAGAGACAAGAGAATTTCGTAGGGGGAGAAGTTGAACCCCCTAAATTCTCCCCATCAGATACTGGTGAAAAGGTTGGGGAGCCTGTTAAGATGGAACGTTTCCCTCGAAAGAGGCTTGTTTTCGCTCCCCTCTCTCCGCATCACGGCCGCAGCCACTCAGAGCAACTTTCCCCAAAAATCAAATCCCGAACAAGAAGAAGAAGGAGCGAGAACACATAAATTCCGCCGCAGAAAGGGAAGTGAGTTAGGGCCCTTTGTTAGAGGCAGGGCAGGTAGTAGCGGAGAGAGAGACGCATATGGAAATAGAGTGACCGTCGAACCACTTTCCCCGTTGAAAAAGTTGTGGCAACTTTTCCAGGCCCTCAGTCAGAATCATGGCCAAAAGAGCGGAAATTTCGTTTTTGCCCTGGTTGAGAAAAGTTGGGTAGTTCTGGTGGGTAGTTCCTGTGTGCAAAGTTTCGGGAAAAAATATCTTCTGTCTCCAAAATAGCTTCAAAGTTTGAAAAAAGTGGGGGGCAAATGACAAATTTTCAGAATTTTTAAAAGATATACAGTTGACTCCGCTATTGTGATCACTGTTAATGTTATCAATCGGATAATGTTATCAAAATTGACCGGTCCCGTGATCACTCCTTTTTAACTTAACACATAATGTAACGTTTTATGTGATCAATATATCGCTTAATGTTATAAAAATCTGGTGAAATCCCCTAAAAACCTCCTTTTTCCCTGTTTGAAGGCATATTTTAATACATTATCGTACAAAATAAGTCATTAATTTGTTAGTGTTATTCCACTCTCATATTTTGTTTAAGAATGTAAAAGTTGCAAAATACACACTAGGTAATCATTTTAAGTACTTCAATCAGGACTACATAAGTTGTGATTTTAACGCAAACTCTCGAGGTACAGTGCTTGAAACTTTCTAGTATCAAATCTCTTATTATTATCATCAATCGGATATTATCATCCTACTCTTGAACAAAAATTATCACATTAAGCGGAGTTGGCTGAGATTTATATTGTGATAAAACTGGTTCATCATTCATTTAGGACTTATTTAGATGGATTATATTTATTTATGTTTATTAACTGTACCCTTATAGCGCCTATAATTTAGGAGTAAAAAATGAAATAAGATTCCTTCAGAATATTCATAAGACAATTTGGAAGAATTTGAGTATGAGATTTCGTAAGGGAGTATTATGCTTATGGGAATTCCTTTTTCAACAAAAACTACATTTACGTTTCCAAAATGATCCATTGCAAGTGTAAACTTCAAGTTCTAGTTCAGATAAGACACCAAAATGGTTAAAACAACCTAAAAAAACCCAAAAGTTGTCACTTTTCACTTTGAAAGCTCGGTGAAAGGCCTCATTATTGTTATTTCATTGATCTTTTAAAATTAAAATATAAACTTAACATCAAATGGCATTATTAGATGGAGTTCCTTCGAAGAAATTTGAAAAATTGAATTATTATTTTCCACTAAAGTTTACAATTAAGCTTTGGTGAGCGCAGCGTCCTTAAGTCGTACGTTTTACTCTTAAAATTATAGGCGCTGTATAAGGTACAGTTAATAAACATAAATAAATATAATTCATCTAAAAATAAGTCCTAAATAACACATTTGAACCAAATTTATCACATCTTAAAATATAAATAATAATATATTATAATCTTAAAAATTCTGAAAATTTGTCATTTCTCCCTACTTTTTTCACACTTTGAAGCCATTTTTAAGACGGAAGATATTTCTTTGTTTTTCCCGAAACTTTGCACACTTGACCTACCCCAACGTTTCCGCAATACAGCAAGAACGAAATCAAAAATTGTGTTTTTTCGCTCCGCCTAATGGCCAACTACAGACCAAATTGCAAACCCACAGAGGCTCGATGGCCGCAATCGAAAGCGCAAGGAATTAAAAGATGTGGCTTTATTTGAGGTCTTAAAAGATTTGATTTGTTGAATTGAGTGTGTTCTTCAAGGAGAAAGTCCGGTTCTTCAGTGAGAAAAAGAGAACGTGGTATGGAAGTTAAGAAAGAGAATATTGTTAATAGGAGAATTATTATTACCAAGATGTAATAAGTTGGCATGGTAACAGAGCTTGCCAAGATAGGCTCACAATCGTCAAAACAGTCAGCAGTTATGTCATAACAACATGCATTTATTTTTCCTTATGTTTCGGTGTGTTATCTTATTAGTTGGGACTTTATAGATCAGCTTGTGGAGACGATCAAAGCGGGAAAAATTGTCAAGTGTATCCCCTAATTCAAGAGTAGGTTAGCCTGTTATTAATCTTCTGGCAACTTTTGACCGCTTTCTTAGCAGCCTCATACCCTCATAGCAGTCCGTTTGTGATCCTACTATCTCTGGGGATTCTGAAATTAGCAGTTTAGAAGCCAAACTTAACTTTAAGCCATATTAACTTTTGTATAGGAGTTGAGTTGAAGAAACTTTTAGTGAGTTCATCTACTACCATCTGACTAAATCTGACTGCGAAGCCGTACGTTTGGGGTTCGAATCCCCGTTTGGCATGGATGTTAGTTTTCTGTCCTTGTGTGTGTGTGTGATGAGAATGAATGTGGCCCCCCTGTAAAAAAGGGTTGTGCCTGCGAATGTGTGTGTGTGTGGCGTGGGCAACAGTACTTCACCTCCGTGGCTTCGGTCCACAGGTGCCCACTGGGTAACAAGAAGTAAGTACTGATTTCGGCATGTCTGGAGCGATGACCCCGGTCATAGTGTGTGTGTGTGTTGTGCTCTGCCATTGGAAATAAATCTACTACCATGTGTTTTATACAAGAACTTTTACACTCCTCTAGAAACCCGATTTTGAGCGAGTGATAAGAACTATGATAAGAAGAAAGAGTTGCACAACAAAAATAACCCAATATCAAATCCATTATGGTTGGGCTGCGGTATGGTGTGAAAACTATATTGTCCGTTGGGTGTTTTATGATCCTCACGTTAATTTGAAATCCTCGTGTTATTTAAATTACTCTTAACTAATTAATGATAAAGAAAACACACATATTATAAAAATCGCAGGTAAAACTATTTCAACAAAAGAAAGAGTAAATAAATCACGAATTCTGGGCTAGAAATAATAAGGAATTACGGAAACATTCAGGCATTGAAGAGATATCGTACCCATCACACTTAGTAACGTCTTAATGAAACGACACTTTTACCCCCACCCGATTGTCTTTGGGTAGTCAACACCCAACCTGAATTTCGATATGACCTTTTCAAACACCCGGTAAAGCTTTTCAACTCGTCATCGTGACTTTTATGTTATTTTTCCACTCACTGGCACGCAGGTTTTGCAGCCCATGAGCGCTCTGTCCCGGTGTCGCTCTACGTCGCAAATACATCACAAGAGACCTTTGTGCATCTCCGTCACGTTCGGAAGACGAGATTTCGGAGGGGGGGGTGACATCGATTTCTTTTTTTAGGGGAGGGAGGGAGTTGTTTTATCGGTCTTCAAGTTGCTGAGCGGGGGAGGGACGAATGCAGAGGCTTTCTTTCGGAGGGACGTGAAATGTTGTCAAAATAGAGAACGTTAAAATTACAGCAGAGATTACCCAGAGAAAGAGGAAATTTCTAAAATCGGCCCTCGTCTTACGAACTCGTAGGGGATTCTCAAATAGTTCGCATTATAGAGTGTTCGTAAAATGAAACAGCACTTAAAAATGCTTAAAAGTGTAAACTTTCAAGTCCGTTTTTATTTAACTCTCTCCTTTTAATATGAATGGAGTTTATCCTTTAAATGTTATTTTAATACTTACAACTAAATAAAGAAAATAAAGTTAAACAATTGAGGTGCTTGCAGCAACAATGACAACAGCTTACATTAATTAGAGTTAGATCGTTGTTGCAGCATTCATGAATTTCTACTATGCCACTTAGATTGGAAATTATCAGCATAAAATATGCTATCAATAAACAATAAACGAATACTAATCTTTCACACAATACTTATAATTAATCGCCAGTTACAGTTGGAATAAGTCCTAAGATTTCTTACAGTATCTTCGAAAATAAAATATTATTTTGAGCGTTCGTCGGACGTCAATAAGGCCGAGTGAAAATGAGTTCGCAAAAGAAAGGTTTTTAAAATTTTTGTTGGTGAATAGGAAATTATCATTATATGCCTATGGTGCGGACGCCATAGCATACAGTTAGTAAAAGCTTGAGTGTTGGAGAGATTAAGATTGAGTAAAAGGGATGTGAAAGAAAGAAAAAGAATGAGGGAAGAAAGAGAAAGACGAAGCAGAAAATGAGAGGGAAGAAGAAGAAAATTAAATTAGTTATGAAAGAGAATGTCAAAAGGAATTGAAAGAAAGACGAAAGATAATTGTAAAAGAAAGAGAATGAGATACACGTTCTCTTTCTCTCAATTATTTGCAGATCGTGTCTCTTTCTGTTGCAAGGCAGTTGGAGTAGATAAAAATTCTAAGCCGGCAGCATTTCTCGAACTGGAGTCGTGACGTCACCCCTGATGGAGTAAGTTATGAATTTGGAATTTTAATTTTGAAAGGGAGTTTGACGATCGACTCCGCGAAACCACACTGTACTACAATTCTTTAGTTTCTCATGGACACTTCACGTTATGATTAGCAATTTCATTATTTATAATTATTTATTATTTAATGATTGTGAATGTTGATAAACTTTGGTTATTTATTTGCTTACTTATACTTTGTTTTTATTATTTAAAATCGCCTGCTTCTTACCCAGAAACACTTCCTTTCTCTCCTCGTTTCTTTCGCCCTTCTCTTTCTTTGTGCTTACTCTTTTGTCTGTATCTCTACTCGAGGAACACTAAACTCAACAAATCCAGTCACCTAATAACTCAGCCAAGCTCTAATTATGTCACACCCTATACTGAAAATGAAGGATTTTCTGATAGTGAGGTTATTGCACGAAACCAACGGTAGTATGAATGTGCATTAGATGGCCACCAGTCAATTCGACAGTTAAAATAGACGATTTGCTGCTTCAGTGGTTTCGCACCTTTCCTCTTCTCACGTCCCCTCCTCTAATCCGCAGCAAAAAAAACAATCTCGGACCTTCTCCCCAAATCCGACGGAAAAAAGCGGTGGTCAGCGAGCGAAGGTGGGGGATTTGACGCCCTCAATCAGCGCGAGGGGTCAAACCAATATGAGGCGGGAATTGCTTTTCCATTACACCTTCTCCCCCCGACACGATTTGGGGGGTTTATCGCCCTTTGCGGAGATGAGGAGAGAAAAAAGTTACTCTGAAAACGCTAACGCACAAAAATAAACACGTTATAAATACATTTAGGAATTTTTTTTCTTTTCAAAATTTAAATTACTCTAATTGTGTTGTTAACTTAATGTGGTTGCGATAGTATTCTAAATGCTTGTATAGCAAATGGGTTTGGTACCTGCTATAAGTCTACTTCCACGTCAGGAGATGATAAAGAGAGCAGCCTAGTTATAATAAACTAACATCTTTATTCAATTTAACAAGTGTAAAATACTAAAAAATCTAAACCTTTGAAACATAACATCGTGCAGCTTGCACCTCTTGACTAACTGCTAGCCGGCATAAAAAAGAGTGAGATAGTCCCTTGAGCCATGACGTAAAACAAAAATATATCTACGCAGCAGCCAGCTGCTTTGCCATGATGCCACCGGTGTGGTGTGTAATTCCGGTGTTGCCACACTTGCTTAAAAAGTGATGACATCCAAAATGTGTTCTAAAAATAGTGTGTGTATTCGTCTTTATTCGTTACCCATCAACATGTTTCTTTTTCTACGTGGGTACCCAAATTTTCCTCATTCTGAACGAGTACGAAAAAAAAATCCCTCTAGACACCAAGTGATATTTCCCAAGACATTATGTTAAAAAGCTCAGTTGTAGAACTTCGAAAGCTTAATGTAAAAAAAAAGTTCAATATTAACAATTGAATTTGGTTTACCCAAAATAATCACAGCACTTCCATTCCCCAATTAGATTCAAAAAGAAATATTCAAGAAAATAAGTGGTCATTAAAACGTTTTACACTCCTAAATATAAAAAAAACTGATGAATGTTCCACCATATTTCTTGAGAACACTGCAAAGCAATACTTTTGCAACGCTATATAAACACAGTAATGAACACTTCAAACTAAAAGCGTTTTGATTGTATAGTGCGATTGTGTTGTGTGAGGAAAAAAGATAGCAGTGTAAAAGTATCGCTAAAAAATTACAGATACGGAAAACAAACATGTTCCTTTGTTTCGACACAAATTTTTTTTAAGAACACTTTCCGGTATACAACGCTATTTTTAGAACATATTCTGGATAGAACACATTTCTAACACTTTTCAAAGGCATTCAGAACACTATCACAACATAATAAGGTGCTGAAATAACCTAACAACACTACAAAATTGTCGTTAACTTGATCACAAAAAAGTACTCTTGAATGCGTTTACGGTATATAATCATTGCGGGAATGTTTTTATCAATCTCTGTCTCTCCAGGGTTTTATGGAACCTTGGATTGAAGAACCAAAGATTGAATTCTGGAGGAGGTTGGCGGTAGGAGGAGGGGTTGGCGGTCGCCATTGTAACCCTGGTGTCGGGGATTATGTCCGGGGAGAGTGACTTAATTCGAGAGCAAACACGAGCGATCACACGGAGATCATGACCTCACCCCGCCGAGAGGACGTGACCGGCAAGCGGGATGGGGCTGCCATTGGAGAAAAAGATCCACTTTTCACTGAAATTCCCTTTCGCTCTGGTTGTAGAAGTACGCACAGAGAATAATAATAAAACAAATAACATAAAGTTAGGAATTATAATGCCTCAAAAATTTACTGAACATTAGTTTATTGACTAAGAAATCAGGGTATAAAAGGAGGAAAGTTTAGTCAAAAATCCCTAAGAAAGGGATGCAGAGTGTAAATGAGCCTTAAGTCTTTAGGATTAACATCGGAAGTGAAAATGGCGCTTAAAGGAAGATCACTAATCTCTGTTTCCGTGTGTTGAAGAGGCGAGATCTTGTTAGCCGTTAAATTAGAAGGTACTTCATCTAAGGGTAATGGTAAATTGACCAAAATATTAGTAAAAAGCTATCAAAATGTCTTAAATAGCAGTGTTTCTTTCAATTATTTTTACTTTGGTATGCGTAGTTTGTCGACAATAAAGTCAAGATCAGCGAGGTATGCTGTTCCTTCAGAAGAAGAAGAAGAAAAAAAGTCCACCGATGCAAACAAAGAGAGGTGCTTACCTTGCATATTCCGTATATGCGAGTGTGTGTGAGCATCTAGGGAGGATTTGGTCATCATCGCGTTGTGCGGATAACCTGAAACGAAAAACCCTTTTTTATTCATACATCTCTTTAAACGTTTCTTGCGCATTCAATGTATTGAAAATATTTTCTATATTGTAACAGGGTGTCAATAAGAAAGACCCGCTTTTCTTGGATGGCTACAAGAACACGCTCATTTCATTTCATCATTTACACTGATTTTCGTTGTAATGTGAAGTCCAAGAAACCTGCATGAAACTCGACAGAGAAGACCGTGTGAAGCGGAAAAGCAAGAATTTTAAAGTATCTCAGAATTTTTTTTAAGCTGTTATGAATAAACTTGGGTTTGAACCGCAGATTATTCAATCAACCCTAAGTTTGAACCCCAGCTCTAGTAAACTACCCTTATTGCTGAAGACGAAGGATTTTCAAATTGTGAACCAGCTATTTGTTGGTAGAAAGCAAAATAACTGCAGTATAGTCATTTAATACTTAATTTTTTCCAACCTTTAGATTATTGGTGATTTGCATAGCTAGAGGGGAAAGTGCGACACCTTGGAAATCATTTTCCCCCTTACCCTCAAGTTTTCTTCATGGGTATATGTGTTTAAGAGATACACACCTAAATTCAGGATTACTCCATTGTGACTATTAAGTTTTTACGTTGTTCTCATTCCATAAATGTATTGTAAGATTTTCTCTTTTAAATTTATTCTTTTAGTAGCGATTTCATTAAATCTCAAATAATCTTTTGTGGAAGAATTCACGGAAAAAGCACGTACAGGAAGTTTTCGTCAAAGGAACGTACGGAAAATTTAGCTTAAAAAAAGGCGAAATTTTTTTTACAGTGTTGATCGAACTGCTTCGAGTGTGTGTGTCATATTCCTCAGCTCGATATCTAAATCGATTTACCCCCACCCTCTCCTTCCTTATCGAAAAAATGAGCATCAGAGGGGGCAGAGTAAACATGTCTTCTCTCTCGATCTCTTCTGGCCCAGCGGACCGCAAAGTCCCCCCCCCCTTTTCATTATTAGGTCGTTTTAATCAGAGGGGCTCTATTAGGCGGGGCCGCCCGATTAGCCCTGTTCCCCCATTACTCATCCCCGGGGACCTATTAACCCCGGCCTAAAAGGGGCGCGTGGCCGGAAGTGCGGAGAGGGGGGGGGGGCAAAAACGCGTGGCGGTTGCAGTTGTGTGGGGGGACATTTCTTATTCATACAGTGAAAACTTACACGGGTCTGGAAAATATTCAGGGTTCACACCAGGCGCCAGCACGGCCCCAAGGGGGGGGGGCACTTTTGCTGACCATCACCTTTACCTTTTGAGGAAAATGTCAAAACGTTGGGGATTTTCTAAAAAGTATCACTCAAGATCCACTAACCGCCGTATCGACCAGCACGGGTTTCCTTCGAGTTAACTCTCAGCGAGAGGAGACCCTCTGATTCAGGCTAAAACGTTATCGACCAACCAAAACTCGAGAGGTAACCTCCCGAAAAAGGGTTGAAATCTAACCCCCCAACTTTGGCGGGTTAACCCAGTTAACCTTGGGTTTCCTCGAGTTTATTTACATTTGAGCGCCATCTTTTCTCGCTAACATGGATGTGGGATATGGATTTATTTCTATAAGACAAAATAGTAATTATTTTTACTTTCTAAAACGATGTGATTTGATAAAAGTACTATTGAAGCTGTGGTGGTAGAAATAGAAGCAGATCTTGAATCTAAAACTAGTCGAAACAATGCAATATCTCCGCTCATGAAAACTGCCATTTGACGGCCATCCGATTTTTTTGCATTCATAAATCAACAGCTTAGTATTGGTTAAATTAGCCGGAATTAGATATCATTAGCTTCTGTCATTCAGTAAGTCTTGGTTCATAACATGCAAATCATTAAAAATTCATTTGTATTATTAATGTGTTCGGGAGTGTTCTGATTACTTGAGCTCTGAAACATATTTTGTTCATTTCAGAAGCAGAAAGTTTTATACTAAATTCGTGTTTCCATCTGTTCTGGGTGCTGCTCTTGATTGCACATTAATAAAATCTAAATTTTCAGCAGAAATATTGCATTGTTTGTATCAGTTCTAGATAGTAGATCTGTTTAATTTCTTCCACCACAGCTTCAATAGTGTTTTTATCATATCTGAATTGTTTTTAAAAGTATAAATAATCCAAATCATCAAAATAAAGTTCTTTAATTTATATAGAATATCCAGTCTCCTCTCAATTTTTTGAAAGAATTCTATATCTTATTTCCATATTCTTATTGTGTTTTTAATAAAGTTATTATTCATAAAGTTATTTTCATATGATTTTGCTTGTATGAATTTATAGAGAAATTCCTATAATTTTGATTTGAAATAATTAAATAAACTACTATGGGTAGTTTACTAGAAATAAAAAACTATAAACTGTAGCAGTCAAGAAATGTGAAATGATTGTAAAAATTTCCCCCAGAACTAATTAAGTTGAAAATAATTATTCCCCTTTCATTTCTCTAGCTTTCAATTATTTTGCTTAGTTTTTTATTTATTTCATCATCTTGAACTGTGTTCATCATAAACTTTTTAGCATTCTAACCACCCCTAGTACTGGCTTATCAGAGTTCTTAATTAGAGATGTATTAACTTTATCACACAACTAAAAAAAAATTAAAAAAAACCATGAAAACTTTATAACTTTAAGAAAATATTTTTAAGTTATCCAATTTCTCATTCTATCAAAGATAACAAGATTGATATGCTAAAATTTCCCCCATATAGGGTATGGCTGTATATTGAAATTTATGCAGTCTTTATCTCATTATTACCCTTCATTATATGGTTACCATTAAAATGTTCCAATGAATTCTTCTTATATAACTATACTTTTTATTGTGTAATTTTCCCCATTTAAAATTGTACTGTCAAATTTTTCAGTAATCATCAAGCTGCTTTATGCATAAAATATTAGTTTATTTTTATTTTAGTTTAAGTATTTATAGTAAAACAAAGATGTACAAAGCATAGGAAAATAATTATTTTAGCCAAGGAGAATTTTTAAAATCCTATTTAGGCAATAGTAATAATTTTTCTTCAGAAAACAGTTTATATGAGTTCTATCAGAAGTAAAAAGTTCACAAATTTCTAGTAGTAGTACATTTCTGGTAGGTAGCCGTATTTTGTTATCGCTTGTTTGAGGGCATGGTGAGTTATATTTTTTAATCTAATAAAATCCGTCTTCATAACATAGAAAAATACTTATTTTAGGTTATTTTTCTTGAAATAGAAAGCTTAAAATATTTAAAAAACAGTTTACACTGGACACAATTAAGAATTCATTAAAAGGTCATAAGTGGTTTAAGTTAGAATAATAATTTATCACAATTAAATAGACGGGCAAAAGCACGAACCATGTACTTCTATACCTCTGATCATTACTTTTAACAACTAACTATAAAAAACGGCTGCTGATATAAAGAAAACAAAAATTTACACTTCAAAAACAATATTAGCTTTTCAGAATATTATTGAAACCTTATTTTGATGTTCCACAAAGAAAAGAAACAAGTTGTATGAACTTAACTTTATTTAAAACAATATATATTTAAAATTTAGAACTAATAAATTTATTTGACTTTAGCTCATAACTAATTTTTTGGATAGAAATCACTGTAAAATTAGGTCTATATTTACCAAATCATAATTCAATAAAGAATTAGGGGAGAGTGGAGCATCTTGGGACAGTCACCTATTCTGGGCTTAATTTTAAATATCTTAGTCATAAAAAAAATTAAATTGCTAAATGGTACTTTGTGTTCCTATGAGTTTAAAAAAAATTATGATAAATCATTAAACAAAAATTGGAACACACAAATAGAATATTACCCTTAATCATTTTACTTCCAAAAGCATTCAAATAGTTAAACCATCCATTTTAACATTAGCAAGATATTCAGTCGAAAAAATTAGTGATTGTAGATTTCAAAATGACAAGAAGAAAAAGCTGAGAAAAAAATCATCTCCAAATAAACAAATAAAAAATTACTTAAGAGCATTCTTAGCCAAAAGTTCATAATAAGCTCGTTTGGCTATTTGAACCTTCGCTTTTTCACTCGCAGCATTTGCTTTTTCCTTCTTAGCTTTCATTTGGGCCTCATGAACCTTTATGACAGTCCTGAACTAAGAACCCAGGTGATAGTTTTTTTTATTGAGAATTCTTGTTCTAAACTTCTACCAAAAAATATTTTTAGAGTGGGAGTTCTTGGACTAATTGGGCATTAATAGCCATTATTATTATTTTTTTTATTTAATATTAAAAAGTACTTATTTTTGTTTTTTTTTTTCTTCCACTATCTCTTTTTTTGTCCCATCTTATATTTTTATTATTTGATATTCTGTGACCCCATGGATTTGGTCACATGTGTTCTCCGGCTTGTGTGCTTAATCTCAAGGATCCGCTATATCACAAACAGGGAATATTTCTTCTCATCAGACATTTTAAGGTTATATGTTCACAGGTGAAGGAAGATGAGCTTGCGTTTTGGATTTGGGATTGATCACATATATATTCTCCAGAAAAAACAGAAATTTTACTGGCTTCAGAGAGAGAAAATACACCCAGTGCAAGGATTTCGCGCGTTTTTTTTGAAGCAAAGATTGAAATTGTAAACATATTTATTTACATCATGTGATTCATATGCCCAATCAGAGACGGGCTTAAATAACCTCGCTCCCAGGTTCTCTCACTCCGAGAGATAACCCACGGGTAAGGAAACCCTTAGCTGGTCGATAACACTTGAAAGTGAACCCGAGGGTTTCCTTCAAACCCTAGTTTCCTTACCCGAGGGTTAACCCTGGGTTTCCTCTTGTTGGTCGATACGGCTGTAAGACCGCTAAGACGCTATCGCTCTTTTCGAGGAGAATGTTAGAAACAAAATGTTTATAGACTAGTAGCCAGGAAACTAGTCTCAACTAGTTATTAACTGACGCGCTCGAGTATGTCCATGTAACTAGTTTTCTTTTACAAATCTAACGGGCTGTTCTAGACAAACCCCCCTACATAGCGGGCTTATATTTGGTGGTTACTCAAAAGCATGCATGGTATCTCCTCTATGTTTATCTGACGCGCTCGAGTAAATCCACATTTAGCATTATGGGCTCCCCTACAATAGAGCATTTTCAATCACGTGTCTCCGATCACGTGATCAAGCTGGCTTGGAGGACAGACAACTTTCCTTTAACATTAGGCTCCCATAGAGAATACGCGCTGCATTTAGTTTTTATAAAAAAAGTTCATTTAAAAAGATTCTTTAGGCTCGGTTAAAGACCGGAACGAAAGAATAATAGTTATTGAAGGTAAGTGCATATGTTTTTGTGTTTTAGTGGTAAGCTAAATTTAGAAAAAGACTTATTACGAGGTGACATGTTTTTGTTTACATTTGTTAGAACAATATGCGAGTCCGATACATCTGTAAAATACTTATAATATGCTACTGAAACTAAATATTGAATAATTAATAAATAATTAAGAATTTTAAAATATGTTAGTAGCATTGCGAATGGTACTTGCAATTAGAACACTGGCAGAAATGGTTTCAGCAATTAGAACACTGCTAAATATAAAATGTAGTATTATTGAATGACTTATAATATGCAGAGATGCCATTTTAGAGTAAATAAAGGTTACTTTAAAGTAAACTTTGGAGAAAAACATAAAACATCCTTATTTTTCAAAATTCACATCAAAAGTAAATAAATAAACGATGTGCATCCTATAGTTTTCCATCATACTGTCTGTCATCCAAGCCTCTGACGTCACAAGCCCGTGACGTCAAGTGCGAATGCTCTATAGTATATATTTAGCTTAAAAATGTGAAACATGTAAATAAACCAAAATATGTAAAATAGAAATGGTCTTCAAATCGATCCGAAATTCCTTGAAATGTGTAGTATTTGAGAGAGAACTCTGCAATATCAGATATGTAATTAATACATGGAAATACCAGCCCTACTAATAAGTAGTATTTGATTAAAATTTCCTCGAGACGCTCTTCTAATGGAAGAAATAAAGGGGGGGAGGGAGAGATTCTCGTGCGGAGGAGAGCGTGAGGAGTCGGATGTCGCTAATGTTTGTCTTTCTCACGCGATGCACCCTCGTCACGTGACTCGTGTTCCGCCTCTTTCCATTTGGGCGGCACGTGCCTCTATGTTCGGCACGCATGCGCGTAAGTAGAGTACACGCGGTCGTTTTATGTAACCCCCCCAACGAACATTTAAATATGAATGTGTTATTTGGATCTGAGATCACAAGGGTTGGGAGGATTTTTATGTACTTATTCTAAGTCGACTCGGCTTAATGTGATCACGGTTAATGTTATCAATCGGACAGTATTATCGAAATTGGCTGGTCCCAATCACTCCTATTTGTTATTATTTTTACTCTATAGTGTTACTATAATAGGAAAGCATTTCATACTAATTAATAATTTATATTTTCTACATAGGTAGTCGGCGTTCAAAATCACAGAGTATAGATTCTAACAGAGGGTCCAAGCGGCGATTTTACTCTTTCGGAGACTATAGTTCCACCGTTATCGCATAGTGGCGCTGATGGTCCCAGTTGTCAATCGATATCATATCGATATCAAGTGGGAGGGAACAAGTCGGAACGAGTGATTCTGATTGGATATGGAACTTTTTATGGGAATTTCGCAATCACTGTTATTTTTCCCCAGATCAAGGAACTTTTCCCTAAACTTTCCCTACCGGTAGTAAAATTTCCCCATAAATAAACATGGATAATTTGTAGTGTCTCGGTCTCATCAGTGATTGCTCTAGCAGATATTATTATTTTGCATCATTCTCCAAGTAAGTCTCATTTAACATTGTTTTATTCAATAACTTAAATCCTATGATTAATTATAAAAATGCTTCTTTTCTAAAAATGTCTTTCTTTTGCTTTAAGAACACGTTTATGTTGAATTGTAAACAACTTCCTCCAGTTTTGATGATTTTCGTTTGGGAAAGGATAAACTGTAAGTAGGTAATGACTTTTTAATAATTTTCAAATCAATGTTTTAAAAAGCAAGATTATGTTAAGAATATTTGTTTATCAAATAAAAAAAGCAAAGGATTAAGACATTACTATAGTAAAAATTTGCCAATTATCAAATGAAAAAAAGTAAACAAAATGGGTGAATTTCCATTACAATGATCCGAAAGTTATTTAGAACTGTAAATGAAATCTTTATTTTTTTTACTAAATATCGTCTGGTAATACATATATATTTGAAGATCAATTATATGTTATTTAATGTTATAAATGGTTTGCGAGTACTACTTTGTTTCCTGAATTCATTCCTTGAGTTTTTATTAGTATGCAGTTTATTATTTTTATAAAGCAACTTTCCAATAGCTAATAAATTGCAAGTACGTTTCAATGCTATTCTTACCTTTTGATTATTTACTTTATCACTGAGTTTTGATGAGTTACTTTATTTGTGAAAATGTTATTTAATCTTATATTCGTGCTTTTTGAGTCATGTTTTTATAATTAATTTGGAACTATGCTTCTCTGGTAATTACTGTTGACTTTGTAAATCAAGTCTGTATCCTTTTCCCTTATTGTATGTATATTCTTCAGTTTATTGATAACTGTATTAAATGAAGCCATGATAAACTTTTTTGCAGTTTTTAATTATTTGAATAGGTTTAAATTACCTTTCTCAAGTAGTATAATCTAAGTAATGGTTGAAATTTTGAAATATGTTTTAATAAAAACTATAACAAAGCATGGTTTGGAAATGCAGGCAATCACTTTAAAATACTTATTTTGAAAAAAATCTGATAAATTCATCAATTTTCAGGGGCTTTTGAATCTGCATTGGTTGAATTCAAAGCTATCAAGAATGATTGCATTATATTACCCTGCAGTGTCAAAATTGTTATTGAGTTATTGTTATTCAAAGTTATGTTTTTTATGTAAGAGGTTTTAAGCTTAGGTTGAGTATTGTGTGCCTGTGAAAGCAAAAGCTTTTACATAAGTCAGATACTAAAATAAACAATAATCTGATAAAACATTTAAAAATATAGAAATTATCTACTATCTCAAATTCTATTGTGGAATAGGTTGGCAAAATCCCTGAAGGAAGTCAAGGCACTTCTATGTCTAAATCATTGAAATTTCCTGTTAATTTTTTAAAAGGAAAAATGCTTTATTTGCAATGACTTAGAAATCACTACTAATCATTTTTCTTAGTCAAATTCTGTTATATTGTAACTGGGATTTTTCCCACTTGTGTCATTTTATTTAATTTCAATTTGTCTTATATTTTTGCATACATCCCTTCAACTAATTGGTTCTTAAGATATCAGAAATGCTATACATAAAATTGTCTAGTTTTTTGTAATATCTGTAAATATCTGTTCAATAAACTATTTTTTATTACTACTTGTATTCACTGTGTTGAAATTAATATGAAGTAATTATTTTCTATGTTTCTTCCAATCTTTTCACCTAAGAAAATTATATTTGGGTATAATTTATGGTGTTGTTTTATTTATGGATAATAGAATTGTTTATATTATAAATCACCATATATTCATTCTACCTCACCTGCAATCCAGTTCAGTTTTTGAATATACTATAGCATAATCTAATGTGAAATAAGTTTAATAAATTTACTACTTTTGAATAACCAAAAAAAAATAGCATTTTGTTTGCAAAATGCTAAAAAATGCAAACTTAAATCATAATCACTCAGTTAATCAACTCATTGTTTTAGTTTAATGAAAAAAGATAAACTCGTGATAGAAATAGATAACAAAAACTTCAATTGGTGAAAGTAAAATTACAAAGATAATTCAATTTCTAAGTCTAGAAATTATTCAGATCAATCGCTGTAAAAGGCGATTTCCAATTCAAAAGCCGAAGTTAGAAATTTCCTCTTTCCCCAGCGCATGCTCAAAAGACACACGTAGCTGTTTGAAAACTGGGAAAACAGAAGAAATCTTTTTCCCTTTCTAGCGATTTGAGTGACAGGTGAGAGATGATAGCTGGCCAGGTGGGCGGGGTTAATAGAGAAAGAGGAGGTTGCAGAGAGACAGATAGCATGCGAATTGAAGAGAGTCAATAACGTTCGTCCTGCACTGTCGTCCTGTTCTCTGGTTAGTTCCACCGTTATCGCATAGGGGCGCCACGTTCTATGGGAAAAACCATGCTTTAAAAGTTGCCATTAGGGTCTATGGAGATGGACCCTCTGTTAAGCTCTATACTCTGTGTTCAAAATATAACTCTAATTACTACACGTTAATACAGTATTCATGTTATATTAACTTTCTTTGGTTATAAACTAACTTATTTGCACAAATCACTTGATAAAGTAGCGCATCCTCATGCATAGATAATTATCTCGTAAGTAATAATAACTTTTGTACTCTTGAACTTTTGTTTTATATTTTTGCAACAGAGCTTCTTTGATTTCCTTTATTTCGTTGAGTCGTTATTAATTCATTCCCAAAGATACCTCTTTAATTAAAAATCAAAGGAACTGACTAATTGAATACGAGAATATCTCCGCGTTCGATTGCAACGAGTGCTATCATCAAAATTCGAGCCTCCGTAATTAATAATCACCAGCACTCCCGAAGAAAATGAAAATTCAAAGAATTCCGAATCATTAAGCGAATTACGTTGTTGATTGCGGTTGCGGGCTCTCAATGGCAACAACAACTATCAGGGACTGTATTCGAATTCGGACGTATAATAATAATTAATCCGAGTTTTTCGCAATTAGCGGCGGTGAGGTCAACCCTCCTTAATGAAGCGTTAACGCGATTACCTCTGGCATTCGAATCCGTTTCGAGTTCCGCATTCGCAATTACACCCTAATGAAGAGCCCCCGCGTGGTAATTAAAAGCGCGAGCCGCCGCGGATAACGCGATTAACACGCCGTCTGGGGGCTAATTAAGAAGGCACAAAGGGGCCCCCGGGGCCCCCTCTAATCAAGTTATTCAAATGAGGAACGGGAGGCCTCTGGTGGTGGAAAGACGAACGAGTGATTAAGCGGGAGTTCGTCCCTTCGAAATGGTCAGCTCGCTTTCACCGCCCTGTGCTATGATTTCATTGCCCCCATATTTTATTCAAATTTCTTGTAGAAAACACATGTCTTAATTTTTACCAGCAGTCAACTACTCAATCGTAGGCTAAAAAAGAAAATTTAAGTACTATATTTAAAATTAGAAGGAATCCTGGCTAAAGAACCTCTAACATGAACATTTCGAAAGCATTAAAGTGATAACCTATTTCTCACAAAAGTCGTTAAGCTTTAAATTAGTATAATATAGAAGTGTCATTTTTACCTCACCTTAAAGTTTGATTTTCTGCATTGAGAGAGAAAATCTGTAAAACTAGCTTTTCCTTTATGTAAGTTTATGTAAGGGAAAACAAACTTTCGTTCTCGCTTTAAAAAATTACTAGATTTTCTTAAATTGTTCTTAACTCTTGAGGGCCCACTTGTTAGGAAAAAAATCGCTTTTATTCAAAGCTCACAAGTAAAAAATTAAAGAATTTTAAAATATGTTGCAATAACTATAACAAGAAAATTCTCAAGGAAAAAGGTTCAAGAAAAATAAACATGTGTGTGTGCCAAAATCAATAAATTTTATAAATACGTATAAACTTTGAAATTGATAATTATTGAGACTGAGCAAAATTCAAAATCAGATCAAAATTTTTATTCGCTACTTACTTTTGAAAATACTATCTATGAAGGCACTTAATTGTTTTAAAAAATTCATATTCCTTCAAAATGCCCTCTAAAATTTCAAATTTTTTTAATCAATAGTATCGTCTGTAGAGAATTTTAAAGTAGGGTCGTTAGTTTATGAACACCTTGTACGAATCAATTTGCCCGACATGGGGTGCTTCCCTTCTTTCGCTTCTGTTGACTCTAATCCGCGACTCTCTTGTTTTTTGCCTCATCCGCTGTTGAGGACTCTGTACATAGGGGTGGGAGGGAAGAGGCCCTTTGTGAAGCGAATGGCCAGGGCGAGTCCAAGTCTTTCGGAGATGTTTGCTCTGATGGTGAATCCTTCAAAAACGAATATCTGTATGCTTGAATTTGAGTATGAATGGGGAAGAATACGAAGGGTAACCTCAAAAAATTAAAAATTTGATGCACCGAGGTTCAATTTCTTTCCTTCAATTTTCTAAAGAACTACAATTTACATTTAACTGCTGATACTATGGAATAAATGTCTAAAAAGTACGATGGTTGTATTGTTTTATCAACTCCCGTTTTGCTCCTGAAAAAAGGATGGTAGGAATATTTGAAATTATTTGGTTACCGGTAGACCAATCAATTTACTATACCGGAAATATCCGGTATAGTAAAAATCCGGTTTGAGATAGGCTCTTTTCTTAAGATTTTGAGAGAGGACAATTCTTCTGATGTTTTCCTTTAAAATTTGAAACGTAAAAGGACGGGTCGTCTTAGGGTGACTTTTTAGGATAAAGAAAAATTGACCCCAAACCTCGACCTTCAGTATTACCAAAAAATATTAACACACGCATTGTGCTACTTAAAGCTCTCTAAAGAAATGTGTAGATATTTAGAGTTCTTTTGTCAAATATGTTTCTCGACTACTGGTCTATGGGAACTCCCGTGTTAAAATCCTAGCATTTTGGTGTATGGAAGTGCTCTATATATTCTGTGGCTGAAATGTTTCCTCCCCGAAGAGATACTCTTTCTCTGTAAACAGATCTGCGACGCCTCGTGCTGGTGACACCCCCTCGGGGCTCCTCCGCTCTTTGTGCGCTCCTGCTGATCAATGGGAGGGAGGGAGGCTCCTTTGATGGCCTCCTCCCTTCTTTGTTCCTTCGATACGCCATCAGCGCGAAGGTGAGTCCGAAAAATCACGTCAAAAGTGGATATGGGGTTCAAGAAAAACATACACATATTTGGGGTAGAATCATATTTAGAACAGTGTGATAAAAACTACGCCTTCCCAAAAGTTAATAACAATGATTCCCCCCCCGCACAGAAAAACTGAGTTCTCAAAAAGGTTTCTAATATTTTTTATTGGAAATATTTTTTATTGTACTTTTGTAGGAAAATCTGAAATATTTTGGGTAAATTCACATTTAGAAATAAGCAAAAAAAATATGCGAGGCTTTCCTTTTCCTTAAGACCCTACAGAAACCTTAATGATATTTATAGACCCCTATCGACACTGAGATTCATCACTTAAAGAATTCGTTTTTTAAGAGAAAAACATTAACACTACTTATAATGGCTGGTTTAGAATTTTTTCATAATTATTAGGGCATGTAGCATTAGGGTGTTTCGAAAGTCTATGGTAATTTTTTTTTCGAATTTCCCAGATGCCCCCCCCCCTCAAGTTGTTACAAATACTAAAACATTATTACCTGCAAATTTTCATGCGTTTCATGGATGCTTGCCGCGGGTGTTGGTTATGCTCGCCGGCGTTTGCGGAGGAACCTGGATAAAGCATATTTAAGCGTTTATTGAACCTTTTTCCTAAGGTACCTGGTCATTTGGAACCCATCTGGCGGGAGTTGTGTCTGGACCCCCCCATGAGAGGCCTTCATCCAGCTCCCGCCGCAAGAGCCGGCAAGCATCCTCGTTTTTCGGTGAAAGCTCGCTTTTCACCCCTGTGTAACTACCCCCCAGTAGGTGTCATGGAATATTTTTCCGATAGGATCTTGAGGCAATGATGTCCCAAAGATGATGTATAGGTTTTAATTCGATATTGCCTGCGTTCAGGCTCGTAAAATTGAAAAGAACCAAAAATGACGATATTTTCAATATTTTCCCTATACTTTAACATGGGAAACCTACTTTTGAAGGGCGCGGGGGTCAAAAATCATCCTAGAGACCTGAAAATTTGCAGGTAATAATGTTTTAGTATTTGTAACAACTTGAGGGGGGGGGCATCTGGGAAATTCAAAAAAAAAAATTTTTGAAACACCCTAATGTAGCATATTTTTAGACAGTTCTAGAAACAGTCTCTCTATCTATTAAATACAGTGATCAACCTGTAAAGTTGATTTTTTTTTCTCTTAATCTGTTTTTTGTTACATATAGATTCTAATAATAAATTTCAATCTTTAGTTCAGTAAGTGGTGTTAGTAATAAACCCAATACTTCTATCTCTCAATAGAAGTTGTAGTACAAAAAAGGAGTATTTTCATCTGTTTAAGTGTAAAGAGTAATAAAACTTTAGAATTTACATGGAACGAAGATATTTACAAGATGAACGAAACGCTGTCAATAATGGAAGACTATCATTGGATAGACTATCATCATCATCATAAAATTTAAGAAAGCATCAAAACCGAATTTATAACAAACTAGCTGATATGCCCGCCGTTGCTCGGGGGATAAAAGGATTATCAAACTGTGTGTTAAAATAAATAAGAATTATCGTTTAGATGCAATAAAGTCAACAGTCTTTCCGCTAAAATTCTTTTTTGATGTCATACCACTTCGTTAAGATGTAAAAAAACCCTTTAAAAATACCACCTGTTTAGATTTAATGTGTGAAATCCCCATCCCCGTTTTTAAAGAGTAATTTTTCAAAATAGAAAAAAAGTCAGGGGACCTTCTGAACCCCATTATTTTTTTCTCTTTTGTCCTTTTCTCCTTCCATCCATTTCTGCAATTGGTATAAATGTATATTTGAGGCAAATTTCTCCGCCTTCGCTCACAATAAAGATATATTATTGAACAGCAATGTTTATAGATAAAACTTATTTCCCCCTCATCCCGCTGAACTTTTATAAAATACAAAACAATTAAATATATACTACATACTTTTATACTTTTTAAGATGTTAAACAAAATCTAAAAAAACCGGTTTAGAATTAGTGTATATAACCATTTTTTAATAATGATATTTTTTTTTAAATCAGGGGGAGACCCCCTGAACCCCCCTTTGCTGATTTATCACCAACTCATTCATTGAAAGAAATTTCAAACATGAAATAAAAGTAAACATCATTTGAATCGACACTGAAAATGCCTGTGATAAAATATTGTTTGATTTGAACTTTGCTGGAAATACTTAAATTTGATTAAATAGAAAAAAGAATAGAATTTTTCAGTGGAACGGTTTTTGGTTATCATAAAAAAAATTATTTAATCATTAAAAATTGTTTCTTTATCATATTTTTTAAAAATTCACCTGTTATAAAACATTTCAAAATAAATATTTCCAACAATAGAGGTTTTGCGTGTCCTGGAAAGAGCAATAACTGCAATAAATTTAATATTGAAGGCTAAGCATAAGAATTTAGAAAAGGGACAAAAAAGGCTCCTTGGAATGCTTTGATTCAGAAAATTCTTTTTCGCAAACCTTCCTGGTTGTGGGAGGAACAACATGCTAAAATTTTATAACAATCACATTAATAATGTGGGTGCTAGAGGATCCAAAAACTAAAAACGGGAGTGAATATTCAAACCCCCGTGCACCCCCTCCAGAATGGAATATCGAAAAATCCAGAAATTACTTTCTTTGAAATACTCTCAAGAAGGTATTACCAACAGTTCACTTCGTTATATCGATTTCTCGGTATTGTTTTCTTCGAAAATAATAAAACTTTGCTTATGCTCAGCAAAAACGGGTTTTTGGAATTTTCAGACCTCTTAAAATTCGAATATCCAAAATCTGAAAAATGCCTTTCTAGATCTTGTCGCTAGGTACCTTCCTGCGAAATAACGAAGATCTGGGGTCACTTGGGACGCCGATAGGCTCAAAAACCTCGAAAACGCTCCAAACCCCCCTGTGGGCCAGAAAAAAGAAATTTCGAAAAATCCCTTCTTAGTGCGCGTATACACCGTAAGCTATTCCACCCTACCAAGTTTCGAGTCCTTAGCCCCGGTAGATTTTGCTGTGCGTTGATGAGTGAGTGAGTGAGTGAGTGAGTGGTAAAGCTCTTTTATTATTATAGATACAGTCTCCCAATTAAATTTATTTGGATCCCAGTTTGTGAAATCTTGAAATCTCTGTATTAAACAGCTTTATTTTGTAAATCAATTGATTTTTTTTTCAGAAAATGCAATTGATAGTAGTAATTTGGTATGTTACTTAACTTTCCTTATGTTATAATACTGTTTTTTACTAAGATATACATCCATGTTTATTTTTAACATGATTTTTACGTCTACTGTAGATAGAATTCAATTATATATGTTTTCAAAGATGTATTATTTGAATTTAAGAGTTACGAATCAAGCTAGAAATATTGATTTTCCATTTAAAATTTATAAAGTTTATTTATAAAAATTACTCTCGATTACGTTTTCTTTTAAAACTTATACAAGCTTGAAATCTCTGCTCGATAGGTTGGTTATGCTATGTGTAATCATGACACACTTATTTTTTGTATTTTTCTGTGTACTTCGTATAGAGTAGGTAAACCATCTGACCTGAGATACAAACACAAACGTCAAACTTTCAGGATGCAAAACTCCTAAATAAGTAAACAAAACTTTAAATATTCAAATGTGAAAAGGACTAGAAAAATCTAAAATTGTTGTGTTTTTATAAATTTAAGATTCTTAAAGATCTGTATGACGAACTCTAGCAAATGATTTTCTTAGTTTTATAAAAAGTAAATTCAAAGAGAGCTTAAAGATAACTTTTTAAATGTTTATGGATGCATTATTAACACCTGTTAAAGAAAATCGAATTTGAAAAGCATTCGTTGACTTCGGTCTAAAACAGAGTTCTAAAACCATTTTAAAACCTCTTTTCCCCCGAAAAGCCTAGTGAGAATATGTCAGTTAAAATTTACATTTTCTTCAAAACCGCGTCTCTAGCTAATAGTTACGAATTTTAGTATAATTTTTATGAGGTCTGGTATGTTTGTATGTTTTAACAATACGTTACTAACATTTATTGATAACAAATATTAACAACTTTTACTATCGATTTTTTTCTCAGTAAATCATAAACTAAACATCTAATGGACAAAGTTACTTTTAAAAGTTGAGCACTAGTAAGCATAATTTTTTTCTGAAATGATGAATCCAAATGACAATACTCGTCATTTGGAATTATCATGTCTAAAACCATATAAACACGTCCCCTTTTGATTGAATATCAGTCGAAATTGTCCCGAACTGCCATCGCATCACCAAAGTCGCTGTGTTGATCATTTCCCCTAATAAGATAAGGCTGCCACCCTAATTCCTCAAAAATCCATTCGATTCATTTAGCCGCGCCAAAATAAATCATCTTCGAAAATAACGAGCATCGAATTCCAATCCGACCCCGTATCTCGAATTAATTCTAATCCCATCCCCAGGAAATCAAAATCGCTCTCTAATATTAGCGCTCATTTCCTTCTATTACCGCCCCAGAAATTATCCCCCAAAGAAGCCCCCGTTCAAATGATATTAATGACGCAACAACAAACAGTCACGATTTATTCGTGAAAAGGGGGGAGGAGGGAGGAAACCCCGTTTTTTCTCTTCCGCTTCATGTCGCGGTGTTCTGATTGGCGGGCTGGGCGCTGACGTCACGCCCTTATTTTCTCGGGAGCTCTCCCTTTTTTCTCGGATCATCTCTTGGAGTCAATTGGGGGAGATTGTTTTGCGGCCGGACGGGAGGGGTTGTTCGATTCGCGAAATGCTGGAGAAAATTGGAGTGCCTTGCGCTTTCTTGTTGGTTTTTTGTCTAGTGACGAGTGAAATCGATATTTTGTGGTATCGATACTGCGGTATTGAGTACTTTCAGGAATCGAATAGGTGTACTTGTTTCAAACAGGGTTCGGCTGATCGCTGCCCTAACATGAACGAATTGTGACTCCTTTGTGAAGGTCGGATCGGAATCATGAGTGTCACTGGGAAGTTGCTGTGACTGAAAAATGTCCGGAATTTGTGAACAAAATCTATGACCACATTTTGACTTTACTGTGATGTTACCGAGAAGGTACAGTTGTGACAGGTCACACGAAGGGTACATTCGTAAAATCGAACTCGTTTAACCAGTTAAACGAATTATGCGAATTGAGCGTTCCTAAAGTCAACCAGTTATTTCTATGAGGATAACTCGCAGTTCCTAAATTCGCTGTAACCGAAAAAAGTTCGTAACTCAAATAACTCAAAAATTTCTCAGAGGGTTGCCAATTTGGCTTTTTTAAGGCCAAATTCGAGAAATTTGGCTTTTTTCAAACTCGTTTGGCTTCGAAATTTTCGTTTGGCTTTTTTTGTTAAATCCTGAAAATTTGACCCCAAGTTTTCCCCATTTTTCTCTGTAGTTCATAGGCATTTAGTTCAAAATAACGTTTCTATTAATTTTCTGAGAAACGTTTTGGTACTTTGGTTCCTAATTCCCTTTGTGAGGGTTTCAAGTGAATTTCAGATTCAGAACAAGCATGGAAATTTTTATTTTTTTAATAAATATTTTCATTTTTTGAGCTCAGAGAACGTATGATTACGGTCTTATAATATAAATAAATAATTAAATAAAAATTAGTTAATATAAATTAATAATGACCAGCATTTTAATATAAATTAATAATGAAAACTCAAAAACTTTTCTGGATTTAAAAGAATGTTTAGGGCATCTGGATTCTCGAAAAAAAAAAACAGATTGCAACATGGGCAAACATTTCACAATATCTTGGTAATCCATTTCTTTTTGAAAACAGAATCACGCGATGTCACTTTTAAGCTGAAGGGAAAAGCCCGCCAAGCCAACGCCAAGCAAGCAACTTAACAGAAAAAAGTTATGGTCGTTCGTATAATCTCAGTTTAACTCATGAAACGGAGGTCACGTGACCATACTTTTTTCGGTTTTCACCGTTTAACTGGTTAAACGAGTTCGATTTTACGAATGTACCCGAAGACTTCCCTATGACAGCGCAGAGTTGTCACTCAATTCCATTAATATCTCAAGAGCACATTCAGCACAATTAGTGTTAAGAATCATAACGATGAGATTGATCTAAATTTTTGTTAAGACCTTTTTTAATTTTGAGAACTACTAAATTACAATGTAGTAAAATTCAACGTAGGAATTACTTCTAAAGAGTTTGTATAAATTCTACAAATAAGTAATGAGGTATTTGCATGAGTAAGGGATTTAGTTAATGTTATACTTTTGATACGTTATGGTTCAAAACTCCCAAATTTCTGATTTTTACGTTTAAAAATGTGTTTCAAATAATTTAAAATTCAATTTATTTTTGCCAAAACGCCAGAAAAGTCACGTGATCAGTAAACGGACTTTTATTGGATGGGACATCACAGCACACAAAAACCGTTGTGTTTACTGTTTTCACGTGATCAGAAAACGGGCTTCTATTGGATGTGATGTCACAGCGCACGATTTGTGATTCAAAAGTGTTTTCGCTTCCAAGCAAAAAACGAAATTTTAAAAATTTATATCTCAGAAACTAGGCTACGAAAATACTTGATGTAACCGTCATTCTTCATGTTTTTTATCCACTAATTTAATAAAATTTAATCTCAAAACGTGAAAATACCTCATTGAAGTTAGCATTTCGATAAGAACTGACTGAATATCTTTCTCTTCTTTACATTCAATCTATCATTGAGTTTTCCATATTTATTTTCGTTTCCAGGGGGATGCATCTTCGTGCTTTGCTTTCAAGAAAGTTTACTTAGTTTTAAGAGAATGTGGTGTACTTTGCATATTAGGATAAATAAGTATTCTCACCGTATCAAACAATAAGCTTACAGAGGAGACTTTTTTTTTTAAATAACTTTAACAAAAATTTTTCTTCTCCTTTTAAAATAGTAGGGTAGGGTTGAGTAAAGTGTGACACAGGGTAAAATGGGACATTTTTAATTGACGGTGTAAATCAAATTTAAATTGAATTTTTTTTTAGCAAATTTTAGTATTATATATTTTAATCTGTTGACAATATTTTCCATCGTTCAAAAATATAGATTCATGACTATATCAACTTAAAAAAAATATTGATTTCAAATTGTGAATTTTAATCTACAAAATACGTACATGGTTCACTATTCTGAAAATCACTATATTTTAATAAACTAAGATACAATTTTGAAGTATGTATTTTCTCATAAAAGAAGATTTGGAGAACATTTTAAACCAATCAAGTTAAAAAAAGTTTTCTGTTTCATACCTACTTTTTGTAGGTGGGGTAAATTTGGTCACAGTTAGGCTTAGCTCTTAGGACATGCCCATAACCTATGTTAACTAAAGAACTGTAGGATAAGACAAGGTGTGTATTCTAATCAGCATTTAAATATGTTGAGAATAAAATATATATTTGTTTTAATGCAAAAAAGAGGTATATCACATAAAACTATAAAAGATAGGTTAGCAAACCTCCTGCTTGTAAGGGCTTGGGAAATGGAATATCTTGACTCAAAATGAAATCCCTGCTTTGTGACTGTTCTAAAATTCCTTGCAGACTGTGACTTTCCATTTTATTTGAAGGAATTAATAAATATTATTCATCATTATGACATGGAATAGCTAGCTGTATTGCCTAATCTTTACATAGAGTCATAGAAAGGCTAAGATGTTTTGAAAAGAGACAGAGCAATTGGTTGACAAAACGAAAATCAGAACTCTTAATAACGAGAATCATATGAATAATTCACGAGAATAATATAAATAGAACATGAGAATAACACTTCACAACTTACATTAAACTGATAGATGAAAATGTCTTAGTTCATAACTGTCCACAAAAACTAAATGAAACTATAACTAATGAAACTAAATAAAACTTTTTTAAACTAAATGAAATTAGTGTTGTACAAATAAAGCAAACACATGGATTATAACAAATTATGGAGTATAAGTATTTATTTAACTTTTTTAATACAGGAAAAGTTAAAACTGAAAATATGAAATGCTAAAACATGGGAAAATATCTCAGTCACAACAATTTGGTCTTGTTGTACTTATTGATGGTAATGATGTATGTGAATTATGTAACCAAATTAAGAATTAGGCACTTTCATGAATTTTTTAAAGAAAAAGTCATTGATAATGTAGGAAACAGCAGTAGTGATAAAAGAGACAACTTGCAATAACCGTGAACAATGTTTCTTGAAAATTTGAATAATATTTTGTTTAGCATATTAGGTAAAAGGCCTCTTTCATACATTTATGTATTTAGTAATGAATATATTATTTAGACATCATTTTGCACTGTCTCATTTTAGCCCACGATGTTCCTATTTTACCCCGTGAGTAAACCTACTTATAATCAAAGAATAATTAATAAACTTGGATGGGAATGTTCTGAAAGAATGTAATATTAATATCCATATGAAATAAATAAATTGAAAATAATAGTTTTAATGCCAGATAACTTGGAATACTTTCCCCACCCCACTCTAAAGTTTTGAAGAGAAAAAGAAAGTTCCTCCACCCTTCTTTCATCCTAATTTAGAAAAGGAGAGGTGATGTTGAAGCAACTTACAGTTCCTAAAATCGTGAGTGTCGGTAAGAAGTATCGGTAAGAGCGAACGTTGAATGAATCTGTCAATAAATCTGAAAAGAACACCCTTTGAAAATCCAAATGAAGCCGCCCATTCATCCCAAATGAATTTGCGATCCCTCTAATGGTTTGAATGCATCTCGTAACCCGATTGCGGCCTTAACTCGATCGGCGGCGGCGGCTGTAACGAGGGTCGGCCGCCGCAAACCTCGTTTGGCCGCGGCACCTGCGGCCGATGCGCGAGATCGATGCATCGATCCGCGGCGGCATGTCGACGCGCGTTACGAACCTCACTGCTACTCTGGTGTGTATATCAAAACATTAAGGACGTGCACCGTTATTACTTCCTTATAATTGAATCGTCAGTTTGAAAAGGGGAATAAGTCAAAAAAATAGCCAAGTCACTTTTTGTGCTAAAAAAAAATCCCCTAGCTTCGCTCTACACGTGAGTGAGAAGAGGGAAGAATAACTACCCCTTACTGGCTGATATAGCCCCTTGAATTTCGCAAAATCGATGTCCATTTGATCAAATTTGAAATTTAAGTGATTGTTCTTTCTATTTTTATATCTTTGCGCTGTAAACTAAGGGAAAACTATTTTTAATTTAAATTTGTTGTTTTTTATATTTTTTTTCTAGTGAATGTCGGACTCAATGACGTACATTAAACTCCCTTAATTATTCAGTTTCATAATACTTTTTATTTTTCTGCCTTAGTCTTTAATGTCATCTAAGCAGAAATATAATTTAATTGTCAGTTTAAGTGTTTTATTTTTTCAACTTTTGACATCAACTTTTTACAACCCCCTTCTAGCGTGACATCATTTATGGACAGCCCTGTGTGTGGCAAGTGGGGAGGGGAATTTTCTTAATTTTGTAACATCACACCTTAAAACTGTTCTTTTACTGCTGTTAAGTTGGGTTTATTTAACTGTTTGGTTTGATTTGGTAGAGCAAGAAAGGTATATAACTTCTAACTAATGAAAAAGTTAAATTAAATTCAAATTCTTTTAATTCGTTAAATTTTAAAAAATGTGTTATGAGAAATTAGAACTCATAAAAAGACACAAGTTAGGATTCAGTTTGGGTGTTTTGAATGATTGAATTTAGCAATAACGGTGTTGATAGATATTTGTAAAAATTAAGCTATGTTGCATTTCTCAAATGTTATGACCCAACAAGCAGGATGAAAATTAAAAGTGATGTAATGTTTTAAAAACTAATAAATGTCTTAACTGCAAACAACACCCATCTGGTTTATTTTTGCCATTTCCCCCCTAGAATTTTTTTTACTCTAAGTGATGCTGATAAGTAAGTGAAATGGGTAGCAAAACTATTTTCCATTCAGAATTTCCGTTATATAATTTTCGAAAGACTTTAACACCCCTCCCCCCATTTGCTTCTTATTTTCGAGAAGCCTAGTTGTTTGTATTATAGGATCACGTATGGGCATTTGGTCGTAATATCCCATAACAAATCACACTAATCCCCCATCTGTCAAATATCGGTGACCTCCATTGTGCGATGACACACTTATGAAATTTTAAACAAATCAAATATGATTTAAAACTATTAATCATACAGTACAAGGCCGTATTCAAGGGGTGAGTTTAGGGGTTCAACCCGCCCGAAATATTTTACATACATTTTAATACTGCTTTCTTGTGGGTGTACACTTTTGAGAGCCCAATTTCAAATATTTTTCTGCAGGAGAACCCTTAAACCCCCCTTCTAAATTTAGACGTCTGTTTATACAGTGATTTTCCCTTGAAAGTTCTACCACTTACAAGAAGCGATTGCCTTTGGGTATTCCCCCCCCCCAATTTAAAAATGATATAAAACACGAGTTTAAAAAGGTAAATTTAAATTTTTTTTCTGAGGGATGACCCCTCAGCCCCCTCGAAATTTTGACCGCCTGTTTATAATTTTTTCCTTAAAAATGTTGTGGTTTACAAGAAGCTGTAACTCTTCGGATGTAAACCCAAAGGGTTTCAAAATGAGCTGAAACACTACTTATAGAGGCAAATCTCAAAATCAAAGGCAATTTCCCAGACCCCCCTTTATTTGGAGAAATTGTAAAACTTTGACATATTGTGTAACATAAATAAAATACTACTTTTAAGTGATCTATTACTTAAGGCATAAAAGGACTTGTTAAGGGTACTTAGAAGTAACGTTTAGTCAAACCTCCCCCTGAAACTAATGTATGGTTACGACCCTGATACAGTGCACGCACACTCTATTGTGGGAAAAATATGTAAGGTGTGTGTTTCATAAGACATTGGACTTGACACTGTGTTTGACATGACATGATGCGCTTACCTTGTGCTTGTGTAGGTGAGGGAGACCCCCAGGCACCTTTGTAAGCTGGCTCTGAAAGAGACAAAAACATTTACAGAAAACAGGTAATTAAATGGAAATTCTGCATGCAATGTTAACAAAATACAAGAATTAAGCGTGTTTCTGTTTTATGACAAGCATTAGACTTATCGTTTTTACCTGTCCAAAACATTAACTTAGGAAAGCTTTAAAATATAACATAATGGTATTAAACTGAATAATATCCACTCTTAAATTTAAAATAGGAACACTCAACTGAGCTAAAGTAAAAAAAAATACAATTTAACAAATTTATTAAAGGTAAAAACCAAACTCTAAAAAAATTCCTTATTACAGACTCATAAAATCCCTAGCACAGCCCGACCTCCTTTTTTAAAAAAAAAATCCCGAGACCTCGCGTTGCCATTCAGTTCGGCAGAAATTCAAACATTAATTCTCCGTCAATATCGACGGAAGAAGAAGAAGAGAAGAGCGGAGAGTGTTTTCGTGTCCCTCGGAACAAGGGGGAAATGAAGGAAATTGTTCGAAAAGGCAACGGTTTCATAAAATATCGCGACTCCTAGCTTTTTATTGAGAATTTCCTGGGAAGCTTTCTTCCCTTCGAGAGCGAATATTAAAGTTTGAGAGAGATAACATCGTTTTTCTTTTTCTTTTTGTCCTTTATTCCCTTAATATGCAGAGAAATGAAAATTTTGGACGACCCGAGTGTTGTGCTATCTCTCTCTCCGTTTCAAATATATAGATCGGGTTAATGTTTGCCGATGCTCCTGCTGCCGCGCGCCTTGTTGTTTATTAATGTTTGTGTTTGTTGCGATGCTCGAGTTCAAATATATTTTCTGAATTCGCGACGTTTTTAAGCACAGCACGCGCCATTATGAATTCCTGTTTGTGCTATAGTTATTATATGTTTGTTTGGCTTGTTAATACGGGCAGAAGAATTTTCATTTACCCTTTAAGTACAAATATGTATTTTGTATTTACATCGTGCGATGTTTTTTTTAATATCCTAAAACATCCACCCTTTAAAAAGTATTTGCATCTCATAAGTGTTCATATCTTTCTCATTTACCGCTTGATTATATTCTTCAATGTAAACAGCATTCCAACAACAAAATTGTTTTGATAAATATTTAATATTACATGCATTTATATCTATATCTTAGTTGATACGAGTTTTATTTGGTTCATAAATTCCATTCCCAGCAAAATAAATTCGAAAAAGAGCATGATACATTGTTTTTTCAAACTGATAGTTCCGTCTTTTTTTACTAGCCCCGTTTATAAATGTGTTAAACATTCCTTGGTTTGAATGTCTAACGAGTTAATTTATTGCAATTTTATTAAAAAATTTAATCGTGAAATAATTTTAATTAAAAATAATTAAATTACTTTAGGGCTAGTTCACTGAAAATGGAAGACGTTGGTACCTATAAGTGAATAATTCATATTACTCCAGATAATATTTCAAAGAATTCAAAAATCATAGAAAAATACAACTATTTAATTCTTTCTTTAGTTTTAAATTCTTAATTCGTATCAAAGTATGCATACCAAAAAGTTAAATCATTCCAAAAAAAAGTATTTATTAATAATAGCTCCCTAAAAATATTTTTTTTTTGCCATGGTTTACGAAAACTTAAAAGATATAAAACTTCTGGAGAAGAAATTTGATATGCTTAAACAATGAAATATGATAATAAAACTTAATATTACTATGCTTTCATTCATTGGATATTTAAAAAAACATGTCCAGGTTATTCAAAAAGATATCAAGGATATTAAAAAACATATACACATATTTCAAGGCTTTTAGTTACTTTGTCAAATAATAGCCCTGAAATATTTTTTCTAAAGACACATAATTTAAAGGATTCTGCCCTAAGATCCTTTTAAAATTTTATGTGAAATTTTGGCATATAAAACCGAAATTTTTGAAACATTATTGTAAAACTGTTTTCTATAATGTAGATCAATTTAGGATTATTTGAAATAAAAGGATCTACCACAAATGTTCAAATTATTCAATACATCGTATAAGAGATAAACGTAAATTAATACACAATGAGAAAAAAAATATCGATTTATTCAGGATATTGCATTTGAGAGTTGCCCTGCATAATTAACCATATTAATTTTAGCGATGTAAAAATGCAATAACAGTTGTATTCATGGTATAGTATACAAAAACGACTGGCAAACTAAATCTTTTATAGAGTTGAAATAAAAATATATAATATATATTCATTTTTATCTAGTTTTTAGAACAACATTGAAATAAATGATGATTAGAGGAACGGAAACTTATTGAAACATCTGGTAAATTATTTTTCATCGTTTGTTCCCCTGTTAATGAAAATGGAAAAGAATAATTTAAATTTATGCGCTCGCTGTCATGATAAGAATGTCATCAATCATCGAAAGATCCTTTTTGACCCTTTTACGGGAAAGAGCTCTAAGAAAGTTATTATTTCACTGCTAACAATACTCTCAAAAAAATACTAAAAATCTGACTTTCAATAAATCTGTTAACTTAATTTCACATTATTGTAGAAAATAAAGTGAAAAGGTTCATATTAATACTTCATGCTTTTCGAAAGATTATTTTCACTTCCAATTTTATTTATGAGTTAAATTCAGAGTACTAATAGTTTTGGACTTGTTTATTCGAAAGTTTAAAATATCATAATGTTATAGCAATCAATGCTACAGAAATTTCTCAAAACACACATGTAAAATATTTGAATTAAAAGTTTCAAAGATGATAATTGGTTTAAAACAGTTAATTTTCCAGGTTATTAAATAAGTTTGTATTGAATTCATGTAGTATTTTTTTTTTCTTTTTAGAATACGTCCAAGGATTTAGGAAAAAGGATGATCTTCATTTACTGTAAATTATGTAAAAACAAACATCAATATTGATGTATTATTTTGTGGATTGTATATGGAAATTAATGGTATGAGAGAAAATGTATGCCCATCTCTATGGTAATTTATTATTTAAAACAGTTTTAAAAGTTGTTTTCTGATATGACGATAACTTAATATTTGATTACTTAAAGCTTAAAAAGTCTTCGGGGCTATAATTACGAGGACTGTTTTTTTACTCAACTTCCGTTTTGTCATTGAAAAAAGTAGTTGGAATTTCAAAATAATTTTGCTATGGATAGTTAGGTATGTTCCTGAAAATCAATCTGTATCATTACCGGAAAAATCGTATAGATCTGACCAGACATACCCTTGTTATCACAAATTACAATTGGATTTAAACAAACCATGCAGGATCTTGATTTATCGCATCATTGTTAAGGTAAAAAATTTCTTGTATTTTAAAAACTCTAAATTTATTTTCCAAACTTAAAGTAGGTCTTTAAATAGTTTTTCTATCAGAAAAGGAATTTTTAGATCACAGTCTTATCCGATTGCATTTAATCTTGGCGGGAATGAAATATAAGTTGCCCACTTGTAGACGCGATAACTAGTCGAAAGAAAGTTTGCGATTTTTTTTTTATTCGGGAATGATACGAAATAGTTTTCAAAGCTGTACCTAACTAACAGTAGCCAAATGTTTTCTAAATTACAGCTACATTCTCTTCAGGAGCAAAATGGGAATAAAAAAAAAACCTCGTATAACATTTTGTAACAAAATCCCTTCATTTCTTTTAAAAAAGTAAAACCTTTCACAAAACGAAAGGAACACAACTTTAACTTACTAAAGTGATTAAATCTAAATATTGATAAAAAAAATCCATGTTTATTTCTGAGAAATGCATGTAATTAATTCAAAATACATACATAATTTAATATTGTATTAATTTCTTTAACATACGTTTAAAAGTGAATCTTCTCAGAACATGAAATAAATGCTAGTGATCATGATTTCAGAAAATCTTTAAAAAGTACTCCGAAAAAAAAGGTCGAGTATTTTTTTTCACTCTAACTTTACATAAAGTAATAAATGATCCTCCAAAGGAACTGAATAGCTCGAAATTCAACATTGGAACTAAATGAGTTGTCCAAAGTTGTTTCATAAAAAAAATTAAAAAAGGTATTTCTAAACTAATTCTAAGATAAAATAATAACTTATGAAATTTTGATAAAGATTTATCAACATGTAGTTATATTTCAAAAGTGATTATAAAAGCTCTATTACTCCGAAACCTTAAAAGCATAAATATGAGGATGACTGATATACATCACTTTATGCCTTACAAAACGGCGCTAATTTTCACTGTCCCTAAATAACCGTTTAATTCTTAAAGATGTTCCCATCAACTGAATCTTTAACTGGGAAATAATTAAAAAATAATATGTTTTTTTCTTATTTACCTATTATATATTTTTTAAATTTCTGAGTTTAAGACCAAAACGTTCTAATTGGTTTTGCTTAAGGAATAAATCTAAATTAGTATTTATGCAAATAAAATTATTTAAAACAGAATAAAAAAAATCTAAATACATTTAAGAAATTCAGGTGTACATAGAACAAGAACTTGTTGCTGGGTTTTTTTCCACGGTACGCAATCAACTATTATGTTCATATGAAAAAACGTAGTTCAGACCCCCCCCCCCTCCATATGTACTTGAAAGTTAAAATTCACTATCCTGTTTCAGAGACAGATATGATGTTTAACTGTTCAATGAATATAATTTCATTGTGTAGAGAGGTATAAAATACTTTTTCAATTACGTATATCATACAAGAGATTACCTAAGTGTGTAAAACATTCTTAGAGTATTTCAAAATAGCTACACATGAAATTAGTTTATATGAGATTCTGAATTATAAATGGACTGGACGAGGGGTTGAAATGTGTAGGTATTAATTTTATTGAAATGTTGCTTAATCAATTATGTTACTCGATGTAGAAAAATTAATGTTGTTCTAAATTGTTGCCAAGACTACCTATATTATACCTTATACATTTATTTCTATTATTATTGTACCTTATACAAATCTCTACACTCAATATAAATGAATGTATGCATTATATGAGGGTGGAACGAAAACAGCCCCCAATATTTTTCTTATATTAAATTTGTAATAGTTCTGAAAAGTTGTCTTTAGTTATCAGCATTAATTTGTTAAAACTGGGAATTGATTCAAAAATATTTTCATGTGCCGCAAAGAAGTTTCAGAAAAGTACTGTTTTTTTACAAACACCTAAAGATTATAACCTCTTATTCTGTTCATATTTTTACGATGAACTGATATTATTATGAATATAATGTTTCAGGTTACTTTTTTAATCACCCCTCATTTGGTAAATATAATTGACAAAGAAATTTTGTGAAGTTGTTTTTCCTGCATTTGGAAATAGCTTTAACTTTAGAACTATACAACTTGAAAACATAAAATTTTAGACTAATTTTGTTCATAATTTTATTGTCTATGTTTACTGTGCTAATAGTAACATTTCTTTTAACAAACATTTTAATAATTAAAAAAATAAAAAAAGAAATTGAGAATTTTTTATCAAAACGTTTAAGTTTTTAACTTCTAATTTAAACATTTCTACCAAACTTAAAATTGAGAGTAAATATAATCATGTAGAAAAATAAAAATCTACGAATTTTTGGAAATTTGAAAATAAATTCCGGAAAATTCGAAATCTGTAAACATCACCTCAAATTATACTACAAGAGCAATTAGCTTAAAGAAAATTCGTAAAATCCCTTGAGATTGTTCATATGATTCAAAACATTCAGAACGAAAACTTAATCAGAACATTTAATGCTGTACTTAGAAGGGGTTAACATACTTTCAGACTACCAGTTTGGATTCAGAAAGGGAAAGTCGTGTCAAACAAACCTGTTAAAGTTCAATGACGAAGTAACAAAGGAGTTGGATAAGAAAAACAGTGTAGATATATTTTACATAGATTTTCAAAAGGCCTTCGATAAAGTTCCACATGAGGCACTGCTCTTTAAATTGGAAAAAATGGGTATCAGGGGTAAAACATTATTGTGGATTAGGAACTGGTTGATTAGGTAGGAAGCAGAGGGTGTAAGTCAAGGGTAATTATTCTCAGTGGGCAGAGGTCAAGAGTGGTGTACCTCAGTGGTCAGTATTGGGACCGATTCTCTAATTTTCATCAACGATATTAGTCAGGATATCAAGAACAAAATTAGCATCTTTGCTGACGACTTAAAAATTTGGGGGAGGGTAGATACTCAGGAGCAGGTTCAAAATTTACAAAGCGATCTAGATATTATATCGGTATGTGCAGAAAAATGGGGTATGTCCTTTAACATAGGTAAATGTCAAGTATTGCACATGGGTTGTAGCAATAGTAGGGCTGAATTTTATCTGCAAGGGGATAAAATAAAAGAGGGTGATAGTATCAGAGATCTAGGGGTGATAGTAAATGAAGACTTTAAAATGAAACATCAGTGTTCAGCTGCAAGTAAAAAAGCTAATAGGATGTTGGGATACATTAAAAAAACTGTTTCTTCAAGGTCCGGAAGCGTAATTCACAAGTGCACCTGCGATTCGCAACCGGGGGAGGTACTAAGAATTTTGACCTATCAGAACACTGAAATAGCTCTCTCTCTCTCTCTGATCTTCATGACGCAATACTTAGCAACACGCGCAAGTAGCTTATTGTGTTAGTTTGTTCCGATTGTTTAGTCCATCGGTTTAGTCATGGCTCTTGTTGATGTTCTCCCAGCAAATTCTAATTATGAAGTTATTGAAAGTGATTTTAAAAGTATATATGAATTCATAATGTGGATCATTATACTAAATTAATCATTAGAAGTCAAGTTCTTAAGTTTTATTCTGAATGGAGGTTCAACTAATGTTCTTAATATTATTTCAAAAAGTCAACCTCAGTAATATATTTAAAACAAGGAAATACCTTCTTCTAATACGATAAATATAATTATGAAAACTAATAAATTAATGGATCATTGCTAATTTTCAACTCTAATGTATCTTTTAAATTTTAGGTTGTGTAAAATAACTGAACGCAAAAATTCAAAGCCACCTTTGAATAAAAAATATAAATATCTTTTTTAAAATAAATTAAGTGATCATTGTTGCTTACAATGAGAAATGCATGTGCATGTTCATAATGTTTTCTAACCATATCCATTTTAATGTCTAATAATTTAAAATATACTGATCCCACTTTAATAAAAAAATTTAGTTAGAAATGTTAAAGGATAAAATAGATAAGTTAATTGAAATTTCATTTTATGAAAAATAATTTACAAAAAGAAGGAAGTAGTGATATAAGACAATACTAATAAAATTACCTATTAGTTCTGCTATTCAATCTTAGAACTTATTTTGTAAAGGTAAATTAAAATTTAATTCAGCAATAAAGGTAGCAAAAGGCTAAAAAGGATATTATTTATAATGAGCTAAAGGTTTAATGTTGGGGGATAAAATTTATTTGTAGTTTTTCTAATATTCGGCAGTAGTTAACTAGTTAAACTACTTTTAAAATTTCAATTTTAATTTTACAAAAATTTATTTTTAAAGTATTTTAAAACCTTAAAATACCACTAAATATATTATTAACTTATTTAAACCCTTTTCCATTTAATTTACACATTTAGCGTTCCTTAGCGCTAAGTACTAATTGGATAGATTATAAATTGTATTTATTATAATTATTAATTAACACAGTATATATACTACAAATAAATAAAATTAATTAATATTTTAAATGAATTAAATTATCTAGTTTACTTTTGGTGAATATTTAACTATAGTAGTTGCAACTCATTTTGGTACAAAGAGGAAAGTGTTCATTATTTTTTGTTTTGATTAATATCTAAAAAAAGAAACGGAATCTATAAAAATAAAAATAAAATAAAAAACCATTGTTTACATTCTCTCAACGAGGGAAGCCAAAATGATCTGGAAATAGTGTTCTGATTGGTTCAAATTCTAAGTACCTCCCCCGGTTGAGAATCCCAGGTGCACTTGTGAATTACGCGGTCCGGAAACATTATTTTGCCATTATATAGAGGCTTGGTAAGGCCTCATCTCGAATATGCTGTTCAGTTCTGGTTTCCATACTTAAAAAAAGATATAGATTTAGTTGAAAGGGTTCAGCATAAGGCTACTAAATTGGTCAAGGGTATATCTAGTTTTAGTTACGAGGAAAGACTTAAGAAGTTAAATATGTTCACTTTAGAGAAAAGAAGGGCTAGAGGGGATTTGATTCAACTTTTTAAAATGTTAAAACAAGGGGACACAGAGGGACTAGATTTCTGTACCGGTAATAGAACGAGGGGTCACAGTTTAAAATTGAATAAGGCAAGTTTTAAACGGGATTGTAGGAAGCATTATTTTTTTAATAGAGTAGTGGATAAATGGAATGCATTACCTGAATCGATAGTTAACTCAAGTGGGGTGGACGAGTTTAAAAGAAAAGTAGACGAATACTGGAAATCGGGGGGAGGTTGAATTGAATAGATGGATCAACCTTGCTGGGCTTTTAGCCTGTAGTTGATCGACTATATTTGTATTTGTATTTGTATTTCATATAAATTTCAAAAAATACAACTCTTAACAGGTGCAGTTCAAAATCTTACAGAGCTAACTCCCAACTTTAAGTTAATTCTATATGCATCAATTTCACCTTAATACTCTTAGGAATTATGTCCATATCTAATTTTTTATCTCCAACATCTTAAATAAAAGCATATTAAAGGTGTTAGAAGATAAAAGAATAATATAAAAACATAATTCTCAATAAGTTGACTCAATATTCAAACTTTAAAGAATTTACAGCAAATGAAGGAATTTTTCTACAATGATGATACATGAATTTTAGAGTATCCAAAAACTGGGGTTAAGGGTACGATGAACTGTGAAAACTATAGGTAGATAACTAAACATTTTGGACATATTGGAAAACTTAAGATACTAGTTATCCAGTTAATTACTACAGAGTATCTTTCAAACTCTTTTATGTGGCATGGCAGTCTAAGAAATGTCATAAAATTCCGAGATATTATTAAATCAATGTATAGTACTGCAGCGATTAACTAGATAACTGGTATTTTATATACAAAGAATAGAGTCTTTGTCTTTAATAACACTGAACTTGTTTTTATCAGCATTATCAAATCTTTGCTGCAAGTTATATCGATATACACAAAACACTCTTGAGTAATTATTGTTTACATTTTACTGTAATGTGTATAACAACACAATCATGAATATAATAATAATTTTTTCATAGAAATTAAACCAATTTTGTCTTTGAAATAAAAGAAAAAGAACGATACTCTTTAAAAGCATCAACTGCTACAGATAATCTTGTATATAATATAAAAAACTGTCAGGTGTCCAAGTTATACCAATTACTTCCATAACTAGTTGGAATCCATAACAGTATTTTTACTTGTTATTTTTTTTATTCTTAGAACTTATAATTTTAGCACCTTCAATCATATTTAGGTTTTCATAAAGCGAAACTGCAAATATTTCGTCTGAATAAGTATTTGATTAATTTTAAGGGAAACCTACACAATTACAATGAAATACAAAAGGGTTAACGTCAGAGAATCAGTTATGAACTAAATAGATGCATGTCGTCTATTGCACCCGTTGAAAAAAGGAAATCAATCGCAAAATATAAAGAAAATAATTATTTAAACAGAATTTAATTTATTTAAAGTTTTATCGAAATTATTTCGGATGATTGGGAAAACCTTTGGGCCAGAGTAAATTTAAATTATCGGAATAGCATAATTCCCCATATTTTGGTACCTTTATAGGAGTTCAATGGTTTGGGAGGTGTTATTTAATGTGATTTGATTACTTATATCAATACAGGCAAAACCAGGGAAGCTAAGAATGAGTGCTCACCTGTGAAGAGCATGGGTAGGTTTGCGACGGGCGATGCGCTTCCGTAGAAGTCGGGCTTCCCCTGCATCCACAGCCGATAGACGTCTGCCGTGGTGGCTCCGTACCGGCAGGGAAGCTGGTGCGGGCAGTCCACCTCCTTCCCCCCACCGCCCCCGCCCCCTCTCTTCGCCTCCACCTCAATGGTAACGCATCCCCCCTCCTGGTCCCCGTCGAACACCACTTTCGATCCCTCCTCCTTCCTCTTTGGTGGAAGATCTTCTCAACGAGCCATCTCAAGGTCGTGGTGTTTAGTAAGAGTGAATCAGTTCCTCACTGGTTCGAGATGGTGTTCCCTTTATACAAGGTTAACAGTCACTGTAGGAGGGAGATTGGGTGGAGGGATGTTCACTATGAGAAAAAGTCGAAGTGATGTTCAATGTAAGTGAATCAGATTCGATCAAATTAAGATTAAAGTTTTCATGGTGAGGGAAATAACTTTCTCCAGACAGTCGGTGTTTACAATGAAGAAAACAGTTCTAACTTGAGGTGTATTCTCTTCTTTTTCAGATGTGAGTCAGTAGTTAAATCTTCCAAGTTTAAGATTTTCAGACCACTCTCTTATTGATCTCTTAAGATTATATCTTCTAAGAAGTTTTGCTCTGGTCAGTTAGGAGTTTTCGTTCTTGAGTGATTCGTGTTTTTTGTTGGAAAAGCACACAGTTCTCTTAATTCTGAGCTTTGAGAGATCACCCTTTATGTAGGTAAGGAGAGTTTTAAGTTTCAGTGTAAACAATGTTTTCTTATGCTAGGCAACAACAATGAATGATTGTAAATACCGATTTCTTTCAGTAACAAATAGACAACTGATCATATACAAAAGGATTCAACTTGCATTACCAAACTCTACTTGCCTGATATGTTTCAAGTATCTTATCTTTCCATCTTCCAACACATGCCTAAACAAACAGTAGTCTTTCCTTCCACATGTTCCAGGAATGTCAATAGCAGAGACGTGATCTCTTGAAATCTTCACGACCGATTAAAAGACAGTAACATTCCTTGGTTTCTTTTTCTGTTGAAAGAACTGTTGTGGTAGTCTACAACATCATCGACCACAGGACAGGAAAAATCAGAATCCGGTGAGAATCTCAGAAAATATTCGTTTTATGTAGAACCTTCTTTTCGGTTTCAATAAAACAATGGAGATAAATTCTACAGGACAGGATTCAACTTATTAAAAAGTTGTTTACGAGAGACGTTTACGACTGTCTTTACTACTAAAAAAGCGTGTTTACCTTCCAACCAAACAGTCTTTCGAACAGCCACTCTCGAATAGTCAACTTCTATAATTATTCTTCTCACAAGACGATTTCAGTCTTGACCAGTCTTCAATTAAGATTCTTCGCCGTGGAAAAATCGAAGTGTTTCGTTTCAGCACTCCTTTCGAAACAAAAAGCGTGTTTACCTTGAAGCGAAGAGACAGTGTTCGGCGCAGTTCGGTGTGGAGGGTGTCCGGAGCGCGGCGCGAGGGGTTGTCGTCTGGCTCGCGAATGGCGCGGGGATCGATGTCGGGGCCCACTAATCGCCTGCGCCCCCCGCTCCGCCAATGGGAGAGCGTCGGCCCCTTCCGCCAATGGGCGCAGACGAGAAATGCTAATGAATTGTCTCCTCGCTTCCTTCCCCTGAGGATCCCGGATACCCCTGGATTTCCTCAATCTAGGCTGCGCTCACCGCTTTTTTGTTGTCGCTCGCTGCAGGTGGGCCTTCTTTTTCCTCTCTCGGTGCGAGGATTTATCTTTCGGGTAAACAAGGAAGGAGGGTGCTCGGAAGAGCGTTTTTCCGGGTTGTTTAGGGCCCCCCTGGTGGTGGGGGGGTCATAACTGTCAGTGGTGGCAACTACAGTGGGGAAGATGGGATTGAAAAAAAAACAGTGGTTTTCAAAGTGGTTCATATAGACCTCTAAGTGTAAATGGTGACTTTATAGAGGGCCCGATGATCCCTTCGGGAGGGGGGTGATGAAATTCCTTTTTTTTTTTTTTTAAACTTTTTATATAAATTTCTGAAGTAAATCTAAAAAACACTGTCTAAAATAGTTAAAAAAAAATTGGGAGTAATTTACAGCGCAGAATTTCTTTTGCTAATTCACGAAATTTATAATTCGTCTCTTTATTCTTATCAAATAAGACCCCGATAGGGTGCGTCCTACATTGAGAAAGACTGTTCTATAACCTCTAAAATGCCAGATTTAACTTAAACTAAGAATAAGTTGAACAGCTGAAATACTGCAGAGAAAAATCTAAAATATAAAAATGTCGGGAAGAGTATATTTCTTAATTTAAGATACATTTACATTGAACTGTCAATGTTGGCGACTACTTTGCGCAAAAGATGATTTTTAAAAAGATATTTTGATTGCATTTGAGTATCAATAACTATTAGGACTCACCATAACATGCAAACCGTAATTAGTTTTAATGTAAAATAAATATCAAAATATATAATACTACTAAAAAATTATTTGTCATTCTCTTTATTTTTTTTTCAACTTTTAGTCTTTCTACTTTCGTGGAATGTTTTTATCCTTTTCTATTTTCTGTCACTCCTTTTCTTTCATCTTTTTTCTTCCTCATTCTTTTTGTTTCTTTCCTATATCATGTTCTCTTCCGTCATTCGTTTCTCTCTTTTCTTTCATCCTCTATTTCTCTTTCTTTGAAAAAAGAAACTGGGAAAATACTAAAAAAATTCGTAAATCACGTATTTTTATCTGTATTGTAATCATCCTCCCATTAAGAACAAAGAAAAACGTTTTCATATTTATTTAAAAAAAATTAATTCCTCTATCAAGAGTTACTCAAAATATAAAGGTTAAGAAAAAGTATTTTCCCCTTGTTTGTATAACTCGGTTTATAAAAAAAAACCTTTTGATCATAATAGATGAAAACCTAATCGGGCTTTATGGTACCTTATGGTTTGTGATAACCTTTCTCTAAAACAGTGGTTTCCAACCGGTGGTCCGCTGACCATTGGTGGTCCGTGAGAGTTTTGGAAGTGGTCCGCAGAGAGATCCGGAAACACCGCCCAAAACATTCCTATAAATCATCATAACTTTGAATGAACTGAACAAAAAAAGATTGAATCATACTTTCGGCTGTGTATAATGTGGGGATAACAGCGACTACTCAATTGTTAACAATGCTTTCTTCTTAAATTATTTAAAAATGCTTACTTAAAGTGAATTTAAAAGATAAAAAAAGCTGAACGCAATTTTGTGGGTTCCGAAGGTTTACTTATCTCACAAGAATAATTACTAATTCTTGTGAGATGTATTTTACATTTTTCATAAAATACTATAGTTAGATTTCAGAGTATTATATAAATTTTCACGCTTAGTTAGGATTAATAAACTTTCATCTTGAAACATCTACTAAGGGTGGTCCGTGAAGATTCCAATTTTAGACTTAATGGTCCGCAGACTTCTCTGAGTTGGGAACCACTGCTCTAAAAAGTGTTTATTGTTTTAAATTAGCAGAAAAAATGATGTGCAATAATTGAATACCTGAATTATAAAAGAAACAATGACTATAGGTAGTAACACTGATAATTTAAAATGAAACAAATATTCTCAACAATGTATGTATAATCAACAATGAATTATTAGTTTGGGAATCTCAATCCTACTATTTACCCATTGTTGCTTTATAAAAGCAGAGAATTTTACTTTCTTTTGTTTAATTTGTTAAAAGTATTATGGAGAGAGTTTCCCACTTTCTTTTGTGAAAAATTTATTTTTCTTTGAAATCATTTAGAGACAGTTTTAAAGAAAGATAAGCTTTCACGAGCGAGATGATACAGCTAATAGCTCGTCAAAAGATAGGTGAGTAGAGCTATGGAAAATGTAAAACAGTTGAATATTAACTTTTCACCTTAATGTAAGATTTTCCAATGAAGTAGTAGGTTTTTTATTCAAGAGAACTTTTTAATGATTATTTTTCAAGTGTAAAAATATTAATAGACTTAAAAAGTACTTTAGCCGGACGCAAACATCGACTTTTTTTTACTAATTTGAAAAACAAAATCAAATATCAAAATAAAACAGCATCTTGAGTTTAAAGCAGCAGTATCTTTTAATTTTTGTTACATTTTTACGTGCAAATAATAAAATATTGCTATTATAGTCCGATTTGAGATATTTGTGCCCGGCTAATACTTAAGTACTACCACTTAAAATAATAAATATGCAAAAATATTTTTTGAAAATATCCAAATTTCAAAAGTTTAGATTGATTTGTAGTAGGTACAGTAGGTAGTATTGTAAAACCTTTCCTCAAAAATATTTATTAAAATATTATCTATTAATTTAAATATTTATACAACAAGGAAAAAGTGCTTTATACCATTTAAAAAAACTCTACTTATTATACCTCTACGGCATTTATTTTCGAAAATATGTGACGTCGTATTCGTTAACTTCATTACTTCATTTCACGACGCGCGCATGCAAACACTATGTTCACGTTTTCAATAAACTTTTTTTGAAGGCAAACCGGATATCATGTCATACTGTTTACTGTCTCAAATTTCTCGAAAACTATGGGTCGTCGAGTTAGTTCTGTGGGAATTTAACTCTCCGCAAGGACTACGAGGATGTTTGTAGGCGCACCCAAACGTTACTCGAAATGAATGACACGCGATTGCTACGAGGGATATTTTTATCTGGCGCAATGTTATGAATTAAATTCTCTGTATGTGAGACGTCACCCGCCGCTCGTGATCTACTCCCTCCCCGCAGGTTGTTTTCTCTGTGGTGCGACGCCCGCAATCGTAAAAGCAGAAAGGTTGCGGCGCCTCTTTCTTCTCCTCCGCAAAGAAGAGGATTTATCTTTTCGGAAGGTTGGTTGTTGGGTGGGAGGAGAAGAGAGATGGTGGTTGGACCCCAACACTGATTTAGTTGGAAGGACTGGTGTTTTTGTTAAAATAGCCTCACTACTCGAAAAAAAAAAGATCCTACGTCTTCAGTAAAAAGGTACCTCCTCGAGTACTTTTATTTAACAGTTAAGGTTTCAGTTGACTGATACTTTTTGTGATTTAGTGAAATTGTACATTTGGAAATTTCGTGTTCTGTCTGAAACTATCTTTCTTTTTTTACTCATTATAACTTACTTTCTTCTCAGTCACTTTTTTAGTACATCTCTTTCTTCCCTCATTCTTTCATATCATATTCCCTGTCCCTCATTTATTTTTCATTCGTTTCTCTTTCTTTCGCCCTTCATTTCTTTCAATCCCCCATTTATCAATTCTTCTGTTCTTTCCCTCTCTTTTTCTTCCTCCTCCTATCTTCCTCATTCTTCTGTCCTTCTTTATTTCTCACTTTTATGGAGCACTAGATTAAATAAATAAAATAATCTCAATACTTTAATTGAAACCATTGCTTTAAATTATTCAAGGCACAACCGTGCTAAATATGTAAGATTTTCAGATTGTATAAGGTTTAAGGTACAGTAGTATATTTCGGAGGGAGAATGGTCCCTTTTCCTTAAAGATTTCATTATAAGATGTGTCTGTTGTTTGAAAACCTGGTATAAGTGGAGATTTGTACCCAATATCTACTCAACAAATATCATAAATTATTTCCTGGAATTTTCCAGTTTATTTTCCACTTCGAAATAGTTGCTAATAAATCAAATGCGCATTAAGTTTTGGCAAAATATATGACGAACAAAATTGTAAAATTTATATTAGGATTGTGAAATTTATGACAAACAATTTTGTGAAACTCATGAAATTGTTTTTGAAAGTTTGTGTGCGTTTTGTGAATTTATGATTAAATAACAGTTTACTAAATCGTGAAATTTATTTATAATTTTGCGATTTTTAAAATTAATGATGAACTAAATTGAATGAATGAATGTAACAGTTTGGCGTGTATGTTTATTCTTGGTAATGTAAATATATCCTCTAATTTATTTCGAGTAATCAATTGCACATTTTAAAAACTCAACCAAAGATTAATTTAGTGGAAAAATTTATTATCTAGTGCCGACGAGTCTCTACAACTGTCAAAAAACAGAAATTAATGGCGGCTCCTGTTTTGAATTTTATTAAATTTGAATTTTATGAATTTATTATTATTTGTTTTTGAATTTGAATTTTACAGTTTGAGCGTTTATACAAAAAAGAAGCAATACAATTCAATTTGTAAAATCACTTGATAGGAATTTAAGGTGTTTTTAAACATAATTTTAAATTAAACGTGGGAATATCTCTAAATATACAAGCAACACCCGCTGTTAAATTTGTAAAATGGCATTTCATTGGATCGCATAAAATCGCTCTCTATACTCTTAAAGAAATCGGAACTGTATATATTAGCCAATTGTACTAGCTACTATATCAAGAGAATAAACCTTGTCTTACTTAGTTATGTAATTTTAATTTTTTTAGAATTGAATTTTTTAAAAACAAAATAATGGCTCTTCTTCAGTTTTATATTTAAATTTTTTCCAAGCTTTTCCATATTTTCCAAGCATATAGAAATGTGGCAGGCATGAAGCGATTACCATTCTATTGATGCTTTGTAAAACATACAAAAGCAAAGAGAATAGGATAATCCATACGCATAAAATTAATCCTCTCCCTTAAAGTCTGCAAATTCGAGAAAGCATCACGAGATCGTGAGTTCCATAAGAAACTGTCAAACACCCGGCGACCACTAATTCTGTTATGAGAGAGGGGGTGCGCTAATTGCTTCTTAGTGCCTCCCCAAAAAAGATCAACACTCCCTTTGTCAATAAAGACTTAAAGTAACCTTTTAACCACGTGACATGTGGTCAAATAGAGCGGGCAAACAGAGCCTCTTAAAACCCTTCGGGCTGGGGTCCATTGTCTATCGAGCTGAGTCAACAAACTGCTGCTGGCTGGACGAAGGCTTTTTACGATGCTCGCGAGCACGTGTGTTTCCATCAGACGCTAACGGAATCGCTTATGTGCCGAAAAAGGTTTGGATTCACCACAAAACGTTTTCTTTTAATAGAAAAAAAAGGTTAAATTAAAATTAAAAATTATAATGAAAGTGAATCATAAAGGCAGTATGAATGGAATCAAATATTCAATGGATAAAAACTGGTAAAAATAATTTTATTTTGACTTAGTTTGCAGCACAAAGAATAAGAGAAAAAGACAATAATTTAAATTTTAATATAAATACGATGAATGGACATTGATTTCTTCAAATTCAAGGGGCTATATCTACCTATAGTTATTTTTCCTTCTTCCCACTCATAGCGAAATTCGAGATTTTTTTGAGCACAAAAAGTCAATTTGCCATTTTTTACTTATTCCCTTTTTTAAACTGTCGATTCAATTTTTCCGGGAAAAAATTTCTGAAAATGAATTAATTCCCTGGAGTCGGTGATACCTAATCGAATAAAACTTTATTCCAACCTAACAAAATACTCTTTAAATTAACTAAATCCAATTCCATCAAACATCAGTCCCATTTCTCCCTATCGCGTATAATAAAGCTCTCATTTTACGATGTACCCTCTCTCATTGAAATTTTCGTGCATCACAAAAAAAACCCATTCACCAGTCCCCGTTTAAATACTCTCCACCCGCCGAGATGGGCAATTAGCGTCGTCTATTTGGGCCCTCCCTGGGGTCACGTGCCGGGGCACGCGCCCTCTTTTTTTTAGAGACGGGAGCGTGAATGGTGGGCTAACGAGCCGCGCCAAGAAGAGCGGTTTTCGGCCAAGTGGCCCTCCAGCCACCCTCTTGTTCTTGCCGACATCGATTGTTTGGAGGAGAGGGTGGGGAGAGAACGATTTTTCGAATCCTCTCTCTCTGTTCCAGCGTCAAGAGGGGGTTTCGATGTATGGGTCATTCTGCTGCGTCGAGTGATCAGATTTTTATTCACTTTTCTACTTTTTTTTTGGATCGTAAGGATGGAATGATACACTCTGTACTAATTATTAATAACTATTACTTTTCATTTATTTTTCATTTATTTTTATCATCTCAATCAAGGGGAGTCAACCACTTATTCTTACCACCCACTTTTGCATCTTGGCTGTCGAAATTTTCTCAGGATACACAGATTGATTTATAAAGTATTGAAGTAGTACTATTTTTATTTTGTATTATTTATAAAGAGAGGATTTTTAAATGTGATTTTTCTACACTGTGCACATGATGTATGATAATGGTGTAATAGCTATGTTAACTTTGTACCAAACTGTGCCAACTAGCCCCACGGCAATATGCAAAAGATTCCACACATTCCAAAACATTTGAGACTTAAGGATGATACACATGCATGAAACCCGTCTTTAGAAAACTGTAACCATAAATGCTTTAATTCAAGCCACGAGTTTACCAGATCAAACAATCTAAAGATGAAAAACATTGAATTCCCTTCATAAATCTTCGAAACAGACTGAAGGCTTGGTGAAAATTGTTTAATTATGTACTCCATTAAACACCGAAATTCCAATACTCAAGCTCCCTTATTTTGGAAAAAATATAAAGGCAGAATGCCAACTAGACCCCGGTCTCCCGTATTGTAAATGTGCAACATGGATTTTTTCACCAGCCCTGAGAGAACGATACCCATGCCTAAATACGACACTGGAAGTATAAAAGAAGGCTGAACAAAATTTTTAATTCAGATATCATTACTCCTTTCGTCCTACTGCTCCAAATGGACTCTCAGAGGCATTTTCCCGATATGAGGGGCCATATTTCATCGCCCCTATCTCCCCTCACCAATGTCATCATCGCAACCCTTTCTTTCTCCGCTCCAGTTAAAATGTTTGCTCTCCCCCCCCCCTTGACCGATGGTCAGCGACTTCCGCGCGACCCCCGATCCACTTCCGGAGGGTGCATTTCCATGTGTATGGAAGGGCGCCCCCATTAGGGCAGTGGTCAAGATGGACGCGGCTAATGGGACGAGAGGAGGGGAAAGAGTTGAGTCAAATCGAACTGATGCTATGGGATTCTCTTCAGCGAAGGTTATTAGTTTTATGCGTAGTTACATGTGAGATGAAACAATGAACTAGTACTGCTCTTTGAAACAAAAAACGTTACAGTGATGGAAATTGAGAGAGAATGGCTGGGGTAAGAAGCAGGGCCGTAGCCAAAGGAAAGCATTCAGCCCCCCCCCCGCCAAAAAAACCATGTAAAAAACATTGACCATATATATATAAAATGGCTAAAACTATACTCCATATTCCCCCAACATAACAATGTCCACCACCAAAAATGTTTTCCTGGCTATGCCACTGGTTACAATGATGCTTAAAACGGCAATTTTTATAATTTAATGTACTAGGGAGCTACCGCCCCCTGATCGCTAACTCTCACTCACCCCCGTAAACAGCTTACGCAGGACCTTTAGGATTGCTTCTCAATTCTCACAAAACCCAGCTCACTGAACTTGACTCACTTTATAAATCATATCAATAAATAATCATATTAATAAAAACCTTTTAAGCCATTGAGAATAATAAGATACAAAACCTACATGACACTTATAGTTTACTAATTTCGATTTTCAGGCAAAAAATTATAAATTTCAGACAAAATTTGTGAAATTTTAGTATGAAATAACGTATTTGTAAGTTTTTATATTACTTTTATCAGTCTTTGAATGATATTTAATTTGGAAAGTACTTTTTTAAAACGTGAAAAAACTTGTTTCATCATAAAATATGGCGTCAATTGGTCGTTGTGATTGGTTGCATAATATGTGGTTTGATAGTACTTGCTTTGTTACTGCGACCTCATCCGTAATCTGAAAAAATTGAAAATATTTTAAAATTGAGAATTTTTTTAGAAACTTTAATGGTTTATTCCATATCCTCAAAAGAATCCGAACAATAACAAATAACAGTTTGATACCAAAAATGAGTTATACGGATCAGTAATAAAAAGTTTTTCCCTGGAAACCGTTCACCAAAAACTTTTTTTAGAAGAGAGATATTCTCAAAAACTGAAATTGACCATTTTTATCTAGGAGGCCATCTTGATACGTCACGTAATGCAGAGTGTTCTTTATTTATGTCGGATCCCAATTTATTATTAAGAATTTATCAACTAATGAAAAAACAACAATACAAAACTTTTCCTACCCAAGGTCCAAACAAAAGGTGACGAAAATATGTACAATGCAGGTAATGCAATAAAAAAATCGACATAAGTAAACAAATATGAATGAAGACAAGACAAATAAAACACATTTTATTTCCATAAGTTGAAAGAGCACATCCCAAAACTACTAGAAACTGTGGACCTATACCACATGCTATATGGCCACGGAGAGGCAAGTTTCTTTACTTTTGCATTTTTACATTTTAACTTTAACTGCAAGTTTTCATTTTAGTATATATGTTACGGGCAATGTGATAAATCGGGCATTATTAATAATGCCCGGGCAATGCGATAAATTCAGTGGAATTTATGAATGAAATTTATCACTTTGCCCGCCTCCCTTTCGGGCATCATTAATAACTAGGGGGCTTCGCCCCCTGCTCGCTATCGCTCGCCAACCCCCGGGAACTGCTGACACAGTTCTAGGATTGCTTCGCAATCCTGTGCTCGCTACGCTCGCTCGGCATATACGCTGGTACAGCCTAGCTGAGATTGTGTACTACCTGGATTTGAACCCAGGTTATTGAGCGTTTCGTGATTACGAACATTGTAGTACATACACTCGCCAAAACGTAAACAAAACACAAAACCACAACAAACCAACCGTTGCCAACGGGAGAAAACAAATACTGCCCAATTCGTGAGCCACGTACGTACGTATACGTAAGAGAATTATATATATAGATGACCAATTAATCACTTTGCCCATAACACACATATATTATGTTATATTTCATTTTTGATAATATGATAACTATTAGAAAAGATAACTGTTAGATAAATTATCGTTTCTTTTTCCCCGCATTATTTACTACCTTGGCCATCAGTACACCTGCGATTTCTACATTATAGTATAATACCACAAAACCAAGTGATATATTTCTACCTAAAACAGTGCTTGGACACCTGACCTGATTTTCTTCTGGAAAGAAATCTAGTACTCTCCTTACGCGATTAAGAGAAAATTCTTGAAATTCTGTAAAGAATAATGATCGCAAATGGGCAAACTGCTGTAGATTTGCAACCTCCAAAAATACTGCCTCCCTGTGCTACAGCACATGTTGCACAAGACTAAATATGGCAATGCCCATTATAATAGCAACAAGAAACATTCGTGTTTGTGAAATTCACAAAAGACAAGCGATTCATTTCAAACAATGGCTCCAACAGAAAATAAAAACGTTTCGTCGTTGTTTGTTGCAACTTCTCTCGTTTAGAGCAAGCGATTCCGTTTCGGAAAAACGGATTTCCCCCTTTTGTGGGTCTTTGGGGGAGATTTCATTATTTCCTGCCCCTCATTAGGGCCTAACATCTCGTTTGCGGTGCGCTCGAAACAGTTTCAAACCCAATTAAAAAGACTCCGAAATTCAACTTTGCTTGAGGAGATTTTGTTTTAACAAGGTCTATACGTATACAGATTCGCCCAAACAGTGAGCGAGGTTTCTTATTTTTATCTGGAATGAGGGTCCCAATGTGTAATTTTAGTAGTAACTGATGTTCTTTAAAACTTTCTTTAGCATATTTCGCCTATCACCAATCTTATTTCCTCAGTAAGGATTTCTGAAATTGTATAAATCTTCTATTATAGTAATATGGGTACGCAAGTAATAAATAAATCTTTTTAAGAATTCATTTAAATTTAATTTTTATTTATAGATTTTATATTAAAATTTCATCTTTATATCGAAATAGCATCCATTTTTCTGTCATTTTTTGGTTTTATATACTTTATAGATTTTTATTTGTTTCCTTTTTGTTAAGTTGACACATTTTAAAACAATAAGAAAAAATTGAAAAATTGGAATGTGTTACTTTAGTGATATAACAATAGTCTCCCCTCAAAAATGTTATGAAATAGAACAGCTATAAATTTCTATGAATGGTAATCCTTTGTACAATGAAGTATGGAATTTCAGAAAATTAATGTATATGGTGAGTTTTTGAAATTTTGTTAGAGGAAAAAGGTATGGGAAAATCCATCTGGGTAAATATTCTTGATAGTATCTATTTTTCTGCTTTTAGAACAAGCATGCTTTCTCTATTTTCCTTATATACAAATTAAATTTTATTTTACCTAATTAGTAAATAATTATGAAATTAATTTTGTTAGAGGAATATTTTGTGTATTCTGTTATTGTAACTTATACAGCAGCGATAGTTTAACTTGTTCTGTCTTGGTGATAATTTTAAGTATGGAGTTTTCAGCTATCAATCTATCTATTCTTTTCTATTGAACAATTTTTCTTCGTTTATTTGATGCTTGACAATGCATCAACCATAGTAGCATTTGATAACCTACGTCAATCGACAGTCCTGAGATCCCCCCCCCACGCGCTGTCCTGTTTGCCAATTGGATCGGTGTACAGGACGACAATCTTCCCTCGATCGTATTTACATATATACAGAGGAGGGGGGGGGAGGATGTCACTTAATCGCTGACTCAATCCCATCGAGACGCAGCCGCCTGTTAACTGCGACTGTTTGCCGAGGGTCGGCTGACCGAGAGGTGTGCACACAACAACTGTTGCTGCCACCAGGGGGAGTGGGTTTTTAGGGGCTCTCCTCTTTGTTCCACCCCTCTAATGTCTATAAGTCGAAACACTCGTCCTTCTATTTGTTATACGAGAAGATCTATACTCGTCCAAAATGTTTAGTTTCAAAGACATTATAACAACTTTAGTTGTGATGTTATAGGTAGAACATTTTAACATTTTAAATCTGTTGTGATAGTGTTCTGAATATGTTTGAAATGCGTAAAACACTTTTGCAACACTTGTGAAACGCTAAACTTTTAAATTCTAAACACATTTTACAACATTATTTTAGAACACATTTCTAACACTTCCTAAACATATTTAGAAACACTATCACAACACAATGAGGTGTTAAAGTGTTCTACCTCACAACACAACAAAAGTGTTGTTAATTTGAGGACAAAATAGTGTTCTTAAATGTGTATATTTTTGTGTGAAGCATTTGCAGTGACGATCCAGAAATGTGTCCTAAAAATAGTGTTGTAACATGTTGTCGTAAAGTGCAGTACAAGAAAACACGTTGATTTAATATACAAATATCTTTAATGAAACTTCAATCCCACACAACTCCTTTTTCAATCTTTTTAGAAATACCAAAAACAAAGCGTGCTTGAAATAACAATCTCGTACTCTCTTAAATTAAATAAAAATAACTAGTCACAAATTTTGTGAACACTAGTACTTCACAACACGTGTTTAGGTTTTGGTTTGATAATTGGTGTTTTATGGAACAAGGCAAAAAGTGTTTGGATCTGAAAGTGTTCCTAAATTTAGATGAAAAATTATAGATGATTTATGATTATATATGATATGATAGATGATTATGAAAATGATTAAGATGAGAACACTTTTTCTCACACTACAATCGCAACATCGCAACGCTTTAGGTCTGAAGTGTTTATTATTGCGTTTACTTAGCGTTGCAAAAGTTTTATTACTTAGAAATCGTATTTAAATTAGCTACGCGTATTTAAGTATATATGTTACGGGCAAAGTGATTAATCGGGCATTAATAATAATGCCCGAAGTGGAGGCGGGCAAAGTGATAAATTTGATTCATAAATTCCACTGAATTTATCACATTGCCCGGGCATTATTAATAATGCCCGGATTTATCACATTGCCCGTAACATATACATATTTACACACAATCCTGTTTAAACAGTAATAGAAAAAAAACATTCTACACTACACAGAGAAATTCCTTGGAAAAAAAAACAAGTTCGATCCGCCTAAAAATTCTAACCGAGGGATCGGAATTCTAATTCAGCCCCAGACAAATCCCAAAATCCCCCCTCCTCTCTCTATCTCACAAAAGGAGCGAGTGAAGAAACCCTGTGTGCGGCGGTTTGACAAAACGGGCTATCTGCTGCCTCATAGATTCCCGTTTTTATCCCGAAAAGAACACGGTGTCCGGGGATGTCGCCCCTCCCCCCCCCGTCTGCCCCGGAGCCCAGTGTCCGCCTCATATCCTGATGCACTTCCGCTCCATCTTGGCCGACTTTTTCCCCTCTCTCTCTCTCTTCGAGTGGGATTTGGGACAAACCGCCGAGCCTAATATCCCCCCTCCCCCTCCTCTCTTCTCTTTCAGGGGGAGGGTGCACACATTGCCTCCCACACTCTCCGTGTCCTCTTTCCATCGTGTAAATGGTCCACAGGCGTGGTTAATTCACACCAATTTGTACATAACTTGAATCAGTAATTGTGTGGTAAAATATCTTCCGAAACTAAGGATAGATAGTATTTAAGAATGAATCTTTCAGGTATTGATATTTATGCATCAGATATTTTTATTTCTATTTTATTTCTTTCATAACACTGTCTCTCTCTCTCTCTTTATCTCTTTATTTTTCGCTTTCCCTCTATTATCGTCTCTTTTTTATATTCCACATTTCTTACGTCCCAAAGTAAATTGCAGGAAATTATAGAAGAAAGAAATATAAGTATATCACAGTACAGAATGTGATTTTTTGAGGAAACCTCGAAATTAAACATTTGCTCGAAAATATTCTAAAACTTATCTCTTGAACTTCAGAACAAATATTTAATTCAGGGGTTTCCTCAAAGAATCACATTCTGTACTGTGATATACTTATATTTCTTTTCTTCTATAATTTCCGGCGATTCACTTTGGGATGTAAGACATGTGAGAATGTGGATTGTAAAAAAGACGACAATAGAGGGACAGTGAAAAATAAAGTGATAAAGAGAGAGACAGTGTTATGAAGAGAAAGAGGGAATTATAAAGAAAAATAGAACAGATGTATCAAAATGATGAAGAGGAAGACATATAGGGAAAATAGGAGAGAACAGAAATAACTACAAAGAGAGCCTGCAGAGATTTTTTTTTAAAAAATAGAGAAAATGGGAAGATGGAGAGGAAAATGAGAAAGGAGATTAAAAAAGGTGGAAACAGTGATGAGGAAAAAATGAAAATGAAAGAATGGAAAAAGGGGAAGAGAGAAGTCGAAGTAGAGATAATTGTGATAAAGGTAGAGGAGATACAGAAAAGAAGAGAGAGAGAGAGGGGGAGAGACAGAGAAAAAGAGAACCAGAAAGAGAAGAAAATTATAATAATTTATTTTTATTTTTTAACTCAAATAATAAATACCTGAAAAAACTAAAGAGTAACAAAATAGGACGTATGAGTTGGCTAGAAGTCAAAGGGGCAACATGAATTTAAAATGAATGAACAATATGAAACAACAGTTTTAAAAAGAATAAAGATCGAGGGGAAAAGTTTTTTTTTTTTTTTGAAATCTCTCCTAGAAATATTTGTTGACTCTCCAAGCCTGGAACGAACATCGATCGTCTGAGCCGCACTGAGGGGCCGCCCCCCCTCGAAACGGCGCGTAGATAGGGCGTATCGCCCCGAGCCCCTTCCTGGACAGCCCCTGCAATCGGCCGCCCTATCTGCCGGACCTATCTCCCTCTCTCTCTTCTCCTGCTGGATCAAAAAACGACCAGATTGAAATTTATGTCTCCCCGAATTACAACCAGATTATCCTGTAGTGCTCTCTTTCGGACTGTGCACCGGTTTCTGGCAGGAAAAGCATTTTGTAGGGATTTCAATGACGGCGGTTTGTATTTGATAACGAATGCTTTTTGTGAAATCGAAGAAGAATAACCCTAAGGATACCAAACTTTCATTGATAATCCCAAAAGTTGAGTAAGAAATTTGAGTGACAATGGATGAAGAGTATTCATGGATGATAAATTGGCCAATTCTCACGTTTTATTTAATATTTTTATTTGATATAGGTATCTATGAGAGGAATATACGTGCAAAAGTTTTTTAATTACAATGCTTATATATTTATAAATTTAATTTAAAATTTGACATTTAAAAAATGAACGAAAATATACTATGTTACGTCATTTAATCCGAAACCATTGTTTTAGGGGATTTTAGGATTCAAAATTATAGTAGTTACTTTACAGCATTGAATTAACTAATTTTTTCTAAGCTTTTAGTAAAACAATTTTTGAATTTAGAACCATATTTAATTGGCAAATGCGGTTTTTTTTTTAAATACGAGAATTTCCTATTGCCCTTCTTTAAAAATTGTTTAAACACTTTTGAGGGTTTTATAATCTGTAGGATTCTGATTTATCAATGATACGAAAATACCTTTGAAAGCCAATGAAAAAAAAACACACAGTGTAAAAAAAACCACTCGAGGGTTGTCAACCCTCGTTATTTCAATCGATGTGTAAACAGTTTAATTTCTTTTTTCATTTATGTTATTTGCGTTCTCTGTGATGAAGGAAGTTTCATCCATGCCTAATACTTCCGATATTTGTTGTTTTCATACCTAGGAGAAAATTTAAGAATGTAAATGTAGTATCTACCAGAACTATCTCCGTCTCTCATTTGATGACGAGTCAAAAAACGACGAGATTGAAATTTATGTCTCCCAGAATCAAACCGAAATTGTCTTACGTGACAGACACCGTTTGTATTCAAGAAAGAGAATTCTGTATGGATCTTATTCAATAACTAAACTGAGAAGCTATCTTTCGTGGAAGTAGAAAAAAATCATCTGGTATTGTAACTGCTCTCCTAAAATATAGAAAATTTCCCCTCAGTATGGTTGGTCACGTCAATGTTGTTTTGTATAATTAATTTTTTTTTTCGTTCTGAGTTTTACTTATTAAAGCTACTATCCAAGACATGAGAATGTTTAAATACTGTAGACAATGAAAATTATTTTACATGTTAGTTATTACAAACTAAAGGGAAGTTTTTGAGATACAATTACCCCAAAGCTTTAAAATTTCCCTTCTTTGGTCTATAAAAACTACCATAAACTATCCTCTCCCCTTTATAATTCATGTAATCCCTTTCGAAATTTTTTCTTTTTTCGTCCCTGAAATAGGATTTTGAAATTATCCTTACATTAAACATTCCTAGATCATAGAAAGACAAACGAGGAAGTGATTGATAAAACTACTACATTATTCTGAGTTTTACTATAAAAGCTATTAAAACCTTAATAGTTTAATTCTTCCTTAGGTAATTAATACTAACATTTAAAACATTAGTCGTAAAAAGCTCATTAAATGTAAATTTATGATTTTGAATACCCTTTAATTTTTATTGCTTTCAATTTTAATAATTTGGGATTCTTTTTTTATTAATGTATATTTTCTCCTTGGTAAATCCATAAACTCCTTAAAAAGTATAATTTTTGAGCGAAATTATTATCTACACTTTCTTACATATTATGATATATGTTCTATTATCCATAATTTATCTATACTAATTCAAACCATTTGAAAACTCCTAGATTACAGGACGCTTATTTTTGAGCCAGGAAAAATTTTTTTACGGCAGTTTTTCATTCCTTTTTTATATAACCTCTATCACGTATATTTTACTTTATGAGGCAATTTTGTTTTCTCAAGATTTCTCAAAAAACGTTAAAACAAATGGGGCTAAAGTTAAACATCTCTCTCCCAATCTTAATTCCTTTCAAACCCTGATCGCCCGAGATTCCCACTGACTCCTGTAGAATATTCCGGCCGGCCGGGACGATGTGATTCGGGCATCAGCAAAGAGCTATGACAGCAGATTGCAGCGGACAGTCGGAAAATTTTAAAGGTGTCTCTTTTCGGGAGGACAGGAAGCGGGTCCTTTGCTCCCCTTTCTCGGCGTCCTTTTTTCGTCGCCAAAGTGTCCATTTCCCCTTCCGCCGCTGACATTTTTGAGAGCGCTATCAAAACAAAAGGCAGTTTGCTTTACGACTTGCGGAGAAAATTGAGTCGCCCGATGATATGGTTTTTCTCTTCTTTCGATCGAGGTAATTTCTGTTCAATATGGAGGAGGGCGATTGGAGGGAGAATTTATTCGGTGGAATTGTTAGTTGCATTCGTTTAAAGTATCCGACCTCGTTTGGAAACACACAGTTGATGTTTACTATAGGGGAGAGGGGGGCCCATTTGATCCAAAAGTACATCTTTTCTATTTCTTCGTATATTAATTAGATATTGATACAAAAACGGATATAAGTATACAGTTTTCCTGAAATTTCGATACCCTTTTTAGATGACTTAATCAAGAATTTCCAACCCATACCATCACTCAAAAACAGAAATTATTTTCAAATGTGTCCCAGTTGAAAGGCTTATCTATTCCCTATTGCTTGTTTCGTGAAATAACGTCGCAACTTGAAAATCTTACACCTTTAGTTTGTGTTGTTAGGTAGAACACTTTTAACACCTCATTGCTGCAGATTTTCGGACTTTGAAATTTTAAGTAACACTTTTACAACTCTATCTCTTTCTCACACTAACACATTTGTAACATAATCATTAGATACTACGAAAACTTTTTTTGGTTAGAAGTAATATTATTGTGTTTACTTAGAATCGCAATAATAGTGTATTTCACGTATTTGCAGAGTATGGCTTAAAAACCATTGATGTGATTTGTTTTGCTTAAACCTCTCTCACAATCAGTTTTTTTCTATCTTTTTTCTACCTTATTCTTTCTTCCTCTCCTTATTTCACTCTTCTATCTCATCTTTCCTTATGGTTTTCCTTTCTTAATCTCTGTTTTCTCTTTCTTAACTTCTCTTGCTCTCACATTGCTTCGAACCCTTGATTTAAATATAGATGATTTTTGTGAAAAAAAAAAGCTTTTTAAAAAACATTGATAAAAGATGAAAAAATATTCCCCTTTATTAAAAGGGATAATCCTCTTTATTTCCCTTTCATGAATTTTCTCCAAATCTCCTTGCATGTATAGAAAACTTTATGCGTCTGAGAGAGCTTGAAATTAAATTTTATTTGTAAAAGTGGTACCTTAGTATCTATAAAGTACCGTACTTTTCCTCAACTATAAGTATCTCCATCATTCTGGAGGTATACTTTTGTCAATGTTTTTACCATCTTCACAGTCTTTGCATCGCCTTTTTTTTATTTCAAACGGTTGTGAAGCTGAGTTTGAGGCATCAACGGAAGCGGGTGTCACGAGAACCTCGAAACTCGTCAGGGGTTGATTTCGAATTCCCCATCATCAACCCTCACGTGATCACGCGAGCGGAACCGGAGGAGGACCCAGCTGCGACGGGAACGGAACACGAGGAATGTCAAATCCTGCTCTTGTGCACCTCCATCGAGGAATGTTTTGAATGTGCGATTTTCCGTTGGTTGGTCTGAGGATGAATGAATGCTAGTTCCCAGGAGTGAGTCTGACACAGTTCGAAATATTTAAAAAGTGTTTTCTAGGCGTTCGATAGATACGTCAAGATCTCCCTCTTCTCCACTTGCATATACCGTATATTTCTGCATACAGGGGGATCCTATATTCATGGCAAAAGGGGTTGTTTGTTTGTGTTACCAATTGTTAGCGAGGAGTCACCAATAATATCGCGTATCAATCCGAAAGCTTTAGATATTTAGTAATCTCTGGTGCGTGTACGATTTCTCCGAACTTAACTCTTAAGGGCGACGTGAAAAATATCGGGCTGTCATTATAAATAATTTAAACATTTCATTACTTCGCAATTACTCAAACTTTTCGCTAAAATTATCAACAACTTATTCAACAATTTTTTTTGAAAACAGACAGCTAATTTTTCCCATCTCCTTGTAAAACGGTGTATATGCAATCAGAGATATATTAACTCCTCTGAGTGAGTATTTCACTCCTTGAAAATCGGAAATACTCTTTAAAAAACTAGTCAGGAGTATTTTCACTCTTTGAATTTAAAAGGTTTAGCTTAAAAAATGTATGCTTGCATTCGTTGCCTTATTTCTGAGTCGTTTCAAGGAGTGTAGGATAGGATAGAATGAAATGAACTGTATAAAATTGTAAATATTAGCTTAGATGATAAACGTAATTAAGTGAGACGTAAGTGATAGTCATTGGTCTTCGTCTTTGAGGGAATTTTAGTCGTTGGAGTACCCAAAACAGGAGGTAAATGACCAAAACACTGTTCTGTCTCTATTTGTGAACCTCTTTTTGGTTTTAGCCTCGGCATCCTTATCATACTTTTTAATTATGTTTTCTTACAGCCATATTATTTTTTTTCATTTATTGTTCTGATGCTTATGGAGTTTGATTGCGGTTTTCGTGTCTCTATTATGTAGTTTATGCTATTTCCGTAATTCACACCTCATAATTGAATTTCACTCCTCCTGAAAACTTCAAGGAGTATTTTTACTCCTCCAAAAAAATCCTACGAATAACACTGCATGCAATTATTAATTGCTCTCTTCATTTGCTTTATCAGTTACATTCACCTCCATGCTTTTTGTTTTACGTAAAGTTATGAAAAATTATTTCATATACTTCTTAATCCGTTTTTCAAAACGTAATTTTAAAATTTTTCTTTATTTCATTCCGTTTTTAACCCTTTCCGTAAAAATGCTTTATAAAAACAAACAAACATTCTATTCGTGTTTCGTAAAAGGCATTCAGGGGTGCGTGGCCTCTCCATTCGGAACCGATTGACCCCCGATTCCCCCGAGACAAAAAAGCTGAACACAAAAAGCGAAAAGGGCGCAATCTCCTCTTTGTCAATTTGGGACGCAAATTGGAAGCAAATTGAGCAGGGATTTCCTTCACTCATTTCGCTCGTGACCCCCTCCTAACGAATTTTTGCACCCCTCACCGCAAAAAGTCACCTTCGCACCCCACCCAGAAATTGGATCCACCTTGCTTCTCTCTGATGGGGGTGGAACCCCCCCCCCAGAGGGAACCTATGATTTTGAAACAGAATGTAAAAAGGAATTTTCCCTCAAATAAAACTCATGATCATCCATAAATTCGACGCTCTTTTTTTCAAAAACGAAAACTAATTTCATAAGGGTAAATAAAGTAAAAATGTAAGTCATTTCTTTTGAAAGCGACACTAGACAAGGAAAGTTTTTCAATACAAAAGATGATAGAAGCAATGAAAGATGGATTATTGATGGCAAAAGGTTGAGGGTAGAAAAAAAAACTTCACTTCCAACTATTATGCCTTTACTTTTTTATAAAACCTGGTTAAAATTTTTCTTCAGGATTAGTCTTCAAAATGCGACTGTAAAAACTGTAAAAAAAGGGAAAAGAAAGGGACCCGAATTTCTTTGTGTGATTATATACCATACATTCTAATAATAAGAAAGGTTTGCTA